>CM068367.1:459544275-460751775 GCA_034769895.1 Magicicada septendecula
AACTGTTGCAGGTAAACTACCCCTTTCCCTCAACCGATCTTCACCAAAAACAATAGGTCACGAGTACTCTACAAATTAGGACTGTATGCAAAAAATTATTTGATTCTGTTTGAATTTGCGGCAGTTATCGTTTGCCATAGAAAAAAAATCTACAGACACACACACACACACACACACACACACACACACACACACACACACACACACACACACACACACACACACACTTTTCGGAAAACGGCTTTTTTTCATGTTTTGAGTGTAGTAGAATCAGAATCTGCAATAATCTCGAACACGATTTTTTTTGCCATCACCATACTTCCATTCCTTAAAGAATATGGAAGTAAAAAGTAATATCGGTATGGAGAACCATACATGACTTCCATATTCTAAGACTTATAATCTGAAATATGCTTGCCTGCTAAGCACGATATATTTTCTAATATATACATAATTTACATTAAAATGAAAAAATTATAATTTTATTGCCTGGCAACAAAATTATTTTATTTTTAACAATTACCATTGTTTGAAAAAGTTTAAATGAATTTTCAAGTACTTTACTCTTGTTAAAACGTAAAAGGTTGCAGGTAAACTACCCCTTCCCCTTAACCGATCTTCACCAAAATCTAATGGCCTTGAGTCCTCTACAATTCACTTATGTATGCAAAAAATTATTTGATTCTGTTTGAATTTGCGGCAGTTATCGTTTGCCATAGAAAATACGCTTTATAACAAACGTTGCAGGTAAACTACCCCTTCCCCTCAACCGATCTTCACCAAAAACAAAAGGTCTTGAGTACTCTACAAACCAGGGCTGTATGCAGAAAATTATTTGATTATGTTTGAATTTGCCGCTGTTAACGTTTGCCATAGAAAATAACCTTGTTAAAAAAACGTTGTAGGTAAACTACCCCTTTCCCTTAACCGATCTTCACCAAAAACAATAGGTCTTGAGAAATCTACAATTTAGGGCTGTATGCAAATAATCTTTTGATTCTGTTTGAATTTACGGCTGTTATCGTTTGCCATAGGAAATACCCTTGTTAAAACAGAAAACGTTACAGGTAAACTACCCCTTTCCCTTAACCGATCTTCACCAAAATCAACAGATCTTGAGAACTCTATAATTCAGGGCTGTATGCGAAACATTATTTGATTCTGTTTGAATTTGCGGCTGTTATCGTTTGGCAAAAAAAAAATTTCCCTTGATACAAAAAAACCGTTGCAGGTAAACTACCCCTTTCCCTCAACCGATCTTCACCAAAAACAATAGGTCGCGAGTACTCTACAAATCAGGGCTGTATGCAAAAAATTATTTGATTCTGTTTGAATTTGCGGCAGTTGTCGTTTGCCATAGAAAATACGCATGATAAAAAACGTTGCTGGTAAACTACCCCTTCCCCTCAACCGATCTTCACCAAAAACAATAGGTCTTGAGTACTCTACAAATCAGGGCTGTATGCAGAAAATTATTTGATTCTGTTTGAATTTGCGGCTGTTATCGTTTGCCATAGAAAATACCCTTGTTAAAAAAACGTTGTAGGTAAACTACCCCTTTCCCTTAACCGATCTTCACCAAAAACAAAAGGTCTTGAGAACTCTACAATTTAGGGCTGTATGCAAATAATCTTTTCATTCTGTTTGAATTTGCGGCTGTTATCGTTTGCCATAGGAAATACCCTTGTTAAAACATAAAACGTCACGGGTAAACTACCCCTTTCCCTTAACCGATCTTCACCAAAAACAATAGGTCTTGAGAACTCTACAATTCAGGGCTGTATGCGAAACATTATTTGATTCTGTTTGAATTTGCGGCTGTTATCGTTTGCCAAACAAACAAAATTACCCTTGCTAAAAAAAAACCGTTGCAGGTAAACTACCCCTTTCCCTCAACCGATCTTCACCAAAAACAATAGGTCGCGAGAACTCTGCAAAATCGGGCTGTATGCAAAAAATTATTTGATTCTGTTTGAATTTGCGGCAGTTATCGTTTGCCATAGAAAAAAAATCTATAGACAGACAGACAGACAGACAGACACACTGACACTTTTCGGAAAACGACTTTTTTTCATGTTTTGAGTGTAGTAGAATCAGAATCTGCAATAATCTCGATCACGATTTTTTTTGCCATCACCATACTTCCATTCCTTAAGGAATATGGAAGTGAAAAGGCAGGTAAGACACAGCCTGGCTGTTTGGCTGAAAATGATTTTAAATATAAATCTTAGAATATGGAAGTCATGTATGGTTCTCCATACCGATATTTTTCTATGGCAAACGAAATAGCCGCAAATTCAAACAGAATCAAATAATGTTTTGCATACAGCCCGGAATTGTAGAGTTCTCAAGACCTGCTGGTTTTGGTGTAGATCGGTTAAGGGAATAGGGTAGTTTACCAGCAACATTTTATGTTTTAACAAGGGTAATTTTTTCTATGACGAACGATAAGTGCCGTAAATTCAAACCCAATCAACTACTCTTTTGCATACCGTTTTGAATTATACAGAACTCAAGGTCTGTTGATTTTGTTGAAGATCGGTGTAGAGAAAGGGGTAGTTTACCTGCAACTTTTTATGTTTTAACAAGGGTAATTTTTTCTATGACGAACGATAACTGCCGTAAATTCAAAGAAAATCAAATAATTTTTTGCATACGTTCCTAAATTGTAGAGAACTCAAGGTCTGTTGATTTTGGTGAAGATCGGTAAAGGGAAAGGGGTAGTTTACCTGAAACATGTTATGTTGTAACAAGAGGAATGTTTTTATGACGAACGATAACTGCCGCAAATTGAGACAGAATCAAATATTTTTTTGCATGCATCCCTGCATTGTAGAGGACGGAAGGTCTATTGATTTTGGTGAAGATCGGTTTAGAGAAAGGGGTAGTTTACCTGCAACGTTTTATGTTTTAACAAGAGTAAAGTACTTAATTTTGATAAATAAAGTATCTTGATAAGAAGCTCATAATAATCCACTGTAGAAACGAAGATGAAATATCTATAAATGAAGAGGTTAGGTGAACGGGGTGGGGGTAATTTTCTATAAATGAAAATTATAGTTAAAGGGGGAGGGGAGAATTTTTTATGTGTACTACGTTATCGGCAACAAAGAAGTAGTTCTTTGTTAAAATTCCTTCCCGGGCTGTTTAGCCGTAGTCCAATGTTTTCTGCAAAACCAGACTTTTCGGCAGTGCCATCGACTTCCATCTCAGTGAAAATCGAGACCGAAAACGTGAGGTGGTATACGTTAGTGACCACAGTACTGTGGTTTAAGGCTGAAGAAGTAGTTTCTATGGAAATATTTCATTTCGAATATGATTTTAAATATAAATCTTAGAACATGGAAGTCATGTATGGTTCTCCATACCGATATTTTCGAAAACTGTGTGTCTGTAGATTTTTTTTCTATGGCAAACGATAACAACCGCAAATTCAAACAGAATCAAATAATTTTTTGCTTACAGCCCTGAATTGTATAGTACTCAAGACATATTGTTTTTGGTGAAGATCGGTTAAGGGAAAGGGGTAGTTTACCCGCAACGTTTTTTTTATCAAGGGTAATTTTTTTTCTATGGCAAACGATAACAGCCGCAAATTCAAACAGAATCAAATAATGTTTCGCATACAGCTCTGAATTGTAGAGTTCTCAAGACCTATTGTTTTTGGTGAAGATCGGTTAAGGGAAAGGGGTAGTTTACCTGAAACATTTTATGTTTTAACAAGGGTAATTTTTTCTATGACGAACGATAACTGCCGTAAATTCAAACAGAATCAAATACATTTTGCAAACCTTCCTGTATTATAGAGTACTCAAGGTCTGTTGATTTTGGTGAAGATCGGTTAAGAGAAAAGGGTAGTTTACCTGCAACCTTTTATGTTTTAATAGGGTAATTTTATTTTTATGACGAATGATAACTGCCGCATATTCAAAGAGGATCAAATAATTTTTTGCATACATTCCTCAAGTTTTAAGTACGCAATGTCTGTTGATTTTGGTGAAGATCGGTTAAGGGAAAGGGGTAGTTTACCTGCAAGTTTTTATGTTGTAACAAGAGAAATTTTTTCATGGCGAACGATAACTGCCGTAAATTCAAACAGAATCAAATAATTTATTACATATATGCCTGAGTTGTAGAAGACTCAAGGCCTATTGATTTTGGTGAAGATCGGTTACGGGGAAAGGGCAGTTTACCAAAACATTTTTTGTTGTAACAAGAGTAAAGTACCGTACTTAATTTTGATAAATAAAGTATCCTGATAAGAAGATCTTAATAACCCACTGTAGAAACGTAGATGAAATATCTATAAATGAAGAGGCTAGTTGAACGGGGTGGGGGTAATTTTCTATAAACGAAAATTATAGTTGAAGGGGGAGGGGATAATTTTTTTTATATATGTACTACGTTATCGGCAACAAAGAAGTAGTTTGTTGTTAAAATTCCTTCCCGGCCTGTTTGGCCGTAGACCAATGTTTTCTGCAAAAGCAGACATTTCGGCAGTGCCATCGACTTCCGCATCAGTGAAAATCGAGTGCGATAACGTGAGGTGGTATACGTTAGTGACCACAGTACTGTGGTTAAGGCTGAAGCAGTAAGTAGAAAGAAGTAGTTTCTATGGAAATATTTCATTTCGAAAATGATTTTAAATATAAATCTTAGAACATGGAAGTCCTTTATGGTTCTCCATACCGATATTTTATTTTTACGTTACTTGTCAAAAATTGATCGCTACGATGCCGCTGGTAGGTTCCTGAGTTTACGTGTGGCCCTCTGGCGCTTTTAAGTTGGAAACCACTCTTGTAAAACATAAGATACAATGTTATTGTATCACTCGGTATACTAATTTTCTTTAGGAACTGACTGTACTGTATTACTGTACTTAGTATTGTATACTTTAATAGAATCGAAGTTTTATACTGAATAAAATGAATAGGAAACGCTTTGTGCGGGGAAGCCTACTGAAAGGGAAACAACAGTTTTTTCATATCTACCGACTCATCAGAAGACGTCAGGCGGTAACTACTGTATGATACGTTTTACTGACACCGACAAAAGCGAATTCATATTGTAATTCCTTGTATAACACACACTTGCAACAAGATACGGGGAAACAGCTCCTGTTTCAGAATAAGAAAGACATTTATCTAGAGTGATAAAAATTCTTCTTCTTTCCGCTTACAGTATTCTAAGACGGACACCGGTACAATTCTTATTTTAAGTAAAAAACAAACAATAATTAATTTTGTGCTTTGACTCCATGTCTGTTGTTAAGGAGTTGGGATTTTTGGCGGTTCGCATTATTGACGTTCGGATTTCGACGTCCTGCTGTATATGTGCCAGTTCTCTGCTAAGGTAGGCTATACACCTCACCTTACAGATTTTTGTGAGATAAGGACGTGGAAGTTCGTTAACAATTATTAAGTAATAGCACTGCGATGAACGGTGACCGTGAAGTAAATTGTGAAGTAAACAGTTGATTAAGATTTAGTAGCCTCGCCCAATTAATGGGACACAGTTTTAAAATACCTGCGTCGCCATTTCTACAGTATTTACTGTCAACTTCAGGTCAGTTGCAGACGAGTTGTTATGACACCGAAAACAAAACTGTAAGATGCCCAGTAAATGTCAAGTGAGCGTCTTTCAACTTGTTTTTGGATGACATAACAACTATTCTGCAGGTGTACTAAAAATGACAATAAATTTCATTGAAACATAGACACTAGTATTACTTCCATGTTCCATAAGGAAATGGAAGTATGAAAAAAATCGTGTTCAACATAACGGCAGATTCTGATTGTACTACCCTCAAAACATGAAAAAAAATCATTTTTCGAAAAGTGTGTGTGTGTAGAATTTTTTTTATGGCAAACGATAACAGCCGCAAATTCAAACAGAATCAACTAATTTTTTGCATACAGCCCTGAATTGTAGAGGACTTAAGACATATTGTTTTTGGTGAAGATCGGTTAAGGGAAAGGGGTAGTTTACCTGCAACGTTTTTTTTACCAAGGGTAATTTTTTTTCTATGGCAAACGATAGCCGCAAATTCAAACAGAATCAACTAATTTTTTGCATACAGCCCTGAATTGTAGAGGACTAAAGGCCTATTGTTTTTTTTTGAAGATCTGTTAAGGGAAAGGGGTAGTTTACCTGCAAAGTTTTACCTTTTAACAAGAGTAAATTGCTTAATTTTGATAAATAAAGTATCCTGAAAAGAAGGTCTTAATAATCCACTGTAGAAAGGTAGATGAAATATCTATAAATGAAAAGGGTAGTTGAAGGGGGAGGGGGTAATTTTTTTAATAAATTAAAATGGTAGTTGATGATGGAGGAAGTAAATTCATAAGTTTTATATGTGTAATACGTTAATGACAACAAATAAGTAGTTTCTATGGAAACATTTCATTTCACTTTATCAAAATTGTATTTTTTTCATTTTAATTTAAATCACGTATGAGTGGAAATATATCGTTCCTGGCAGGCAAGCGTATCTCAATTATGTAATGTTTACTTTTCCAAAGTTTTATTATTGTGATTACCGCAATAAAAAGGCCGGCAGAACACACACACACAAAATTCGCGTTATTTCTGGCCTCACTCGTGTTTATTTTCTTATGTTTGCACGCTTTTTAAATGGAAAATGCCGAAATCCTTACCAACACAACGCGTGCAAGCCGAAAAGATGGACATCGATTTGCTTCCTGTCGATCGCTGGGCAGTGTTGTTGTATTAAAGCAATTAATACAATCTGTGTACTTATTTCTATTATGATGCGAGAATTATAAACTAATATGTGCATGTGTGTGTGTATGAAAAATATATAAATATTTTTCTCCTTTGGAAAATTGTTTGCCCCTCCTTGAAAATATTTTGACCTCCCTGATGGCTAGTTATTTACTAGCCTGTGTGGAATATAGCGTTATGACATGGATCAGAATGGTGGGTGTTAAACAGGAGACACAAACGTATTAAGGAAGAAATGTTTTGCTGAGAAATTTATAATTATACGGGTGAAGAGAATAGTCGTTCAGGAAATCAGAAGACAAATGGAAAGAAAGAAATCAAGACTCGATTTTAAAAAAGAAAAATGACTAGTATAGTATTGACAGGAAAGACTTTGATAACACTATATACATCCCTCGGCCCCTCGCAGAGCGAGAGTCCAATTTCATTACAGGAATCAGATCGCAGCTACCTTTAGCTAGCTCTTCGTTCGACCTACAGACATTTTATCCAAAAGTACAGTCCTTCCTCACGAAGGTTGAGGATAGTCTTAATCCACCTGACATGGTGGTACCATTTTAGCTGATACGTAATTTCTTCAGAACTCAAGCATCCACTTATTTAATTAATATTTAAATGATTTTGAATATAAATTTTAGGACATGGAAGTCATGTATGGTTCTCCATACCGATTTTTTTAGAATAGTGACCAGTTAGTTGACCGAAATCATTAAAGCTTTCATCCTTTGTTATACTTAGGATACCATATTAAGTCACCCTATCGTACAGCCAGTAACTTGTGCAGCTAGCAGTGAGTCTCAGCAACACTGCAGTTTCCCAGTGTCTTGTTCTTTAACGTCTTATTTAATGCAACAAATTTTTTGTTTAATTTATTACATCAGTTTTTTAAGGTTTACATCAGTTTTCCATGAAACCTTATTAAACACTAACACAAAAATATAGACAGAGATTCCCCTTCTCCCGATCTTCAGACGATATAGTTGTTGCACGGAACGTGTGGTAAACCCCCCAAATTGGTAAAGCACCACGTCTCATTAGCCCAAATGCCCATGTAGACCGGTAATTTGAGTTATAGATGATTGTTGATATAGCCTAATGTAGTATTGGAGTACTATATGAACAGAGTCTTTCAACATAAAGAGGCACTTCGAACAAAATATTATACTAAACATTTTTCAGTAATCATTCTAAAAACATGAATGTAATTAGTACATTTTGTATTTTTAAAAACCAATAAAAATAAAATTCCCAATTGTCGACATACGTAGTTTGCTTAGAATTGAAGCAAAGTTCCAAAGCTAGGTATCTTTATTATCTGAAGATACTAATAAATTTTATGTTCCATTATTGAACATAGAACATGGAATTAAAAAAAAATAATATTACTAGTAAACTTTATTAGATCCAGTGAAGGATCTTGTTGATGAAGATATTTTCTGTTTCACTGAGAGCATTCCCGGTTTCCTTACGAATCAATATCGTAGGCCGTTCCAATATCTCATTCTCTTTGCGTCTGATACAGTTTGACACGAAGTTTCTATCTATACACTTGTTACGATTATGTTCTCCAGTTTGAATGCATTATTGGTTTCGTCCGTAAATAAAACTGTCCAGCTTTTTTTGGACGCACCTCCACGTTTGGTCAAATCATCTTTATAAAATATTTCTCCGTTATACACTTGAAGTTCACGATTCCGCTCACTAATCATAGAAAACATTTTAATGATGTTCTCTGTCAGTTTAAGGATAGAGAACATCATAATGATTTTCTTGCGCCAACCACTCAAATAAAACTGACTTCGGAATTATAGGTTTTTGTTTACTTACTCCAGGTAAAGTGAACGCAAATAACACCCTGAGTCGTGGGAATTTATTACTTTATACCCGGAGAAACCGGGGGAGTTTACTTCTACCGAAAATATCTTGCCTGTTATATAGTAAATTAACAAGTAGTGTACTTTGATTACAACTGATGAAAAATTCGTTGACAAAGTCCTCTCACGAATTCCTCCCCAGTCGATCTGATCGTAACACGAGGCTGTGGCTGAGTGCCCCGTTGTGGATGAGCGCTCTCTAATGGTAGGTAACAGCTTAAGCGCCCCACATTTGGGAAGGTAGATAAACTTAACGAATGAAACATGTTCCGCCAACCTAACGATATTATTTTATTTAACATTAATATTTCAATAGTTTATAAGTTTGTGGGTTTTGTGCGTACTATGTGGAACGCACCTTGATATAGAAAGCTTTAACATGTTACCTTATTGTATATTTAACATTGCGCTAAAAAAGTATTAGTGTGCCTGATATTAGATTATGGGAATCTTAGATTTTGAGATTACAATTTCTACTGGCATGCGACTCTGACAAGAAAATTGCTACCGTGGAAAAACTGGCTTTTAAAGAAGAGGCAAATAAAAGTAGTAACAGAACCATTTGTAGCATCAAACTGTCTCCTCGTCAAGGTCGTATTTTAACTCTACTGTTTTTCTCATCCTTCATAAACTATTATATTTGTTAGGGACTTTAAAATACCAAGACTTGAACCGCAAAGCAATTTCGTAAATTACAATATAACATTTTTGATATCACTTTACTGCCTACGTGTTAGTAAAAATAGGGAGGAGTGACTAAAAGATGAACCTAATTGTTTTTCGTTTACATTTGTGGACATTTTCTGGGACTAAAATCTTCAGTTGCAGCATATTCGTAAGTGCTGAATCAGATCAAAGTTTGAAAATTTGCTTGCTTGTTAAGGTGAGAGCGTTGTGCGGCACAAGTACACGGTGCCCGTAGCTTGAGAGGGACAGAAACGTGTTGTGAATTTAGCGCAGAATGGAGGGCAGGAAGCCGGCAGTCGATGGATGACATTCCTTTCTGAAAGATAATTATTGGTGCTGCCACGCTTGATCGCTCAAGCTCAATTTGTATTTTAATATACGTATAATTTTTTGCTGTTTTGTTCTCCACCAATTCTTGTATATAAATCGTTTTCATTTTTTCTTTACTACGTATTTTGGCGTTTTAATTAATTTGTTAACAACCGCACAAATTCATAAGCCAGATGGCATTACATTTTATTTGTATAAAGTGAGTTGCTAAAGATGCAAAAATTAAATAGTAATTCAAATAAAAATGAAAAGAAGTAACTTGTAAATCCAAGCAGTTAATTAAATATACATTTTGTCCACCGTGACAAGATTATCATCTTAGTATGAAGGTTCGCAGACCTTTGTAGGACTTAAGGTAAAATATGTACTATATATAGTGTGACTACATTGTTTGAGCATAATATTGCGGTAACTAGAAACACTGCACAAGCAAAACTAAGAACATATGTTATCTTACATTAAGAAATGTATTATCTTACATTAAGCCAGTTGTATTATAGTAGATTATAATAATTTAAATTAAATTATGTTATATTATTTTACAAGTTGCCCAATGGTGTACATTATAAATGAGGTTTTGATTTTTTAATTGAGGAATTTGCTATGGATAAAATCAGCAAAAAGTATTTCAAGCGAATAATATTATTTTTCATTAACCTAGAAAATAAAAAAAAATTAGGCCTAATAGGCCTACAACGCATTTAGCTGGAGTTTCACTACGGAGGACAGTGCGAATCGAATTGAAAAAATAATCCGGATGATATATTTTCGATGAAAATATTTCACCCGGAGTGTTAAATGAAACAGTGAGAACAGACATGATTGTGTAAACGTTATCGCAGGGCGAACTTGAATCTAACCAAAGGACAGAAGTCGTGAGAAGAAAATATGCATTAGAGTCAATAAAAGAGCAAAAATATATATAGCATAACTATAAACATATCTAGGTAGTGTGGTTCACGTGGAAAGCTATCTAGTTCTGAAGAGGAGTTCAATGTCAGCTGCAGAGGGCGCACCCAGGATTTTTTTTCGGAGGGGTTTTGAAAATTTAGAAACAGGTGCACAATTTTGGTTTTCCTCATTCTTTTCTTTACAACGAGGGCTTTTTCCTGGAGAAACAATAATACGCAACTTATAAGGAGCAATATCGCAAGAACAGGTAGAAATTAACTTTTCTTCATAAAATTTCACTCATGTACGTTCCACCTATAATGTTGCAAATGTTGATCCAGTTCACTCTCCAAAACCGGAAAATATAGCAATAAACTAAACGGGTGTTTTTGAAAAGTACGAACACAATTACATATCATGCGCCGTTGGCAAAAGAACAGTTTATTCATGTCTGGTAAACTTACCTATGCTGAATTTTAGTTTATCATTTAGTAATAGTAAAAATGTTACTTTGTAAGAATATAGTAATTAACATACATTATAAAGACAATACTATAATTATTATGTTCTTAGTGTTTGTACATAGTTTGATTACAAAATTTTTTCGCCACTGGTCAGCTGAAACTGACGTTGCGCAGATACTCTTACGGGTTATTAAGACTGTAAATTTTACGCTTGATAAGACGTACAAGCCTTATCAGATCAACGGCAGTAGAAATTATTTAACGTGTTAATGAGTTATCAGTAAATGTCACCAGAAAAGCAAGCGGTGGTGTGACGAAGCGCAGAATCGCGGCTTCCGTAACTGAAGTTTGCTTCCCACAGCGCCATAAACAAATACGTGCTGCATCAGATATATAATGTACGAGGAAAGGCTTAGTTGACATAAGCCTGCTTTAGCAAGTGAACACTTGCCTATCGCCGCTTATGGTGGTACTGGTGGAACAGTTGTTCCTGATGATTTCGCATACAGTGAGCGCGCGTGTTAATATCAGTAGTTATTTTCAAAAATGAAAATATTTAAATTAAACTCCGGTTACATAAATGTTCAGATAAAGTTCATTCACAACACTGTTTTCTCCAACTATTTGCTTCGTACCTGCCACGGCCTTCCAAGTTCTACTCGACCACGACGATAAAATCCCGAATTTTCCAGTTTTTAAAATGTTGGTGACTACGAAAAGCTCCCTTGTAGGGCGTCTATCGTACGTGGCGTGAAAAAGTAACCGACGCAGCGTAGTAACTGCCCACTTGACGGCAAGTTTTGGATAGATTGTGACTCGTAGTTTCATTTCGTTTATGTGGAATTTGTAACGGAAAGATATTTGAAACACCGTTAATATTAATTATAGCGAATTTTCACTTAACTGAGTACAAACGTGAAATAATTAATATAAGTGTAAAACGTTTCAAGTGATAACGTGTGTTTGAAGAATAACGATACACAATCAGCAGGTCACGAGATGCTCACTGTTTCATAAACACACACACACTACGCTTTAGTCTTGAAGAGTAAATGTGATTTGTTTTCTGTATTCAGTTGGTGATCACACTCTTCTTTTTAGAATGGTATTACAATACAATCAGGCCATTATCCATGAACCTCTGCCTGCCCTCTGCTTTATGAACACGCACTCACTAACAGAACAAACATCTATCGTTACACACATGTCGTATTTTAGTGGTCACACTTTGAGAACACGTGTTTTTTTTATCGTTTTGTTGTTGTAAGATTACCACTTGTCTGGATCTTTTATATTCCGTTTCCACCGGACATCCGTCCTTTCTTTGTGTGAACTTGTTCCTCAAGCAGATATTCTTGTAAAGCATGGTTAGGGAGAAAAGGGTTGCTGCATAATGATAGGTTGTAGACGAACGTTAGCGAATTCTCGTGTGAACCTAATACAGTAAGCTTGTTTAACGAACGTTAGTAGTGTTTGTTATTGAGTTCCGCCCGTTCGTCATCAGTGACACTTGTTATTCCCACGAGAAACGTTTCGATCACATTTAAAACTACGTTTTCTTCATAGTATTAACCCTGGTTTAACGTATTACTTCAACGTCTTCTAGTATTTACGTCCATTTTCCGAATACCTAACGTGTACTCATAGCTCTAAAATCAAACTCTGAAATTCTCGCGTCAGAATATCAAAAACGCATAGATTTTGAAATCTGACATTTACAGCTAAAACTGCACGGGTCAACTATAACGCGGATGTAAGAGCATCAAGGTTATACTTCATCAACAGCTTGGCAAACTTTATTGCCAAACTTCGTATTTCCGTTTTAATTACTCCATTAAAAACTACAGATCCCAATATATACGTAGAACATTTAGAACTTTTTTGTTTTTGGGGAATTTACCTTTTTTTTTGTATTTAGACTACCAGCCAGACCTCTTTTGGTAGATTATTTGTCATTATCCCCCCCCCCCGATAGACGCCCTGTTGTGAACAAGGGAGCTTTTCATAGTCACTAACATTTTAAAAACTGGAAAATTCGGGATTTTATCGTCGTGGTCGAGTAGAACTTGGAAGGCCGTGGCAGGTACGAAGCAAATAGTTGGAGAAAACAGTGTTGTGAATGAACTTTATCTGAACATTTATGTAACCGGAGTTTAATTTAAATATTTTTAATTTTTGAAAATAACTACTGATATTAACACGCGCGCTCACTGGATGCGAAATCATCAGGAACAACTGTTCCATCAGTAGCACCATAAGCGGCGATAGGCAAGTGTTCACGTACTAAAGCAGGCTTATGTCAACTAAGCCTTTTCTCCATTTTGCGAAGTGCCGCAGTCCAGCGACGTTTATTGCCATCTTATCATCTTCCTTTTACTCAGACCGCGTATTTTCCTGGCCACCTCCACCACGTATTTTTTCAATTATGTAAATAAACGCACCTATTCTAATTCTCTTATGTATTCTTTTTAATTGTTTATAATGTAGCGTATACTTCTGAAACAGATCGATTTTATTCGTTGTCGTGTGACTGACACAGTCTCTGGTCACAGTTAAATAGACGAATGAAGAGGTAAAGTAGATTCGACGACTCAAATGCGAAACTTTTACAATTTAATATAAATTTAGAAAATTAAATTCATGAAAAATTACTTTTCCAACGTAAAGAAAGTAGAACTTTTATTTCTGCCAGTAAGCCGTACACATTCAGAGTAATAATTAAATGAAAAAAAATGTTGAATTAATACTGAAGTAAACGGGTCAAACAACAAAAGTTGTACTTAGCTTGCGAGTTCGTGTAACTAATAACGTGTTAACGTGTTGATGTGTGCCTTTGTTGCAGTGGCGGCACAGCTAGTAATCAATCAAAGTAGTCTCAATTGTTTCTCTCTTGCTGTAAACAAGAAACAACTTTAGTTACACGCGGACAAAAGTATAATATTTATTAGTAAAATACTTATGAACCCAGTCCTTTTTTTTTAATACAGTTAAATTCTTGTGCCCTTCGCAGCATGTGAGGCACTCCATCGTGTCTTCTTAAAACGGTTGAGATTTCATTGACCCTGTTAGTAGTTTTACTGCTAGTCGAAATTTACGTCTGCTTTGTGAAAGTCTGTCATCAGTCAGTGTATTATTCGGATAGTACTAGGTTTTATTTGAAGTCTAAAAAAATAATCTAATGGATCAAATAGTTCCAGTTATACGAAACGGTATACAAGCTTCTTTAAAGTTTTTGTTTCAGATGAAACTTCTTGGAATATTGAAGTTTCTTTTGTAATGTAACGTTCATAAATCTGACCTCATTTTACAACATTTGGAAAATATTTGAACTTTATATAATTAAAAGTTAGTTAAAGTACGTTTAAGGAAAATTTCGTTAAATAATTTAAAGCTTTAATGTTTCGGAATACTCTTCGAACTATCTATTAATGTAACAAAATTAAAATCTTCTCGTGTGGAACTTTCCCTGATGAGAAGCTTTTTGACTTTAAAGGCAAAGGCTATGATTTGAGCTTTCTTCAAAATACTCATTTTACAGTCTTCAAGAACGTGATCTCTTGTGAGCGTAAGTCTATCCCTCACGGCGCTTAGTCAGGACTTTTGTTTTCGCATTGCACTAGCACTAATCTGTATCAATTGACAAACACCTGTAGACGTGCCGTCGCCATGGCAACTATCTAGCTATATGATATGTTAACTGACGCAGCATTGCGTCAATTGCTTCACTCAGTGTAAGTGGTTAATTATTGTTCATTATTTGCAACAAAGTGCCGTCTCTGTAACGTGTCCATAATGGATAAATAATTCTAGTTATGTGAAACTAATTAAGTAAACAAACAATAAAAAAGAAAAAATCTATGAGACCAAATAAAAATTAAGAAAAACTGAAAATAAATTAGGTATTCTTCGCAATACTAGATCCACCGTTTTCCTCTGGCAGCCACAGAATTTGCAAACATCTGCGTTTTTCAAACTTCTGTGTGCTGTAGGCTTAAACAAAATGTGTTCTAAAAATTTGTGTTCTTTATAGACGTTGCGAAAAACTTACATTGTTGTTTTTATACGCCATTAAATTACTCCAAAAATTATATTACACGATGCATTAGACTATCCAATGTCGACGTACATTGACATTAATTATTAATTTCCGCGCTAGTAAACGGAAAAGGTTGGATATGGTAATGTGCTTAGGTATGCCGGTCTTCAAAAATTTGTAGTTCACAAATAAGTGTATGACAGAAGTGAGAAAGGTTAAGTAGGAGGTGTGGCAGGTTATTCAGATTTTTAGTCGCTTTTACAGGAAATTATATTTTTAAAAGACTGAGTACACAAAGTGATAAGTTAGGCAAGTTTGCTGTAGCCAATTATTCTAATTGTCGAGTTGTTTTTAGAAAAAAAAAACGTTATTTGCCAACAATACAGAATTTGTATAAAATTCGGAATACATGAAAATAGATTGAAACCAGTGTCGAAAAATTTGCAAAATGTTTGTGAAAATACTTTTTCACACCATGTGAACGTAAACTGCGAATTTTCGGACTGTACATTGTTGTTCCCTGCACTATAGATACAAACAGATGTGGTATTGTAAATTTAGTAGCTGTCAGATCAGGTAGTGGCACTGATCTAATACCGCAGAAATTAATCGACAGTAGTTATTTTGTAAGGAGAGTACACAGAACTGGCTGAATGGAAGCACAGATAAGATAGGGCGGCTGGTTAGATAATATATCTTGGTATTAGACCGGTTTACGGCATGTATTTTCGTGTTCATTTTCATTTGTACATCAAGTAGCGTCTCGTTAATGTGAAAGTACTACACTTAGAATAAAAGAAATTCACCAAGAAAATGTAAGTTGAGCAAAGGTGAATTAATAGTATTATGATGTAAGAGGCAGTTGTGTAAATACGGGGGGGGTTTAGGAGGATCTATACCCTTCCAGAGCTATTAAAAATTTCATCGAAATTCCACAAGTCTTATAAATAATTATTGTAGAAATAAAAAGCGTTGCAATATTTGTAAATTAATAAAGTGAAGTTAGAGTTCCCTTAATAATGACAATCACTCAACATTTGGTAAGTAACTTAGTGTAGGCCTACTTTACGTCGGTTCGCTCAACAACTTTTGAGACGGAAAGAATTTATAAAATATATTTATAAAATTATATAGGAAGAATACTGAATTTCTGATTTGTCTTGAGAAGTGGCGTTACTGCGGGGGGGATGTCTAGTTACGCTACGGATGTCCCTAAGAATCTTGAATATCTCATTTGTTGTGAGGAAAACAGAAAGTCTCTCCCCCCCCTCGAGGAGCAGCTCCTACTTACGCTACTCGTCCTGAGAAAAATATGGAGTACAGCCTTCAGGTTGGCGTCTGCCAGCCACCAACAGGTGTAGGCTGGAAAGGTTTCAAGCGAAAACCCTCCGTTCCTTATCGGGATCTCCTTGGTTTGTCAGAAATGGTGTACTCCGAGGAGGTCTTCGAGTTGTTACCTTCTCTGCTTTTGTCCGGTCGTTAGCTGGAACTCTCTTTGCTGCAGTTGCCCCCTTCGGCTGTCCCCTCCTAGCACGCTGTGTCAGCTGCTTGTCGCTGTTATCTTGGTTATCGGCATGAAGGCTCTCTTCCTCCGCGGAAATCGGCCGACGCCTCACGGCGTCTTCTTGCTGAGCTTCAGACAGGCAACACCTATTGCCTGAATCGGTTGCAGCAGCAGTGACTCAAATACAAGTCTTTCTCTCCCGCCATCTAGCGAACGATCGTGTTGGCGGTTTCTTTCCAGTGTTAGGTTACTCGTCGACTGCACCAGCTCTAAGTTATCTTCTGGCAGCCATTGGGCTCGACCCAGCTGCTGCAGTCCTGCCAAGGGTGCGAAGACACCCCCCACACACAAAGCAAGCTAGTCTCATCCCCCCGGGACCTTCTCCTAGTTTCGCCACTGTTAGCAGGTATAGGCCTACGTCTGTATTGGTACATTATGCTGTGTACAGCTTAATCAGAATTTCGTACATTTAAATTCATAATAAAAATTATGATTGTACTATTGATGTGATGTCGCGAAATGAAATTAAATTATTTGTATGTCAGAATTATTTATTTGTAACTTATGTGAATGTAAGGTTTATCTAGATGGGAACAACAGAACAGCGCCTGCGCGGATGCGAGTTGAAAGAAATGTATAGTCTGGAGAAAAAATTGGTGTGTGGTTATTGCCGTAAGATTACCGCGGGGTGTGGCGGCGCCCAAAACCACCTCGTGTAAATCGTGTGTCCCTAACCTAACCTAAACTGAAGGATCCGGTCTTCTTAATATTGCGTTCCCATTAGAATATCCAAAGGATAAAACATTGGAGGTCTTGAAAGCGCGTACGGCATTTCTGTACGCTAGCGATGAAGTGAGCGAACTTTAAAAAAAGGTTCTTGATTACGTTAACAGGTGTTTGGGGGTAACAATTCCCTGGATGCGCCACATAGAGTGGGTTATTTATATGGCAGTGTACATAACTGAAGTACGTGTACACACTTGCTTCTGTATTGTGATACACATTTGATTTGTAAATGTACTTACGTTTTACTAGGAAGGATGTACAATGCTGAATTGTAAACTTATGTTCAAAACGATACATTCCCTCCCTACAACAGCGGGCGAGCAATACACAGTTTAATGGTTAGCCTCCCACTAGCGACCTTATCTCATCAAAACTACCTACCGAACGATTTGTAAATGTACTTACGTTTTACTAGGAAGGATGTACAATGCTGAATTATAAACTTATGTTCAAAACGATACATTCCCTTCCTACAACAGCGGGCGAGCAATACACAGTTTGATGGTTAGCCTCCCACTAGCGACCTTATCTCATCAAAACTACCTACCGAACGCATAAACGTCTCACAGGATATACACCAGGTGAATCCGTACCAATGAAGGGGGGGGTTTATGTAACCTAATGTGTAGTTAGTTTAATAAATTAACAACGGCGGTTTATCAGTGACCCCCCCCCCTCCGCCAGAAATATTAAGAATTTCTACGAAATTCCACAATCACATAACGTAGGCCTATTTCTAAGTCAGTTGCATGTGTTAAAATAAGGCTTATAAATGACCATAGAAATAAAAGGAATTACAATGTTTGTAAATTAATAAAAAAAAGTTAACATTCGATCACTTAACATTTGGTAAATAGCCTACGTACTTGCGGCATTAAAAAAAACGTTGTTAGGTCTTTCAACCGCCACTCACAGCTTCTGAGGACGAACCCAGATTCTTGGGATCCAAACGTCGAGTGCAATAAAACTATTACGATGGAGCCAGTCCGAGCAGAGGGTTTACTTGATTACCTGAATAAAAAATAAAAAGAATTGCGCACGCGCCAGAAAACAAAGGCAGAGCCTATTACTCTGCTTTTATCTTTTTCGCCTAGACATACAGGGTTGTCTATGTCATGACTCCTCTAGTCTAATATCCTTATAGTTTGAACCTTCGTCTTAGGTAAACTAGCAGTTTTTGACATTATTGCGAAAGATGAGAAGACGTTATTGCTGAATTGTACATACAAAAAAGGCACTTTGAGACGAACTATACGTTGCTTAAAACATTCTTGTCATATCACCCTTAAATTAAAGTGCAAGGTGATAAGAAAACTGGGTTTTAGAAAATGTCATCAGAAGACTCATTTTCACAAGATTTATTATGAAAACAAAAGATTTAAAATTATTCCTAATGACATGAGATTCATTACCTTTGTTTTAAATAGTGGTTAATCAAGATAGAATATTTTGAAATAAACTCTTTGCCATATTTTTTTAACCCTTATACTGCACATTGGTTTACTCAAAAACTTTGAGACGCAAAGAATATATAAAATTATAAATAAATAAATAATAAATTCGAATAAACCTAAATTTCTCATTTGCCCCGAGGCAAATGGGAGTACAACCTTCAAGCTAATCTCATCCCAATACAGCATATTTTTAGCAAAAACTGAACCGCCCCTTTGCCAAGAAGCTGAACCGGATCCATTCTCTGACATCCACATGATACGTTTCTGCTTGTATTAGTCGACCCATTCGTATTCCAAAAAATTCTCCATAATATGCACGTCTATACCTCCGTTATGGATAACATGAATAGCTAGTTACTGTCGCTATTTTGATATCCACTTCCTGTCATTTGTAGCCAGGTTAACCTCACCACATTGAATCTGACCGTAAGAGTTTCCTGGCAATGCCCTTGATCTTACGCATCATACAGCGGGAACAACGACAGCCAAACTCAACAGCGTATCGACCATCCCGCAGGCGGTCCCCAATGGGGTCCTAAATAGCGGGAGAGAAGGAACATCTTCTCGTGTGGAAGGCATCGGAGAAGAAGTGCCGAACGTCGAGCCGACAATACAGAACCGAAGACACACATACACGTTCGCGCACATTCACACGCACACATTAAATTGAGCACCGAGAATGCATGAACGGGTGTAACGGAGGTTGTGAGACGACTGAATAGAGGATCCAGGAAATGTTTTCTGAAAGTTGACAGTGATGGACGTGCTATCTCGAATGTTTTTTGGTGGATCCGAGGTTCAAAACTAGGACTACAAATAGATCCATTCAATGGCCGCATCGGTTTGTGTTCAAACGCAGATTTAGATTCCGTAAATTTGTAAGTATTAGTTGTACTCATCGTATTTGTACGATTTGGTTGCTGTTGAGCGCGCGCGTAAGCGCGATTGTTATTCACTGCTCTCTATCCAACTGCACGCCAAGTTTCGCAAGCGTTATTGGCTCCTGAGAAGAAAATCTTACTGTCGATACGAAATAAGCTGTTGATTTACAATACCGTCTTCAAGCCTGTGTCGAGATATGGCTTACACCTTTGCAGAACGAAATCCATATGGCTTCGAAATCCAACATCGCTATAATGGAAAGGTTTCAGACCAAGGTGCTGCGTGCCATAACCAGTGCATCGTCGTTCGTCAGCAACAAAGAAATCTATAGCGACCTAGACCCGCCTACAATCAGCGAAACGATTTCGATGTTCAGCGAAAGATATGTGAAACGGCTTGAAGACCATACAAATCCTCTAGCCATAAATCTGCTAGACAACAGCCTGCAGACAAGACGATTAAAATGAACATTCCCTTTGGACTTACTTAGACTTTTAACGCTCTAAATACATTGTACACAATATGTAACTTTTGAATAGGCCTACTCATACAGAGTATACGCATACCAAGTATCATGTTAACAATTATGCTTATTGTTATTAACTAACAGATTGCATAAACAAAACGTAAAAATAAACTGATCTCAGTCGACTTTGTTTGCCAATGTCGTCTATCGAAAAGCAGTAAGAACAAATATGTCAGTTATACTATAAATTGAAAATAGTCTTGTTAAGTTTACAAATTTGTAAGTTTAGAGCTTATTGCACGTTCATAATGGTTTTTCTGCCCATATACAGCTTTTTTGTTCACATTTTGACGTTTATAATTTAATTAGTTTAGTACAATTAAACAGCCACCTGACAAGGTGTTTGCAAATCGATTATTTTTATTAAATAATTATAATTAGTCTGCTTATAAATAAGATTGTTAAACAATAAAAGTTAACAAAAGATTGCTTCTGTAGAGCAAGCGGAGAGTTCAGCGTAACAGATGGTAAGGGAGCAGCCGGTTCAGGTTTCTTGTAGTCTGACCATATTCTGTCGTCACTCACTTGACCTGCCCTCATCTCGACTCAGCCCTAACGGCACTCCAACCGGTAGTAACTACACATGCTTCATTTCCTACATACAGACTTTTAATTTTATTAAGAGATTATTGTTTTCCATCACTCAATTATATAGTAAGTAATTTAATAATTTAATTCGTATTAAAGCAGATTATAAAGGGTAGCGGTTTTACGTTACTTACATTGCATTCGAAGTTAACCATGAAAACGTGTCACGTCATCAAGTTATAATTTATAACGCAACCGTACTGTATTGCGAATCACAACTGTACATAATCTATGTGTACAATGACATAATTTTTTGTTAACGCACAACGAATTCGTTGTTTACCTTCTTGTGTTTCACGTGACTGTCTAGCCGAATTGTAAATCGTTAAAATTATCTCTCTTTCTCTGTTCCCCCTTTCGTATCCGTACGACATGGCATCCGGTCTCCCAAACGGCAGCTTTCTCTCCTTCAATTCACCTTCATGGAGAAGGACACTGTCGGGAAATGCTGTAAAGTTCACGTGCCACACCAGATCACGCTGTTCATAAATTTTTTTCTTCAGATTTCATTAATTCTTTACGTCTGTTGTGTAATTATATGTCTTCCTTTCTCTTGTCGACATTTGACGGAACAAACAAACAATTTAGTTCGTTGTGTGTCTAACGAAGTTTCTCTGACGTATAGATTTTTGTAAAAATATTAACGAATCCATTTGACTTAATTAGTTTTTCCCACCGTCTTGTGCACAGGAAAACCCCTATATTGAGTAAATGTGGCTGTGGTCACTTGTCGGTTTTGCTCTTATCGTTTGCATCTTTTTCTCGACACATTATATATATAATATATATAATATTGTAGGACAAACAAAAATACAGCTGAAAAAACGTTATTTTGAACACGGAAACGCATACAAAAAAACAGAAATATATAAATCCAATTTAGCCACACATGCAATAAACACAGGACATGAATTCCCAGACATAACCAATGTGTCACTAATAAAACATATACCACACAGAGGCACCATAATGAACATTTGGGAAAATTTACAAATATACAAACATAAAACACAAAACAAACTAATACCAGAACAAATACAAATCAATACAAAACATGACACAATATTCAAAGCACTCAACATCGAAAATACACAAAATACAAATACATATACCACAATCACACACAGTAATACAACTTTAAAATACCAAAGACCAACAAACAACCTTAATAGCATCCAGCAGCCAACGCACAAATATTTCACCAGACACAAGATCGCAAAGGCTGAGGATGGGAGCACGGGAGCTCTCGAAACATGTTCCAAATGAGGAAAAATAACATCTTGAGGTAAATTTAGTTATAAATATTAAATGTATTATATACATCAAGAAACGGACTGTAGCAGAAAGTGATTGAATATATAGATATATACGAACTAATTTGTTGCTCGATCTGACGTACTCACTGTGTCATTCTTTTGAGAGAAGAGAGCCCCCCCTCCCTCTACGACAAGTAAAGCATTATCAGTACCTTTGTTCCTTTGACACCTAAGCGGAGGATAGGGCCTCCATCCGCGTACCTTCACATACCCCACATGCAATTCGCAGCCTTCATTTCCTCGCCATTTAATCTTTGATCTTCTTCACCATCTTCCACTAGTTTCTTTGTCTGGATATAAGTTAAATATCGACAAGACAACGCATATGAAAATTTTCACTTCTGTGCCCCGCGGCGTCATCGCTGTTCACTAACTACAATTGTTTAATAATTTAACAAGAAAAATGTAGTAAGCTACAAATTTTCATGTCTGATTTCATGCAACCATATGAAAGCCATAGGAATACAAAAACTTCACAAGGCAATTTTCAAATTTAAATCAAACGATTGTAGCAGATGTCTACAACAAAAATGTAACTATAACTCCCGTTTGATTTTTTTTTTTTTAACAACATTTATCCATTTTGGGATTAACATTAGAATCCGCAGGCACAGGTTCTTTCATTGCAGTCCTCCTCGCATAATACTTACAGCTTTATTGTGGTTAAATTTAATTGAATATACTGTATAGACTTGCACAGTAAATTTCGGGAAATTTTTCAAACAGACTTCGAATTTGCTTGTTAGAAAAGCACCACTTACGAAGAGAGTAATTTATCATTACACTCTGTTCAAAAAGTCAACCCTTAAAGAGAAAAGTCATATGTTTTAAATTTTTCTTAGAAGACCTTCCAACTGAATAATGTGGTCTTTTCTCGAATACGCTTGTAAGCTGTTTCGAATTCAAACCGGTTTCGGTTTATAATAATATATAACTGAATTATGATTCATGATAAAATATCATATGTGATACATTTATCATAATATACGATAATTCTGCTAGTGAATTTATGTAAGAAGTTTCAGTGCTGACAAAGATGTATCGCGTCTCAACAGTAGCCGCTGTCCGCAGTTATTGTATTCACGTCACATCCAATCCGTGTCAGTGGATGTTGATAAGTTAGCCGAGAGAATCCGTTAGACAGCTACAATGTTAGAATGTTTCTCTATGAAATCTATTTAAAACTACGCTCATAAGATTGTCTCAGCTTGTAGCCTCATGAAGTGCTATTATTATTTTTATTGTCAGTTTTGAGAAAAAAATGTTCAATCACAAATAAAAATATTAAACATTGTACTACATTTAAACGTTGATTGTATGGGTCTGTAATAATTAATGAGTGGTAGTTAGTTTACAGATACTTTTCTTCCTTTGGTGAAAAGTTAAAAAATATATTAAAGCGTTGTGCTTTAATGGCTGTGTGTGTTAATTCGCAAAGTTGGTGCTCGACTTAGTAAGTATACAGTGCAGTGCAGAGTGGCGGACAGTTGACAGGATGCGAACAGATGTAGAAAGCGGCGGAATACTAGGTCGGCGTTTCCTGGCTGCTGGAGAAAGCATTTTGTTGTTACCATTTATATCGAAAACATTAATTGCCTTTGAACGGTTAGCCAACCAAACGTATGGGCTTGAATATACTGAAATGGTTCAACGGGATTCTATGCTTCTACCGAACTGGAGTCTGTGTAACTGAGTAGACAAACTCAACATTCGTTGGTCTACGAGTTAATTTCATTTATATTTTGCTATTATATCGTACGTGTACCTTTGAAGAATAAGGATTTCAAAACTTTATTGACTAGACCTATATGTAAGAATTATATTACTTCAAGAACTTACAACTACTACTGTGATCTGCGTCACAACGGTGTGTGTGTGTGTGTGTGTGTGTGTGTGTGTGTGTGTGTGTGTGTGTTCTATGCACCAACTTCAATTAAAATCGTCGGACACGCACAAGTTTGGGGCCGTGAGATGACTTCAACTAAAGAGTTCTGTTCAATCCGATGATAAACAACACACACACACACACACACACACACACACACACACGTACAGTCATCATTATCCTCATCGTCATCACCATCATCATCTCATCATGAATATAATACATTAAAATTTTATAAATGCATTGTTCATATAGTATTAATACTTCGAAACCATTGAACGGAATCAATTACCACTTATAAATCAATTATTGTATAGTAGTAATGATGGTGATGGTGATGGTGGCGGTGGCGGTGACGATGATATGATGACAATCATGATGATAATTCTTCGCTGGTTTTTAACAGACGCTTTTTTCTTTTATGCTGAAGTTGAAATCAAAGAAAATATTGATAAACTTAACATGAGGAAAGGGTCAAAACATTTGCACTGTTCAGCTGTTCCATTGTACGAATTGACAACTTCGTACAAATGTAGACAAACTGAACAAGTCGTTGGTACCCCAGTGAGGATACTAGATGAATTCACATAGGCCTAATTAATTGTTTGTAGAAAATAATATTTAAACTATTTTCTTAAGTACCTTCATGTATCTAAGATATAAACCAGTAATCTCCGTGAGCTGCAGAACTGGCTGACTATTTTGAACGAAATACATTTACGATTGGGTAAAAGCAAATTAATTAATTTTAATGATTTTTTTTAAATTAAATTTATAACCATAAAGCCTCTATGACAAACAATCTAGTCCTAGCTTATAAATTTATGTGTGTTTCCTTAGATAACTATACGCCTATATCCATCCTTTTCATAAAAATACATAACTGATAACAAAGTGTAAACTTTTCGTGCAAAATAAATGTAGCTTACTAACGTTTTGAAGGTGGTCCAACATTTGCAAGGTATGTTAGCAGATAGTTAAATTACTAAAGACACCGAGTTCGTATTTTGAGCAAAATTCCTTAAAATTGATCCCCTATCAAAATTTGCAAAAGAAACACTACATTCGGATTCGGATTAAACTTCCCTGTACCGTCATCCGGCATGGATTTTCACAATTTTCTAAAATTAGGATCGCTTCAACAATCAAAATCACAAACTTTAATTAACAAGATTATGTAAATATTTTTACCTAGAGTAAACTTAACATACTGAAGCATTTTAAAGAACATCTAAAAAATTGATTGAAATCTAAAAAAAAGGTTCTAAAATTGATTGGATTCAAAGTTTATCCAAAAATTAAAATTGTATCATAAAGAAAATCACATGAGTAAGTGGCATTCCTTATTTACATCATTTTAGCGAGGCTGTCACATCTTCGGGATATGACTGCACCCCTACTTTTTGAAAATCTATCATTTTAGTTTCTCATGTGTCTATTCCATACAAACAATATTTTGAATCGTGAGAACTCAGATTACGTATTGCGCATTTTCGGATTGAGTATTTTATACAGAGCAGGAGAAAAAACTAACGAAAATTTCTCTGTACCTATTCTAATATAACGAATTAATAACATGTGTTAACCGGGGATAATTTTAAACTATAACAGAATGAAGTTGCGTTAAATATATTTTTTGCACCTTATTCAGCTGCCGGCACACTTACTAAGTATTTGACGGCGTTGACGAAAATTCTTGTTAATACCAATTGCGGTCAATTTAGAATCGAATAAATTAATTTGTCAATAAAGTATTCTGTGTAAATCCTTTCCTACAATTTACTTATCTTAAGTGCAATGGTTTTGCGTTAAACTGTCCTCAACAGACACCATACTTTGTCTTATCACGTTTATTTGATGTCTTATCACGTATTCTACATGGTCTCACACTGGCGCTACATTTATGTCGATGCAAGACCGAGGATCATTTCTGTACAAAGTGATCATAAATAACGTTCTTTAATTTACTCTTGTTACTCCCTAATTTGCGGTTTTCTATTCTGCCGGAAAACTCATCAATATACTGTGTCCTTCATCCAAAACATAGACAATGCCAAACGACCTCATTTTCATTGTACGTATACGTATTGGACAATAATAACTTAATATCTATTATGCGCAGAGCTACAAGCAACATAAATATTAGACTGTAAGACGTGAACGAAACGCATTCATGTACCAGCACATGTAATTTATGACTGTTACAGTTTTTGTGTACGGGTGCGAAATGTGCGCATAACGCTCTGTCAAAATATGAGTGTAACTGTATAAAAAGAGCTTCAAAAGTGACACTATAGGCTCTCTCGCGCGCGCGCCTTGCCTCCATCTCTCCCGCCACTACACGTTCCGAGTGATTTCGTGGTGTGGACATATGGTGTACTATTCAGTTGACACATGTTTCTGACTTGGCGTGGGGTATTACAGAGAAAATAAAAAAAAAGAAAACACAAACAACTATATCTCTTGCTGGTTGTACAAAAATACTACTGCGTGTTCAAATGATTCGATTCCAGTTACAGTATACAAAGAGTATTTTGTAGCAAGTACAACGATGTGCAGTTTGGATGCTACCGCGTGACGTTATGCTAAGTTACTACTTTTGGTTAACCTGAATCCATGGGACACGCACATAAGTTATATAGCAAAACTTAATTACGTGTGCATAAAAAATATTTTTGAGGCAAGAGCGCACTTTACAAACTATTATTTTAGAATACCGACTTCGATAAGGCTGTTTCTTATACGTTACATAAGATCAGAGAATCTTATAACGTAGGAAACCAACATCATCAGCTTGTCTCCTGCTTACGTACAGTCCGGATTGCGAACAGTTATAAATCAGTTTATATTGCGAACGGTTTTAGAGGTCATGACTACCACCCAAATATCCAATGCCCAGATTGCGGCATCCGGTATATGGCCGAGTTACAGTGTGGAAGTGTATTGGTTATAAACCAACAACATGAATAAGCTGGCAATACGCAAAAATAAAGCGCAAATAGAGCATTTTCTACGTCTTCCTTACGTATAAAATATTCCCTTAACGAAAACCGCCATCGTTTCATGAAGTCCCAATCAGTCGTACTCACACCTATACTATCCATGTAGATTTAGGTAGCACAAATAAAGAAACTAATGTAGCCTCAGGCGTTTTATGCTTGTTCCGAACAAGAAGAAAAGAAACCCATGTTACAATATTTGAAACAATCCTGCAAGAAATTCCAGATTGGAGCCCTGAGATAGTGATTGTAAATTTTGAAGCCGCCACTACTTTATTTTCTGGCTGTGAATACTAAAGTATGCGACGGTTATATAGAGATTACCTTTATATTATATAAAAAATACGTCAGTTAGCGACGCTTTGTACTAGCCATGCAATCGTTCCACTAAACAGAAAAACCGTGCGGTATGCTTTGGTCCTTTATGGACTGTTGAGTAGAGGGTTAATTTTTATTTACTACTTTAGCTTTAAAAGAAGTATATAGCTATTAGTTTATTCTGCATAGCATAAAAAGTAAAAATAAAAAATAAATTGACAAACTAATATAAAGCTACTCCTGTGACTAGGCCTTAAATTAAAATGCCAAGCATCAAATTAGTTCATGCAATTGGCATCAAAAATGGACCTTTTCGAACTTTCAGCAAATGAAATTATGCTTTTGAAGTAGGTTAATACTGACTTTAATTAATACCGTTTAATAATAAGTATGTTAGAATGAATCGTAGCAGGTAACGTCTTTCGTTTGTTCGTAGCGTGGAACATTCCTCAACTGCTAAAATAGCCTAATCTGATTCTCTGCAGGTAACCGACTATATGCAGTCATCTGTATGCCTATATCCCATCATCTATACATATTAATATTTTTAATAAAACGCGCGCGCACACAGTTACCATGTTTGTACTAACTTTTTAAAAACAATTCAACATACACCACACTTTGTTAATGTCTTGACTACTACATACAGTAAAACACCGTCTCCAGCTTAAGAAATGAATCCTGACTATCGAAATGAATCACGATAATGTATTGCGGTAGTACATCGGTGTAATTGCATGCCAGTTGAAGTATTAATGGAAGAAAGCAAAAACTGAGAAGAACAAATTTTTCTCATTCGCAGCACTGCTTTGCAAATTCCAATAATGCCAATTCGTAGACAGGACTATAGGAGTATAAAAACATGGTGTTTGAGATGATAAGACTGCATGATATGTGATAAAACAATGCAGTGATAAGTTTTGATTTTATATTAGTAAATAAATAGGAATAATAGGATGAGAGTGGAGACACAAACGCAGGGTGAATGTGAGATTGACATAAGAGATTGTATACTAGCTTTGTAAGCAAGGAACACTGAGTGCTGTGTCGCCGCGTTCCGAGCTTCTGAAGAGCTCCCGATGTATGGGGAGTTTCTAGATGTGGCCTGCTACCGGCCGTGAGGTTTCAATTAGACATAGCTTAATTCAGGGTCAGTGTTCGCCGAGGACGGGCTGGAAGAAATAACGGCTTACAGTATTTCGACGCCTATTGTGATCATTATTAATATTCTGACTGTTCTTGAGCTTTTGTTTTCTTCATGCCATTATTTTATTTTAAATTTATTTTTATTTCCAAGAAAACATGCTAATATTAACAAATGAAGCCTACGTAAATTGTTTCGATATTATCGTTAAAAATCCATACCAATTTAATCTGCCAATGGAGAATACTCGCTGTTATGGCCGACCGACCATAAACATTCGCCATCATTAATGATAATAGATTTGACACTGTTAGAGAACAAAACACGCGCTGACCAATTAAAGAAGAGTCATTTGTTTCCTGAAACTCCGCCTTAAGGAAGTGGTGTAATTTATGTAGGCCTAATATCTAATAACTGAAACACCGCTGCATCGATTTACCGAGAATCCTCTTTGTAATTCATTGTTCATTCCAAGCAATTGATATAATTCTGAAATTAATGAACAGTCGTGGCGGGGGTCATGTGCACTGTGATACCATGTAAGTTGTATCCCTTTGAGCCGCCGTTCTAATGTCGTTCATTAGATTATTCAGCGGTCAAATGAAAGAATTGTTTAAAGTTATTTATCAGGATATAACATACAAATTTTCGATGAACACAGAAAAGACGTAAAACTTATTTTGTTAATGTGCGCATGTTATTTATTGTGTTAATTGCATATTACGTGTTTATATATTTTGAAATGTCTACATGTACACAGTAGCCTGAAACGTTGCTATGAACATGTGTATTAATTTAATAAGTATATAAACACATAAAATAATCAATCAAATATTAATAGTAACTATAACAATATATAATAATATAAAGTATTGAAATGTACATAGATGTAAGTAGAGTATAAATGAGAATTGAATCAAAAGAGGCTCGGCTATGCGACAGTCTGGCGCCGACAAAATATGTTGCAATAGACCTAAAACACCCTTACATGTCATAAAAGCATAAAATGTTTTGTAGTGTAAAACCAGCAGAAAACGCTCATATACCGTTAGGTTAACGGTACTATGTCCTTCAACAGACAGTAGATGCCACGCCAATAAGTATGACTATTTTAGAAAGTAGCGTCACTTTTTAGGGAGTGTAACGAACGTCCGCGTAAGTTTATCGCCCGCTTTCTGGCAACCAATCACGGATAGCGTCGGTAGTGAGCGCGAAAAAGATACAACACCGGAGTGGGTACGTTCGAATTTACCGGCAAATATTTCAAAGTCAAGCCAATGGGAGTATGATCAACAAGAGTTGTAGTGAGGGAAGGACTCTCAAAACTATAAAAAAACAAGTGAAACAAACAAATGGGGGAGTCTAAGTTGAATTTTCACGCAAAACACGGGAAACCTGCGTCACTCGATGTGAGCAATTTTAGTACTATTACTCTGAGTTCAAAGCATTAGATGATCCCGGTTCAATAGTTGAGATAGAATTACAGCCATCAAGAAGTTTATTTTATATATGTGCGCGATAGTACGTACGGACCAGAAGATGTTTAACTTGTGCGCGTAGGTTGCAGCAAGAAGTATACTTATTTATACATGCGCGACGTCTAGTACTAACGCGAGCGAGTGCAGTAATTACAGAAAGTTTAATCAAGTGTGATTAGTGCAAAGTGTAGTGCGATGTTTAACGCAGGATTACAGTTCGTCATTCTTCTATTTGGAATCCAGCAACAAGTAACAGTATATCATTTATGATTCACAATACAATAAATTAACATAATTTTAGCATCTCTAACTTAACTCATCTCATTCTCAAAAGACCCACGAGTTCAGATACTAAATATTACAATTTATGCTGTATGTCATGTTTTGGTGATTTCTGGTATAGTAAAGTAAGGAAACAAGTTATAATAATTATAGAAATAGTAACAGAGTTGAATAATTGAATCTATTGAAGATTAGTGAAGTTCATAGCAGTTAAGAATTTATGATACATATATATGTTTTGATTAATATTGAAGATTTACATGTATTAATGGAGTAAATTTGAATCTACTGAGTACTCATTTGAATAGTAATTGATTAATATGATTTTGAAGAATCCGTAAACTAGAGATATTATTAAATTTTGTTGTTGTTGTTATTAATTATAAAGATGATATTAATGATTAAGTCTCAGATGTATTAGGGATTAAGAAAATAACAATATAAATCTTAGTATCTGAACGAAGTGTTATTATTTCATAACAATCCTGAGATCTTCTGCTCTGGCGCCCAAGCATATAATCAATAATACAAAAATGAATGGAAGTATTCAATAAAAGATATATCTAAATATAATTTGTAACACAACTTAGTTATACTTAGTGCACCAATATATTGAGCTAGTTTTAATAATCGTTATATTAGACGCCACAAACGTGGAACCCTTTTAAATAAGTTATATTTGTCGCCATCCACGTGGTGCAGTCGTCCAATATCTTTATATTTGACGCCCAACGACGCGGAGCTTAAAGTAGAAATTTAAATAAGCTCGGCAGAATGAGATGAGTTAGATAATAAGAAATATAATATAAATTTTAAAATTAATGTTAACTCGAAGTAAGACTAGAAAGTTAAGGAATTTTAATTAAAATTAAAAAATCATGATGATGAATGTATTGATGAAGATGATGATGATGATGATGAGATTAGAGAAGATGTTGGTGAAGAAATTTGTGAGGAAGCTGGTGACGAGGGTGGTGAAGAAAATGGTGAGGATTCTGACCAAAAGGAAGACGAAACCAAAGAAGAAAATAAACCAGAAGATGGAAATGATGAAAACAGGATAGGTGAAGAAACAGCGAAACCATCTGAGGATGCGCCAAGCGTTGAACCCACCGTAGGCTCAGATCAAGATGCTGGTTCGAAAGATCAAGTTTCGCAGTCAGACGACAAGTCCAAAGAAATGGAACCTGAAGAGAGTGCTGATTCAGAAGGACCAGATACACTAGATGTTGGTACTACAGAAAAAAAAAGATGAAGAGAACATGAAGCAAGATACTCAAGGTTCCGGTGGCACCGAAATGGCCATTGTGAAAGAAGAGGAAGTTCAGGAATTAAAGAAAAGACACAGACCAGATGAAAGTGATGAGCAAACTTCAGAAAACGTAAATTAACCGAAGCGAAAGAAAACAAAGTTGGATGAGTGTAAAGAGAGCATTAGTGAAAGCTATAGTCAATTAAGAAAAGACTGTGATGGTAATGATAAACCTTTAGAACGAGCAGTAAAGGAGAAAAAATACAGACAGTCTAAGAAACTCAAAAAGTCTGATTTTAAAAATTTTGTACCTGCACTTTTCAGTTTTCAATGTCACGTGTGTGATTATGTTTGTAAGAATTGGAATGCATTGTGTACACACTGTATGGAATTTCATCAGACTCAAGCTCAGATAAAATGTGATAAATGTGAAAAGTTATTTCAAAGAAAGTCTTTGTTGAACCTTCATGCTCGGTCTCATGTGCCAAAAGAAGAACGCATTGTTTTTACACGTCATCTACGTCATGAAAGGTTTAGCAGTAAGTCAGCGGTATCAGCACAGTTAAAGACAAGTTATCTTAGAGAGAGACCAATTTTGTGTGCGCGGGGTGGACACAGTTGTATGTCAAGAGGCATCCTGCAAGGGCACTTAACAATTCATAGTGATGAAGCCCTATGGAATTGTTCCAAGTGTAACAAAAACTTCAAAACAAAGTACAGATTAGAAATACATATGAATGCTCATCAAGACACAAAGAGATGCATTCAGACACAAACTATGTTCAACACCCTGTGTAAAGAAGAATTAGACGAACATGCGACTTTATTAAGAGACGGATATTTATCAGAAAACAAAGAAGAAATGAGAGATAATGAAAAGGTGAGATACAAAAACAATAAGTTTAAAGATAGTAATTATGAATGCTTTGAAAATGAGAATTATGAGATGGTGCGTATAGAACAAAAACAAGAAGTAGAAAAAGGAAAGTTGTGGTAGGACGTTTTAGGGAGAAAGCGAGAGGCCGAGGACGTCATAGAAAACGGGAGCAGACTGTACCCAGAATCAAAATATGTGACATTCCTAAGTCTGTGAAACAAAAGTGAACAGGAAGCAGTAAGATGTCAAGTGAAGAAGCTGTAAGACTGATACAGCCTATTGATACTGACAGTCCAGAAGAATCTGTAAAGGAAAGGGTGAAAAGACCAAAATTACGTAGTTCGGAAGAAAGAAATGATCATAATCATGCTCAGAATGATACACGCGCAGATAATCGTGAAATGTTACTTAAATTTGGGAATATATTTAATGGGGAATTTAAAGATAAAAATATATTAAAATTCCTTGATATGAAATATGTATGTAATTAATTTGACTTGACATAAAAAAATGTATGTATATAACTACTTTAACACGAAAGAATATGTAACTTATATAAATAACTTAATATAGATAAAGTTTGTATGTAATTAACATAACGTGAATATTGTGTATGTAAAGAACGTACAAAGAAAATTTTGTGTGTATAATTAAATGGACAAGAAAACAAAGGGTGTAATCTAATAGAATATGATAAGAATATAAAGTAACGTAAATTTAAAAGGGACAGTGATTGTTGAAATAGTATGTCTATATTGTTGACAAGTGACGTTTGTATTATGTTAATTTAGAGTAGAGGGTGCAAATTGTATAGTATAGCGGAGCTAGAGGGAGAAAGTAAAAGTGACAACTAAAGAAACTAGTTCGACCGCTTGTACTAAAGTAGGTCGCACCAAATGTAAACAAACATTTTGAAAAACGTTTAGTAGAGGCATGCAAAATGATTTCACAAATTCTATAAAACAATTCTGGAAATCATTTTGGGGGACAAATGAAACGTTGCTATGAACATGTGTATTAATTTAATATGTATAATTGTATATAAACACATAAAATAATCAATCAAATATTAATAGTAACTATAACAATATATAATAATAATATAAAGTATTGAAATGTACATAGATGTAAGTAGAGTATAAATGAGAATTGAATCAAAAGAGGCTCGTCTATGCGACAGTCTGGCGCCGACAAAATATGTTACAATAGACCTAAAACACCCTTACATGTCATAAAAGCATAAAATGTTTTGTAGTGTAAAACCAGCAAAAAACGCTCATATACCGTTAGGTTAACGGTACTGTGTCCTTCAACAGACAATAGATGCCACGCCAATAAGTATGACTATTTTAGAAAGTAGCGTCACTTTTTAGGGAGTGTAACGAACGTCCGCGTAAGTTTATCGCCCGCTTTCTGGCAACCAATCACGGATAGCGTCGGTAGTGAGCGCGAAAAAGATACAACACTGGAGTGGGTACGTTCGAATTTACCGGCAAATATTTCAAAGTCAAGCCAATGGGAGTATGATCAACAAGAGTTGTAGTGAGGGAAGGACTCTCAAAACTATAAAAAAAAACAAGTGAAACAAACAAATGGAGGAGTCTAAGTTGAATTTTCACGCAAAACACGGGAAACCTGCGTCACTCGATGTGAGCAATTTTAATACTATTACTCTAAGTTCAAAGCATTAGATGATCCCGGTTCAATAGTTGAGATAGAATTACAGCCATCAAGAAGTTTATTTTATATATGTGCGCGATAGTACGTACGGACCAGAAGATGTTTAACTTGTGCGCGTAGATTGCAGCAAGAAGTATACTTATTTATACGTGCGCGACGTTTAGTACTAACGCGAGCGAGTGCAGTAATTACAGAAAGTTTAATCAAGTGTGATTAGTGCAAAGTGTAGTGCGATGTTTAACGCAGGATTACAGTTCGTCATTCTTCTATTTGGAATCCAGCAACAAGTAACAGTATATCATTTGTGATTCACAATACAATAAATTAACATAATTTTAGCATCTCTAACTTAACTCATCTCATTCTCAAAAGACCCACGAGTTCAGATACTAAATATTACAATTTATGCTGTATGTCATGTTTTGGTGATTTCTGGTATAGTAAAGTAAGGAAACAAGTTATAATAATTATAGAAATAGTAACGGAGTTGAATAATTGAATCTATTGAAGATTAGTGAAGTTCATAGCAGTTAAGAATTTATGATACATATATATGTTTTGATTAATATTGAAGATTTACATGTATTAATGGAGTAAATTTGAATCTACTGAGTACTCATTTGAATAGTAATTGATTAATATGATTTTGAAGAATCCGTAAACTAGAGATATTAATAAATTTTGTTGTTGTTGTTATTAATTATAAAGATGATATTAATGATTAAGTCTCAGATGTAATAGGGAATAAGAAAATAACAACATAAATCTTAGTATCTGAACGAAGTGTTATTATTTCATAACAATCCTGAGATCTTCTGCTCTGGCGCCCAAGCATATAATCAATAATACAAAAATGAGTGGAAGTATTCAATAAAAAATATAGCTAAATATAATTTATAACACAATAAATCAATGTAATTACCGAATATATGCAATACTGTTTCGAATAAATTATTTAGTCAACATTCAAATTTACGCGCGCTTTACGAGTAGTTATTTAGCGCACCAATACATTGAGCTAGTCTTAAAAATCTTTATATTTGGCGCATCCAACAAACGTGGAGCTCTAAAATAACTAATAAGCCTTACAAATGAATATTGTAAAAAATTAAGTGAGTACACGCTGATATATATGCATATAGGCTACATGAATATTTTATATATTTTAACAAGAAAATATGTTTTATTTATTTGTATTTAACACTGTTTGGACAGTTTTCATTACTGTCATCTTCAGAGATATAAATGTTGGTGTGTGAAAATGACATTTACATTTATATTTCTGAAGATAACAATAATGAAAATTGTCGAAACAATGTAAATACAATTTAACAAAAAATATATTCTTGTTAAAATACATAAAATATTGTTTATAAATGTTTATAATATCTTAATGTTAATAATAACAAGAATAATGTGACCAATTATTGAGTGTATTTATTTATTTAATTATAACCAAAGTCTGCGGCCTTGGATGAATGAAAAAGATTGACTTATAGTGTTTAAAAAGAAAAAGTAACGAGTGGGTGCTGCTTGCTATGATTTATATAAGCCGAAAACGGTGTTCAAGGAATAACAGAATATACACGCTGGATTGCATAAGACAACAATGGAAATGACGTTTTGTTTACAAGTTGTTTGTTTAACAAGGAGAAGCGAAAAAACAAATACGAAGCAGTGTTAGGTCCAATACTGTACAGAATAAAATGGAGTGACGATAACAGATGGTTGGTAGAGAGTGTAGGGCACAACGCGGGCCTTTTACGAGGTGGAGGGAAGACCTAGTTATGTAGGCCTACTGTAACGCATGGGTGCAATGGCAATACATCAGAAACAGCATGTAATACTTTAGAAAGTAGGATAACATCAGTATACAGTACACCGTTCCCTAAGTAAATAAATACAACAGTTTATTCTAGGAAGTGTAGGAAGTCAAGATATTTGTATCAGAAGATACTTCCTGAACCGGCAACGGAAAATAGTCCCATGATCACAAATATTTTTTATCATTGTATCACGGATATACAGCAGCAGAGATATTTTTTATATATTGTAGGCTTAGTTCTCAGTAATTATTATTTTAACTTTCATTGTTAATTATTGCTAACTTAGTAAGAATTTTGCTGTGCCTCACTAAGGCACACATACTCTGTGTTTGGATTCTAGGGATAGATTCTTTAAGTAAATAAAGTTACAAGGGTAGAAAGGCTTAGCGATTAAACACATAAGAAGGACGAATTACACCATTTTACCTAGAAACTAATAAAACGGTGCAAAGGGAATGGGATAGTGTTATTAATAATTTTCTGTTCAGAATTATTGTGACAAAAAACTTGGTTACCAGTAGCATGAGTGCCAATAACCCAGACCCAAACTTCCCTTACACTTTGTGATGTGCACATTCAGTACAGTCGAATTTGCCAATAACTGTTAAGAGCGTTTTTTGTTTTTAATCTGAATCCAAGAACAATGTCGGGAAGACTTAGCTTCTCTCCGTAAAGAAGTGTTGAATGATAATATAATTCAGTGTAATTCAGAATTGATTCTTAACGTAACACAGTTAGAGAGGGGTTTGTCTTTGTAGGCATTCGGCTGCGGTGTTGAAATACTCTTTGTTGGGGTAACTGTCAAAGTTTTAGTTTTAGTTAATTGTGTTTTATAGACGTTTTTCGAGCGCGACTTTGAAACGTCCCCAAGCGTTGGTGGCTTGATCACGTCGGCACCATTAATACGACTGCGTTGCTCTTCAGAGCGCTAGTTATGTCGTCAGTTGTTAAGTTAAATGTCGCCTGTCTTCCACCCGCTCAACACATTCTTTGTCGTTTCGACTGCTGCTATGACGTTCGACGTCGCATCTCGTCTAACCACTGGTGACGTTCGTCACTTTGTTCAAGTGTTCTTTACTGGGTGCATTTCGTGAAGATTTTTCTTCGGATTGGAATCATAATTACGTTAGACATTCTCATCTCAGCCGTTCGATTGGTCTTGTAGACGTTTTAGGCTAAGCTTTTCCGACCAAAGAGAAAACAGCGGGTTTTGAAATCCAGCATCCTGTACAAACGTGTTCCTTATCCAACAGTACCATATTGCAGTTGAAATATTCGTAGAATTCCCACGAGATATATTTTTGTATTTGCATAAGATTCAGTATTGTTTTGTAAATTAAAATTACTATTAACTAAAAAGCGGAAACAAGAAATAATAAAAAAAAATAAAACGGAAATTTAGACAAACGACTTTACAACAGAGTAATGACACTGTCAACATTCATGTTCGAATGGCACATCTGAATACGCTGTAAGCGGTAGCAATTGTTATTTATTCAGCGCATGCGCATTTCATCGACTTGTTTTGAATTCAGGTCGAATGTCTAGAGTTTCCTATTTATTTATCTGGCTTAAAATGAATTTTTCGGAAGTAGAGACCAAAAAATTTGCGTCTCGTACCCAAAACTTTTGGATTCACCTCAATTCATCAAAATGTCTTGGCCCATTTTAAAGATAAAGTTTGTTTGAATCCTTGCAAACATTTATCTTTTTATAGTATTTGGTATATACTATTAAACCTGTGTGATGCAACCACCCTACTTAAGGTAAAGGGTGGTTTGATTTGAAGGTTTAGATTTTTCGCGAACAATTTAAAATATCGGTATGGAGAACCATACATGACTTCCATTTTCTAAGATTTATATTTAAAATCATTTTCGAAATGAAATATTTCCATAGAAACTACTTCTTTCTACTTATTGCTTCAGCTTTAACCACAGTACTGTGGTCACTAACGTATACCACCTCACGTTATCCCACTCGATTTTCACTGATGATGGCAGTCGATGACACTGCCGAAACGTCTGGTTTTGCAGAAAACATTGGACTACGGCCAAACAGGCCAGGAAGGAATTTTAACAACAAACTACTTCTTTGTTGAAAATAACGTAGTACACATAAAAATTTACCCTTCCCCCTTCAACTATAATTTTCATTTATAGAAAATTACCCCCACCCCGTTCAATTAGCATCTTCATTTATAGATATTTCATCTACGTTTCTACAGTGGATTATTATCATCTTCTTATCAGGATACTTTGTTTATCAAAGTTAAGTAATTTACTCTTGTTAAAACATAAAACGTTGCTGGTAAACTACCCCTTTCTCTTAACCGATCTTCACCTAAATCAATAGGCTTTGAGTACTCTACAATTCAGTGACGTATGCAAAAAATTATTTGTTTCTGTTTGAATGTGCGGCAGTTATCGTTCGTCATAGAAAAAATTACCCTTGTTAAAACATAAAACGTTCCAGGTAAACTACCCCTTTCTCGTAACCGATCTTCAACATAATCAATAGGCCTTGAGTCTTCTACAACTCAGGCACATATGCAAAACATTATTTGATTCTATTTGAATGTGCGGGAGTTATCGTTCGTAAAAAAATTACCCTTGTTAAAACATAAAACGATGCAGGTAAACTACCCCATTCCCTTAACCGATCTTGACCAAAATCAACAAACAGGCCTTCAGTCCTTTACAATTCAGGAACGTATGCTAAACATTATTTGATTCTGTGTGAATGTGCGGCAGTTATCGTTCGGCATAGAAAAAAAAATCGGTATGGAGAACTATACATGACTTCCATGTTGTAAGATTTATGTTTAAAATAATTTACTTGAATTCGGTTCGGTAATTTCTAAAAAAATATCGCCCACACTCAAACTAATTTCACAATTTTTTTTAGATTTTTTTGTTCTTATGGGGTAGTTGTTTAATATAATGTTATTTTCAGTCACTTTATCCATAAAAATTAGGTAGGCTTACTTTATTCTTATAAAGAAACCGAACTACGCAGATAATCATCCCTCCTCCGAAGCGCTCCGAAGTCACTCATGGATCCTGAGCATCTTGCAGAGGGTTCATCCCCTAAAGACGAAAAGTCTGTCTATGGACCGTTCCATTGTAAAAACGTGCAGTTACACTGCCCAGCGATCCACAGGAAGCAAATCGCTATCCACGCTGGACACTTTTTCGGCTTGCACGCGTTGTGTTGGTGTGGGTTTCGGCACTTTCCATTTAAAAAGCGTGCAAATGTAAGAAAATAAACATGAGTGAGGCCAGAAATAACGCGAATTGTGTGTGTCCTGCCGGCATTTTTATTGCTTTAATCACAATAATAAAACTTTGGAAAAGTAAACATTACATAATTGATATATGCTTGCCTGCCAGGAACGATATATTTTCACTCATATGTGATTTAAATTAAACTGAAAAAATATAGAATTTTGTTAAAGTTAAATGAAATGTTTCTATAGAAACTACTTATTTGTTGTCAATAACGTAGAACACATATAAAACTTATAAAAATTTACCTCCTCCATCAACTACCATTTTAATTTATAAAACAAATTACCCCTCCCCCCATCAACTACCCTTTTTATTTATAGATATTTCATCTACCTTTCTACAGTGGATTATTATGACCTTCTTTTCAGGATACTTTAGTTATAAAAATTAAGCACTTTACTGTTGTTAAAACGTAAAAAGTTGCAGGTAAACTACCCCTTTCCCTTAACCGATCTTCACCAAAAACGATAGGGCTCTACAGTTCATGGGTGTATGCAAAACATTATTTGATTCTGTTTGAATTTGCGGCTGTTATCGTTTGCCATAAAAAATTCTACACACAGCACTTTTCGAAAAATGACTGAAATATCTATAAATGAAAAGGGTAGTTGAAGGGGGAGGGGGTAATTTTTTTAATAAATTAAAATGGTAGTTGATGATGGAGGAAGTAAATTTTATAAGTTTTATATGTGTAATACGTTAATGACAACAAAGAAGTAGTTTCTATGGAAACATTTCATTTCACTTTAACAAAATTCTATATTTTTCATTTTAATTTAAATCACGTACGAGTGAAAATATATCGTTCCTGGCAGGCAAGCATATCTCAATTATGTAATGTTTACTTTTCCAAAGTTTTATTATTGTGATTACCGCAATAAAAAGGCCGGCAGAACACACACACAAAATTTGCGTTATTTCTGGCCTCACTCATGTTTATTTTCTTATATTTGCACGCTTTTTAAATGGAAAGTGCCGAAATCCACACCAACACAACGCGTGCAAGCCGAAAAGATGGACATCGATTTGCTTCCTGTGCATCGCTGGGCAGTGTTGTTGTATTAAAGCAATAAATACAATCTGTGTACTTATTTCTATTATGATATGAGAATTATAAACTAATATGTGCATGTGTGTATGTATGAAAAATATATAAATATTTTTCTCCTTTGGAAAATTGTTTGCCCCTCCTTGAAAATATTTTGACCTCCCTGATGGCTAGTTATTTACTAGCCTGTGTGGAATATAGCGTTATGACATGGATCAGAATGGTGGGTGTTAAACAGGAGACACAAACGTATTAAAGAAGAAATTTTTTCCTGAGAAATTTATAATTATACGGGTGAAGAGAATAGTCGTTCAGGAAATCAGAAGACAAATGGAAAGAAAGAAATCAAGACTCGATTTTTAAAACGAAAAATGACTAGTATAGTATTGACAGGAAAGACTTTGATAACACTATAGACATCACTCGGCCCCTCGCAGCGAGAGTCCAATTTCATTACAGGAATCAGACCGCAGCTACCTTTAGCTAGATCTTCGTTCGACCTACAGACATTTTATCCAAAAGTACAGTCCTTCCTCACGAAGGTTGAGGATAGTCTTATTCCACCTGACATGGTGGTACCATTTTAGCTGATACGTAATTTCTTCAGAACTCAAGCATCCACTTATTTAATTAATATTTAAATGATTTTAAATATAAATTTTAGGACATGGAAGTCATGTATGGTTCTCCATACCGATTTTTACTTCCATATTTCCTTAAGGAATGGAAGTATGGTGATGGCAAAAAAAATCGTGTTCGAGATTATTGCAGATTCTGATTCTACTACACTCAAAACATGAAAAAAAGTCGTTTTCCGAAAAGTGTCTGTGTGTCTGTGTGTGTGTCTGTCTGTAGATTTTTTTTCTATGGCAAACGATAACTGCCGCAAATTCAAACAGAATCAAATAATTTTTTGTATACAGCCCTGATTTGTAGAGGACTCGCGACCTATTGTTTTGGTGAAGATCGGTTGATGGAAAGGGGTAGTTTACCTGCAACGGTTTTTTTTTATCAAGGGAAATTTTTTTTTTTTGGCAAACGATAACAGCCGCAAATTCAAACAGAATCAAATAATGTTTCGTATACAGCCCTGAATTGTAGAGTTCTCAAGACCTTTTGTTTTTGGTGAAGATCGGTTAAGGGAAAGGGGTAGTTTACTTGTAACGTTTTATGTTTTAACAAGGGTATTTCTTATGGCAAACGATAACAGCCGCAAATTCAAACAGAATCAAAAGATTATTTGCATACAGCCCTAAATTGTAGAGTTCTCAAGACCTGTTGTTTTTGGTGAAGATCGGTTAAGGGAAAGGGGTAGTTTACCTACAATGTTTTTTTAACAAGGGTATTTTCTATGGCAAACGATAACAGCCGCAAATTCAAACAGAATCAAATAATTTTCTGCATACAGCCCTTATTTGTAGAGTACTCAAGACCTATTGTTTTTGGTGAAGATCGGTTGAGGGGAAGGGGTAGTTTACCTGCAACGTTTTTTATCAAGCGTATTTCTTATGGCAAACGATAACTGCCGGAAATTCAAACAGAATCAAATAATTTTTTGCATACAGCCCTGATTTGTAGAGTACTCGTGACCTATTGTTTTTGGTGAAGATCGGTTGAGGGGAAGGGGTAGTTTACCAGCAACGGTTTTTTATCAAGGGAAATTTTTTTTTTTGCAAACGATAACAGCCGCAAATTCAAACAGACTTAAATAATGTTTCGCATACAGCCCTGAATTGTAGAGTTTTCACGACCTATTGTTTTTGGTGAAGATCGGTTAAGGGAAAGGGGTAGTTTACCGGTAACGTTTTATGTTTTAACAAGGGTATTTCCTATGGCAAACGATAACAGCCGCAAATTCAAACAGAATCAAACGATTATTTGCATACAGCCCTAAATTGTAGAGTTCTCAAGACCTATTGTTTTTGGTGAAGATCGGTTGAGGGAAAGGGGTAGTTTACTTGCAACGTTTTTTTAACAAGGGTATTTTCTATGGCAAACGATAACAGCCGCAAATTCAAACAGAATCAAATAATGTTTTGCATACAGCCCTGATTTGTAGAGTACTCAAGACCTATTGTTTTTGGTGAAGATCGGTTAAGGTGAAGGGGTAGTTTACCAGCACCGTTTTTTTATCAAGCGTATTTTCTATGGCAAACGATAACAGCCGCAAATTCAAACAGAATCAAATAATTTTTTGCATACATCCCTGAATTGTAGAGGTCTCAAGGACTTTCGATTTTGGTGAAGATCGGTTAAGGGGAAGGGGTAGTTTACCTGCAACCTTTTACATTTTAACAAGAGTAAAGTACTTGCAAATTTATTTAAACTTTTTGAAACAATGGTAATTGTTAAAAATAAAATAATTTTGTTGCCAGGCAATAAAATTAAAATTTTTTAATTTTAATGTAATATAATATTTTTCATTTAATACGGCAATAAAAAGGCAGGTAAGACACAAACGCACAATTCACGTTATTTCTGGCCTCACTCATGTTTATTTTCTTACGTTTGCACGCTTTTTAAATGGAAAGTGCCGAAACCCACACCAGCATAACGCGTGCAAGCCGAAAAAATGGACATCAATTTGCTTACTGGCGAAGCTAGTAGTTAATGAATGGGTAGGCAAAAATCTTATCTTAAATTTTTTTTAAGGAATCACTAAAAGGACGGTGGGTCAAATCGGACGCTGAAGTAGAGTTGCTGTAACCGAATGGTTCCACAAACAGCCGTAAGAATTTTACTAGCAGGGAATCTACAGGTTAGCGCAACAGTGGAACTCATGTCTTAATGTTATTGGAGACTTCTTTTAAAATCGTTGAATAAAAAATGCTTTACAGCTCTATACGTGTGTCTATTGAACAATCCTTGTATTAGTCATACACAATAATACAACTGATTGAACTTCAAATTTTTAAACTTGGTTAGTTTCTATATATATGTTTAATGTTACAAATAATTCAAATAACAATCTTGATCATCTGTTAGTTCAGCGGAATAACAGTGACACTTTTAATAACCGCATAAAATAAACACTTAGAAACAACACAGGCGCTTTAACTTAACTGTTTGGACCACAGAAGTGAGGCATGCCTCAACGCTCTATGTGTACAGCGCGGGACAATCCCCCCTCCCTACACTTCCCTATCACACCACTACATTGCTTACATACGATGGATACAAAAAACGCTGAGGCAAGTTCAGGTTGTCTCATTCGCTTTAAACGAACTATGCCGAATCTCACCTGTCACCATCTAGCGGTCGCTCAATAAAGCACGTTTCGGTTTAATAAATTTGACAGTCACAGTAACAATGTGTAATCTTTACGTTATGTAGTTCATACGTATTTTTAATTTTTATTCTACAGAATTTGTTAGGGTAGGCATTGCCTCAATTGCCTCCATGTAACTTCGCCACTGATATATGTGTGTACAACGTTATCGGCAACAAAGAAGTAGTTTTTGTTAAAATTCCTTCCCGGGATATTTGGCCGTAGTCCAATGTTTTCTACAAAACCAGACATTTCGGCAATGCCATCGACTTCCATCATCAGTGAAAATCGAGTGCGATAACGTGAGGTGGTATACGTTAGTGACCACAGTACTGTGGTTAAGGCTGAAGCAGTAAGTAGAAAGAAGTAGTTTCTATGGTAATATTTCATTTCGAAAATGATTTTAAATATAAATCTTAGAATATGGAAGTCATGTATGGTTCTCCATACCGATATTTTTGTTTACTGTACAAAGGGAAATGATATAAGGAGCATTTTTTAAATTACTTTTCTCGTCGTAAACAATACACAATTAACTTTATTACTACAAATAATGATTGGTTAAATAAAAATTTATAAACACTTTTATCAAGTGTAAATTCTATACCTGAAAAGGGATTTATTCATTTTTTATATGCGTGTAGGCGTCTTTTTATAATCATGCACAAATGTGTTTAATGAGATACTACTTCACTGGAATACAATTGGGGTGGGGGGGCTCAGTAATAAATGAGAACAATTAATTGAAGAAAATTATCTTCAATATATATATTTATTTAAAAAACGTATATGTAATTTTCAGCGAAGATCACTATTGTTTTTATTATTGAAGTAATTGTTTTTGCCTTTAAAGAAGTAAACAATACCGCTTTTTCTCGAACAAGCACTTATTATGATTTGGCTTATTTTTGAAAAAAGGATTTGTTAGATCTCAAATGAAAAGAAACTGATTAGGTTTCGGAGTTTGTACGCCTTATGCAGTTCTTACATACGATCCTTAATATTTTAGAAATTTTGAAACTGTGTATTAAAACTTTTTTTTAGAAGAGGTGAAAACGACAATTCCAGAAAATTCTGACTCGATAAATTTCTTCTGAGAAATTAAAGTAGCAAAGATCAAAATTAAGGTACTTTACGAACTCTTGTAAGTATATTGTTTTGTATAAGTTTTCCAACGTCACTCTTAATATGTTTCGATAAGAGTCGTTTTGCAAGTTATTAGGGAAAACCCCAGTTATCAGTCCCACTCACTCTGGACTAAGATAGTTCTCGCCTGTTTCTACAAAACCAAGTGTTTGTAAATAAAACTGAAGAGAGATTGTCCATATTAATTATTTCATTCATATTCAAATTTTTGAGTTAATTCGGTGTATTAACTCTATTGTAAGGCATTGTAAGATTGTAAGGCTCTGTTGTAAATATTGTAAGGCATAGCCAGGGGCGGATTTTTAGTGCGTCCTCTTCATTACATCCCTCCAACAAAAACATTAAGATTTCATATTTCGCGTTGGCAGTCTCTGTTTCGAACTTTAAAGCTTGTATGCTTAATTTTATTCTAAAAGAACTTTTTCGTACTTATATTTTTATTTTTGTATTTGGTATATCGGTAGAAAAATTGTGAAGAAATTGTTGGCGTTCTTATTATCATTTATTAACTTGTAGTATTTTCCGCATAAACTACAAAATGTAATATTTATTATAAAAATAGCTTAAGAGTTACCAAAATAACATCTTAATTGTGTTCTAAGTGTGAGGGAGGAAGATGAACAGAGACAGCGAAATAAAATTCCTGTAAGACGTCGATATTGATATCAGAATTGCTGTTTGAAATACATATCTGTAAATGTTTTGCAAGTAATTAACAGTAAATACGTTATGTAGCCAATATGCCATATGATTGAAGTAATATGGTTTAACCAGTATAAAAAATATAGATTTAGCGATAACAATTTTTAAAAGGACACAAACCAAAAAGAAAAACAATTTTTTAATTTTTATAGTTTTCACTTTGGCTCTCTTAAGAGAACGGTGCCGCGAGTGGCCGTTCGGATCGCCCGGACATAAAGTAGCCCCTGGTTATAGCAGATAATTGTCAGCTGTATGCAAGACTTGTTTACAGAGAAAGGAAGAAGAAATTTGGTCAGAGTACAACATTCCATGAGACATTTGGCAAGCATATTGAAACTGTGAAAAATATATTTACTGTAACTGTCAGATCCTACGGTGTTATCATCGTACACGATATAAATATCTCTGTGATGCGAAAATATTTTATGCGTACATATTACATTGTTATGCTTACAAATAACATTGTATCTGCATTATTTTTGAGTGTAACACAAAGTATTCCCAGAAACAATATACAGCAAAACAACGTTTTTTGTGTTCCATGAATTAGTTATTTGTTTTTAAATAAAACAATGGATGATGATTGTAGTGTATTGGATGACGGTTCATCAAAAAAATGTTCGTAAATGAGGAAGTTATTGGTTATCACTTTACACTAGTTTTATTATCCTCTGTTTTATTTAGTAAGGAATATTATTTTATTTTTAAGTCTCTACCACCGGATCCCCGAAGGAACAGATTTCGGAGACGGTAGCAACGAACGCGAGATTCGGCCGACAACGCCAGTTTCAATCGGGCGGCAGGCAAGTTACGTCGTGCTTGGCATTCCGACGAAGCTGCTGGGAGTCAGCGGGCGCCCGAGTGGCTGACACTCAACAAGAGGATAGCTTCGTCTACAGGATACCTTCTGCCTTAACCGGGGAGAGGCACCGATCACACTCCCAGCTATTACTGGGCCTGGGGGACATACCTTTGCCAAGCCGGAGGCGAAATAAGATTTTCTGGCCGAGTGTTTGGAGCGACAGTACGCTCCGAACCCGTTCATCGACTCCGATTCCGATGAGGAAACACAAGACGAGGTTGAGGATTACCTTGCAACTTGGAACGGCTTTTAGCACTTCGACCCCCGGAACAGACCAGAATTGGATGGTGTTACGAACATCGCCCTACACAGGCTTCCGGACAGGCGAGTTCGCTTCCTGGTCGGCTTGTTCAGTGCCTGCTTTCCAGTCGGCTACTTTCCTCTTAAATGGCGTTAGGCAACGGTCACGATGATCCCGAAGCCGGATAAAGACCCTAAGCTCGCCGACAGCTTCGCCTATCAGCTTGCTGTCAATCACGTCGAAAGTTTTCTAACGCTTGGTACAGCGGCGAGTATTAAGATCACTTGAAACGGTTCGATATTCTCGTCCCCGAGCAGTTCGGATTTCGTGCTGGGCAGCCTCTATGCATCAGCTGATAACGTTTCGTGGAGACTGTTGCCGAAGCAGGTTGCTCACGGGAACAGACTGTTGCCGTTTTTCTTGATGTCGACAAAGCCTTCGTTCGTGTCTGGCATCCTGGTGTGTTGTAAAAATTCACGGAGGTTCTGCTTCCTAATCGCTACGTTCATTTGATCACTACCTTTCATCGGAACATAACCTTTCGCGTGAGGGTGAATAACGCTGTGTTTTCTGAATGAGCAGTTACGGCTGGGAAGCGTCTAAGGTCCCGTACGTTTGTCTGTATTCGTAAACGACGTGTCCAAGTTGCCTGAAACGCGACTGGCCATATTCGCCGAAGGGAATGTATGCTGTCGATCGTAGCCGTTACCTGCAAGTAATACAAAATAATCTCCATGACCAGCTGGACGCCTACGTTGAACGCGGCCAAGAGCACAGCTGTAGTATTTTCCCTCCCAGACTAAACCTAGGCGATACTGACTTGGTTTCTCGGCTCGGGCTTCACCTCGATCGACGTCTCGCTTGGCGGACGCGTTCCGAGCAAGTAGCCCGCAGAACTGCCCATCGACTGTAACTTGTGCTGTGGACCAAATCAGTGACCCGCTAGGGAAAATCATCGTTACCACGTATGTGGCACCGATGGTTACGTACGCGATCCCAGTGTGGGGCTGTAGGGCTAGTTGGGCGCAAAGACCCATAAACAAAAGCTCCAGTCTCGAGGTTTGCGCTAGCCAGCAAATCTCATTACATTACCGAAACTCCCTAGGTGTCCGCTCCCTGAACGCCACTATACGGACACTTTCCCGCCGCTGTGCCCGTGTCCACTGATAGCCACCCTCGGTCAGAACTCATCTGTGTCTATGTCAATCCTAATCCCTGTGTCATCTGTACAACCAATCCTAATTCGGCGAACACTAACCCTGAATTAGACCCAGTCTAATTGAAATACTGCGGCCGGTAGCAGACCATGTCTACGACCCTCCCACACATCGTGTTCCACGCGGCGTCAAGGCGGCCGACGGGCTTGCACAACTCCGACAATCGTTGTCGTTTCAAGTCTCGAAGTACGCTTATTGCAAAATTAGCCAATCTGCACAATAGAATGTCCTCAACATTGCTGTATCAATGGTTTGTATAGTAGGCCTATACCTACCACGATGCCAGCGCTAGGCCTACTGCTGGCTACAAGAGGCGTCTACTGATAAAATAAAATCTAGCTTAACATAACATATAACTTTAAATTAACCATGGAAACGCCATTGATGAAATAATGGTTTGGTATTGTGTATTGGGAATGACACAGTACAATACGCAGTTTATGTAATTATCATTTGGGTGTCATTCGGAATAGTATGTGTGCGTTCCGTTAGCTGTTTGTGAAAAATTTAAAACCAGAGCGACATAAGACCCTGTACAAATGTTGAATTGGACTGCTGAGGACAACATTTTAAAAATATATAAAACACATACAGAGGTTTTTACAATTTAATTTTTGTTTTTTAATTACTAATTTACTTACCATATAAAACAGCTATTTAGAGCAGTGTGTGTATTGACATAGGAAACACGCATAAAATATGTGATGTTAGTTTTGTTCTATCTTCGTCCTAAAATCTCGTGTTTGTTACTTTTCAGCGTATTGTGCGGAAAAATATGATTTCATTATTTCACTTAACAATACTTATTTCAGTACGGTACCGGGTATTGGGTCTCCGCATTTTAACATTATTTCACTTAACAATACTTATTTCAGTACGGTACCGGGTATTGGGTCTCCGCATTTTCCACAACACGGTTTACATTATTTTACGTTCTTTATTTTAATTTTCTATGTACAGTACACTGTTAATAATTTACAACAATTTCATCGAGTCTGAAGGTAAAGGCATCGGTGGTCATGATTTCACTATAAGCTCGAGTATGTGTTATGCGAAGCGGGTTCTCAACTTGATAACTCGACCGTTTGACATTTGTCTGCCTGTCTTATCTAGTTTGGGTATGCCCATGTGGAGTATCAAATTAAAGTAACTTTAACCACAATATGTATGTAGTGTTCATATTTGAAAATTTCAAAATTATTGGATTTTAGGTCCCAAAAAGTGGGTGAAGATTTTGATAAATCGCAAAAATAATTGGATATCAAATAAAAATGAATTTTAATCAACACCTGAATGTAGTGTTAAGTTTTGGGAATTTCAAAATTTTGGGATCCCAGGCCAAAAAAAAAGATATAAATTGGAAAAAAATTGTGAAAATCCCGCAAGATGTCAGACTAAAAGGATTTGTAACCCAGATGCGAATATTTCAAATTTTTAGTGTTATTATTTGTTACATTATTACTAAATAATTAGTAGAGAAATCGTGATGTTTGCAAATTTTTAGTGTTATTATTTGTTACATTATTACTAAATAATTAGTAGAGAAATCGTGATGTTTGCAATTTTCTCCGTAGTTAATCGGTTATCTAAAATCGAAATCTATCTAATAATAAAAGTAGTCTACTTCAAAATAGTGAGCGAGTTGTGCAGCTCAGATGTCAGTTATAAAATTATCAAAATAGTGAGCGAGTTGTGCAGCTCAGATGTCAGTTATAAAATTATCAAAATAGTGAGCGAGTTGTGCAGCTCAGATGTCAGTTATAAAATTATCAAAATAGTGAGCGAGTTGTGCAGCTCAGATGTCAGTTATAAAATTTCGTTCAGTTGTCACTTTTATATTTCCATTTATCACTTTTCCGTTTATGCCGTTTAAATTTGTTAATGAATTAAACTGCCATAGACACGGAGGAGTCTCTACCGTATCATATTTTCAGTCTGTGTCTTTGTTACTTGTGTTTACATATCTAGTAATTGTTTTAGATTGTTTCCCGGTAGTCATGCGCTAAATAAAATATTACATTTCGGCAACAGTTGAATTGAATATGTCGTGATGATGTACTCCATATTAAACATTTGACTCGGTTGCATTCGGTAGCAGAGTAAAAGCTACCCGACCGCCAGAGACGTTCATTATACGCGTATTTACGTACGGGGCCGAGCCGACTACAAGCAATACGAACGGACGCTGTCTATCGCACGTGAGACTGCGAGCGTGTGACGGTTGGTGAAGCTCATGTTTCAAGCAGCCGTCTTCGCTAAATACACGGTAGCATTCATTCACACGGGAAATTGTAAGCAGACACACAATGGGCGTGTTTATACTATGTAACAATTATACGAAAACGTTGTAATTCAATTTTTAATTTTTGGCCACGTTTCAAAAACGTGTATAAGGGGGATGATCGATGAAACACACACCAGACACCAAACAGATTTATAGATTATATAGAACCTGTCAGTGATGTAAACACTCAGCTTACTCGTGTCATTCATGTCCTGTCAAAGCAGAAAATGAAAATGAAATTATACGGGGTTCCAAGTCGCATGGCACCTGAGACATTAAGAGACCCTTACTAACACACACACACACACACACACACACACACACACACACACACAAATGCAGCTGTCCTGCACGCCTGGGGTATGAACCATCTACTGGGGTGTCCACTACGTAACTGCAACTTTTGTAATATGAATTTTTTAACAAACGAGTTTTTTAATGAATGTTGCATACAAGACGGCATTTGTTATTGTAGAAAGAATACAAATTTTCATATTACCGACGGAATTCTGTAACCATGAATGTAAATTGTAAATACATTTCTGTTTATAATCATCGTTTAAAATTATAGTTTAATTTGGATTATAAGCTAAATTAAAAATTTCATAGTTTTGAATTGGACCGTATACTTACCTATAGGCCTACTTGAACCGCCCGTGTCTTCTTTCCTGGCCGCGACGGCCCGGTTGTGAGTGGGCGTGCGAGAGTGAGGTCTTGTAATCCCTTAGGTGCCATCCGGTTTGGAACACCCTATAGTGAAATTTTACTTTTATAGCTAAACTATTTTTATATTAATTCCCTTTTCTTTCTTACGCGCGCGCGCGCGCACACACACTAAATTCACTATCAGCACATGCATCACTGTTTTCGTCAAGTGAATCTGAACTTTCTGTTTCGCAGTTCCGACTATAATCGACTTCGGTGGCGTTCCATTTCTCTGATAATGTGTCTTAAAAGTTTTTAACGAAACAATTAACTCTTCAGGTATTTTTATCCAGTGTTGATTTCAACAAAGACAGATTAAATTGAAATAGGCCTTTCACTTTTACTTCTTAGACTTGAATTGCGGTCATTACTCTTCATCCAGTTACTACACATTTTTGGTTGCAAGTGAACAAAAATATGTCATTTTTTTCAAGTAATTCTTTAAGTAACGTACGCACTTTATTTTCTTAAGTAACGAATATTTTCTTAAAAGCGCAATGCATCTTACACGTACAATACGGTATTATGAACACGTGACGGCATAAGTGATGAAAATAATCGTAGCTTCCCGAAAGTGGAGAGAATCAGGACGCGTGTTGACACACAGCAGTCTGCTACAGTTGAAAAGACAGGACTGTTTGACCACTAGTGTATACTTAAAAGTGAGTATTAAACGTAATCTCACATAGACTATAATAAATGCAACTATACATAATTTGTTGCGCGTGTGTTTTGAAGGTTCGTTTATGTTATCATCATCGTCTCCTCTTGCGAGTGGAATTCTCCTAATATTTATTTGTTTCTTTTACTTTTGTATTGTTTGTATCAGTCGAAGTGTTTAATTTAAAGTGAAGTGAAAGAAAGTTTTTTCTTCATCGGTTCTGATGTACTTTGGGTTTTGTGATGTATTAGATGCTGTTTTCCTGGAGATACCTGTATTTTATTTTTTGCATAGTGCCAGAGTCTACTAACTATTTCAAAAAACTCCTTGACAAACAAAACTTAAAACTGTCTCTGTCTGTAACAATGAGCAGTAGAAAGGTAGCAACACCCACCCCTATTAGACTACATAGATTCGCCACGGGGGAGGGGTTAAGTGCTTATGGTCTGAATGTCTAGCTTTTGTGAGAGCGCCTGTAGTCCTTCGTTGTTCTCTATTGTCCTTGAAGGTTTTCACTGACCTGAGTTAATTCTCCTCGTGTTCAAGGCGTTATATCTGTTTTTGTGATGTATAAAAGAGTTGGTTACCAGGTTTCAGAACAGTGTTTGTATAATTATCGGTAAAATAGACAATTGGATTCGTGTACGAAATGATAAGTTTCAGCGTGCTTGTTGTAGTATTTGAGTCCAGGTACGCTGCTGTAGGTTCCAACTGTCTGCACAAAATTAGTAGCTTTAAGGAGTGAGCGTACATTAATACGGTTAGATATCGCCAGCAGACTGCGACATTAGCATATTGTGTATGCCTACGTTATCTACAGCTAATTGGTATAGCGCGCGTTTTACGTTAAGATGTCCCACGTCGGTGACTGGCCTAATTTGTTGCACGTGTTTATATTTAGAATTTAGGAGTAAATGTGTAAAACTACAACTATTGGATACGAGCGTTTGCGGGACATATGCGTCATTTGGGCATAGTAGCGAATGTGATAAGTAGGCCTAACATTTACACACGTCGAATGGAAAGGTCACCCAGTCCGCCTACAATTAATATACTTAAATTACTCAGTCCAAAGGGAATGTTTCCGGTTTGGCATTCTTATTTCCAGAAATATGAGAGACGCTCAGGCTACTTCTATAATGACATACTGTTGTAAACTAACATGAAAACAACTCCTGTAAACAACAAATTGAAGAAGTGTAAATGCTGAATCTGTTCTTAGCGAATGTTCATGGTTTTTATTAAACTTACAGCTAAAATCAAATAACTTGCCACAGCGAATTCCATTGTGGGCCTATACCGTTGAAGGTGTACTAGCAACACAACGGCTAAATGCAAACGTAGTAACAAAAGAGAGCATATATTACTACAACTACTCGGATACGTGAGGTTGCTATTAATGTTTCATTTTTGTGGCTTGTTTGGTGTAGTTCGTGTTCAGGCGTTGCACGCTATTAACAACACGTAGATTTTCCTGGGGCACTGTAATGTAATGATCATCTAATTTAGTGGTATAAAACTGATTTGTATAATTCAAATTACCGGAGAACTGCGCACGACAAAATCGAAGACGGAGACAAACTCGTAACGACACAATCTGGTTAAGTGTAATAATACTGTACTGTACTTTGCTACATGTAAACAAACAATGTTTGCCCAGTGGTCGAACTTACGCAATACACACACCACCGTCTTCCCAACGTAACCAGTCAGCAACAGGTGCTAAAACAGGTGTGTATTTTCGAAGCATATGCACATAGTCTCAACCTGTTCTTTGATATAAAGAAAATGAACTGAGTATTAACTTACAAGTTTTTACGAATTAATACAGTTAAATCTTGATTACGAACTGCTATGGAGCCCCACATGTGCTTTTTTAAACTGTAAATACAATATCAATTGGAATTTTATTTTACAACATGCTTTTTATTCGTCATTATTACCTCGAAAGTGTTATAACAAAATTAAAATTTTTTTCTTTTAGCATGCTGTCGACGCCCAGAGCTTTGTCATTTTTATAATTTATCGATTATATAGCAGGAGAAAAATGTGCTTGAAAGGTGGTTAATCAAAAAAGGAGTTGTGTATATGCTGTATAGTGTTACTGTAGTATAAGTAGCTACATGCGACAGCTGCAATACATAGACGCACACTTTAACTATTTTTAATGGCAGTCTATTATAAACTACGAATCTAATATCCTAATTTCCCTCACCTGAAAAAATGTACGTTTTGATAAATTCATTTAACAGGAATTTAAACTTACCGAAGACTGACTGACGTTTTTGGAGAATATCAGCTTGTTATATAGAAAACAAAACAAAACTCCACAAAAATGTTTTACCTTGCTGACCCAGTGTGAGGGTAAAACATTTCTAACATTCTGGAGGAATCGACCAGGCAGAACACGTTAACAGTACCTGCGACGCCGGTCTATATCAAATCCGACCCATGCTCTGCAACAATTCAATGTCCGGCAGTTAGACAAACTCATCGTTACCACATATATGATACCTACACCATCCCAGTATGAGGCTGCTTGGCAAAGACCAGTATGCGAAAGTTACAGTCTGTTATGGACCGAGGTTTGCGCTCAGCATGCAAAACTCATTCTCTAACTTCAAACCAGGCTATCATCAGTGCCCTAGGTGTCCGTTCCCTGAACGCCACCATACGGACACTTTCCAGGAAGTTCTACCGCCGCTGCGGCCGTTACTACGGCAATCCCTTTTATGAGGCCCATCGGTCAGAACCCATCTGTCTCAGATGAATCTAGGATCCGTCCTCGGCGAACGCTCACCCTGAATTAGACATAGTCTAATTGAAACCCCACGGCCCGATCGGTAGCAGGTTACACCTCAAAACCACCTGTTATCCCTGTCCCTGTGGCGGGAGATCATGTGAAGTTCTGAACGTGGCGTAATCGGGGACGACGGGCATGCCCGTTACTTGCACAGCCCCTCAATTATCTCTCGTTTATGTTTTACAATTTTATTTTAAAATTTAATTTTTTTGTTTTATTCAGCTCTTCCTGAAGCCTAATACAGAATTAATTATAGTTTATAGTTCCTAATTAAATAAAGTAACATAATTTCTCAGTGACTAAGTATAATTATTTTAAGTCGTTTGGTAACTTATAACAGTTATTATAGAATACATTCGAGGCATAGTCTAAGACAAATAAGCTGTTGGCTTACAACATATTCGAATGAGTGTGGACTAACGGTTTGAACGTTTGGTGAACAGCATCGCGTTTCATCATCTTAAGAGGTTTCAAGGCAAAGATGGCGTGTATCCATAACAAATGCCCCGTGGTTTGTCACAAACAAGGAGATAAGCTCCAACATTTGAGCAAATAGGCTGTACGATAAATTTTTTGTTGACTTTAGTAACAACGGTGCATACAGCAAAGTAAGGAAATATTACCTGAAGCCAACTGGTAGCTGTTTTCGCTTCTGCGAGGTTGTTGAGCGAATTTGTGTCGTAGAAATTTGTATAAGGATGTGAGAATTTGTAGGTATTCGAACACGAAGAGATTAGCTCAAGACGGGAGGAGTGGAGGATCACGTTAAACCAGCCAGGCAACTGATGACACACAGACAATACCAAGGAGTATAGAGACGATATCCTAAACAAACATCAGATGTCTACAAAATTAAGTTACTAGGTGCGGAAGTGACGGAACGAATGAAAACTTCTGCAACTCCCGAGATTATTTGTCTGCGTCTTGGTAGTGAGACTAACTATATAAATACATTGACAGCGAAATGGTATGGGATGATCGAGTATCGGTGATGCAACGTGATATTAAATGATTATTAGTTAGTAACTGAGTTTATAATAATTCCGTTTTAGAGAATACAATAAATTAGGATGATACATAACTCTGTCACTGTACACTGACTCTGATCATGAATGTCACCGTACAATACAATATTGAATGGGGACTTATTTGATTGGCGAACAACGTTAGCAACGCTGTTGGTATGATACACTGTGCATGCATGTCTGATGGAAACGTGCACCAAATAAACGTAATTCTGAAACAGTTGTTGACAGTCTCGCATTGTGACTTTATCCTCCCTCCGGCGCTGTCGTGTATACTATTATCGCTTTGTACAAATTTGGTAAGCGTGCGGGATCTTGTTTGACTTTTGTTAAGGCGTTTGGCTTCAGAGGTGGCCGTTAAGAGGATTTTGCTCATATTTCTATGTAGTCAACACAGATGAAGTAAAAACGGTGGAAACAAACGACATAATGAGTATTAATAATACTTGTAGATAAAAGAACAACTTACAAAAGCCACGTGCCTGGTGTGAAGTAAACATTGTACATTGTTATGGCGACACAGGAGAATTACCACACGAGTGCAAACCAAGTGCATGACGTCACCTATTGATATCGCAGATCCTTGGATCGTTGGTATTCACAGCCCGAATCAGAATCATGTTTTGTGTTTGTTCTTCGTGTTGCTTAGGTGATGTCTCGCGTTGCATACAACGTCCTCCCGCCCCCTCCACAGTTAGCAGTGTTCACGAAACGAGTGCACATTATCGAATGTATTCAGTATGCTTTTTTTTAAGTCGGTAGTTTAAATGTTTACTAATAATTTTTGAAACGTTCATTGTAATACTTGTTCTGAATAATTGAAAAATTGTTAAGACATAGAATAATCGTACTTTAAAAATAAAGAAGAATGGGACAAAATTGATATTAACGGTGTGTTTGTTGTATGTAGAAGTTAGGCAGACGAGACGCGTACGTGCTGAGGCAAGCAAGCAGACTAGAATTATGTAAATACGCCGACTCCATTGTTACCAAGAAAGTTAAACCCGACGAAGAACGTCTTTCGACCGTAACGAAACGGAGCGAGGTTTAACCTTCTGAATACAACGTTGCCAGGTACTATGCCAACGATGCCAGCTAGTGTCAAGTAGCTGTGTGTGTGTGTGTGTGTGTGTGTGTGTGTGTGTGTGTGTGTGTGTGTGTGTGTGTGTGTGTGTTTTAACGGTTCCGACAATTAGCAATACAACTTCCTACGTCCTGACAGGTGACACTTAATCCTTCACCCACTGCTGTAAACTAAGACGCACTGGAACACTGTCAAACTAATTGTTGTTTGTTTGATTTTTGTGAAACCGTCAATGTGAAAATTTTGATGGCTTAATAAACAGAGTGGGCTACGTAACGCAGTATTGGACGATTAGTTTGGGCGAGACAACGTGAGGAATACGTTTGGCCGGGTGCGATATACGTCTGTACGCTACGAGGTTGGTGTTCTGAATAATTAACTAAGTTACCGTACCCGCACTCGATGTTCAGTTTTATTTTACTTAATTATTTACTCCAGGGCTGTACACCCCTTGAAGAGCCTTGACCTCCCTCGCCATCCAGTGTTTACTCAAATACCCCCCTGGTTGACATCACGAATAGGCCTACTATATGGGAGCCTGCACTGTTTAATAAACAGGTCTTCTAAGTTCAAATAAAAAGGGTTTTACACGCTGAAACATTTTAAATCGATACCCTTTGAAAACTACTACCTCTTCATTGGTTTCCTTAGACTACTTTTCCGTCCTTCAGATTTTCTAGTTTACACTTTCTTCAGTTCTCATCATGTCCTGTCCTATGTGCCTAACCACGGAGTTTGGTTGTCCAAAGAAAGGTCTGACTTATGTTTTTCTAAGTCATCTCTCTTCATTATCCAAAAAAAGTCTGCAATGTTTTTAAGCACCGTGTTTCCGAATTGTGACTGTTAGTCGAATGATCTGTCAATAAATTATCACGTTTACTTAATAGAAACGATAATTGTGCCTAGACAGAATTACGAATAACATCTACTAACATTCTCTCATTAATCTGTGTTTGTATTGCACTGCTTTTCGTGAACCGAGTCCAGCGCTTTGCGAAATTTTGAACCCATACAATTTTGGACGCATAAAATTATTACACGCAGAACTTGGAAGATGTACCGTACTCTCAAAGACAACTCAGGTAATGATTACTTGTATATATAGTGAGTTGGCAATATAAAGTTCGTTCTGATTCAGATTTATTGTTCTCGTAAATGAGAACATTTAACGTTATTTTTCTGATGCCACATTAAATACATTTGCATTCTCTAACACACACAAATGTAAATGTAAGATTTTTCTTAAATGTAAGTAGTGGAATTCAACATTATCAAATCTTATTAACACATATTTGATGATTGATACATATGTAAAAATCATTTACCAATTAATAAGTTTTGCTCATTTTACAGTTCCACTGACGTCAGCCTCCCTCCCCGAAAGAAAATTCTATATACGCTCCTGTCTCGAGTATTGTTGCACTGTTGAGTTTTTCAGTGCAGAGTTTGTTTATGTTAGGCCTTCTCAATCGCGTTGCTCTTCACATCTATGCAATGTTTTCTTCTCGCTCATAGAACTGGACATCGGTTTTTCTAATTTAGTTTTCTGTTTTACCAAACCGTGCACGACGTAACTTAGGTTATACGCCCCCGTTTTAATTTAACATTTAATTATTTTAACTTTATTGTTATATGTTAACAGATGAATACAGCGCTTGCTAACTGTAATTAAATCGGAATGAATAAGTCATACGTATTATGTCTTTGTGTTAGTATAATAGTTATCACGCTGCTGCAGAGCTTCACCTACTAAAGTTCTTAGTAGTTTCACTTAGTAGTTTAAAGCTCTGGCACTTTTCCATTGTTAATATTGAATAGGTGTTAACTTTTTTAATTATTGATTGTACAGTCTGCCGCGTCAGCTAGACAACTTATGTGACACTTCGTGTTTTGTAGGTTGTATGATACGTAATAGGTCTTTGACGTGGTAACGGCCGTAGCCGATCTTGTTGATAAGCTACAAGGTTTAATCCTCAGCAGTTCTTTGAATCAATTTATGTGTCTACCACCTTGAACAGTTGTAATTCAGTATTCAGTACAACATTAAGAACGTCCATCATCAGAATATTTTTCCGTTTTTGCATTCGTATCCATAACGTATTTAATTATCTAAAATAAGAGATAATTAATTATCTAATATTTAAGAGAAAAACGATATGAAAATAAGATAAATTAACGTACACTGGAACAGTGGTGTATCATTAACCTTTACGAATTTCGTAATTAAATTTACAGTTCGGTAAATTCCATAATTATATCCATATTACAAACATAATGTTTTTAAAATTTACTGTACATCACAATATTTTTGGTGTAGGCTAATCAATAATGAAGAAGCTTAATGTGAAAAAGTGTGATTGAATTGTTTATTTCCTTCATGAGGTACCGTTCAAAGGGTAGTTGGAAATTCCGTGGCGGATTCGTCTAGTCTTACTTAATTCACAACAACAACAACAACAACAACAACAACAACAACAACAACAACAACAATGGAGTTAATCAGGCCCATTCATGTTCCAAATAAGAACAAATAGATAAATAAAATCGAAAATTCGATTTGGAATCAGTTTCCTATTATATTCGAAGACCACAGGAGGGAAAGGAGAAAGTCCCGTTTTTGTCCATTTTCAGTTAGGACTGCCATTGTGTTGCTAAAATGTAATAGTTAACAATGCTCCAACGTATTGGATGAGAAAGACTCCGTTACAGAAATATTTTTATTCAAAAAATAGCTATGGCCGAGGAAAAGAAGATAAAAGTCTAGTGCAAACAGTGGAAAGACGATGTAGGTCCAGTACTGTAATGTTTACTTCGTTATTACAATAGGCATGGCAGTGTTCATGTGTAATGTTGGCTAACCTGCATAAAAGCCAAAACAAAGTGAAATTATCAAGAACAAATGGTAGGCCTACTAGTTTTATTAATTTTGGAGTTTTGTTTGTTTTTAGTTCCTTTTGACACTATTTGATATTTATGACACTACTAGTTACTTTCAAATGTTATTTTGTTATTGTTTAAGAACGAGTCTGTTTTGCTTTATGCTATGTTGTTTGTAATAAAGTTGAATGATAACCAACTTGAAGACAAAACACACTGCGAAACTGAGAAATAGTAGTGCCTGCGTGCGCGCGGACGCGTGTGCCTGCTCGCTCGAAGCACAAAAGTGTTACTCACCTCTAGTTCATAAATGGTAGTTGCTACTGGAAAACGAGTTTTTTCAAGTGAAACTATAGATATGTGGCTGAAAACGGCTAATTACAGTATTTGATGGAGCGCTTCTTTCGGACTTGCCTCAGTTTTCCCCTGTAAATAATGACGTCAAGATTTTATTTTTCGTCAACTTAAAGGGGCAGTTTTAAATCGTATTTTTAGTAACAAATAACGTTACGTACATTCCATTACAAATACATAAACGTTATTAAAATAAAACCTTCAATTTTTAAATTGCAGCGTTACAAACTTTCCTGTAAATTTACTTGTAATGGACTTAATCTTTCTCTCCTGGGGTGTTCATTTGAAAGTGGTGGATATCAATCTGTTGTAGTTTTGGCTCGCTACCATGTGTACGAAAATTGGAAATAAAAGTCTTCGTGTAGAAGTCAGTAGACACGTAGCCAGAACGTTTACAGTGGCATTAATCATTTATAACAGCACGTAATCATAGTAAATATGTAAACAATGTGGTTTGCATTTCTGAAGTAAAATTGTGTGGAAACTTTACATTAAGGTCAAACAGTAAATACGTTTATATGTACCTCGTATATCAGATATGACTTCAGACATTATTACACATTATTTAGCAAGCTGAATCAAAAGCAGTAATTCTGATACCCATGTAATTATTATTACATAAATGAGTATTTTTATGGTTAAATTCCTGTATAAACGCAAGGAATCACTAATTGTAAGGTAATCTTTAAGTTATAAAAAAATTGTATTTTAAGATTTTACTTTAACTATAAGATGGTATACCTTTGAATAATAAAAGTTAACTAAATTATTTTTAACTATAAGGGCACCACTTTAATTTGGGTTATTCACACTGGAGTGTGCTGAAACTAACATGTTAGTTATAATTTCGATAATGAGGCGAGGGGGGCAACCCGATTAATCTGTCCATAATGATTAGAAAATATTTTTTATGCCGATGGTATTAAAAATTTCTATTTAATAGCAAGTTATAACTTTGGCATTGTTTCAGTTTTGTAGAAATATGAAAGACGCACAGGCTGCTCCTATAACGAATGTTCGTGGTTTTTATTAAGCTTAACAGCTGAAATTAAATAACTTGCCACAGCGTTTTGTACTGTGGGTATATTATACTGTGAGTGGTGTACAATCAACGCAGTGGCAAAATGCAATCGGTGTACAGAGTCGGATTATCGATAACGCTAGGGTATGCTACAGCATCAGGCACCAGGCTCTTAGCTGTCAGAGGGGGCACCATCCAGCTGAATAGACTAAGCGAAGCGAAGCGTATGATCACATTACGCAGTTGTTTGGTTTTTCTTCGCAGTAATTATGGACAGTGTCGAGTTGAAAATCTAGCGAAAGCGCTTATAGAAGTTTGCTCGAACGATTTGGATAACGATCTTCTAATAAAAACGAAGCACTTTGTGCCATGAGTAAAATTGCAAGAAAGGTTTTTTTTTCAAATCGTTCTAATGAGGGTGATATATTCCATGGTACTACAGTTTGTCTCTCAAAGTAATAAACTGGACTATTGAGTGTAAAGTGATTAATGTATTTCCGAATTATACATTGCTTGTCATCTGCTTTTGAAATATGTATTTCAATCGCGTAGAAACTGTAAAATAATGAACATAATACTCTTACGTCAAGTACCGATATTTAATATCAGAGTTATGTGTATTTTCTGAGGAGCGTTTGGAACATTGGGTTAGAGAACAATATGGTATTAAATGATGACTTTCGATTTTTAAAAATAAGTAATAAGGACAGATTAGAATAAAATAATTTTCTCCGCTGCTTACTTTAGTTTTGGCACTAGTTTATTAAGCGTAGATTAATCGATTTTTTTTACAGCTGGACTTAAATGGAAGTGAATCAGTTTGTTTCCATTAGTAATCACACTTGGCTCGTTCTTTCCAGAAAACTAACGTTAACGGTAAAAAATTCCTGCAAAAAAAAAACAGATAACAACAAAAACAAGTACGTTGCATCTGGTCACCCATATTGTCTCTAGTACAACAGATTTTCATCAGTTATGTTTGACATGTAAACGATACGCCGGCCGCACAGAATGAAAGATGTGGCTCTGAAGCCTCGATCTGGAAATCATTGACATCCTGTTTGGTAAAAATATTTACCGTTAACAAAATTCGTTTAACGTAAGTGAGCTCACAAAGATCAGAAACCTGCGTTATATATGATTTAAAACTAAGACAAGTTTTATTAAATGGTTTATTATATCTGATAAGACTGTTGTCAACCAACATTACAAACGACACGATTACAGTTGTATGACAATGAAGTCTACTTAACTCATAAGAAGGGATATGCAGACGTAAAACGTAGTAAGAGTTGAACATAAAAAAAAATAGGCCTAAATAAAATGAGTAGTGGCATGGTCATGAAGTGAATGGCTGACAGACAAGTGGCGTCCTTGTATCAAACACATTATAACAACAGTCTACGAGTTACGTTGACTTGATAGCAGCGCTCATGAAGTAATTAATTGACGAGTTTTATCATGAACAGTAGAGATAATGATGTTGTGTTTGGCTGGGGAGGGAATTGGTTCCTTTCTGACATCCAATCTAACTGATTAGTAATTATCCACATCCATGTATTAACAATTACCCTCATAGTTTATTCTTATCATTACGATTCTAAATATCAACGAAAAACTAAGATTGTATTTTTAAAAATAGCATTACTCTAGTCTTTTAACTATCCTAGTAGTGCATATTGCAACAAAGTCATTCGCACAGTGTAATGTGAAAGTGTTCGTTGCTACTGCATTAAAGTGAAGGCAAGTTACGAATTTGGAATTTGGTCTGGCTGGCTGAGCCGCTTTGTCAAATCCTGTTCTATTTAAGATGATCTGTCATGTGTGTGTTCAAATCAGTCTTCAATTCTAACAGCACTAGCTGAAATTAATACTATAGTAATTTGAGTATTTATATATGTATGAAACAAAAACAGCTTTCGTATTCATTCATATTTTTTAAGGATCTAATTGTTTTGTGATTTTTGAAAATATTTTTTAATTTATAAAATACATCAATCATAACAACAACAACAACTACTACTACTACTACTACTACTACTACTACGTGTACTACAGCTGCTGCTACGTCTTCTTTTCTTTCTAATTTTGAAAGTAATGACAGTACAGAAAAAATTAACTGTAATGTTAATTATGTTATCTTCTTCTTCTTTTCCTTTCTCCCTTAATCTTCATAATGATTTATCACGATGACAAAATGGTACGATAAGAGATGATGATGATAATTAATTAAAGTTATATCATAAAATCCTTTATCGTCTTGTAAAGTATACAGCCTATTAGAAATTTTTGAAGTTCTATCACATAGAAATCGGTGGCTTGAGAATCATATTAGCCCAGAGTTTGACCTAACAAAATTGTTAATTCCGACAGTTGAAAAAAGGGCCCGGAACAGTTGCTCAGGAAAAGCTTGGAACTGTAGGATCCTTCGGTATCATATTTTGAGAAATGATATGATGTTTAAGTAAGTGGCGGCATATAAGAGAAAACTCGTATACGACTCACTACTCCGTTTGGTGTGTTTTATCCAACTCTCATCATCATCGAGCTTAGCGTTACAATCATTGGCCAAGACAGTTACAGTTTCGTAGCTACTTTTAAGTGAAGAGATAGTAGTGACCACTCATTAGGCTAGCAGTCGCTTAATCTGCATTGTTAATATTTGACATTTAAAAGATTTATACTTTCTCAGTTACATATCCATAGCACAACCTGCGTTAAGCATCACAAAACACATCTTCCATTGATGTATTAATTACGTCGAAAGAGTTGTAATGTCGTAACATTAATTGTGTCATACACGCCCAAAATATTGAAAAATTTATTTTCAGGGTAGTTAACCAGCGCCATTACCTATCCACTCCAATCAGTAGTTTTACTTTGTTCGTTTTATTTTAATTTATTTGTTAATGTTCAGAGTGGTAACGTGTCACTGGATTGCAGTAGAAAAGTGTGTAACAATATTTACCAATTTTTAACTTAAAGATAAAGCCAATTTTATTTGATACATTAATATTCAATTGATGTTTTATTACTACTGTGTCTTTACTTTAAAAATTATCACATGTACGGGTTGTTCCAATCTTTATATTATCAACGGTATTATTTCAGCAGATATCTGTGAGAAGCTCTGCCGCTGATGTTGTCATAAAAACTCCCACATTTTACCACATTTTAATATTAGAAATGATGTTGGCGGGAAGTTGAAACTCACTCACTGATGTGTCCCTAGTTCGTTCTGAATTTTCGAGTGGACAAAATAATACAGTAAAGTAAAAAAGGGTAATTATATTGTAAAACATAATTAAAAAGCAAATATAAAAACAGACTTTCGAAGGAGGGGTGTGACTGTTGGCTATACGAAATTCGTACAAGTTGCTGTAAACAACGAATCAATTAGAATTCGATACTTCAAAAACTTAAAGAATTCAGTTTCTGAATTTTAAAGTTATAAGCCTGTAGAGTAAAGAAACTACAGAGCAAACACGTGAACACTGATATGTCACGGTATATCGAGTCTTATCCGAAACGGTGAAACATACAAAGGAGGAAAACCAGCGTTACACTTTGGGTTTCATGCTTTGAACACGCGACAAAAGATAGCAGCAGCACTTCGGCAAGAAGGTAAACGATAAATCTTGCTTGTCGTAAAATTGAAGAGTGTAAATATTACAAAATCTAGCGAGGTGTGTGTGTGTGTGTGTGTGTGTGTGTGTGTGTGTGTGTGTGTGTGTGTGTGTGTAATGCATATGTAATGTGCACGTACCGTGTTCGCACGGTGAATGATACGATATGCCGTGCACGCCGTTCTCACTTACCGAAAGAATACAAAAAAAACTTGGAAACTGAAATTGTTATTTAGTCACACGTTTTGATCCATGAAGTTCGCCTCTCCGCTCAATAGTTTTTTTCCCGCTGTCTCGAATTTTCTCGGCGAGTCCGGACAGTAGATTATTATCGCGCCAACGTACTCGGAAAAGCGTACACAACAACAGGGTAGCGCAGCATACCAGAACTTTGTTTTCTTTGTATACATATCTGGCAGATTGCTTTTTACTGTTCAGTACAAGTGTAACGACAGATAATTTGGTATTAGAAAATGAAGTTCAGATTTTGAAGGAAAGTTTGTCATAAAATCTGTTACGATTCACGTAATGTTCTAACAACTAAAAGCTTTTATAAGATACCAGGCTTATTACATGTAAGCTGTACTGAGAATGCATTTTATTACAGAGAGATTACCAGTAGCTGTTATTATGAGCATGTTTGAACGAAATCAGTTTTTGATAAGGTAATTGTGTTTCCGATAACTGTCAGTTTTCCTTTATAGTGTAGACTTCATATTTTAGTGCGTAGAGGTACCGCATAACAGGAGGCGAAACTTAGGTCTTAGGCCCACTTGTTCTACATTTTAATTAAATTTTTTTTTAACAGTTAATTGATTATACAGTATGTCACAAGAAAACGATTATTGTTAGCCGCTAATATAAAATCAACAATTCTGAAGTGTTATTACTCTAAGCAGTCTAAAAGCACAATTGTAATTTAATTAGCGTAAGCTGGTATTTAGCTTACAATAACAGACACTAGTGTGTGGTGTATAGAACAGAGTGATACATTTTGTAAACAAACGCAGATAGATTTAGAGTTCGTAGGCTGTCCATCAGTACTGTTTCTGTGGAGGTCGGGTATATTAGATTAGTTTCTTGCTGGAAAAGATTAAGTTGTTAATGGTACGGTAATTAACATACATCCCCATTGTTACTGACTGTAAGCGGTTTACATCATGTGTGTCACGGTAAAATGAATTAATTAGTTTTCTTTTCATGGGATATAAATTAATTAAGAAAGCATTGACCTGATTTAGGTAACCTACGTATTCTGCGCATTCTTGAACCGTTGTTTATTTTTTTAGTTACATTTTTTGCGTGTATTTGCTGTTTATAATTTACCTAAAATAAAATTTATTAACTTTAAAACGGTTTTAAACAATATTGTAAGAGTATTACACAATATTATAGTTATCCCCACATCACCTGTAATTTTTCCACTTATTCTAATCGCAATAAATAATTTATGTTTATTTTTATTTCACCGGCTACGTTAATCGCTAGGTAACATCTTTCTTATTGAACCAAATCAATAATAAATAACTGTTAAACTCATTAGTAATACTATATGAAGAATCGTTTCTTTTATAGGGGTAAGGTCTCTGGATTGTATATAGCCTAAAGTTTTCTTTTAAATCCAGAAACGGTCTAGGGTCAAGTTACCAGTGTATGTGTATTTTTTTTATTCAAGTGTGAAATATAATTCGATTGACGTAAAAGACAGCCGTTCAACAGAAATGGAGGTCAACGGAAATGAGAGCCAGGAACTGGTACGCAGGTCTGATAAATCTGTAGAACTGATGGATCATGGAAAGTCATGTAACAAAGCCATGAAAAGAGATAAAGTGACTAAAACTTATGCCATTTAATGTGCTGTCAATTTGTCAATTAACTTAGAATGTATGTTAAGAAGTCCCCTTTCTAAGGTATGCGCACTATATTTCCAAAACGCAAGTACTGTTACATTAGAAGTTAAAAATCTGTGGTAAAAAATAATTGTGTACAACACAGAAATATTTATTTATTAATAAACTTTTCAAATAAATATTAAAAAAAAAAATTGGAAAAATATCTCGAGCCTTAAAATAAATAGAAATCGCATCTACTGAGTCGTACTTTTTTTCGGATTTAACGTAATATAGACATTGAGGTGTTAAAGCCTATTTGCTACGATACCAAAGTTTCGTGCGTACTGTATCCGGTTTAATTCATTCTCTCAGTCCAGGTACCCTTATTTTACCTTCTGTGTGCACGTTTGCATTTCACTCTCCCTCAATAATCTAGTCCTTTCTCGTTTAATATATTTACTTACAGTTCACTTTCAATAAATATTTTCAGTTTCTCTGGCTCCATGGTCCATGGTAGGCATGTACACATAGTGTGATTTCACCTTTTGGAAAAGGTGAGTTTTTGACATCGTTATTCTAGCCTTGTATAGCACGTAACCTAGGTAAGGCAACAAAACCGTCCAAACGAAATGTATATATCTAGGAGATGGAAACCGATGGACAGAATTAATAAAAATCTGGATCATACAGAGGACTGTTTAAACTGGGAATGATAATGACAACTATGATGGAATTGGGGACAAAATTTGAAATTTTTATCATGGAACGTTGGAAAGTTGGTAATACATGCGCCAAGTGAAAGTGAAATTTTTAGTAATGTTAAACACGTAAGGTTATCTGTAATGCAATCGCTGTAGCATGTTTACTACTAATAACACTTACCGTCCCAGCATTCCTGTATAAAATACATATTTGCTTGTGCGCCCGTTTGTCACTTTATCAACGGTTTTCTACTTAGGAAAATGTAGGCCTACTCACTGTAGGCCTAATTCTGCGTAATGCCAATTAAAAGTGATTATCTAATCAATTCAGATTGTATTTATTTCATTCAGTATCTTTCCTTTAGTCACTCGAGTTTGTTTTTGTAACCCGATAATGTCATCCGGGTGACACATACGTATAAATAATCATTTGGATTGTGACGATATAACGCGAAAGCCTGTTATCAAATGCCTTATATCAAATGTGACGGTAACATGTATACGTTCGTGACCATCAGTTGTCAGACGTAAATGTTAGCCGCTGACAGTAAAAACGTGCGCACATGCTGATTTTGGTGGGAGCGGTCTTACAATGGTGCATCGTTACAAACCTCTCAAGACCGCATGCGAAAACATATTTTTGTAACTTGTAAAAGGAACCCGTTAATTATGAAGAGTGCACATGTCGGCCTGAGAGAGGAACTGGATGAATGTAGAACTTACTTCCGCACTGAGCAGGAAGACAGGAAGAGGATCCGGGTTTCAACCCCCCCCCCCCACTCTTACCTGTCAACGAGGGTTGTTTCATTCTAAGTGAGATGGCTCTAACTAGCTCTGCTAGAAAGCGTAATGGCACTTCTTCCTATGAAGTAGTAGAAATGGCACTTTTTTTTAGTAGAAATAATTATGGAATTTCCAAGTTTTATTATATTTAAAAACACAAAAGCAGTTGTCGGTGTTTTGCGATGTGTAAGCTGGCTAGTAGGTTGTGTTACAGCACAGTGTTTTGGGAAATGTCATGTTGTATCGTTCATACTAATACGATATTTTTAAGGCTAGTTAACGTTAAGTCGAATTTTAAGGCTAGTTAGGCCAATCCATGACAAATCATAAGCCTTAATAAATAAAATCACAATCGCAACTAAAAGTTAAATGAAATTCATAGCATTGGTATTGGGATTGAAGTGATACAGAAAATTATTTTTTGTAATTATTCAGTTAGTGGATTTCTTACTTGCAGGTACATAAAAACAGAAACAATTGTTCGAAAAGAAATATAGAAAAAGAAGCATCAGGTGATTTGAAAGGTGCATTTTTCTCAGCCTGTAGTATAGCTAGAGAGATCCAAGGGGAATTATTTAAAAACTCTTTCACAACGGCATCGTTGGATTTTCTCAGCATGTAGTATAGCTAGAAAACTAGTCAAAGTGAAACTATTTTAAAACATCTTTTACATGATATTTAATATGACATGTCACTTTGTAGAGTTTTATGTTAATAGTATTCTTATAATAGTTTATTTGCCATATTATTTTTAAACGTTACCAGTTTGTCAAAACCTATGGGTATGTCTTTTTAATTTCATAACTTATACGTTTGATAACGTTCCACGATTTGATAATCTGTTACTTTTTGTTTTCGTATTTATTACTATAGACAAATGTTGTTCCCGTCTATACGCATTTTCTGTGCACAGTTTTTTTTACATGTCACGACCGTTAGGATTTAATTTTTATTATGCTGGAACTGTTGATTGAAATAATAATAATAAATTTCACGCTAACAACGTGAAGACAAAATTTCTGGAGTTTCTGGAAACACCGATGAACTTACTTGAAAAGAAAAAAATGGAATGAAATGTGACTTAGACAGAGTGACTAAATCCATGATAGGAGAAAAACATTGTGGAAGCTGCGTAGTAGTAGAAGTTGAAGACTTACGATAGTGGCTAGGACGATGTATCCAATATTTAATCATCGCAACGAATTAGAATATATACTGGTCTTGGAAATTGTTTACAAAGTACCCACCATAGCCCGAAGACTTACGAAAAGAGTCAGTAGGAGGCCAGACAGTGTCAAGACAAAATAAAAGTTTTAGCGCTCAAAGTGTACACCGACAGATATGCCTTTGGCGTAAAATGAGACCAGATTAACCTAGGCTTAAAAACTTGTCTAGAATGTAATATGATCAGCTAAATATTTAAGGCGTTTCTGTATTGACTCGGTTGGTACTAATCAATACATAGTAATAGTAGGCCTATACATAACATTGTCTCGCGTTCCCAAAGTTCGATTCAACATTCACATTTCATGACTTATAATCTTTCCGTAACAAGAATCGTTTTCCGCGTTCCGTCGTCAAATGATACTGGCTCTAGCGTGAGGCTACTAAGTGTACAAACATGTTCACACACACACACACACACACACACACACACACACACACACACACACACACACACACACACACACACACACACACACACACAGAGTATCGATCAAATACTCAAGATGTTTCATACGTGAAACAATTCCAACGGTCAGTTGAAATATGAAACGAGTAGGTTGAGCTGACATATATATATAGTCAGATAGTATACCAGTCGCTACGTTTCATATCAGCCTGATAAAATGACCATCATCGTTAATTAGTTTTAATTATAGGACTGAATGTGTATCATGTTTAGAGAGCACACTGCATTCTCAGCATCGCCAGTGACAGCTGTTTGTTTGATATGCAGTTTATTGACGGTAAAACATTGCCTAAACAAACTGTTTACACCGTCTGCTACTCGGTGTTTGTTGTTTTACGCAAAACACATACACACACATCGCTTCCATAATCTGCTTGTTACTCTGAACATGACTCATATGTTACGCCCCATTTAACGATTTTGTACACAGCTTTTCTGTAAAGAAGGCTGCCTGTTATTTTTAATTTTAGTAAGATACATTTATAACATGAATTTTCTATTTAAAAATCGTTCATTTAGTATTGGACAAGCAAATATGTATTTAAGTAATGTGGTAAAAGACTTCATGGAAAAATATCAGCTTTAAGAAATACGTAATGTTAACATAACGTTTAAGTCAGACCAACTGCATGTACTGTGAACATATGTATCATAAAGATGCATATGAAATTTTAAAAAAAAATGCTTATTTTTTTTATTGTTGTTATCCACATCTGGTAGAAGCCAAGCGCTGTAAGGCGAGTGAGTAACAATATTCGTTACGAGAGGCCGCCTTGTATGCCATATGAGTTGTGCTGCTACCTACCTGTAGTAGTTAATATTACTATGTAGTCCCGCACATTGCTACTCGGAGCGTTGCTGTCGTTCATCAGTGTCAAGTCCCGGATATCCTAATGGGTACACCAGATGGCGGTAAACTTAATTGACATAATCAAAGTTAGTTATCAAAGTTTTCTGAAGTTATTTTTTTACTAATGAAATTCGATTAACCTAGTAAATGATACAAAATTAGTTTATTGCATAGTAGAAACTAAGTATGTGTTACAGTTTAGAATAAATTAATTTTTAAAATAAACTATTAAAATTAAAAATTTCCTTATAAGACCGTTTCATTTTTTTTAAGGAGACCATTGTTTTTAAAGACCATTACTCGAATTTTTTTATAGTCATAAAAATACGAGTGACAAAGGAACTTGGGCAGAAACTGTTACCAGCTTAGTTAATCCTTGCCCGCTTGTTATGAAAATTTATAGCTTATAATTAAAAGGATGCTTTTAATCGATTTTTTAAAAATGTTGAATTATATTGCACTTTTTTGTTGTGTACTGTAATCAGTCAGCATTTGTCAGTATAGTAATGTCGAAAATCAGTCAGGGAGCGGTCTTGTGTGTATAGCGTTCTTTCGTCTCTTCAGAGCTCATGACCAATGTCCCTCGCCTGTTAGACGACAGTGTGATTGCAAATGAATCGAAAGTATTTACTTCAAATGCAGCGATTTGATACAAGAATTTATTGTGCGGCAACAGAGCGATTCGCCATCGTTGTCGTTCTTTGAGTTTCATCCCGTCATCCCTAGTGTTATAGTGAAATTATTGTATTATATGTATTTACTTTTAAGACCAAATTGGTCTGTTTAACTAAACATTGAGGAACAAGCAGATTTTCTTATCCCTCACATGGAGAAATGTTATTCCTCCAAACACTCCACTAATTGTGAACATTGTTGCGTGAACGTTACTGTATAAGTAAGCTCTGTCATACCAGATTTTGATTTGGAAAGTAAATGTTTACAAAAAAATTGTGATTGGTCGTTAATTGCTCTCCTCTTTATATATCTTTAATTTCAATGTATAATCGGCTTATATCCAAGAGAGAGCGAGGTTTTACTTTTGAAAATATTTTCTTGTGAGTCTCGAGTAATGTATACAGTCCTAGAAGATGGCCTGCTGGAATTGTTTTGAAACTAGCTCTCGGGATTGACCAGATACCAGGTGGAACTTTCAAGCGGCAAAAATGTAATAAACTAAGCATTAACGCACTTAGAACCGTAAATTCGATGAAAAATTTAAAGATCACAAAAGTCATATATCTTGCATATCAAATTGAGGGAAACTATACCTAAGGGAATTACAAATTAACGCAATGAAATTTGAAGAATCAATGAAATTTTCATTTGAAATGTTAAAAAAAAGACTGATCGTAATCAGCAATACTTGCTTTACAAATATTAAATTGAAACAGATATTAATTCGTCACCTTAAAAGTCGTAAAGAAATGGTGAAGAGAAGTAATAACTTAATACGTTAAAAAAAACTTAATTTGTGAACTAATACATCAAGTTATATTTTAGCTTTGATGAAACATATTATTTATTAATTCGTAATGTCCCAACTAAATTTTTAAAGAATCTGTCACTTGCTAAAAAGTTCTGTTTGCTTGCAAGTGGCTACCCCAAGTGAACTTGCACACACTGTCCTAGTTTTAACGATATGGGCATGGCAAAAACAATATGTTGGATTTTCTACTTCTGACTTTAGTCCGGTTAATCTTAATTATAACGTTTAAGATTGTTGGATTCTTCAGTTTCCTCAGTGACAACTGGTTATTCGTGTTGGTTAGATCTGGGCAGTGTATTCTCATATTTCAGGTATTGTGGCTGCGTCCGTTATGAAGATTCGTTTTTTTCCTCTTATAATTTGAGTTCATTGTTCATATTCTCTGGTGACATATTTTATTATAGAATTGTGACATTCATTATGTTGTGTAATTCTTGGACTTTTTAGACGTTTGTTTTTGTCACTTGTGTATATTTATCTTTTTATAGTAAGATTGCCAATTTTTTGTCAATATGCGCATTATCTCTTTTCTTATCTCTCTCTCCTCTGGTATGCTGAAGTTTGTAATCTCTGTCCTTTATTTGTTAATTTCAGTGAACCGTCGGGCACCTAATTATTTCATTTATTACATTTTTTTTAATATTTACAAGGCATATAATGAATTTATAAATCAAAATATTGTTTCAAAACCTGTATACGAGATATCGTATAAGCTACATTCCCCTGCTATAGATTACAATCCACTGTGAATTACACTAATTACAGATGTCGTTTTTTAACGGTCAGCATTTGTTTTTGTTACAGTGAAAAGTTTGCCACTATAAAAGCAAAACAAAGTGTATGTGTCAACTATAACCGCATGAAAAAGAGATGCAATACCAAAAATAGTCGCTAAAATAAAATCAGCGTAGATAACGTTTGTAAAGACGCTAATGTTATCAAAAATAACGAACTGTCAGTATGCTTAAAAAGGGAAGGTTTTAATCAGCGTGTGCTTCCTGCAGTGAGTCCAAATCAGAATGTGGACAGTGAACAAAGAGTGATATAAAACTGGGTACGACACAGGGTAACGTGGAAAAGCATAAGAAAGCAAAGGGAGAAAACGATTGAATGGGTATGGGACGAAAGTAGAACACGTGACATCTTTTGCAGGACTAACAAATTAAATTAAAACCGGGAAAGATATTTGGATAAACGAGAAGATGACAAACGGTTTAGAAGGTGACTGGCCCTGGGGGCTCACGAACCTAATGGGACCAGATCTTGCAAGATGGAGGCATGAAGACAGGTGACAATTATGGAACATAGTTCTACGCATACATTAACATTAAGAAATCATCCACCCGACTTTGTCCGTAGCTTGGCGTTGTGTTCATCTTTGCTTAGAGTTATGTATTAACCTATATAGGAACGTAAGTTTACAAGCATTTACGGAAATTTTAATTCTTCCATTCATTTCTTTTCTATTGTTATTAGTGTATACAGTTAAACTGCAAAAGGACAAGAGTACTGCCTATGGAAAAAATAAATTTTTAAACAAGTCGTAGTAACACTGAGGTACGACGCAAGAGGTATTGAAGAGGCTGTTTTGAAATGTGTTCGGCGCTAAACGTAAACATTGATGAACACACTCGCGCCCATGTATAATTTAATATTGTATAAACATACAGTCCAAGATGTTTTTGCTTGTTTGAGGCATGTTTCTAGCATTAAGAACTATGCTCGTCGTCCTGTGCATACATAGAACTCACCTTTCTGCCATATTATTTGTATGCAGTACACATCTATAAAATACAACGTTTAGTGAACACAATTCTTATTTACAAAATGTTTGTTATGGATTGAAATGAGTGTACAACAGTGTGTGTGTAGTAAGTACAGTACAGTAGATGTTTATATAGTCCAGGTACATTGCTGGCGCGCGCGCGCGTGTTTGTGACGTTATCGTCCTGCTGGCGACAGACTTCTGTGAACACCACTTACTTCCACGTACAGGTCATTACAGCATTTACCTGACTCGACGTTTTCAATTCCTTGTGTTCCCGCTAATTTGATGTTTTGTTTCTTCGAAGGTTTTGAAACTCCACCAAGATTTTGAAACTTTTCCGCTACGTTTTTCAAAGTTGCCATCACTGGCTCTGGTATCCAGGAGCGTATTTACGGCAGGGGGCGAACGGGACCGGACCCCCTCCCCACAGAGGGTCGAAAGAAGTTGACGAACTTTGTTACTCTCTTAATTTTTAGGCTATTTTATTATTTTTTCAGCTGTATATGCTAATAGTAACTCTTTTTTTACTTCCATATTCCTTAAGGAATGGAAGTATGGTGATGGCAAAAAAAATCGTGTTCGAGATTATTGCAGATTCTGATTCTACTACACTCAAAACATGAAAAAAAGTCGTTTTCCGAAAAGTGTCTGTGTGTCTGTCTGTGTGTCTGTCTGTCTATCTGTCTGTCGTAGATTTTTTTCTATGGCAAACGATAACTGCCGCAAATTCATACAGAATCAAATAATTTTTTGCATACAGCCCGGTTTTGCAGAGTTCTCGCGACCTATTGTTTTTGGTGAAGATCGGTTGAGGGAAAGGGGTAGTTTACCTGCAACGGTTTTTTTTTAGCAAGGGTAATTTTGTTTGTTTGGCAAACGATAACAGCCGCAAATTCAAACAGAATCAAATAATGTTTCGCATACAGCCCTGAATTGTAGAGTTCTCAAGACCTATTGTTTTTGGTGAAGATCGGTTAAGGGAAAGGGGTAGTTTACCTGTAACGTTTTATGTTTTAACAAGGGTATTTCCTATGGCAAACGATAACAGCCGCAAATTCAAACAGAATCAAAAGATTATTTGCATACAGCCCTAAATTGTAGAGTTCTCAATACCTTTTGTTTTTGGTGAAGATCGGTTAAGGGAAAGGGGTAGTTTACCTACAACGTTTTTTTAACAAGGGTATTTTCTATGGCAAACGATAACAGCCGCAAATTCAAACAGAATCAAATAATTTTCTGCATACAGCCCTGATTTGTAGAGTACTCAAGACCTATTGTTTTTGGTGAAGATCGGTTGAGGGGAAGGGGTAGTTTACCAGCAACGTTTTTTATCATGCGTATTTTCTATGGCAAACGACAACTGCCGCAAATTCAAACAGAATCAAATAATTTTTTGCATACAGCCCTGATTTGTAGAGTACTCGCGACCTATTGTTTTTGGTGAAGATCGGTTGAGGGGAAGGGGTAGTTTACCTGCAATGGTTTTTTTTATCAAGGGAAATTTTTTTTTTTTGGCAAACGATAACAGCCGCAAATTCAAACAGAATCAAATAATGTTTCGCATACAGCCCTGAATTGTAGATTTCTCAAGACCTATTGTTTTTGGTGAAGATCGGTTGAGGGAAAGGGGTAGTTTACCTGCAACGTTTTTTTAACAAGGGTATTTTCTATGGCAAACGATAACAGCCGCAAATTCAAACAGAATCAAATAATGTTTTGCATACAGTCCTGATTTGTAGAGTACTCAAGACCTATTGTTTTTGGTGAAGATCGGTTAAGGGGAAGGGGTAGTTTACCTGCAACGTTTTTTTATCAAGCGTATTTTCTATGGCAAACGATAACAGCCGCAAATTCAAACAGAATCAAATAATTTTTTGCATACGTCCCTGAATTGTAGAGGTCTCAATGACTTTCGATTTTGGTGAAGATCGGTTAAGGGGAAGGGGTAGTTTACCTGCAACCTTATACGTTTTAACAAGAGTAAAGTACTTGAAAATTTATTTAAACTTTTTGAAACAATGGTAATTGTTAAAAATAAAATAATTTTGTTGCCAGGCAATAAAATTATAATTTTTTCATTTTAATGTAATATAATATTTTTCATTTAATACAGCAATAAAAAGGCAGGTAAGGCACAGCCTGGCTGTTTGGCTGAAAATGATTTTAAATATAAATCTTAGAATATGGAAGTCATGTATGGTTCTCCATACCGATATTTAAATATACAAACAGGTTTATTACACAGCATTTGCATATAATTTTAAGATATGAAATATAGGAAATTCAATTCAGTCAATATAAGTATCTTCTAAACAATGTTTCAATAAAGCGTATTTTTATTGTGTTATTACCGTTTACTTTAATAGAATTGGTTTCAGTATATTATCACAGGGTTTTCAACCACGTGAAAGATAGTAATGTTGATTAGTCTTGTTTTTCTCTTGTATGAAGCCGACCAAGACCCTCAAGACCAGATTCTAGAGCCGTCACTGCTGGCATCGTTCATATGGTTTACAAAAGTATGGGTAGTTTCGCTTTACACGCGAAGTTAACTGTTTTACTGGCAAAAAATACTTTAATCATTACTTCTGAGACTACAGAGAGAAACTGCTTTTACTATTTTGTGTACCTCGAACTCATGTACCCAAGTTGTTCCTTTCTGTGCGGACGCTAGACGCGGAGCAGATATAACTACTTTCGACCTTTAATTTTAATTGTCGTACAAAATTGCATATTATAGATTTAATTATTGGCCATAACCGAAAGTGCGAGAGAGGTTAGTAGTTTGAGTGTTTTACGCCGTTTTAATTGATTAAACCTCGTATCTTCTGTACTTAGGGTAAGAATACCCTGCTACTGAAGCATCCAGTCGTTGACTAGACCAGCCTGAAGAAGTCTGTCACCTTGATCGATAGACTGTTATTTTTAAATGTTGATAAAATATTTCAACGCAATGACAGACGCGGTTTCATTAGGTCGCCCGTTCGGCAAACGAAGATTTGTTCGCTTTTGGTTTGTGGCCACTCTTACACGTCAGTCCAACGTTTGTTTTATGTATTGTGTATTCGTAGTTTGTCTATTCCGATTTTTTTTCGGTTGTGTGTAAGTAAATGTCTGTCGTTGTAACATAAAACTTTTTTCAACTCAGAATTTCAGAGGATTTGATGAGGTAGCGTGCAAACGAAGGCTGTCGACGTCCACGTGTAAACCAAGCAACACAACGAGTCAAGTAGCTGCACAATTCAGTGAGCTGTTTGCCTCGACTATCAGTAAACTCGATAAGTGATACTATCGATAGCAGTAATATTTAGAGTGACACGTCTGATGAAATAAAGAAAGACTATTTACAGAAATAAATATGTTTTCGTTCGAGAAAATATTATGGGGATACGGTTTACGGGTAGTATGTCACTTATCTTTGTCATTTGGCCGTCAGTTTACCGAACGATGATGATAAACTTCCCGGGCCGCAGTCCATTGTTAGCGCCGAAGGAAGAGTCATCGTCAAAGGCTAGATCGCCCTAAGTTTTAAGTAACGTCAGATGACGCCGACTCCGGTCGTGACAGTTTGTGTTTTGTCAAGATGTGGTTGTTTTATGTTCAAAATAACAGTGATGATTTTGAGATTCACCAGTGTGTATGGCGCGTTCGCATTCTTTCAGCAAACAAATGGATATTAAAGCTGGCACGCAAATGGAAAAGAATCCAATGATTGCTTTGGAACCCTCAGTAACATGTACTTCCAATTTATACAGTTTGAATCAATTCTGCCGTGCTGTTTACTAGTATTAAAGTAACCTTTCGTTGCGCATCGTAATGTGAATCTGGGAGTTCCACGAAGCAACATCAGAAATAACGCATAACCTCGTAGCGAATACACTACTGTTCATTGTTCGGTGAACAGGCGCCCTCTCTGGCGATATGTACATAATGTGGGAATAGAGTCTTTCTGTCTCATTCAGATGATAAATGCTAGTTGAAAACGTTTTAAAACGGTTATCAGGTATAAGTTTACACGTTGATAAGAAAAGTAAGCAAGAGGTGATAATCCTGGCAGCTATCATTTTCTCCGAGCAGTCTGATAGGCAGAAGGTATTACACAAGGGATTGCATTGTACAGAATAGAAACATTTCGTTTTTATTTTCATTTTTACATTTCGTGAAGAGGAAAGACATTATACATTTATGGTTTAAGATGAGTAGTACAAAAGAGCAAAAATACGAACGTACAAAACAATTTAGGCATTCGTAATAACAATTGTTTAAAAAAACGCTGGTGTTAAAAGACTACATGGCAGAACACAGTAGTCTCACAGACTGTTTCGTGAGACTTTGTATTCAGTCCCATCTGAAGAATCCGTTTACAAACCGAATAGTTTATATAAATGTATTATGTCTATCGCAGTCGCAAACAGTGATGTTTATTTCGAATTCGTACCTGTTTTGTCATTTCGTAACTGTACCCAATTTCGTTCGTACCGTAAACAGATAGTGAAAACGATAAGCCATAAGATTCAACGTTCGATTTGCTTCTCCAATGTTTCTTCACGTCTTATTTTGTAAAGAAATAAAAGGGAAACGACAAAACGAAGCCATCATAAAAACATTCCATGTCGTCTCAGAGTTTTAATTTAACCTTCAAAATTTTAACGGATGACTTACAATAAAACACTTTCTTTTTTCCACAATTTTGTAATAGTTAGGCTACGGAATGGTATGAATGAAACCTAATTTTTAGTGTCTACTTATGTTGCGCTACATATGAAATTGTTATAGGTACTTTATTTATAATTTTAATATAACTCTTATTTATTAGTATATTCTTGAGTCTCAAGTCTGCTATCGCGCATCGCGCGATTTCTCATGGCCAAGGCCGGATTAAGGTATCTTGGCGCCCTAGTCTAATTATATTTTAGCGCCCCCCTCACCACCCATAGGCTACTCTTACGTTTATTTCCAAGGGGCTGAATGAAGCTTTAAATACCCTATGATATATTTCTTAAGTTAGGAATATTTCAAATATCTTACTGTTTTTGTTAATAGTCTCAAGAATTGAAAATTGAGGCTATTTTTCAGAGATTGTTTTAGAGTTACACCTTCAACTATTTGTAGTTTGCATGGCTTTTATACGGAAAAAATTAACTAAGTAGTTATAGAATTATAACAGTTTTATTAAGGGTACATTTAACATCATTTACACAAAGAAGGCAATCAGTTAAATATCTTGTGGATTTGTTAAGGCTCATGTAAAGTTCAAGTTAGATTCTTTTTTCTCGCTTTAGATTGAGCAAACGTTTTAATCACATCCCTGAAATCAAGTCCTTGCAGAAAGTCACTTTCAATGAACAAGAGGGCTACACTGGTCAGTTTATCCTGGCGCAAATTTGAGCGTAACTAATTCTTCACCCTCTTCAGAGCTGAGAAAGATCTTTCGCCACTGCAGTTAGTGACGGCCATAGTAAGGAAAATGTACAAAGCTATCTCAACATTAGGAAAGATTGATTCTAAGTTAAGCGTTTTCAAAAAATTCATAACCCGAGAAAACAGTTTGGAAAACACTTCTATTATTTATATACAGGTTTACCATAATTTCTCGCAAACAGGCGCATGTGTTCAAAATGAACTCAAATTTTATCCTTGTAATTTATTACCAATTTTACTTTAGCTGTAAAATTTTATTTTTTAGCTAAAATTTTGCGCCCCCAAAGTGCCGCGCCCTAGGCTACAGCCTAGTCAGCCTAATGGTTAATCCGGCCCTTCTCATACGCGTAGCCTGTGTGTAACTGAATTGCTTTTTACGCACGTAAACATGAGCACAGCCATACTCTTAATGTGTGTGTGTGTGTGTGTGTGTGTGTGCACGTGAGCGCAAGGCATACGTATGTATGTATTTAAGTATTAATAGAACCGACAAATCGCAAAATAATTATTTCAAAACGTATGTGTACTTCTACCCCTTCATGTTTAAATGTCTTCTACGTTTTCTATAAAAGGAAAACCTTATGTTTCAGTAACAACTGTGTGGACCTTTAGTTGAATGACGGAATTATTTTATTTAAAAAATTGGTAATAGGCCTATTATTTAAAAGTATTGAAGATTCTCATCTGTAGTGCATATTAATAAATTTACGTGAACCAGTAAAGCAGTGTAACTCTACAACTCGTGTAAAAGGTACGATGAACATAATTTTACGATTTCAAAAACTTGCCTTAACATATTATAAGTTGTAGTAGGTAAATATGAAGACTGGAGAAAATCTCACCACAAACCGGGTCATCAGTACTTCTCACATGTACGGTACTTCATTTCTTTGCGGTTGTCGATAACGGAATGAAATTTTAAAAAAATGCTCGTGCACGATCAACCGATTCTGACTGACTGTATAAAGATTTTAAACATTCGTTCATATGGTGTCCTGTTCTAAAAAACGCTGCATCCACCGTGAATTCAACTCGTGCTACAAGACGCAACATTGTCCTGGTCATACGCAAAACTAGCGATTAGTTTATATAAAATTTTACAGTGCTGTAGTCCCGGCAGAGCACATTTTAATGAATTTGCACTAGGCGGCACTAAACCAAGCAATGTGTGTGTGTGTGTGTGTGTGTGTGTGTGTGTGTGTGTGTGTTAGTTTATATAAAATTTTACAGTGCTGTAGTCCCGGCAGAGCACATTTTAATGAATTTGCACTAGGCGGCACTAAACCAAGCAGTGTGTGTGTGTGTGTGTGTGTGTGTGTGTGTGTGTGTGTGTGTGTGGTTTTTATATAATATTGAAAATTATGTAATTTGAATTTAACTTGACCATGATCATGTTCATTCTTTACTCGTGAAATTAACTGTAAAAATAGACATAAATGCTTTAGACATTAGGAAAATTTAAAAAAAAGCCACAAACACTCAAATGGATTCATTATAATTAATTATCTAATATTCAATAAGTACATTACAGTGTGATGTGCACATTACTACTACATGGAGGCGTGTTACGAATTCAAAGCCTTTATCACTGGTCTACTTAAAAATATATGGAGTTTGTTTAATTTTAAAATGAAAAATGCATAAACATTTCATATTAAAATGCTTTACGATTAAATAAGTTAGTTAAGAAAGAAAAAGGAAAACGTATGCTAGTAAAAAAATATTTCCTTAATTTCCTTCCTTCTTCCATTTTTTCTCACTTTTCGGCACCGGCATTAGGCCTAATACCTGCCACTAGGCGGCACTAAGTTCTTCACTAGGTGGCACTAGTGCCGCATAGTTTATTGTTTAAAATATGCTCCGAGTCCCGGCCTTTATAATTTCAAATCAAGCATAAAGAAAAAGAAATTGTTTCATTCTCAGAAGTTGTAGAGCGTTCCGTTTTGGGACATTGTAGTTTTGGCTTGCGATACGCACAGTTTTTACACATGCAACGCATGTTCATCCAACACAAAACACACAGTTCTCTGTTGGACGATTTTTCTACGTATACAGTGATTGCTCATCGGATTGATTTTACGTATGGCTTTACTTCTCTTAAACGAAGGTGTTTTTCTATATAACAAAACAAAATTGTGTAATAATCTCTGAATAGTAAGCATTAATGCTATAAATATATCCGGGTTGCCGTAATAAAGGAAAGTAAAAAAAATCAACCCATAAATTGTAAATACCGAAGCCATAAACTCTTGAAAGGACAGACCGCATTTTTCTTACAAGGGACCTGTTGCCTCTTGCTTATCAGTCGAGTATAGTGTGCAACAATCTTAATAAAGGAAATGAAAGGAAATTATGTATTATCAGTTTATTGCGTATCAAAACCTTATAGGTCAGTCGCATGGGGATTCCTATTTTTCCTCAAATAAAATGAATAGTCATATGGGCTTAGGGTATGTCACCACAGAAACATTTTCTGCAACTTCAAATTTTGGTCCGTCGTGTATATTCGTAAGTCAATTTTGTCTCAAAATTTACTGTTGTTACTGTCTTACAGAATATGACTTTTTTAATTTCTTGTTACCGAACAAATTAATATTCTAGAACACACACTTTGTATAATCTTTGTGTCAAAAGGTAGAAACTTAAGTGTTCAAGATAATTGGGAAATTATAAATGAAACTGAAGAGAATGGTATAAAAAAGGTCTCGCTGCTAGAAATGTAGATTGCAGAAAGTTCCCTTGTAAACAGTAGGTCTATAAAAAAATCAAGATGTTAGAAACGCAGTGTGAAAAGACATGAAAAGAATCTGCAAGAAGAAAACGTTAAGGACAGTAAATGTGTAAAGTCGTTATCGAATCCATGGGCAACAGTATCGGAAAACACCAATTTTATAATAGGTATGCTTTCTTACACGCTCTTTATATATTTTATTTTTTATATTATCTAGTTAGATTTAGAATCTCACGATTGTAATAGACAATTACCAGACAAGAAGATGTAACACCAATAACCTGTGGCCACTGGTTGTGTTTATAACCCAGGGTACTGATAAGGCAAACTTCAGTAAAGTAACATAGAATATTTTCATGTGTTCAGTATTCTTACTTTATTGACAATGTAACCAAGACGGCTTTAGCAGTATCCTGCTGTTATCCCCCCCCCCCCCATCAAGGCACAGCTCCGTGGCACCTCTAGCGAGAGGAGTATGAGGTGCCTGGCCGCGGCCGTAGTTGGGCCTTGATTACTCGTTTTTCAGTTAGATGTGGCCACGGCTGAAAGCTTACAAAAGTAGACTCGGTATGCTATCCAGAGCAGAACCTGGGTAACAATGGGCGGCTGCAGGATAGTGCTGGCCACACTAAATGCCAGATGGCTCACAAAAGGAATCTAGCCTGCCAGACTTCTAAATTACTTCGATGGTACAAAAAGGAGACATTATTTTTTTTCTAAATGCATAATTATTATAGGTTAAATAAAGAACATAACGGTGCCAGCTATGACCAAGTCTGGTACACCACTAATCCGAGAAAAATAACAGTAAATTTGACTATACCGCGAGTGGTGTTTTAGAACTAACAAACCTCTGCAAGGCGGTCACGCTTAAAACAAAGTTAAAGTAAAACAAAATTTATAATTATGACTGATAACGTGAAGAATATAGTGTAATATTCTAATAAGTGAAACTTACTGTATTATATTGTAAACTTATTGTAGCTTTTAATTTTTTCAGGTAAGAAATCAAAAGCGGTAAAGTTGGAAGGGCTGTGGTTGGTGGAGCGTTGGTAAGTAAGCTATCTGTTATTACCATGGAGGGTGTACTGTAGTTTAGCGATGTTTGTGCGTGCTCGATCTTGTAAATGTCTTGTCTTTAAGCGGGTGTCGTGGAAACTACAGCTGTTTATGGAGTGGTCAGAAAAATGTTTCAGAATTATATTTTAGAAATTAAGTGTATTATGTGCCGTAGACGGTTTCGAAGCAACAGAATCTGCAGTGATGGTTGAGTTTAATTGGCCCGTCTGCAGTTCCAGTGGAAACAAGGAGGTAAGCATGATATTTAACATATCTACATTAACCAAACCATTACTAACAATATATTATATTAATAATATAATCGTTATATTCCCTATATATATATAGTTACAATTTATGAAATAATAAATACGCTGTTGCTCTTACGATAGAACAGGGTTGTACGCCATACAAACGAATATCGTGAAGTCTTGTCTGAAGGCACAGTACTCGTTTTTAAGCTAGTAAAATGCCAACAATTTATTTACAAAAATTCGGTATATTTTTAATTTATTAATTCGTGTTAATACCAGTATATAAAAAAATAAAAAATTTTGTTAATTTATTAAACAATTAATTTGACACTGTAAATTGAGATTCAAGTTTTTTAGTGAGCGTGTTATTAAAGTTATTTATTAAATGAGTTCTTATCTATTTTTTCAGTTACACGTTATGTGTTGAAAGCATTCAGTAGTACGTACAATTATATTGTTTGGTTTACACCAGTCTGACGTATAGTGAAAAATCGTTATCGTGGAATATTTCTTAATTGACCCGTGGAACAATGTTCATAAGAAAGGTTTTGCAATTTAATTTAAAAAAAAGAAACTTATTTTTGTTCAGATGGTAAATCATCCTCGGCAGTAGGCAAATGTCTAAAAATAGCATATCATGAGTAGACCATGCCTACATACCGTGGTATTTAACCAGATACTTACGTAATCTTTAAACCTATATCTAAGTATACCGTTAACCGTAATCCTCAGTACATGGGTGATCATTCACGCAAGAAATAAATATTAATGGCTGACAAATAATGTAGGTCTGTGTCGTTAGCATAAAAAATCACATTCTAAGGCGATAAATAATTCATTATAAAGATTGAAAGAGTGTTTGAAATATCTGTCTTTTTTATTTTGGTAAGGGGGAATAGATGAGTTATATTAACCCACTTATATTATAAACACTCATATTACTATTTTCAGCTTTTAAAGTAAAATAAATATGAACTGTATTCTTACATTCACATTGCATTGTTTCCTTTATAAGTTCTCAGTCCCTGTATTTGTGATGTATTTTTCAATTAATATGATTGTGTGGGTGGAAATGTATCAATCAAAAACGTTTTTAAAAGACGGGTACTGTTTGTAAGAAAAACCTGTCAAGGGGTAGACACATGGAATGACTGTTTAGATTATTGCCAAAATGTCCGTAAAACGTGATAGAAAATAACCACGGAATACGAAATTTATCGAGCAAACTGTATTTTCCATAGTTTCGTACATCTAAAAGTAGATTATTTCCTATATGTTACTCGCTGCTGCTAAATGTGGGGGTAAACACGCCCTCGTGCGTTCCTCCAAAATGGCACAACGGTATCTCCACCGTTTACGCGTTTACGACATTAAGATGTGTGCAATTATATTAGATTAAATGACAAAACAAAATAATAACATGAAATTTATGAAAATACGAATTATTTTATTTGGAAAATGAAAATCTCAACGGCAGTCATATAGTTTGGGATTGGATGTCTGTGCACGGGCCCAGTAAACTTTAGTGTGAATTAATAATGAATGTACATCAAAATGAAAAGACAGTGGAAACCGGACTCTCAACCCATGTAAAAGAGATTGGTTTCCAACTAGAGTTGGTTTTATGCAGAACGTAGGCCCCTTTTCATAAGTCACGACATTAGTAAAATTTCTAAAGAAAATAGTGGCCGAGTACTGCCATGGTCAGGAAATAGCCACGAGTTAATCCCCGTTTTGGGGCTACAACCAAAAACAAAATTAAGATACAATAAGCTTAGTCCTAATCACTTGATTTATACTAATTTGGCACCGTGACGACGAGATAATAATTAATTATACAGAGTTAATGAAAAGTACATCAAATCTGTTACAAGTGATAACAAAAGGTAAAGGCACCAACTATTACGATGTATATAAAGACGTATAATAAAATATCAGTTAGGAATTACGTAGACTTTTCGTATTTTTGCGTCGTTTAGTTCAATAATCTGCACACGCCTGTAGAATACGTATACCACTTTACGTCGTTATTAATTCCTAAGTTTGTTTAATATTTGTATCATCGCATCGAACCACGATCGCATACATTTATACACTCCAAAGAACTTGGTATAAATATTTTAACGTAGTTGTTTGAGTAAGATTTAGATTTTTAATTACGTTTAATACGAGATATGTAGTGTAAGTATATATTGTGTAACATACACCACTCCGCAAACGCGGAATTCGCTCGTTACCCACAAACGTAGCTCACGTGATGGATTTAATTATCTAAATAATTTACGCATAGACGATAATTCATTTGATGCAGCTAGTAAGTTCACATAGACAGATAGTGAACATGATAGATAATTTAACATGACAGATAATGTAACAAGATAAGGTAACATACTAGATAATGAAGTGTCCATAAACACGAGATGGCCTACATGACAGGATACAGATAGGAAATAGGGCATACTATGCTATAAATAGATTAAACTCGTTATAAATTGAGAAGTAAACTCGTTAGTCTTAACGCAAAAATAAAAATACATAAGACAGTTATCAGACCGGTTGTTACTAATGGAAGTGAGACATGAACTTTAACGGAAAAGGAACAAGAAACCATAAGAAGGTTTCAACGAAGGATTGTATGACGTGTTGATGGCCCGGTTAAAGCAGATGATGAATGGAGAACAAGAAATAACCAGGAGATAGATGAGCATGAGGACATTGTAAGATACGTAAAGGCTCAACGAATACAATGGCTAAGTCACCGTTGCCAAAGAAAATCATGAGGGTGCAAGTCTATAAAAGCAGAAAAGGGGCCGACCTAGGATAAGATGGTTGGAAGATGTATGAAGAATGGATGTGAGGGGTTACGCTGAGATGGCAATGGATAGGAGACATTGGAAAAGGTTTGAACCCAGGCCTCACGTTGGGCTGCAGTGCTAAAGAAGAAGATTGATTTAATTGTTTAAAACATTAAGAGATAACACGTAATCGGAGTCAGTGCTACGCTGTACTTACTACCAGTACATACATACCTTTTTATAGTACGCGAACTATAGATTACGTAACAACACAGATGGATTATAGACGTGTTAAACCGAACAGTGAACTTCATCAGAACAATCGCCAATACGCTATAACAATCGCCACTATAGGCGCAGATTAACTATAAACCTTAAGACAACAGATAAAATTTGGAACTGTGACTTCGTAGTTATTACTCAACGATTCAGATAAAACTGTTTTCATGCTAACCTGTTAATTTTTTTTTTGCATTTTATCTTTGAAAGTGTTTTTACTATCTTAAGCAATCCCCACTTTACGCTAAGTGAACTTTTCAATGTATAAAAATATTTAATTTGATTACAGTATGTCTGCACTACGTCTCTTGAATGTTGTATGTGCGTGCGCACACACGTAGGCCTATACATTAAGCACAACTTTCCACATATGGTCCATGATTTTTTTTTATGTATCCATTGACAAGATTATTCTGTACAGTTTTATAATAGCGATGTTTTGGTATATAAACAATAGTTTATTTCTTCTTCGGCGGCTTGCAGAATTAATTTACAACTAATTAAGAAACAACTGTTTCTTGTGTGTCTGGTTTTTGTATGCACTTTATGAATGTAAGTGTTACAAATTATTATTATCTAGTTTATATTTATGGCTTTCCTTGTGTCAGTTTCTCTTCTTGTTTAGTACTTTTCCATGCTTTTCAATGTGTTTATTAGTTCATTTTTGTAGTATTTTTTAAAAAATGATTTTGGCATTGCTATTATTTTGAATAGATTATTATTGTTTAACGGGCGTGTGATGAGATTTCGTTTGTAAAATTAATTTAAAATTGATCGGTAAGTAAATCACATAACTAAAATTGATATACAGTAAGTCCAAGAAGATAATCTAATATATGACACCCAATGGCATCTGGTCGCCTGCCCTGCATTACGTCTACTGACGAAAATACCTATTTATCAACGAAGTCCAGCAGTACATAATGTCTGCTTACCTTTTGGATTTGAACTTAAGCCTATAATGTCTGTAAATTTTAGTTTGGACTTACATATTGTGTGTGAATATAGTGAACTAAAATGACTTGTGAATTCGATTAGTTACTTATTTATATCAATTCAAATATTTAACAGCATATGAATTATGTCTGTATTTCTTAAACGCCTTCATTTTTCTCTCCCACCTCTCTGTTTTGTTGGCGAGCCATCGAGGATGCTTAAATCTCTAATACAGGTTACCGGCTTGTAGTTGGGGGTCGTCACCTCAAGGTATTCCGCCATATCTTGGTTTCCTGTCAGGATTTTCCTTCCCCTACCCACGCGGCAGTGAGAGCAGCACCTATATGCATGTACATTATAAAGAACTTTGAATTGTCCGGAAATAGACAGTGAAGCAGACAGGTAAATTACTGACAAAGAAAGTAGATGTGCGAATAATAATAATATAATAGATGGAAGAGGCCTTTCGGAAAATGAACGGGAAAGCTGCTGGCAACGATAAGGTAGCCGAAATGTAGAACTCTTAAAATATGGAGGCACGGTACAAATCTAGACTATGTATTTTAATCAGTATGTGTTTGGAGACAACGGAGTATTCAAAAAGAGACGTCAGTGGCAATGATAATATCTTTGGACAAGAAGGGTAAGAGAACAGACATCTACAGTTATATACTGGGGTTACAGGTTGCATGCTAAAATGTTAACAGTGCAAATACAGGTCATTGTAGAAACTCTTTATTAAGGAAGAATAAAATCGCTTTCGAATAAGTCTCTAATGATTATATCCAATATTCACAGTATACCAAGTAATTTAGAAAAATCGAGAATGTAATCGCGTGTCCCATGAGGCTTTTATTGACTATACCAAAGCTGTTGACAGAGTTGTTGGACAAGTATTGTGGCCAGTACTTAAAACAAGGGCTATCCAGTGCAGATGATGGACGTTTTAAAAAGCTTATGTAGGGACACCGCTACAGTAATTACCAATGATGAAGAGACTACCGATTCAGATAAGTCAAGGAGTGAGGCAGGGTTGTGGTTTGTCCTCCACCTTGTTCAACTTGTACTTCTGACGACATTATCAAATTCTGGAAAGCAAGAGTATCTGAAGGAATTGTGGTCTATTGGTGGTGAATACATTGTTATTGACATGTTTATCATATATTGGGAGAATGGCGACAGGTTGCCGGAGCAGGCTTTCCAGAAACACTGTGTCAGCCATGCTAAGAAGAGGTAGGTGCGGTGGGTGAAGCCGGAACAGGTTGGAAGGCCTAATCTGTGAGGGTATCGTCGACGGCAGCCTCTCGTACTCGTGGTTTCAGTGTATAAGTTAGTGATCTTACGTAAAATGACATTTTCATACGATCCGTGTACCTTGATAATGTCCTACCGTTGTTTCTACTTTCCTTTGATTTACTCGGTAGCTTCGTTTAACTGGATGTTCGACACCTGATGGCCAGCTGTGTTATTAGAATCTCTCATTGTCGCTCTGGATTTCTCTTATAAATTTCAAGAACTTCCATATGGATGCTAGTGATTGCCCAGCATCTTTTAAAGTTTTGGTAGTCAGTCCGTTGCACTCTGTTGGCAACCAAATTGACAGGAGGTAGTAACCGCGGTGACACAGCTCGTCTCCTGCCCCTCCTTGTGCCCCTCTAATATACACCTATATTTAGTCTACATAACCAGTTATTTGCCCCACTTCATTACTTGCGTCTTTTGTACAAACTATCATAACTGTGGCTCCAGAAATTATGGAATCTTGTCGTTACGGTATACTTTATTCTTCTTGGACATTGTATACAGTCAAGTGTATTGTTCATCGTGCCCTTTGTACGAACGTGCATTTTTATAAACGAAATATTTGTCTTATTGGAGGTGGACTTTCTATATTTAAACATACTGCTCGGAAACCGGAAAATTAGAGCAAAATATCTAACCTTGTATTAACTTAAGCATTGTTTTATATGGAGCTTTGTCGTATTAAAAGTACCAGTGAAGATGCCTTATTGCAGAATGCGCGAAACGTTTGGTGTTTATAAAGATAAAACGTGAGTCGCACGGAAAAACGACCCCGCGTCTGCACAGCCTGTCGTGTCATATACGTGTAAATTCACAAATGAAGTGGCGAGTAGGTTTAATTTCTAAATTTTTGTGGAGCATTCTTCTTACCATTCTTCGTACTAATTTGCTAATTTTTATAAAATAAGTCCACAATGTTACAGTAAAGTCTTCGCATTCTTTCGTTGTATCATTCATTTATTAAGCCAGTCGTTTCATTTTAAAATGCGACTTTTGGTAATCGAGAACAGACATTACTACGACTTCTTTGTTAGTTTTGCCTGATTTTAGTATCCTGGTAGTGTTTCTGCAGGGGCATCCCGGGCACGCGTTCGCTGACACCAATGCATTCTTTGTATTGGAAACCACATACAAATTGTACCAACAGTAGCCATCTCTGAGCTTAAGGACTAGAACGAGGATGTTTTGTGAACTTAACAATGATACGTACAGATTATTCAGTTTTGAAGCCGGCGAGACTCGAAGTGTACATAAATATTCATATATTTACTAAACATACTTCGTTCTATTTTGTAGATTTTTCCATTAAGCAAGAGGAAATAGTGAATTAACAATAAATAAAAAACGTACTTACTATCTTGTTAACACATTGTTAGAACGCTGAAGTGGTTTACATATGATGGAAGGAAAACTACCAAAATGTAGTTTATTTCTGAACGCCGAGATCCACTACTATACTGTACATTCTCTCTCTCGCACACGCACGCACACACACGCGCACAGAGAGAGAGAGAGAGAGAGAGAGAGAGAGAGAGAGAGAGAGAGAGAGAGATAGAGAGAGGAGAGCATTATACATTTGAAACTATTATGAAATAATTAATTAAATTAAATTATTTAAATCCTGAAATAATTAAATGTTACGAAGCTGATCTTGGACTAAGTATAACAGATCAGTTAAAAATGGAAAGATGGAAAGTTTTCTTATTTTCTCACATACGAAAATTCAAATTATGTATTTACGATAGTTTAATAGATTTTTGTTAGTCTAAATTTACACGAGCGTACAAAAACTTTTCAGAATTGCGGCTGATCAGATAAATGTTTTACGACATAGAAATATATTCACGTATGAACGTGGTTTGACATTGTAAATGCCATATAATAAGAAGAGAATTTTTGTGTATATTCGTCAAGAGAAATGACTCCGTGAGAAAGGAAACATGTCAAGTTGAAAGTTTTATTTGAAACTTTTTCCGGTACTAGATTGTGTTTATGGAAAACTAATAAATTCTTATTATATGAGCTTCCAACACTGCGAACTATATTGGGCTTCCAGTAGCAGGAACCAGTTGTTATAATACGCACGTGCATATTATTTTGTGGGGACACATTCGATAGCACATAAATACAGAAGTAAATGTTGTCCTAGATTCCGTCTGTTTCACTTTTGATAACAGTGACGTATGCGCCATTTTGTTTGTAAACGATAAGTAAAGGGATGACAGAATATTTACGAACTTTGCTGAGGGGAGCTTATTGTAGGATGTGTAGGCACTGAATGTAATCACACACACACACACACACACACACACACACACACACACACACACACACACACACACACACACACACACACACACACACACACACACACACACACACACACACACACACACACACACACACACACACACACACACACACACACACACACACACACACACACACACACACACACACACACTGATGCGTTTACCTAAAAGAATAGTGTTGTAATTACTTGTAAAGAAATGCTTATGGAAGTATCAACTGCAGTGGAATGAAAATGAAGAGGTATCAAGTGGGCGCAGATGGCACTGTTTACAAGAATGTATTAAATGGCGGAAATGGAACTGGGCGCACATAGGAAAGAGCACAAGTAAAACAGATACGTAGGTGAGATGCGAAGTCCAGTTTTGCAAACGACAACGACGAAGACGATGACTGGGGGTTGCGCGGCTCGAGTATGCGGTATGCAGTGTCCCGAGTCTCAGTTAGGACTCCTGCCACTGGGTCGGATACAGTTCATTTATGTAGTTTTTTACTTATGGAGGGCCTGAAGCGACCTTGTATGGTGGATTATACCACCGGGGCTAGCAAATGGGGTCGCTTCGAAGACTCACCTGGCCTTGGATGGTAGTTACCGAGTCAGGCGATCAGGGGATTGTGGGTCACGCGAGCAGCCCGACCATAGAATCTACGCGTCAGGCGTCTCAAAGTGTCCCCAAAAGATCGGACACCTAGAACTCTTCTCAAGGCAAGAGAAGATAATCTCCGGGTGATTTTACACGCGAGTAGTTTTGCAAAATTATGCACTTTCGTAGTTGAGTAAAAGTTACCTTAACGAAAGGTTTATTTGATGTGATCATTTACTTGGGTATTATCAAATTTTATCCAGTTTGATAATTATTCAAGAATAATAACAAAAACTAAGCAAATCTAAAGTAATTGTAATTATAGTTGTATTAGACGTTGGACAAAACTTCAGTATGTCGCGATGTGTTTACGAAATACGTAAACGGTAACGTACTGACTCGTGGAAGCAATCAGCCTGTTGTAGGTCTAATACTGCCTACGTATTAAACTATGTTTAAGGCAGAAATTTATGTCTTTAGCGGGACGGCCCTTCGCTAAAAATATCTGTCTGGCAAAATGGATGCGCCATGTGTAACGTGTATGTTCTTTGTATAAAATAATTAAAAATTGCTTTCACAAGATTTATTTAAAAATTTTATTTTCTACTTTCGAACTAGAGTTTTGTATTTGGAAAGGGCGGTATGTTTTGAAGTTACAGCCCCAAACGCGTGTAGTATATATAGGCCTACATGCGTCTTGTCTTTTGTAGGCATAGACATTTTGTATTACAACACACTGACTACGAAGAGACAAATGTAAGCACAAATTACCCCTTGTAAGCACAAATTAATGAATAAATTATAGAAATTAAGAGAAACTAAAGTAGATTTGATAACGCCGAATGAGCGTGCTCCCAAAGGTATAAATGAAATGATGGATCACATGTATCAAAGTGTAATGAAAAAGAAATTAAAACGCATAATTACCACCCCAATTACTTATATGTTTATATTTCGCGAGTATATTATATCTCTATATATTATACAATAAAAAACACACTTATAAAAAAAGGGAAGTATGAAAGAAAGCGAAACTGCAGATATGTAAATCTGTATGACCACCAACAGTAATGTGTGGAACAGAAAGTTGGACCGCCTTTGACAAAGAACGCAAGTATAATAACATCAGCAGAGTCGAGGTTTCTCAGGAGAGTGATGGGATAAACTAGGAGATATCGCATTATACATGAGACGATCAGACGAAACTTGGGAGTAAAGCACCTAATCGATTTGTTGGTGGGGACATGGGGACCCAGTTGAAGTGGTGGGGACATGTAAGTAGGGCAGATGAAGCAAGAAAAATAAAACAGTACATGGAAGTAAAACCGGAGAGTTAGAGACCAAGAGAAAAGCCATGGAAGACGTATCAGTCATACATTGAGAGATTTAGGAAGGATCGTGGGAGAGTGTACAAGAAACGAAGGCTGTTTGCGTGGACAGGGGTAGATGGAGACGATGGACGGAGGCTCCCAAAACCCGACGCTGAGAGGCAGAAGGGTCAGATAAAGAAGAAGAATTGTATATTTTATAAACTATGTTAATTCAATTGAATATTAAAATTAATAAATATGAAACATAATTATTACTACGTTCTTTAAATAAATACAATAATTCTGACGTACAAAAGTAAGAAACTGGTTATAGTTTTGTAGAATAAAAGCGTATCAGGTTTACTTTAAGCGAGGAAGAAAATATTTATATAGAGAACGTGCATTTAGTAGAATCGTGATCATACAAAACCTCTGCTGTTGTCAGTTCAAGTGCGGGACTGGTATGAACCCACCGCTGTTCTACAGCGCTTTCATCTTCAACCTGGTCTTCATAGGTCACCGAGTTTGCATCCAACGTCTGGTAATTCGAATTTTTACTTATTTTTTGAAAATAATGTTGATGTTTTCATTTGCATAATTGTAATAATACATTTGGACAGCTTTGTATGTATTTGAACGATTTATGTGGATTTGTATTTGGGTACAAACGTTACTGAAGATCGTGATGTATGTTAGCAACTGTCAACTCTTTACTTTGTAACATAGTACAGTGTTAAAATATCGTTAATTTATATTTGTGCTGTAGAAAATTAATTTTAAAGCCTTTGTTTCTCTCTTAAGACGATATTATTTTTCTTTACATTATTAAATTTGGCGCGCTAAGCATAGCGCAAGATGAACTTAGGGCTATAGTCGCTCCGAAGCATAATTCCAGTTCTCTCTGTTGAAATAGTTTCACTTCACTCTTTGTTTGCGCTCTCGCTCTCTCACCTGTGCTTTTACCTGTGGACTCGCGTGTTGTACCAGCATGCTCTGCGCGTAAATCCGACTCAGTTGATCTCGCTGTTCCTCCAACGTTTGACGTGTGGTGTGTTCCTTACTGTACGCAATTACTTTGTGAATGCTGGTTAACACTTGTGTATATGTATCGTGTCCTATAAACAAACGTTATTAAGACAGCCGTTCATAAAGGTAGGTTTTTATTGCGTAGTAGCGAATTTAATCATAGTTGACCTAACAGAAAACTATATGTGAACTTTGTGTATATTTTAGAAAGTCAGCGGTGAAAGGCTTTTCGTATTTCTACTGATATGAATTTTAAAGAGTTAAATTAGAATAGTTGATTTAGTTAGAATATATGATTTAATTAGGCGTATTGAGTGCGGTGCACAGAGAACACGTCTTAGAAGTATATTTTCGCTTAGTGACTTTTATTGTAGGATTGTTGTTCGGGGATTGACTGTATTCCATCTAGTTTTGAGTAGTTTTATACGTTTTTTTGGGTATACTCGGAATACACAAGAATTTAAATGTTTAGTTACTGCAATCGATAAAAGTTGTCTCTTCAAAACTTTTTAAGGGCTGTTAATGAAGTTTCAACATCTCGTAATATGTTTACTTCGTGAACAATTTTTTGTCATTTATATTTTGTGTACTTCAAAACGACCTCATAATACATTAGTTATGCGCTACCATAGATATCCACAGAGACGAGGTTGCAGGTAGTTTGAAGGGGTTGACACCAGCTGTGCGACACGCACACACCTTGAGTATGTTTAATAGCTTTTGTAAAGAGAAGAAAGACTATATTTGAACCACTTCAAAAGGTAGTTCAAGTACCTTGCTGTTCCTCTGTGCTTATTAATTTTTGTTATTGTTTAGTGTTTATTATTTTCACACGCACGCACGCGCGCGCGTATATGATGTACAAATGCGAGTACTTGCAGTCAGATAGTATAGCCAAAAATTATTTTGAAAAGGTACGAAAAATGTTGACAGTGCGGTTTGGATAAAACTTACAAGTGCGAACGTCACATGCGTCAGATTGATTAGTAGTACCGTGTGGAATTTGTGTTGTTAGCCGTGCACAGAGCACTTCAATCACAGCACTTACCGTGCGTTGCAGTCTCCACACCACACGCGTTACCTTATAAGCTGTTCTTACACGAAACTGTTTTACATTTCCATTTATATTGCTGTAAAATAATATATTCATAACGAAAAATAAAAATTTATGTTTCGTTGCCAAAATGCCTGAAACTGTAATAAATAAAATAATTATAAAAAATGCTAACACTCATAATTGGTGTGGCGTGTCCAGCGTTACATAGGGCTACATCACGTTGGAAATGTTTGTAATATGTATCCCCCCCCCAAAGGCATCGGTGCTTCAACGTTTCAATCAGTTCTTCACATAAGTTGTTTTTAACTGGTTTATAAACAAACGGACGACATTCGAAGCCAGCTGGACCAGGTTTATTTGCGGTTTACTTTTTTTATTATAAATGCCAGTAACGCAAAACTTAATTCAAAAACATTAAGATGTCAGATGATTTCTGGATCACTTTGCAATAGGCCGATGGGCTCCCTCCTTCAGGTTTGTAGTTTTTGAATTCAGTTGTTCGAGAGAAACGCGACGCGGGGAAAGCAACGTACAGAGTAACCTCATTCTAGCGGCGCGTTGGCGTCGTACTCGTGACGTCACGGGGCCTACGCGTTCAAATCTCTAATGTAAACAAGCACAGTGTTGTAACAATGTTGCCATAACTTACGACTTGAATTTCCATAAATTAGACCAAGCTATTAACAGTGAGGCATGTGTGGTGTATTGCCTTCGACTCGACTTTCACGTAACTTCGGAACACCACGAGCGCTGTAAATTTTTTATATTTCTGGGCGTGCGAATATGTCGAAACGAAGTTTCTTAGTTTACAGTAATTCTGTTGTTACAAAACGTTCTATCAAAGATGAGAATTTCGTTTTTTACATATGGGAGAGAAGCTATTCAAAAATTTTCACGATTTCCAAGCCACAGTTAGAGCCGCATGCATAATACCGCCGTTTGTAAGGTTCTGAATGGTAGATTTAGGTACGCTAGGTTATTGGTTTTGCGTAGTTTCACACTTTATGCATACGTACAGAGTGTATTTATTTTCATAAAAGAAACATAATTTTAATATAATATAAAGCGCCAAGAAACGATTGTGACGAGGAATGATACTTTGTAGCACTATGAGTGTGATAAGATGCGGTTAGTTATATTTTGCTCTGTAGGGTATATATATGTATGTTATATATCATAAGTATTTAGCCGGAGATCCGTCATGGGTTATTTTTTGTTAAAAAAAATCGAAAACTTTTTAGAAGAAATTTCTAGAAACAGGAACTACGAGATGAAGGTCGCACATGCTTCACATACGTAGAAACACTCCATCCACAGTGAGAAAACAGACCAGAAGTACTGTTCTGTGCCACTTCAGCTACTAATGCTGTAAAGACATGCAATAACTCCAAACACCCGTTCCAGTATGAAAAAATTAAATTTCAGTTGTACGGGTTATGATACACGCGCCGTAACTCGTGTCAACTTCTTAGAAGTACGTATGTACATGTTGTCACATTTATACATGTAATTAGCACGTGTTCAGAACAGTAATGTTTACTGCCTGGTACCGTACATTACACACGCCCAGTTGGTACACAGCAGGACTACATATCCGTGTTCACATATATTATATCTGCATAACAGTCCTCTGTGTCTCTTGTTTATGATACTTCACGTTTTAAAAGCATTTTCTTTACTGTGTTAACTGTAAACGTACAGACGTTAAAACTAAAACATTATTTCCACTGTTAATTTATCAGTAAAGACGCGTTGAAAGCAAAAAGTGTAAATTTTCTGTTGAATGTCAAGTTGTAACGCCAGTTGCATCGATCTTTGATAAAGGCATTTTGGTAAGTCTGAGTTTGGTCATAATGATAGAATGGTCACCAAGGACAGAATAAAATAATTCTGTGCAGGGCTGTTGTAATCTAATCCAATTCTAAGAAACACCATTCGGATTAAAAAATAAACTTAAAAATCCTAAAATCACCTGACAATATTTGGTACGTTTCACAGATTTTGTTTAACTCTGACAACTGTTTCGACTTCGTAAGCCATTGTCTTAGAAACAATGTGCTTAGGAAGTCGAAACAGCTGTCAGAGTTAAATAAAATCTGTGAAACGTACCAAGTGTTTATATATTTTTAAAAAACATTTGTATTAATATGTTTCACCAAGTGCCCAACGAGTCATCAGTTAATATCGTGACAATATTTGTCGGAATTTTGTGGAAAATTGAATTTTGAAGAGTATAAGGGACTGGAAAGGATTGAAATTAATAAACATAAATTATTCTAATTTTGTTCTAATTAGAACTAACCAAGAATAAAGTGATAGGTACAGCATCATTGTACCGCAATTAGATTAAATACCGGAAAAAAGAAAATAATATAAAAAAAAGTTAAACCCATCAGGATAATATTTGCTCATGTTGGAATTTCTTGACATAAAGTAATCTTACATGTTGTGGTCTGCTAGCACAACTAATATGTGGGCACTTTGGCAAAAGTTTCTAGGGTTTCTAAGCTTCATATTCAATTAATTGATCAACCCGTATTGAGCTAAATTTTTCGGAAGAATAGAATTTTCTTATATGGAAGCACTGCTCATTATTTGTGTCTGGAAGGAAAGAACTTGGGTATTTTGCAAAACCGTTTACACTGTGTAACAGGTTTCGTTTGCTATATGTTTTTAATTGACATATCGAGCAACATTTGCTTTCAACTGCGTTAGTGTATCGCTAAACGTGGACGTTACGAAAGCGAAGATCGCGCTAGTAAATTTCCCAGATGCCTGATGTTGCCACTCGCATCTCCAGAGGGTAGCTGACCAACTGGAGAAACGATGTCCATTCTAAATTACTCCATATATTTTGTAATCTGTACTGCACTTCTGTTAAAATGTATTACTGTAAATGAGGAGCAAGAACCAGGGTTTGTATTATCAGTTGGTTCAGCTTAGTTCTACTTTGGACCCAGTTTATTCAACCGTGCTTGTATGGTACTAGTTAAAGAATAAATTAACACATTTGTATACGCTAAGTGTAAGACCACGGTACTTTAATGTAAATTATTCTGCTACATTAGTCACCCGCACTTTGTGTTTTTGTCGTTAGTTTTTAAAATCCAGGTGCCCTGTACCACCTGTATAAAAACAATGTACTTTTCACATCGCACGAAGTGAAATTCATTACATTCCGCGATAACAATATATGCGTGCAAAGTATCTTTTTTTTCTGTAAAACAATTCTCCAAACATTTTAGCATTTACCGGTTTGACGATTATAAATAAATATGTAAAAATGTGTGTATTATTAGAGTATTATTAATATTAGTACACAATTGCCGAAAAGTACAGTATGATCAGGGCCTGATTCACCATTAGGCTGAATAGACTGTAGCCTGGGTGTAAGCTTTTGGGGGGTCGGAAAAACTTAAGAGAACAAAAAATAAATAAATAACTCACGTTGCGTTGCATAATATGTTTTCATCATACCGTTGCCGAAATCACATGTCTTTCAATCGTAAAGCATTTCTTTTAGCGAAACAGTTCATCGATTTGGAACTGCAGAAGTAAGAAAAGTAAGGTTTACGTAAGCAAAGATCTTAAGCAATTAATAATGGACATGAAAATTATTTGAAAAACGTTTGTTCTTAGGGTTTTGATTTACTTTGTGTAAACGTTAAGGAAAGTAATGGATTTTTTGTAATATTCTCGTTACTTATTATAATTTCTCAATGTGTTCCTGCTATTGTAGTAAATTAATTTACGTTATTAAAATGGAAAAAAGAACCAATTTTTGTTTATACAGCCCACATGTTCCTAAATAGTAATTAGCGTATAAGATTTTATGAGTAAATGGTGCGTGATACTCGTTGTTTGAGAGGTTGGAAGATAAATGATAGGGGGTGGGGCGCAAACAATTCATCAGCCTAGGAGGCTAAAACCATAAGTCAGGCCCTGAGTGTGACTGTAATAAACATATCAAACTAACAAAACTGTTTAAGAACACAGACATTAAAATAGAGTACAAAACTAACAAAAATAATCTACAAAATCTAAATATCCCACACAACAAAGATAATACTACAACAATCAATGGTATATACAAAATTGAATGCCAAGATTGCAATAAATGTTACATAGGACAAACAAAAAAACAACTGAAGAAACGTTATTTTGAACACCTAAACGCACACATAAAACCAGAAATATACAAGTCTAATTTAGCCACACATGCAATAAACACTGGACAGTAATTCCCAAACAAAACCAACATGACACTAATAAAACACATACCATACAAAGGCACCATAATGAACATTTGGGAAAATTTACAAATATGCAAACATAAAACACAAAACAAATACCTGAACAAATACAAATCAATACAAAACATGACCCAATTTTCAAAGCACTCAACATCAAAAATACACAAAATACTAACATACACCACAATCACACACAATAAAACCAATTTAAAGTACCAGAAGCCAACAGGAAGCCACAATAATAACCAACCAACACATATGTACTTCACCAGACACAAAATCCGGAAGGCTGAGGATGGGTACAAGATGGTACCCGAAACAAGTTTCAAATAAGGAGAAAATATTTTGAGGTAAAGTGATTTTAAATATTAAATATATATATATATATATATATATATGCAGTAATTATTTGAGTATTATGAAGTTAGTTCCCAAAGTTACACACTGGGAACTTGCCGTTTTTTTTGGAACGAGAAAGTTACTTTCTGAAACCACACCACGGTCTGCCCTTGCATTTTTGTTACTATTGAGAAGGAATTAACGATATTAATAATAACAACAGTAATGGTAGTGTTAACAATAATAATAATTGTAATTAAGGATGATGACACCGTTTTGTTCCATCGAAGTGGCTTAGGAGAGGCGGGTATGTGACTTGCTTGGCATATATGGAGGTAATGTGACAGTAGGGGAACCGTCATAGGCTGAATCGTACTGGAAGCTGAATAAACGCTCATTGATATAGCAGCTTTGGCGGGAATCGAAGTTAGGACCTGAAAATGAAACTGGATGGTTAACCCCTGCCGTACATGGAGATAGGAATGAGGTCGCGTGAGGATTTTCATTCTCTGGTTTGGGATCGCATCTCCAACAAAGACGGACTTTGTTACATCTCGTTTTGCATAGAACATAAATTGCTTCTGGTATAGCGATACAGCGGAATTGTAGTCTCAGTAAACTTTTCACTAGCTATGAGAGTTCATTTGCACTTGTAAACGTATTTCGCTCACTAGCTGGTATTATGGGAACGGGACCAAATATCGCTTTAAAAGTCATGACTATTGTTTTGTCTTTAGTCATGTTATCGTGTGTGTTAAACGTTACTCAATAGACTCGTGTTCCAATACAAATACAGATCACATTCTCATTTAAACTATCACGTTTCTTTATTGCATTTTGTCTCACGTTTTTCCACCACCAAAAGTAGATATTAATACAGTTCATAAATTTCACATGTCCCCATTAACATAACTACATAATAGTGTGATATGGTGGGTACAAACGTATCCCTTATCCTTGCATTTCTTATTACAGTCGAGTGGAAAATAATAACAATAACATGATTACTCATTTTTCTCCCACCGGGGTGGGGTGGTGTAGGAGACGCAGGTACATTTACTCTGAGAGAGCGTAAATGTACTCTGCAGTCAAAACTGAATTTTGCAAACAAGTCACAAAATATTTTTGAAATTTCCAATACTGTTATTTCGAATAACTGCCTAACTTAGTAGGTACGTACTGTTATTCATTCAACCTAACAAGTCAGCAATAACTTTTCTCGGCTGAGAATAAGCCTTGACCGGCGCCTTAGCTTTGCAGCCCGTCTCCCAGTGTCTCCAGAAAGCTCGTGGCGTCAAAGCCAAGCTATTTACCTTTCTCTCAATTCGGAGTTTAGTGCTTGTGCGCATTAAACTCACCATCTACTTGCTCTTAGAGCAATCCTGACGCCCCCCCCTCATATTGGTCCCTGCTACAACCCTACGTTGTTGCGCGCTTGAAAGCTTTTCAATCTCGCACCCTCCGTTATATTTCCAACTCTCCCTGGTATGTCAGAAACGATGTTATCAGGCGAGGGTTGAAGGTTCCTTCTGTTGATGAATTTGTGCGTTCTCTGGCGCTCAGCCTCTTCACTCGTGCCTCTAGCTCATCCTACCCTTACCTCCACCGCCTTATAGTACAGACGACGGCTCACCTCCTCGCAAATTTAAACGCCTCCGAGCTCTGCTCGATGACTCCCTGTAAACATTCATCTACCACTCACACCCGCTCTTGGGGCGCTTGAATTCAACTCTTTCCTCTCCCAGCCACGTAAGTGACACTCCTTCTCATGCTCCACATAAACGAGAAATTACCATTAACTCATGGTCCTTCCTTCCCAAGTTAAAAAAAAATCCTCAGCCGTTGCGAATCGCTCCGCGGTCTGCCACATATTAATGTGGCATAATAATAGGAGGGCTCCATCCTATTTTCCAGCGCAAGGCTACTCATGCATTCTAAACGCATCTGGCAATCAGGTTTGTCCGGACACTCCAACCACTGGGACACGTTCAGCAGCTGCCCCGCGGTTGGATGAGAGTTGAGAATAAGTGTGCACTGCTGTACTGCTTGTCTGCTCACTTGTATTGGAGGAATAGTTTACATAAGCAGTAGTTGTTTAAGCATTTGAATTCAGTTCCTAAAATTACACTTTGGGAACTTGCCTTTCTTTTGGATAAATATTCATGAGAAATTTATTTTCTGAAACGACATTACATCAATTCTACAAATAGCATTTAATTAAGCTACTATAAACGTAAAATTTGAAAGTAGGGCTTATTCTAGAACAAATAAAAAATATTTCAGTTTGTTAACAAATTTAAAACAATAATCCGTTGCAAATGAAATTACTTATTCTAATTAAATTATAAATAATTGGGCAAACGGGTAAGCAACATGACATCTACCTACTCACCATATAATACTACTGTGTAAGATGCTAGCCGAAAGTGTAAGAATTTGATTAGTTTGTGTTTTTAGTTTTGTTTTGGAGGTGTAATAAAAAAATAAGATAGATAGAATAATGACAAGTAACAGTTTAAATAAGAGCGTAATCTACTCGCAAAGTATGAGTGTTGAGTGACGTTTGACACGCACGATAACATGACTAAAAAACGATAGATTTTAGTGGAGGCCGCAGCATTACGCGCACTCGTGACGTCTCGCGCCTTGCAACAGCTAGGAGAGGAGAGCAATGAACCACACATGTTCACCGTACAGCAACTACGCTCTTATTGTACGTACATTCCTGGCTGACCAGCATCACGAATTACATATAAAGACCCAAAATACAGTTCAGCGGATACGTCCTTTTATGGTCAAGTGGAATAAAAATATTTTTCGCCAAGGAAAAGTAAAATTGTATTAATAGTAAAAGTAAGTTTAATAATAACATTGTAGTAAACTGACTAATTAAATTGTAGTAACCGTTCACGTTTTAATCGTTTTAAAGTATTTTCAGAGTTTCTTATCGTTATGTTTGGCTTTAAATCTCGTTAGATATTAAACGAGTTTAGGAAAATATTCGGTTTACTGGATTCTACTTAAAAATGATTTAATCAACGCATATACGCTGGCATTTTATATCAGTGTCGTACTGAAGAGTGCAAGACAAGACTTGAATTATACCTTGCACAAGTTTGTCATTAATTATTATTGTTATTACCGAATTTCCATCAAAGGATACATGGATTAATACAACGGTGAATGTATGACCCCACGATGTAACGGTGTAGGGTACTCTACAGGGTACACACAGAGTACAGTTCTGATTAACATTGTTATTAAACTTTTTTAGTGAGCTTCCTGGGCTGCAGAACTAGCTTACTGTTTTTGACGAAGTGTATTTTATTTTTTTAGATATATTTCGTTATTAGATAATCTTGAACTGTCAGAAAAATTATGAGAAACTATTTTTCCTATTTTTTTTTAATAAAAAAATAACAGTTGTAAAGCAGACGATAATTCATTAAACACAAAAAATTCCGAATTACTGCATTGGTTTTGTGGATAAAATTATAGCCATAATGTCTAAGTGACATAATTTAATCCTAGAGTTTAAGATTGTGTATATTTCCGTAGATATGTACGGACTTTACATAGATAGATATCTGATACTTTTCACAAATATACATAATTGATAAAAGTATAAGTTTTTTTTTTTTTTTTTTTTTTTTTTTTTTTTTTTTTTTTTTTTTTTGCAAACGGGTTGTAAACCTTTTGATGGGGATTCAAAATTTTTGAGGGATGTTGAGAGTATTAATTGTGTCAAATTATTGAAGCTACCAAGTATGCACTTTGAGTAAGGTATATTTTATTAAAATATTATAATGAAATTATATTGCATCATAGTATATAAATATTATATTACATTATATTAAACATAATACCCTCATAACGTACCTCATAAAATTCCCCACATGCACTTTTATAATTTTATTCAAAGTTTTGACTTCCATTTTTAGCTCGGGGTAATCGTTGAGTTCAGAAAATTTTCATAGTAAATACCACATTCGGATTTCGGTTAAAATTCCCTCTTGTTTTATAGCCGGTAGGGATTTTTACAATTTTTGATCCATCTTATGGACGCTGGTATACTAAGGTTTGAAATTACCAAAACTTTGAACCTCTACATTCAGATTTCAGTTAAAGTTCTCTTTAATTTAATTTGATACTCCACATGGATTATTGCGATTTGTTTTTTTAAAAATTTGGACATTCACAATTTTGCCTCAGTCTCAAAAGTATGGACATGCGTGCCAAGTTTTATGAAAAGTCGGTCGCTCCATTCAGAAGTTGTCGGGATGCATACAGAAAATGTCTGAAAAAAAACAGATTTTCCTTCGATCGTTCAGAAACAGAAAATGCTGGTATCTCATACGTTCTGGTGTACTAAATGCATGTGAGCAAAAATAAACAGAACATTTTCATGTATACTACTATACTACCTTTTATTTATGTATAAGGGTGCACTACGTATGTTTCAGACTGGATTGATAGGTCTTCGGGTCGTGGGAAATACAGTACACAATAGGTTTTTGCGCTCTGTTGTCACTTGAAACAAAAAATATAAAGAGACGATGAAACGCTCTCGGATGCACACCCACGCCGTCATATTGTAATAATACACAAACAATAACTGTATACCTCAAGATGTTTTTTCCCTTATTTGGAACATGTTTCGGAAAACTTACTGTTCCCATCCTCAGCCTTCTTAATTTTGAATCTTGTGGAGTACTTGTGTTTTGGTTTGTTGTTGTTATGGTTTCCTGTTGGTTCCAGTGGTATATACAAAAGTGAATGCCAAGATTGCAATAAATGTTACATAGGACAAACAAACAAAAAACAACTGAAAAACGTTATTTTGAACATCTAAACGCATACAAAAAACCAGAAATATATAAATCTAATTTGGCCACACATCCAATAAACACAGGACATGAATTCCCAGACATAACCAACATGACACTAATAAAAAACATACCACACAGAGGCACCATAATCAACATTTGGGAAAATTTACAAGTATACAAACACAAAACAAACTAATACCTGAACAAATACAAATCAATACAAAACATGACACAATTTTCGAAGCACTCAACATCGAAAATACACAAAATATTAATATATACACCACAATCACACAAAATAATACCAGTTTAAAATACCAAAAACCAACAGGAAACCATAACGACAACCAACCAACACACAAGTACTCCACAAGATTCAAAATTAAGAAAGCTGAGGATGGGAACAATAAGTTTCCCGAAACGTTCCAAATAAGGGAAAACGTTAAACGACTAACTACATTGTGAGAAATGTTCTCATAACATATGCACAGAAAGATTCTGATCCGATGTTATATGATTACTAAAGTTATGTTAACTAACCGTGTTACTAATTGTATTAACTACACTGGATCACCGAATGTTGAATGAAACAAAATTATGTAATAACAATCATTTGGCCAAGGGAAAGGTCTAGGCGATGCGGAAATGCACAGGACACTGTCACATTCATCCTCTTGCTCCTGACGCGGCAGGAGTGTACGAGTACATTTGATCAATAGCATTGCTCACACAAACTGCGGCAGAAGCCCCTGTTCTATGAGTAAATTTTTCAATACCAATGATCGAACGGTAAACTCAAGTTTTCTGGCATCCTAGATCGTGTTCTTTGTAGTTTTTATGTCTATGCGACATGTAAACAGAATGTAGTAATGTATGTAATATGTAAATGACAAGTGTCCAATCTTACCGCAACATTAATCAACACGCTGTTTTATGCTCCATATCTCTATTGTCATAAGTAGAGAAATTTGTGAAATTTATTTTCTGATTTACATTTGACAAAGAATTATTGTACCGTTCGTGTTGGCATGTTTTCTGCAGAAGTTCAACCCACATTTTTCTTTCTTTATTCACGCACTGTGCTTTCTTTATTAACACGTTTTTTTACCTGTACGTAATTTCCCTCTGACTTCCATCTCCTCCTATTCACATTCTCTTTATGTTCATCATAACTTCGACTCGCTCCTTTTCCACCACTCCATGGCGTCAAGTGTGAAGCAAACGCCAAATTACATAGGTATGGAATTGTCCTCCACATGTCATACGACCTGTCAGATGTGTATTGTCATTGAATTTTTTGTGACTTTTATTTTTCAAAATGAGTAATTTTATTGTGTTGTGGAGTTACAAAGAAAAAATAGTATTTTCGCAGCATATTAAAAAATGTATTACTCTCAATTATAATGAAAATTGGAAGTACTCCGTTAATTTACAAAATGGTTCTTAAGGTTAGAGAGAAGTAACTGTTTTCTTACGTACAAGCGTATTCTCATTGATGTTAACTAAATAGCCTATATGATAATAAACAAAATTATAAAATACAAAATTTCAAAACAAAATATAATTTTTGATTGTGAATTGAATAAAAGCTAAGATTTTGTTACACTTAATTTTAATATTTTTCTATCATTTAATCTAGAGTAAGCCATTTTTTCAAGCGTGTGACATAAAGTTTGTAAACGCACCTAATAGTAATGAAACGTAGTTACAAGTGTACGTAATAGTCTGGTTCAGGGTTTATAAACGATCTAAAAAGTGCATGTTAGGAACACGTTGAAATACCTGTCACTACAAAAAGTAAGTAAGAATAATTACAGTTGAATAAGTAAGCTTAAATGTTATTTTAATAACGCTGAAAGTAACCAATTATTTGTGGAATGAAATATATGAAAACACATGTTGGTGAGAAACCGGTTGTGCGCGTTGGATGCCCGAGGCCAAATGTGCCTCCTTTGTTACCTGAGTACGATAAAATCTTTTGAAAACACATCAGTCCGTGTATTGAACACCACTAAAGGTAGTTCTGAGCATTATGATTATATTTCTTGTTAATATTTTTTGTTCGTTAATAATGTAGGACGATGGTTGGAAACATCATTTACTGATCAGAACGTTAGTTGTTCTAAATTATGAGCATGTTTCGAAAATACAACAGAAAAACTTACATTTACGTTTGCTTATATGATTTTATTTAAGTGTTACTTGCCAGTGAGCATTGTAAGTCCGATCACGCGGTGTCGGCATTAGCCACGTACGGCAAACGTGCTAGCTAAACTTGATAATTATAAAGTTGTACACTTGTATGAATAGAAATTATGTTGACGTGTTAGTTGAGAACTGTGTCAGTAATATTAAATTGTTGGCCACCGTAAGATCGACGGGTAACGATTAACGCTTGTGTTCAAGTTGTGTTTGTATTAGGATACTGTTGCAGATTCATTACTAAAGAAATAAATCATAAAGACTTGCGCATCTTTTCTATTGCACTGTATGATCAAACATTCAACAACACTTACGTTTCCCGAAACAAACAGAAGTTGAGCATTAATTCGTATCGTATTTGTTCAGGATGATATTAAAACGAAGAAAGTTTTGTTCAACATATTTTTTAATGGTGGTGGTTTGCCATGAATCACAGACCGTCGAGGTAACATTGCGAGCCAGCCTTGTATTTCTGGTATGTTGTCTGCGACGCTATCTAGTGAGCACAGATGGCAGACGGCTGCTTTGTGATGCTCTCCCGTTCTTTAAGTTCTTATTATTTATTTATTTTTTCTTTCATTTATACTAAAAATATTGTGACAAGAATTAAAAGACATTTTTTGTAGAAGTCGTCATCATACATATTACGATATAAAAAAATAAACAATATTCGAATTTTGACGGAATTTATTCATTATTATTAAATATCAGGAAATAATACAAAGTAAATCGAATCTGAGACAGCTGTATGTGCTGAGTGAGTATATTACATGGAACCTACGAGATTGAACTATACTGTATGTTTGACACAGCATAGTAGTACGGACTCTTAGTTACGCTGATACAAAGTTTTCTACTAGATAAATATACCATATTTTCAGACTCTTTATCTTTTTTTTTATTTTTATATTAGAATATTAAAGTATATTTTGTCGAAAATGAAAAGAACTACTTGACATCTAAACAAACAATTAGGAATACTAAAGAAAGTGGTGAAGAAAAAGAAGTTGTTCACAAGAAATTGATTTTACGAAGATTAAATCTGTAGGATACGATGCTTTATAACCAACATTAGGAAGGAAATAGAGGCCAAGACCTAGGAAAACGTTTGAAGAGGTCAAGAAAAGAATGGGACACGACAGTTAGTTTAGGGTTAGTTCTGTTTGTTTACTTTTAACGTTTTTTTATGTTTTACAACTTCGGTTAAATTGTCCACTGATAGCAGAAATGAGCAGTATTAAAGGTTTCATCCCCTTTTATCCTCTTTTTCAGACGTACTTGTATGACCTACACGTTTATGTAGGGGTTGAGTGAACAAAATATTCAAGTTATCGAACTTGCAATCCCCAGTGTGCCACCACTAGGACGTTCGTACTATACAGCTCTAGTACTTTTTCCCGAATAATACCTTACTGTATAATATCACTTGCTCTAAATTTTCGTAGCGTTATTGAAGGAAATGATTATGAAGCGCTTGACAGAAAACTGGGAATATTGAAGAGCCTGACTGTAGAAACATTGAATAAATTTTAATCCATAGAAAGATCGAAGAAAGTCAAACGATTTTAGTTTGAAATAAAGATTGAAAATACCGTAGAGGAAAAAATGTGTTATTTTAACAATTAGATGAAGCTGTTCTGTGCCTCCCTCATTCATTACGAACACTTGAAAAAGTATTTTAAACAGTGCCAATAAATAAGAATAAACTAAGAAACTACAAACTGACTTTCTTTCTATCTAAAGACAAAACTTAAACATTTACCAGCTACAGATTTTACTATTTCTGAAGAGTTAACTGATTTAGCAAACTGCTGAAAATAATGAATAAATATTTCCATTTGTTTCTTGTGATTGAGAACCCATGTAAATAGCATACACGAAAATAGCGTAAGAAGTAACTGGTGGGTCTAAAAATTGAATGGTCAGTTAACAGATAAGTCAAGTGCTAGAGTTACAATTGGGACTTTTGGTACGATGATAGAAAACTGAGAGTTGGCGTTTCTGTTTTTATATTTGATTATTAAATGTTTTAGTTTAGCAATTTTACATCGGCTTCATGTAAAATAAGGTACTAAACTTCTTCTAACACGTTGAAACAAAAACCAATAAAAATTTAGGTTATTTTCTTCAGATGTGGCACCTTTCTCTCAGCATAAGTTTGTACAAAATATTTCTGCTGGGTTGTCACCCTGGCAGTACCGAGTGTCGAGCACACAGGCGTCAGAAGAAGGCAATGCCTTTGGTCATATGATCCTCTTTGGTGTTTTGATGGATAGAACCAACTCACAAAGTAAACATTCAATACTTGAGGTATTTAATATCTAAAGAGAAAGTAGAGGAGATGGGGTAGTTCCCATGCGCATCTCTAGAAAAGTGGTAACCGCTCTCTTAATACCATCAACTTATGCTACCACCACCGGTGCTGTGTGGTTGATGGAGACGATTAACCGAGTTGTAAAACAACGAGAGGAGGAGTTAAAACAAGGGTTAACAAAAAGAATCGAAGTAGAGTGGTAAAATACTGAAAACGAATTTAAGGTTTTCGTGTTGTTTCGAGGTCATTCATCAGCCGGTTATGTTGGTAGCAGTGAGTTCGTGAGCAAAACTCTTGATCTTTCTGACAGGTGGACGAGCGTGCCCTCTCCACATACTACAGTATAATGCTGCTGCTGCTTCATATGGTTTTTGTGTATCAGTGATTTCTATTCAACACTTCGTTTGCGCTCATGCACGTGCACCCGCGTACAGTGATGTTTAAAGTCAACATAACAGTGTGTTTAAATTAATAAACGGTATATCTTTGGCTTTGTTTAGAAGAGAAAGTTTCTCAAAAACACTACAGGCCAGGAATATATTTAATTGTAAAAGAAAAAAAAAATCATTTAAAAAGAGCGCACGACCGAGTATCTCACAAATGTTGTGTTTGAAGTACAACAAAAATGATGTCCATTCTGCCAGCATTTCATGTACCGTATACAATAATAAGATGGTGTATGTTTAATGCGACGTTGTAAACAGTAATAAAATTCAGCAAAAAATGAAAAATTAAAAAAATATGAACGTAGTTATTGTCACAAACACTATTATCATGAATATTTAGTGTTACAAAAGTGGAGATAAATGCATCACCATATTGGTCATATACTGTAGTTCATTTCATGGAGAACTGTAGATTATTAACTTAAATTTTTCACCAGTAAAGTCATTTTTAATTTGATATGTCGCCAACGATGGTAATATTCAATTAAAAGAGCATTTAGTAAACAGAAAGATCAGTTTAAACTTCAGACCGTACTTCATGTCAGTCAGATTTATTTTCCGTGAGCACCACGATGTAACTCCTTAGCATGTGGCGTAATACAAGAATTAAGTCTAGGTCCTTTTGTATTTGGAGAGAATGTTTTCTACGGTAGCTCAGGCAATTGGAGGACGGTATTGCTATTGCACGTTGTTAAGTAAATACAGTATGTATCTACGGTGTATCTAATCTCCAACTACTGGCAGTCACTGCACTATTTAGACCCTTAAATTATTCTCTAAGCAGAACTTAGAGAATTAAGTTCTGTGAAAATTTATTCAGTTGGAGTACAAACTGAAGTCGTAAATATAGAGGAAATGGTCCGAATATGAACTACCATTTTTATTTTTCACTTAAAAAAAAGTGATTGAAAATAAGCGATAATATCATGTGATTATCATAGAACCTCTATTCAGCTGTCTAATATTTGATTTTTAGACATAGTTTTACAACAGTTTTAAATTTATGAATTTTTCACAAAAAAGTGCAAAAATTGACTTTTTGAAAACGTGGTCTAAATATGGGCTACCCCTAAAAGGTTTGTACAAAAATTAAATTAATAGTTGTTTTTTCAAATTATTTATTGATACATTAAATTGTTTTATTTATACATGTTTAGGCCTAAGTCTATTTACAAAAATCACACACGTAGGCATCTTTTTCAGGCCCGGCGCATTCGCTATGAGCCCACAGTCTACAAACGAGGCACATGACCCACAGTTCTCCTCTTACATCACTTGAATATTTTCCCTCACAGAAAAGGCAACTGGCATGATCATCGCCGGGTTTAAAGTTTCCTGGAGGTGTTTCTAGATTACTTAGATTGTCATCTAGAAGAACTTCATGTGTGGACAGTTCCGATTCATCAGATTTCAGACATCTTCCTCTTTTTTTGACGATCAATTTTTTTTTGTCAGCGCATGTCATTTCCTTTCTTAACTGTTATTTCGCGAGGAAACTTTTTTCCCCCTTGTGTTCATCAGAAACTTTTTTGTTTGCTTTTCTTTCTCTGGTTTTTCAGTTGGATCAAAGTTCAACATCTTTTTAGACTTTTTTAAAGCGGGGTGATCTTCTTCACAGCTTTTCAGATTCTCCTGAAGCTCACTCTTGTAGGGGGTTCCAGTGATTATACAAGAAGCTGATGCTTTTCGCCCTCTATTTGTGACTTTTCCCTTTACTTCAGGCACAGGCGCGATTTCCAAAGGGCTCACTGGTTTGACATTAGGCTTACTTGTCTTTTGATTGCCACTTGGGGATTTTTCAGGTTGTCTGTAGGCTAAGTTCTGGCTTGATGTACCTGGCTGAATGTCCTGATGCGAAGTCCCAGGGACGACCAATTGGCTTGATGACGCAGGAATTCCAGAATTTCCCTGTTGAGATGTTGAGGGTTGACAGTCATGATATAAGGTGTGAGATTGACTTGTTATTTTTTCAACAGCCTGGTTTCTTGAGTTTGGAGACAGGACGCTGCATGTTTTGTATGCTTGGGTCTCAGCCTCAATAAAGTCAGCTTCAGAGAAAGCGTGTTTATTCAGAGGATATATGCCCGTGACTTTGAAGCCATTAACAGCTATTTCACCCGTCTGAAGTTTGAGATATGCCTTACCAAAGAGCTCCATTATTTGATACATGTTCACTTGACCATTTGACTGACGAAGGTACTGCCTTATCTCCTCACTGTTGTCGATCTTCAGTGGTCCCATAAACGTTTTGTTCAGGGGCTGGAGTTTGTGCGTAGAATGAGGAGGTAATAACAAAATTGTGATATGGTTAACCCTAGCCATTTCAATCACGTTTAAGTTTCGAACATGGCTGCTGTGGCCATCTAAAATAAGCAATACAGGTGATTCTTCTGATGGTTGGGTTTTTTTCTATGAAGTAGATCATCCATTTTGTAAAGAGGTTTGACTGTACCCACCCAGAAGGATGTGCGAAACAGATAGATCCTGGGGGGGCTAACTCTCATCAACAAATCGCTCATGTTTTTCCAAGGAAAAATTACCATCGGAGGAACAAAAATTCCTGAAGCACTCATACAGGCAATTACCGTAATGGTAGCTCCTCTCTCTGCTGAGTTTAATGCAGCAATCTGCCTTTTTCCTCGTCGTCCAATGACATGTGGCACTCTACTCTGAACTATAGTTAGCCCAGTCTCGTCGACGTTGAAGATACGTTCAGCTGGGTAGTTGTGCTTCTCATAAACCGATTCCAAAAGCCCAAAAAAAAGACCAACATTTTCTCTGTTGAAGCCTAATGCTCGGGCGAATGATGTCCCACGTGGCTTTCTAAGAGAAAGAAGATCTTTGTGGCGCTCCAGGAAAGCATCAGCCCATGAGCGACCAGCACTTTCTGACGTGAATGTGTGCTGTAAACCATTTTTCAAAGCAAGTTGGTAGGCTATCCGACGCAAGTCAACTATGGTGCAACCAAAAAAACGCTGTTCCATTTGTAACAGGTACGAAACAAGCTGTGCCTCTAGCTCCTCTCCCAATATGTGTTTTCTTCCTAGCTTCTTGCCTACAACAGCTGATAAGGGCTTATCAGTTTCGCTACTCAATCTCTGAAGAGTGCCTCGGGGCACATTAAATGTTTTTGAGGCCTTTAATGTGCCCATTTGTTTTTCTCTCACAGCTATTATGGCTTTTTCATATCTTCCTTCGACCACTTCTTTCGAACTTTCTTAGCCACATATTTGGGAGCTTTTCTTGGCATTCTGGAACAACGCTTTTATTAGCCCTTCATAAATAATTGGTCTGAATATGGGCTGGCAGTCCACATTCAGACCTTATGGGGTAGCTCATATTCAGACCAACCACGTTTCCAGATTTTGATGTTAACGCTAAACAAACCCGATTAAATAACTATTTGAAACTAGTGCCGTTTGTTAGCCCTAATCTTCTATTATAGTACACATTGAAAGTAAATTTGTACAAACATTTTAAGTAGGTGAAATAAATTATCATAAACATACCTGACAAAGTTTTCAAGATGGTAAAAACACAAACTCTTATGTCACTCCCGACTCAACTAATTGACAGCAACGAACTGATGCGCGCGCACTCTAGATAAGGAGGGGAGAGCTTCGAATTTTTCCCACCATCCTGCAGCACCTTACAGGGTCTGAAACTCTCCTAGCTCGCTTTCGGACCCTAGCTTATATTCGGACCGTTTCCTCTACTAATATGCTCCCCGAGTTGCCGAACTAGCTCAATATTTTCAACGAAGTACATTTGTTATTACATACATTTCGATATTCGATAATTTTTCAATGATGAGAAAAATTACGAAAATCCCAATTACCCTACAATTTAGTAAACAGTTTCAGAGTAATCATACAATAAACTCTAAAAATTCCAAACAGTCGGATTTGTGTTAAAATATCCTTTAGTTTGACACCCTGCCGTACGTTCACAATTTTTCCAAATCTTTTATCTCCTTTTTTTGGTCCCTGGGGTCCCAAAATTTTGAAATGTCAAAAACTCAACACTACATTAATGTCACATAAAGTTCTGTTGTATCAAATAGTCCTCATACAATTTTGCGATTTTTGTTAAAATTTTCGTCCACTTTGTTGGCCCTAATGTCCAACATTTTGAGATTTCCAAAAATGAACATTATATTCAGATTGTGAAAGGGTTAAAATTCCCGTTAATTTGATACCTTACGTGGGCTTTTGCGATCTATCCACAGTTGTGATCCCTTCACGTGTATGCCTCCCGCACCCATATTTTTAGGGCGATAAATCTAAAAAAATATAGGATTCTGTATGGTAAAAGTTTGGATACGCATGCAAAGTTTTACGAAAATTGGTTGATGCGTTCAAAGGTTATCGTGAGACATACCACAATAGATAGACAGACAAATGCCAAACGGTCGAGTTAAAACTGAGAACTCGGTTCACTCGTTCATGTAAGTTGAAATTGAACTCAGCGCGATTCTTTAAGTTCATTTTGCCAAAACAGAAGTTACTGTTGTAGTCCATGTTCATGGAACATGCAGTACTTCCGTCTATTATGATACGTCCTCGTCCATGGGACTGTTTCTTCCTTGTATAAATCCGGTTTTACTTCCATGTTCCATAAGGAAATGGAAGTATGGTGATGGCAAAAAAAATCGTGTTCGAGATAATTGCAGATTCTGATTGTACTACCCTCAAAACATGAAAACAAGTCATTTTTCGAAAAGTGTCTGTGTCTGTAGATTTGTTTTCTATGGCAAACGATAACAGCCGCAAATTCAAACAGAATCAAATAATTTTTTGCATACAGCCCTGAATTGTAGAGGACTCAAGACCCATTGTTTTTGGTGAAGATCGGTTAAGGGAAAGAGGTAGTCTACCTGCAACTTTTTTTTTTATCAAGGGTAATTTTTTTCTATGGCAAACGATAACAGCCGCAACTTCAAACAGAATCAAATAATGTTTCGCATACAGCCCTGAATTGTAAAGGAATGAAGGCCTATTGATTTTGGTGAAGATCGGTTACGGGGAAAGGGTAGTTTACCTGAAACATTTTTTGTTGTAACAAGAGTAAAGTATTTAATTTTGATAAATAAAGTAACCTGATAAGAAGATATTAATAATCCACTGTAGAAACGTAGATGAAATATCTATAAATGAAGAGGCTAGTTGAACGGGGTGGGGGTAATTTTCTATAAACGAAAATTATAGTTGAAGGGGGAGGGGATAATTTTGTTTATATATGTACTACGTTATCGGCAACAAAGAAGTAGTTCGTTGTTAAAATTCCTTCCCGGCCTGTTTGGCCGTAGACCAATGTTTTCTGCAAAACCAGACGTTTCGGCAGTGCCATCGACTTCCATCATCAGTGAAAATCGAGTGCGATAACGTGAGGTGGTATACGTTAGTAACCACAGTACTGTGGTTAAGGCTGAAGCAGTAAGTAGAAGTAGTTTCTATGGAAATATTTCATTTCGAAAATGATTTTAAATATAAATCTTAGAACATGGAAGTCGTGTATGGTTCTCCATACCGATATTTTAATTCGCGATACGTTGTTTTCACGAATTTTGTTTCAGTGTTTAAGGTAGCGTTATAGTTAAGATTGTTTATTTTGAAATGGAAATAGCCTGAGAAGTTGAGACAACCATACATCTTTGTCAAATGTCAAAAGTTTTTATAAATTCTCTGTTGGCAGTTCGCTGGGAAGTAACCGCATTATAGAAATGTTCTTGTAAATTAGCGACATATTTCTTAATATCGGTGTGTCTTTAATACAGTATGCCATCAACTGAAAGGTTTTCTGTCAGTTGAAACGCCTTGTCAGTAATAAGTAACAACAAAATTAGTTTTCATTGTCATGTGGAACGTGATGATAAACCCGTTTAACCCCTTCTTCATTCCTTACGTGTTTTGATGTTCAGGATTTCAGTTGTTTCATTTCCAGTTTCGTTGTTTGCCGCCGCTTGAGGGCGCGACATATGATCTCTTGACTCATCAGTGACTGCTCGGCAGACACCTCCCCGCACCAACCGAATACGTATTAGATGTATTTTCCAGTTAGATATTAGTCACCGAGTTAAAAATTATAAAGTTTAAAAAAAATGAACGGTACTACAGTTATAAAATACAGAATGATGTAGTTCGTAACATGTAACGTATATAATAAATTGTAAATCTGCGGTGACTCGTGAGCGAGGGGAGAGATGCAGGTCACCGGTGTGGTGAAGAGATTTAACAAACCAGAGTGAAAAGAGTCGGACGTGTTGCAGAGGACGTGCAGGAAGTTGAAGTGACAAACGTGTCGATGTGGGAAACAGAGTTGTATTACATTTGTAACATTTTCTAAATACAAAAATGAATTTGTGAAATCATAGGCTACTGAGTTTACAAACTTTCTACCTGACAGGAAAATAAAATACTTACAAATCTGATTTGTAGAAGTAGTTTTTGACGTCAGTTATAATGTCAGAAATAAATGAAATTTTTCTGGCCCGCACGTCACCAGCCGGTACGGCATTCCTTCGAATTTTCTAAACTCACGTAAACCTGTGACGCAAGTTCATTAAACGTGAATTACTTCATCTAATTACATGTTTTCAAAAAATATTGTTGAATCCTCATTGAAGGGCCCATTAGTGATATTTATTGAAATTGATAATAGTAGTTAAGATATTTCCAGTCTATTAATATCTGTTTTATAAGTACGACAACTTTATCCTGCTCGGTCTGTTCTGCCAGCTTGACATTGACATTTCTACAACGGTGTGGTTGGTTGACTCAAAGCGGTTCCTTGTCGGTTACAAACATATGCTAACGACTACTTTAAGTAACAGTTGAAGCGGTAAGATAATAAATGGACCCTCTGTTTTTGTTTTTCTCACTGACCGATCACATATACATTGTGATAAAGTAAAAAAAATGTTTGATTACACATATAAGAAAAACAAAAATGTTTATTATAAAAACGATTCATGAGTTTTACAGACATTTAGAGACACTTTTATTATCCGTATTCTAGTAAGGTCAGCGTTTGTGTATTGTTTATGTATATGCGTAAGAAATGGGAAATTGATCTCAATCGGTTATTGAAGGTAGGGAAAATATTTTACACGTTTGATTGTGAAAAGCTGTACGCTGTGCGCGCGCGTGTGTAAACATCAATTGCTTGGTGTATCATAGTAACGTTTTACGTTCTCCTTGTTGGACTATAACTTTATAGAATGATTATTTAATATATTGTTGTTAGAGGTGTGAACCAAGTCGATATGTGTTACATCTAATAGTGGATATTTATGTTTGTAATGTATGTTTTTAGTATGACCTACTGGAGATTTATAGTGGGCGTCTATGGTTTCCTTTTTACAGTAACAAAATATTCTATCAGCATTAAGAAATAGCGGATTCTCTATCGCGTTCCTTGTATTAAGTGTTTAAATTTCTAGTGTTTTACATTTTACGTACGTTATTAAAAAAAAAGTAGCGGTTAGACACTTTACTGCAAGTTATAGTTTTTGTTCTTACGTAGGATTTAAAATAAATAGTATTTTTATCGATGTTTTACACACACACACACACGCGCGCGCGCGCGCACTGTAGTATTGGTGTTTCACTTAAGCTCGGGTGAACGAAACGCAAGTGTCATGATCCCGCCCATCTCATCCCTTTTTACGATGGTGAAATTACTAGAAACCGCGTCCAGAAAACCCATTAACGTAATCTTGCATGGCGTAATAACAGGTTGCGTGTGTCGGCCCGGCCAACACTCACTGACGTCTGACCAGCCGATTAGCACACCGGCACGCTGCCTGCCCCCCCCCCCCAACCCCGCCCCCGGCCCCTCGAAATATATTTTATGTATTTATTGGAGCTGTAGTTACGTCAACATCAAAACGGACTTTTTGCCATTAAGTAGTACTAAGAATTTGCGAATACTCTTTGAAATTATCATCAACACTGTGTGCATTTAATGTAGCTGACAACGTTTACGAAGATATAAACGCAAAAACGACAATCATTTTGTTGGTGTACTTGGTGTTAAGATCACGTAATATTAAGAAAAATCAGGACAGAAATGTTATTTAAAAATTGTAAGTTTCGAATTTTCAAATGCCTAGAAACACGAAGGATTTAGGGTTGCCTAGAGAGGATCGTACCTGTGGCGGAGTAGAGTTTAGCCTTGAATTGTTTAACTTGAAAGACTACGGTTGGCGTTTTCAGTTTACAGGCGGGAGAAATTCGTCGAATTACAGTGTTTGTTCACATTTGTAAAGTGCCTTAACAATTTTCGTTGCCGTACTGAAAGTTTCAACTTTGTTTTAAAGTGCAATTAGCCTGCGCGCTAGTGATGTATGAATCTGTAATGGAATTTAGTTGCAAGCGGTTGTGGAGCTGGATGATACGGGGTGGGCGGGTTAACTCATGCTCGGCCCAGTCACGCCGATCAGATGTACCGCCATAGATAGTTGCCGTGATCGTGGTCGTGGTTTCTGGTCGTGATACCACTCCCCTCCAACAACCCTCTATTGTCTGTGCACACTGCCTAATGGATAGTAACGAAGGATTTTTCCTCTGGGCAAGCTCTCTGCTATTTAATGAGTAGATTTTATTTTCGATGTAAAAAAACCGCTCAGGGGCTGCGATGTTTAGCTTAGCGTAAACGTCAATGATATACGTAGCATACTCGAACTGTATTCTCGTGCGTCGTTTTTGTAATAAACTCTACAGAATGTTATAGAATAATTAAGCCTTAAATAATAGTGTGATATTCATCACAACGCATTTAATTCTTTCATCCTTTGTGTTATAGTGTTATAACATTTGTTAATCGGTTGATTTGATGAGTATCTGATTTTTGTTGATTAGGTCTATATCACACACACACACACACACACGCGCGCGCGCCAAATTACTTTGTCGTACAGTGGTAACGTATTCAGTCTCGCTCCTAAACAGTGGTTTTCAGTTTAACACACATCGTTTTATTTCTCTTAAAACAAACGTTTCGCTCATACTACAGTTAGTCACTGACGATGCCTCATAGTATCATATAGGCGGCGAAATGTTTGGTTTAAGAGAAATAAAACTATGTGTGTTAAACTGAGAACCACTGTTGTTATATTTCAGTTCTTGGTATTTTCCATTTTCTATCAAAAATATTTATTACTTGTCGCTTTGTAATCAACCATTAGCAACTGAAATCTGCAACTGTCTTCAGGAGACGAATTAACTACATCTAATAATACCTTAGGCGTTAGTAATACTCATATTTATAGAGCGATATATAACCAATTGTGGTAGATTTTCACAATAATTATAATATGTAATTTATTCGTACCCAGAAGATGGTTGCAAATTTCAGGAACGCTTTTACTTAAAAAGCATTAATGATGGTTTGGGTGTGGAGTTTTTCTATGCAAAGAATAAACATGTTGAGAGTTCACAGTATTGGTAGAAATCTTTGTGGTTTCGTTAACAACAATGAAAAGCTGTTATGGTAAAACTTTTTGAGAGTAAAACCACATAAAACTTTTTTCACAAGAATGCACTGTAGATTTTCAAGGAAAAAGAAGTGGTATTCATACACAAATAAGATCATAGCTGAAATTTTTACAAATGTCACGGGGGGGGGGGCACAAATATTAAATTTTGCAGTAGCTAAAATCTTAGTCAGTTCTAAACTTTTCATGCCTATAGATAATTGATGTAAGCAACTATACTAAATTATGTACTTATTGTATTTAAAGAAAAACTTTAGCAAATCTGATGAGCAACACAGATTTTCATTGGAAAAGACTTCTTTCTGGCATGGCATATTAATTTGTATGAAAAAAAAAATGCTTCTGTTACATTCACTGAAAAAGATAGAACATCTTTTCTCACTTGTTAATGTATACATAATATAAAATAATTTTTAAAAATTTATATATTGGACATTGTAAGCTTCCTGCGATAAAGTCGTTATATTGTCTGTTTGTTTTACAGAATCTGTAGAATGTAAAGTCTTCTGAATGTAATCAATAGACTTAGGCTTAGTGAAATTTAAGGGGAGGGTTGGTGAATTGGCAATTTTTTTTGTTCAAGACAACATTCACAGTGTAAGCTGCTTATATAATAATTTTCTTAATGGCTTTGAGTAGATTTGAGCACCTTTCCAAACTTGGGTTGTACTCCACTGTCTAAAGGTTCAGTTTTTTTCTTTTAGTACCAAGGTCACTGAAAAGATTCTATTGAGAAATGCAAATGTTTTAATAATCGTGTCATGCAAACAAAATGGTATGCCTTTATATTACATTTACAGAGTCAATGTAAATGGCATAGGCTAGGGTAATTTTCTCGAAGTACAATTGCCATATAATGTCCAAAAATGTAAAAATTTATATTTGCATTAAAAGCACACACTGCAATTAAAAAGTAACATTTTGAATACTTATGAGTACTTCAACACCAGTGTATTAACAATCCCTGTGACAGTAACTAAAGACAAACTATAGTCTTTTGTACCGGTATGCTCAAAGTTGAATATTAACAAAATTCTATATGTTATTATCACCCACTCGTCATCAGTTATAACAAATAGCCTCACACTTACGTGAGGCAAACATTTCTCAGAAAACAAACAACTCTTTTAACACTTCGTGGCTGATGCATGTGATGTGATGTGTGTGAGAAATACTTGCATACAATTTTAATTTTGTTGAAACAATTTGGTAAATGTTTGCTGTGACATTTTAAGTTGCTATCTCCAGTTAAGGTGGCAGAATGAGATTCCAGTATTTTTCCAATTTAAAGAGAGTGCTCTTAAAAACTATCAGTACAGCAGAGAAATGCTAGTGTCTTTCAGAAATTTTTATACTTCATATAAAGTAAAAAGTTAAGTCGTCTTGCTCTTTTGAGATCGTCGTGACTCATGAAGGCAGGCGGGAATTATGAATCACATGATGGTGTCCCTCACACTTTCCTTTCAGTTAAAAGTTCTCATACGTTTTACCTCTTCAACCACATTAGTCCACTCCTTTCTCTCTTACCCTCTCATTCCATCTTGTCACTTTTAATTCCCCAAAAACTTGATCTTCCTTTTCGGTTTCTTGTGTATCATTCAGTTTACAATCTTGTTCTCATTTTGACTGTGTATTCTGTATATTAATGTCTAGTATAGTATATACCGAATGTATACTAAGTATATAGTATATGTTTAGTATACTGTTTAGTACTAGTATATTGTGCTTTAATATTCTTCACAGTGTCATTATTAATTTTCACTTCCATGTTCCTTAAGGAAATGGAAGTATGGTGATGGCAAAAAAAATCGTGTTCGAGATTATTGCAGATTCTGATTGTACTACACTCAAAACATGAAAACAAGTCATTTTTCGAAAAGTGTCTGTGTGTCTGTCTGTCTGTCTGTGTGTCTGTAGATTTTTTTCTATGGCAAACGATAACAGCCGCAAATTCAAACAGAATCAAATAATTTTTTGCATACAGCCCTGATTTGTAGAGTACTCAAGACCTATTGTTTTTGGTGGCGATCGGTTAAGGGAAAGGGGTAGTTTACCTGCAACTTTTTTTTAAATCAAGGGTAATTATTACTTCCATATTCCTTAAGGAATGGAAGTATGGTGATGGCAAAAAAAATCGTGTTCGAGATTATTGCAGATTCTGATTCTACTACACTCAAAACATGAAAAAAAGTCGTTTTCCGAAAAGTGTCTGTGTGTGTGTCTGTCTGTGTGTCTGTCTGTCTGTCTGTGTGTCTGTAGATTTTTTTTCTATGGCAAACGATAACTGCCGCAAATTCAAACAGAATCAAATAATTTTTTGCATGCAGCCCTGATTTGCAGAGTACTCGCGACCTATTGTTTTTGGTGAAGATCGGTTGAGGGAAAGGGGTAGTTTACCTGCAACGGTTTTTTTTTTAGCAAGGGTAATTTTGTTTGTTTGGCAAACGATAACAGCCGCAAATTCAAACAGAATCAAATAATGTTTCGCATACAGCCCTGAATTGTAGAGTTCTCAAGATCTGTTGATTTTGGTGAAGATCGGTTAAGGGAAAGGGGTAGTTTACCTGTAACGTTTTATGTTTTAACAAGGGTATTTCCTATGGCAAACGATAACAGCCGCAAATTCAAACAGAATCAAAAGATTATTTGCATACAGCCCTAAATTGTAGAGTTCTCACGACCTATTGTTTTTGGTGAAGTTTGGTTGAGGGAAAGGGGTAGTTTACCTGCAACGTTTTTTTAACAAGGGTATTTTCTATGGCAAACGATAACTGCCGCAAATTCAAACAGAATCAAATAATGTTTTGCATACAGCCGTGATTTGTAGAGTACTCAAGACCTATTGTTTTTGGTGAAGATCGGTTAAGGGAAAGGGGTAGTTTACCTGTAACATTTTATGTTTTAACAAGGGTATTTCCTATGGCAAACGATAACAGCCGCAAATTCAAACAGAATCAAATAATGTTTTGCATACAGCCCTGATTTGTAGAGTACTCAAGACCTATTGTTTTTGGTGAAGATCGGTTAAGGGGAAGGGGGGTAGTTTACCTGCAACGTTTTTTTATCAAGGGTATTTTCTATGGCAAACGATAACAGCCGCAAATTCAAACAGAATCAAATACTTTTTTGCATACGTCCCTGAATTGTAGAGGTCTCAATGACTTTCGATTTTGGTGAAGATCGGTTAAGGGGAAGGGGTAGTTTACCTGCAACGTTTTTTTATCAAGCGTATTTTCTATGGCAAACGATAACAGCCGCAACTTCAAACAGAATCAAATAATTTTTTGCATACGTCCCTGAATTGTAGAGGTCTCAATGACTTTCGATTTTGGTGAATATCGGTTAAGGGGAAGGGGTAGTTTACCTGCAACCTTTTACGTTTTAACAAGAGTAAAGTACTTGAAAATTTATTTAAACTTTTTGAAACAATGGTAATTGTTAAAAATAAAATAATTTTGTTGCCAGGCAATAAAATTATAATTTTTTCATTTTAATGTAAATCATGTATGAGAGAAAATATATCGTTCGTGGCAGGCAAGCATATCTCAGTTATGTAATGTTTACGTTTCCATTTTATTATTATGACTACCGCAATAAAAAGGCAGGGAACACACACACACACACACACACACACACACACACACACACACACACACACACACACACACACACACACACACACACACACACACACACACACACACACACACACACACACACACACACACACACAATTCGCGTTATTTCTGGCCTCATTCATGTTTATTTTCTTACATTTGCACGCTTTTTAAATGGAAAGTGCCGAAACCCATACCAAATAACGCGTGCAAGCCGAAAAAGTGTCCAGCGTGGATAGCGATTTGCTTCCTGTGGATCGCTGGGCAGTGTTTAACTGCACGTGTTTACAGAGGAACGATTCATAGACAGACTTTTCGTCTTTAGGGAATGAACCCTCTGCAAGATGCTGAGGGTCCATGAGTGATTTCGGCGCGCTCCTTCTTTTCCGCGTGTTTGTTCTGTGAAACGTACACTGTAGATTCGCAGCTTTACTCTAAGCAACGCTCAATAGGAATGTTGAAAATTTTTGTCCACGGTGTACCCTCATACACACTAAACCTGCTCTGATGTTTTAATTACGGAAATCATAATATTAAAACTTTGGAAACTTGAGCACTACTTAATGGAGATCAATCATTAACTTATACAAGCCATTAATTTTATGCATATTTTTTATATATATGTGTACAACGTTATCGGCAACAAAGAAGTAGTTTTTGTGAAAATTCCTTCCCGGGATGTTTGGCCGTAGTCCAATGTTTTCTACAAAACCAGACGTTTCGGCAATGCCATCGACTTCCATCATCAGTGAAAATCGAGTGCGATAACGTGAGGTGGTATACGTTAGTGACCACAGTACTGTGGTTAAGGCTGAAGCAGTAAGTAGAAAGAAGTAGTTTCTATGATAATATTTCATTTCGAAAATGATTTTAAATATAAATCTTAGAATATGGAAGTCGTGTATGGTTCTCCATACCGATATTTTCTTCAGTTGCCTGATTTGCATAGTACACTCCTTCCTTGCCCCATGTATCACTCTTACTATTCTTCCTTCAAAGATTTTAGCTCTTCGTCCGCATATGTAATACACACCATCTCCACATACCACCACAACAAATTTTTATAAAGCCTTGTTGTAAACCTACTCAATCTCTTGCACTTTATCAAATTCGTATGTCTGTAATAGGCATTCCATTAAACTTCACCCTGTGTGTAGTTTTGAAACACCCCAGGTTTTATTGACTTTTGACTTCATATATGTAAAATTTTACACTTCTTAAAATTTTCATCAAATTTTATCAATTTCCCCTCTTTCCTCCCCTCGTTTCCTCTTTCTTCCTCCTCCTCACTCTTATGTACGTTTTTTAATGAAATTTATGAATGCTGTAAGTAATGCTATTTCTTATTCTCACATTTTTCTATAATCTGACTCACTGTGAATACTGTGTCTATTATAGATTTTCTTTTCTGAGTCTGTGCTGATTTTACATATCATTCCTACTTTATAGACCAACCCTCTCAGTGGTACTGATGATAATGTTTATTCTCTACATTTCAATAATAGTGTTTTCCTGAATTCTTACATGGCATCATCACTGGCACTGGCACACTCCATTTAACAGGCATTCTTTTCATCTTCCAGATTGCGATTACTAGCTCATACTTTGCTTCTGGTTCTCTGTATATGTAATCATTTAATAACATACCTCATCTGGATCCACTCTCCTTTGTTGTTTGTACTTCATATGTCTCTTTGAAGATTCAATGATTTCCATGCCGTTATCTCTTCTTTTCCCTCTTCATCTTCCGTATTCGGCCTTTTCCTCTTCTCCTTTCGTGTGTATTCTTCATTTTCCCACCTACCCATGCTGGCTGTCACCTTCTCTGATCTCCTTGATTAGTAAAGCAAATTGTTTCCATTCTTGTTCTCACTTTCCACTTCATACATTTTCCCATGTCCACTTTTAACTTTTTAGTCATATTTAGCTACTTTCTTTCTTCTTACAGTGTAATTTTTAATATGTCTCCTATCTTGTTTCATACTTTCTTTTTATCAGTACCTCGTATTCATTATTATCAAACTGACCATTATTTCTTCCTCTTTGCTTTTCTCCCATCGCTTTCACAGATGCCTCATTTACAGGATCATCCATTACCTTTCCATATCCTCATCTTTTTATTTTTTTTTTAGATATTCATCCCCTAACCCTATGATATACTCGTACCTGATGAGTGTCAGGTATTTTGTTTATGATTCATATCATTTTTTTATCATCCATTTATTTCCCCCTTTCCCACTCTGGGCACATCATAATCCATAATACTTTGTGTTCGATATCACCATGTTCATTCCTTCTTCAAGTTACATAAGCTTCTTCCATTATTATTTATTTCTTCATCCATACTGTATTTGGTCATATATTGATTTTATATTGACAACTCCTGGCATTATAGTAAAGTCATGGAAGTATCATGTCATGCTTCTGTTAACTTCTTATATTAGTCTCCCTTTTTCTTCTTATCTATTTTCTGTTAGTGCCTAGATGATATTATAACTAGCAGTTGTCTTCTTGATTTGTGTTCAAGATGTTCTTCAAGCTATTTATCTTTATCTTCTTTTCCCTGCTCATTTTACACTATTACCCCTCCCCGGTGTTCCCTATCGCTACCATCCCTTTTAGTCTGCCACGTCTGCTACATATTGTCCATTTATCTTCCTATCTCTTGTAATCTTCAAGCATTGTTTGTACATTTCACATAGAAAATCTTAACTCCTTTCTTTGTTTTATCAGAATTTGATGTGTTAAGTGCTGGACAGAGAGTATATATGTACTAAACGTGCATGTATGTATGAAGTAATGAAATGAGTCTAAAAAGATAAGGATTTGTAAGGATTTTCTTGTTTAAAGCATCGGATTCAAGGGGATTTCAAACCGAACATGACTTTACTGTTTGTTTTAATCATTTTACATCAATGTTCCTTAAGGAAATGGAAGTATGGTGATGGCAAAAAAAATCGTGTTCGAGATTATTGCAGAATATGATTGTACTACACTCAAAACATGAAAAAAGTCATTTTTACTTCCATATTCCTTAAGGAATGGAAGTATGGTGATGGCAAAAAAAATCGTGTTCGAGATTATTGCAGATTCTGATTCTACTACACTCAAAACATGAAAAAAAAGTCGTTTTCCGAAAAGTGTCTGTGTGTCTGTCTGTCTGTCTGTCTGTAGATTTTTTTTCTATGGCAAACGATAACTGCCGCAAATTCAAACAGAATCAAATAATTTTTTGCATGCAGCCCGGTTTTGCAGAGTTCTCGCGACCTATTGTTTTTGGTGAAGATCGGTTGAGGGAAAGGGGTAGTTTACCTGCAACGGTTTTTTTTTAGCAAGGGAAATTTTGTTTGTTTGGCAAACGATAACAGCCGCAAATTCAAACAGAATCAAATAATGTTTCGCATACAGCCCTGAATTGTAGAGTTCTCAAGACCTATTGTTTTTGGTGAAGATCGGTTAAGGGAAAGGGGTAGTTTACCTGTAACGTTTTATGTTTTATCAAGGGTATTTCCTATGGGAAACGATAACAGCCGCAAATTCAAACAGAATGAAAAGATTATTTGCATACAGCCCTAAATTGTAGAGTTCTCAATACCTTTTGTTTTTGGTGAAGATCGGTTAAGGGAAAGGGGTAGTTTACCAACAACGTTTTTTTGACAAGGGTATTTTCTATGGCAAACGATAACAGCCGCAAATTCAAACAGAATCAAATAATTTTCTGCATACAGCCCTGATTTGTAGAGTACTCAAGACCTATTGTTTTTGGTGAAGATCGGTTGAGGGGAAGGGGTAGTTTACCAGCAATTTTTTTTATCATGCGTATTTTCTATGGCAAACGACAACTGCCGCAAATTCAAACAGAATCAAATAATTTTTTGCATACAGCCCTGATTTGTAGAGTACTCGCGACCTATTGTTTTTGGTGAAGATCGGTTGAGGGGAAGGGGTAGTTTACCTGCAACGGTTTTTTTTATCAAGGGAAATTTTTTTTTTTTTTGCAAACGATAACAGCCGCAAATTCAAACAGAATCAAATAATGTTTCGCATACAGCCCTGAATTGTAGATTTCTCAAGACCTATTGTTTTTGGTGAAGATCGGTTGAGGGAAAGGGGTAGTTTACCTGCAACGTTTTTTTAACAAGGGTATTTTATATGGCAAACGATAACAGCCGCAAATTCAAACAGAATCAAATAATGTTTTGCATGCAGTCCTGATTTGTAGAGTACTCAAGACCTATTGTTTTTGGTGAAGATCGGTTAAGGGGAAGGGGTAGTTTACCTGCAACGTTTTTTTATCAAGCGTATTTTCTATGGCAAACGATAACAGCCGCAAATTCAAACAGAATCAAATAATTTTTTGCATACGTCCCTGAATTGTAGAGGTCTCAATGACTTTCGATTTTGGTGAAGATCGGTTAAGGGGAAGGGGTAGTTTACCTGCAACCTTATACGTTTTAACAAGAGTAAAGTACTTGAAAATTTATTTAAACTTTTTGAAACAATGGTAATTGTTAAAAATAAAATAATTTTGTTGCCAGGCAATAAAATTATAATTTTTTCATTTTAATGTAATATAATATTTTTCATTTAATACAGCAATAAAAAGGCAGGTAAGACACAGCCTGGCTGTTTGGCTGAAAATGATTTTAAATATAAATCTTAGAATATGGAAGTCATGTATGGTTCTCCATACCGATATTTACTTCCATATTCCTTAAGGAATGGAAGTATGGTGATGGCAAAAAAAATCGTGTTCGAGATTATTGCAGATTCTGATTCTACTACACTCAAAACATGAAAAAAAGTCGTTTTCCGAAAAGTGTCTGTGTGTCTGTCTGTCTGTGTGTCTGTCTGTCTGTCTGTCTGTCTGTCTGTCTGTAGATTTTTTTTCTATGGCAAACGATAACTGCCGCAAATTCAAACAGAATCAAATAATTTTTTGCATACAGCCCGGTTTTGCAGAGTTCTCGCGACCTATTGTTTTTGGTGAAGATCGGTTGAGGGAAAGGGGTAGTTTACCTGCAACGGTTTTTTTTTAGCAAGGGAAATTTTGTTTGTTTGGCAAACGATAACAGCCGCAAATTCAAACAGAATCAAATAATGTTTCGCATACAGCCCTGAATTGTAGAGTTCCCAAGACCTATTGTTTTTGGTGAAGATCGGTTAAGGGAAAGGGGTAGTTTACCTGTAACGTTTTATGTTTTAACAAGGGTATTTCCTATGGCAAACGATAACAGCCGCAAATTCAAACAGAATGAAAAGATTATTTGCATACAGCCCTAAATTGTAGAGTTCTCAATACCTTTTGTTTTTGGTGAAGATCGGTTAAGGGAAAGGGGTAGTTTACCTACAACGTTTTTTTAACAAGGGTATTTTCTATGGCAAACGATAACAGCCGCAAATTCAAACAGAATCAAATAATTTTCTGCATACAGCCCTGATTTGTAGAGTACTCAAGACCTATTGTTTTTGGTGAAGATCGGTTGAGGGGAAGGGGTAGTTTACCAGCAACGTTTTTTATCATGCGTATTTTCTATGGCAAACGACAACTGCCGCAAATTCAAACAGAATCAAATAATTTTTTGCATACAGTCCTGATTTGTAGAGTACTCGCGACCTATTGTTATTGGTGAAGATCGGTTGAGGGGAAGGGGTAGTTTACCTGCAACGGTTTTTTTTATCAAGGGAAATTTTTTTTTTTTTGGCAAACGATAACAGCCGCAAATTCAAACAGAATCAAATAATGTTTCGCATACAGCCCTGAATTGTAGATTTCTCAAGACCTATTGTTTTTGGTGAAGATCGGTTGAGGGAAAGGGGTAGTTTACCTGCAACGTTTTTTTAACAAGGGTATTTTATATGGCAAACGATAACAGCCGCAAATTCAAACAGAATCAAATAATGTTTTGCATACAGTCCTGATTTGTAGAGTACTCAAGACCTATTGTTTTTGGTGAAGATCGGTTAAGGGGAAGGGGTAGTTTACCTGCAACCTTTTACGTTTTATTTTCTATGGCAAACGATAACAGCCGCAAATTCAAACAGAATCAAATAATGTTTTGCATACAGCCCTGATTTGTAGAGTACTCAAGACCTATTGTTTTTGGTGAAGATCGGTTAAGGGGAAGGGGTAGTTTACCTGCAACGTTTTTTTATCAAGCGTATTTTCTATGGCAAACGATAACAGCCGCAAATTCAAACAGAATCAAATAATTTTTTGCATACGTCCCTGAATTGTAGAGGTCTCAATGACTTTCGATTTTGGTGAAGATCGGTTAAGGGGAAGGGGTAGTTTACCTGCAACCTTTTACGTTTTAACAAGAGTAAAGTACTTGAAAATTTATTTAAACTTTTTGAAACAATGGTAATTGTTAAAAATAAAATAATTTTGTTGCCAGGCAATAAAATTATAATTTTTTCATTTTAATGTAATATAATATTTTTCATTTAATACAGCAATAAAAAGGCAGGTAAGACACAGCCTGGCTGTTTGGCTGAAAATGATTTTAAATATAAATCTTAGAATATGGAAGTCATGTATGGTTCTCCATACCGATATTTTTGCTATGGTAACTAGTTTTTGTATTGTTTACGTTTTCGGCCTTTATAACTTTTTTACTTCCATATTCCTTAAGGAATGGAAGTATGGTGATGGCAAAAAAAATCGTGTTCGAGATTATTGCAGATTCTGATTCTACTACACTCAAAACATGAAAAAAAGTCGTTTTCCGAAAAGTGTCTGTGTGTGTGTCTGTCTGTCTATCTGTGTGTCTGTAGATTTTTTTCTATGGCAAACGATAACTGCCGCAAATTCAAACAGAATCAAATAATTTTTTGCATACAGCCCTGATTTGCAGAGTACTCGCGACCTATTGTTTTTGGTGAAGATCGGTTGAGGGAAAGGGGTAGTTTACCTGCAACGGTTTTTTTTTTTAGCAAGGGTAATTTTGTTTGTTTGGCAAACGATAACAGCCGCAAATTCAAACAGAATCAAATAATGTTTCGCATACAGCCCTGAATCGTAGAGTTCTCAAGATCTGTTGATTTTGGTGAAGATCGGTTAAGGGAAAGGGGTAGTTTACCTGTAACGTTTTATGTTTTAACAAGGGTATTTCCTATGGCAAACGATAACAGCCGCAAATTCAAACAGAATCAAAAGATTATTTGCATACAGCCCTAAATTGTAGAATTCTCAAGACGTATTGTTTTTGGTGAAGATCGGTGGAGGGAAAGGGGTAGTTTGCCTGCAACGTTTTTTTAACAAGGGTATTTTTTATGGCACACGATAACAGCCGCAAATTCAAACAGAATCAAAAGATTATTTGCATACAGCCCTGATTTGTAGAGTACTCAACACCTTTTGTTTTTGGTGAAGATCGGTTAAGGGGAAGGGGTAGTTTACCTGCAACGTTTTTTTATCAAGCGTATTTTCTATGGCAAACGATACCAGCCGCAAATTCAAACAGAATCAAATAATTTTTGGCATACGTCCCTGAATTGTAGAGGTCTCAATGACTTTCGATTTTGGTGAAGATCGGTTAAGGGGAAGGGGTAGTTTACCTGCAACCTTTTACGTTTTAACAAGAGTAAAGTACTTGAAAATTTATTTAAACTTTTTGAAACAATGGTAATTGTTAAAAATAAAATAATTTGTTGCCAGGCAATAAAATTATAATTTTTTCATTTTAATGTAATATAATATTTTTCATTTAATACAGCAATAAAAAGGCAGGTAAGACACAGCCTGGCTGTTTGGCTGAAAATGATTTTAAATATAAATCTTAGAATATGGAAGTCATGTATGGTTCTCCATACCGATATTTTATTTTATTATCAATTGCATGTCTTATTACTGTTTTCGTTTCTTCATCGGATATGGAATTTATTGCGGTTTCAGCGTTCAATATTTCATTACAGAGTGATTGTTTGGAACTATTGTTTTTAAGATTGTATTTTAAGCCTTTATTCAATAAGTTGGTTTCTTCGTTGTTGAACTGTATTCCAGTAAGATTAACAATACGAGGGTAAAACTGGTGATTTATTATATTGTTCTCTTGCGTGTCGTTCTGTTTTTTCAATAAGTTACAAATTTTTTTATTTTGTGTCTTCTTTTTCTTTATAATGGTATTATTTATTTGTCTTTCAATCAAATATGTTACATTGTGGACTTGTGAGGCATGTAAGTTTTGTAAAAGTTCGAGATGTTTTTTCATGAGCATCGTATTGAGTAAGTTCTTTTTACTATGTAATTGTTCTATTTCGTTTTTGATCCATAATTTAGTGGCCATTTCTTTAGTTTTTTAGCGCTATAAGAATTCGATGTTATTTTTATCTGGACATAACTCGGCACGATTTGCAAACTTAAACATGTTTTGTTATATCTAATATTTAGTGCCGTTTTTAGTAGTTTTAACCTTAAATTCATATATTGAAAGGCAATTTTTACCTGACTGGCATTCAATTTGAACATTTTTCTTGCCTCCAGAAACGATTAAGACTATAAAATAGGTTAATTACCTTCTGTCAACGTTTCTTAAAATCCTTTTAGGATAACTCGAGTTTCGACACCATTTGGTGTCATCATCAGATCGGATATGAATTAGGTCAAAACATTTTGATGCGTATACATCTCGTCAGATATTAAAAAATTAAAAACAACACATAACATTATATAAATAATAAATAAACTATATCACAACAAAATAACATTACAACAATAAAATATAAAAACAACGCGGCCGCAAACGAACCTGTACAAGAACGCCCCCACGGTAAGACTAATCAATGCCGGTTTGACCTTGGTTCAATTTTATCGATCTGATATAGCCAATTTCTCGTTCTATAAGATCGATTCTATTAAATAAAACATTATTGGTATGTATTGCTTTTTCATTTAGGACACGATTGTGATCCTTCTTTATGGCTTTATATATCTCGAATCTTTCAAGGGTGTCCAGCTTTAGTGACTTTTTACATTTATGTAGGATATCTAAATTATCATTAATACTTTTTATATTATGGTTATATGAGCTCAAATGTTCTGCAAATGTAGATCTTGTTACATTTGACTTGGAGCTTGGGATATGTTCTTTATAGCGTAATTTGAAAGAACGACCTGTTTGTCCTATATAGAACTGTGTGCAATCAGAACAATTAAGTCTATATACACCAGTACCATCAAATATATCGGAGGGTATATTTTTGTTAGTAAATGTAAGTTTTTTCTCAAGTTTATTACTTGCTTTTGAGGCCAAAGTAATATTATACTTTTTTAATTGGTTTTTTAAAATATGGTATAGATTTTCACCATATTCTATAGCAATGTATTTGTTTACTTTTTTTTTGGATACATCAATATTTATTGGTTTATTTTGTTTTTTATTAATTATTCTATCTACTATATGACTTTTGTATTCATTGGCTAATGCTATGTGTTTGATAATGTTTAGTTCATTGTTATAATCATCTGTAGATAAGGGCAATGCCAGCAATCTATGAATCATACAGTTGAAAAAAGCCATTTTATGTGAAATAGGGTGATACGATGAGGCGTGGATAGCATGATCTGTGATTGTTGGTTTTCTGTAAATATTATAGTTAATTTTATTATTTATTTTAGTTAAAGTTAAATCTAAAAAATTAATTTTATTATTCATTTCAGTCTCTAATGTGAATTGTAAATTATTTGTAATAGTATTCATATATTTTTTAAGCATTTCTAATTGTCTGCAATTGCCATTGTAAATCATTATTGTGTCATCCACATATCGTCGGTAAAATAAAATTTTTGTATAATGTTTGTTTTTAGTCGATAAAATTTCGTTTGTTTCAATATGATTTAGGTAAATTTCAGCCAGGATGCCTGACAATGGGGATCCCATAGCTAAACCACCCCGTTGTAAATAATATTTGTTGTCGAAAGTAAAGTAATTTTGTTCTAATATTACTTTTGTCAAATTGATTAACTCATCAACTGTTTCATGATTTAATGTGGATTTAGATAGTAATAAATTTTTAGCTATTTCTAACGTTTCGGTAATAGGTATGTTTGTGTATAGATTTACTATGTCGAATGAGGCGAGAGTGTGTCTCGGCTCGATTGTAATAGTTTTTGTAAGTACGACCAGTTCTAAACTGTTTTTCAAGCTATAATTTTTATTGAACGTTGTGTTGTCTAAAAATTTTTTCGAGTTTTTTGGCAATTTTATATGAAGGTGCAGACATAAAATTAACTAAAGGACGGACAGGCATATTATTTTTATGTATTTTAGGAAGGCCCTTAAGTCTAGGGGCCTTGGGATCTATCATTTTTAGGTATTTTTTCTCATCGTTCGTTATGACGTATTTTGATTTATTCAATATTGATTTCACTTTATTGTTAAATGTAAGAGTGGGATCGCTATGAATCTCAATAATGTTATTGTTTTTAATGAAGTCCAGTATCTTATTTTTATAATCATCATAAGTTAAAATTACGAGAGTTTGACCTTTGTCCGCTTTGGTGACGATTGCGTTATGGTCTGTTAGTTTCGTCTTTATCTCGTTAAACACCCTTGTTTTGCTATGGTAACTAGTTTTTGTATTCTTTACGTTTTCGGCCTTTATAACTTTTTACTTCCATATTCCTTAAGGAATGGAAGTATCGTGATGGCAAAAAAAATCGTGTTCGAGATTATTGCAGATTCTGATTCTACTACACTCAAAACATGAAAAAAAGTCGTTTTCCGAAAAGTGTCTGTGTGTCTGTCTGTCTGTCTGTGTGTCTGTCTGTCTATAGATTTTTTTTCTATGGCAAACGATAACTGCCGCAAATTCAAACAGAATCAAATAATTTTTAATTTTTGCATGCAGCCCTGATTTGCAGAGTACTCGCGACCTATTGTTTTTGGTGAAGATCGGTTGAGGGAAAGGGGTAGTTTACCTGCAACGGTTTTTTTTTAGCAAGGGTAATTTTGTTTGTTTGGCAAACGATAACAGCCGCAAATTCAAACAGAATCAAATAATATTTCGCATACAGCCCTGAATTGTAGAGTTCTCACGATCTGTTGATTTTGGTGAAGATCGGTTAAGGGAAAGGGGTAGTTTACCGGTAACGTTTTATGTTTTAACAAGGGTATTTCCTATGGCAAACGATAACAGCCGCAAATTCAAACAGAATCAAAAGATTATTTGCATACAGCCCTAAATTGTAGAGTTCTCAAGACCTATTGTTTTTGGTGAAGATCGGTTGAGGGAAAGGGGTAGTTTACCAGCAACGTTTTTTTAACGAGGGTATTTTCTATGGCAAACGATAACAGCCGCAAATTCAAACAGAATCAAATAATGTTTTGCATACAGCCCTGATTTGTAGAGTACTCAAGACCTATTGTTTTTGGTGAAGATCGGTTAAGGGAAAGGGGTAGTTTTTACCTGTAACGTTTTATGTTTTAACAAGGGTATTTCCTATGGCAAACGATAACAGCCGCAAATTCAAACAGAATCAAAAGATTATTTGCATACAGCCCTAAATTGTAGAGTTCTCAAGACCTATTGTTTTTGGTGCAGATCGGTTGAGGGAAAGGGGTAGTTTACCTGCAACGTTTTTTTAACAAGGGTATTTTCTATGGCAAACGATAACAGCCGCAAATTCAAACAGAATCAAATAATGTTTTGCATCCAGCCCTGATTTGTAGAGTACTCAAGACCTGTTGTTTTTGGCGAAGATCGGTTAAGGGGAAGGGGTAGTTTACCTGCAACGTTTTTTTATCAAGCGTATTTTCTATGGCAAACGATAACAGCCGCAAATTCAAACAGAATCAAATAATGTTTTGCATACAGCCCTGATTTGTAGAGTACTCAAGACCTGTTGTTTTTGGCGAAGATCGGTTAAGGGGAAGGGGTAGTTTACCTGCAACGTTTTTTTATCAAGCGTATTTTCTATGGCAAACGATAACAGCCGCAAATTCAAACAGAATCAAATAATGTTTTGCATACGTCCCTGAATTGTAGAGGTCTCAATGACTTTCGATTTTGGTGAAGATCGGTTAAGGGGAAGGGGTAGTTTACCAGCAACCTTTTACGTTTTAACAAGAGTAAAGTACTTGAAAATTTATTTAAACTTTTTGAAACAATGGTAATTGTTAAAAATAAAATAATTTTGTTGCCAGGCAATAAAATTATAATTTTTTCATTTTCATGTAATATAATATTTTTCATTTATTTTACTTTTTACTTCCATATTCTTTAAGGAATGGAAGTATGGTGATGGCAAAAAAAATCATGTTCGAGATTATTGCAGATTCTGATTCTACTACACTCAAAACATGAAAAAAAGTCGTTTTCCGAAAAGTGTGTGTGTGTGTGTGTGTGTGTGTGTGTGGTTTTTTTTTTATGGCAAACGATAACTGCCGCAAATTCAAACAGAATCAAATAATTTTTTGTATACAGCCCTGATTTGTAGAGTACTCGTGACCTATTGTTTTTGGTGAAGATCGGTTGAGGGAAAGGGGTAGTTTACCTGCAACGTTTTTTTAACAAGGGTATTTTCTATGGCAAACGATAACAGCTGCAAATTCAAACAGAATCAAATAATGTTTTGCATACAGCCCTGATTTGTAGAGTACTCAAGACCTATTGTTTTTGGTGAAGATTGGTTAAGGGGAAGGGGTAGTTTACCAGCAACGTTTTTTTATCAAGCGTATTTTCTATGGCAAACGATAACTGCCGCAAATTCAAACAGAATCAAATAATTTTTTGCATACGTCCCTGAATTGTAGAGATCTCACGGACTTTCGATTTTGGTGAAGATCGGTTAAGGGGAAGGGGTAGTTTACCTGCAACATTTTACGTTTTAACAAGAGTAAAGTACTTGAAAATTTATTTAAACTTTTTCAAACAATGGTAATTGTTAAAAATAAAATAATTTTGTTGCAAAGCAAAAAAATTAAAATTTTTTTCATTTTAATGTACATCATGTATAAGAGAAAATATATCGCGCTTGGCAGGCGATATTAAGATTTAAATATAAATCTTAGAATATGGAAGTCATGTATGGTTCTCCATACCGATATTTACTTCCATATTCCTTAAGGAATGGAAGTATGGTGATGGCAAAAAAAATGTGTTCGAGATTATTGCAGATTCTGATTCTACTACACTCAAAACATGAAAAAAAGTCGTTTTCCGAAAAGTGTCTGTGTGTCTGTCTGTCTGTCTGTCTGTCTGTCTGTCTGTAGATTTTTTTTCTATGGCAAACGATAACTGCCGCAAATTCAAACAGAATCAAATAATTTTTTGCATGCAGCCCTGATTTGCAGAGTACTCGCGACCTTTTGTTTTTGGTGAAGATCGGTTGAGGGAAAGGGGTAGTTTACCTGCAACGGTTTTTTTTTAGCAAGGGTAATTTTGTTTGTTTGGCAAACGATAACAGCCGCAAATTCAAACAGAATCAAATAATGTTTCGCATACAGCCCTAAATTGTAGAGTTCTCAAGATCTGTTGATTTTGGTGAAGATCGGTTAAGGGAAAGGGGTAGTTTACCTGTAACGTTTTATGTTTTAACAAGGGTATTTCCTATGGCAAACGATAACAGCCGCAAATTCAAACAGAATCAAAAGATTATTTGCATACAGCCCTAAATTGTAGAGTTCTCAAGACCTATTGTTTTTGGTGAAGTTCGGTTGAGGGAAAGGGGTAGTTTACCTGCAACGTTTTTTTAACAAGGGTATTTTCTATGGCAAACGATAACAGCTGCAAATTCAAACAGAATCAAATAATGTTTTGCATACAGCCGTGATTTGTAGAGTACTCAAGACCTATTGTTTTTAGTGAAGATCGGTTAAGGGAAAGGGGTAGTTTACCTGTAACGTTTTATGTTTTAACAAGGGTATTTCCTATGGCAAACGATAACAGCCGCAAATTCAAACAGAATCAAAAGATTATTTGCATACAGCCCTAAATTGTAGAGTTCTCAAGACCTATTGTTTTTGGTGAAGTTCGGTTGAGGGAAAGGGGTAGTTTACCAACAACGGTTTTTTTTTAGCAAGGGTAATTTTGTTTGTTTGGCAAACGATAACAGCCGCAAATTCAAACAGAATCAAATAATGTTTCGCATACAGCCCTGAATTGTAGAGTTCTCAAGATCTGTTGATTTTGGTGAAGATCGGTTAAGGGAAAGGGGTAGTTTACCTGTAACGTTTTATGTTTTAACAAGGGTATTTCCTATGGCAAACGATAACAGCCGCAAATTCAAACAGAATCAAAAGATTATTTGCATACAGCCCTAAATTGTAGAGTTCTCAAGACCTATTGTTTTTGGTGCAGATCGGTTGAGGGAAAGGGGTAGTTTACCTGCAACGTTTTTTTAACAAGGGTATTTTCTATGGCAAACGATAACAGCCGCAAATTCAAACAGAATCAAATAATGTTTTGCATACAGCCCTGATTTGTAGAGTACTCAAGACCTGTTGTTTTTGGCGAAGATCGGTTAAGGGGAAGGGGTAGTTTACCTGCAACGTTTTTTTATCAAGCGTATTTTCTATGGCAAACGATAACAGCCGCAAATTCAAACAGAATCAAATAATGTTTTGCATACAGCCCTGATTTGTAGAGTACTCAAGACCTGTTGTTTTTGGCGAAGATCGGTTAAGGGGAAGGGGTAGTTTACCTGCAACGTTTTTTTATCAAGCGTATTTTCTATGGCAAACGATAACAGCCGCAAATTCAAACAGAATCAAATAATGTTTTGCATACGTCCCTGAATTGTAGAGGTCTCAATGACTTTCGATTTTGGTGAAGATCGGTTAAGGGGAAGGGGTAGTTTACCAGCAACCTTTTACGTTTTAACAAGAGTAAAGTACTTGAAAATTTATTTAAACTTTTTGAAACAATGGTAATTGTTAAAAATAAAATAATTTTGTTGCCAGGCAATAAAATTATAATTTTTTCATTTTCATGTAATATAATATTTTTCATTTATTTTACTTTTTACTTCCATATTCTTTAAGGAATGGAAGTATGGTGATGGCAAAAAAAATCGTGTTCGAGATTATTGCAGATTCTGATTCTACTACACTCAAAACATGAAAAAAAGTCGTTTTCCGAAAAGTGTGTGTGTGTGTGTGTGTGTGTGTGTGTGTGTGTGTAGTTTTTTTTTATGGCAAACGATAACTGCCGCAAATTCAAACAGAATCAAATAATTTTTTGCATACAGCCCTGATTTGTAGAGTACTCGTGACCTATTGTTTTTGGTGAAGATCGGTTGAGGGAAAGGGGTAGTTTACCTGCAACGTTTTTTTAACAAGGGTATTTTCTATGGCAAACGATAACAGCTGCAAATTCAAACAGAATCAAATAATGTTTTGCATACAGCCCTGATTTGTAGAGTACTCAAGACCTGTTGTTTTTGGTGAAGATTGGTTAAGGGGAAGGGGTAGTTTACCAGCAACGTTTTTTTATCAAGCGTATTTTCTATGGCAAACGATAACTGCCGCAAATTCAAACAGAATCAAATAATTTTTTGCATACGTCCCTGAATTGTAGAGATCTCACGGACTTTCGATTTTGGTGAAGATCGGTTAAGGGGAAGGGGTAGTTTACCTGCAACATTTTACGTTTTAACAAGAGTAAAGTACTTGAAAATTTATTTAAACTTTTTCAAACAATGGTAATTGTTAAAAATAAAATAATTTTGTTGCAAAGCAAAAAAATTAAAATATTTTCATTTTAATGTACATCATGTATAAGAGACAATATATCGCGCTTGGCAGGCGATATTAAGATTTAAATATAAATCTTAGAATATGGAAGTCATGTATGGTTCTCCATACCGATATTTACTTCCATATTCCTTAAGGAATGGAAGTATGGTGATGGCAAAAAAAAATGTGTTCGAGATTATTGCAGATTCTGATTCTACTACACTCAAAACATGAAAAAAAGTCGTTTTCCGAAAAGTGTCTGTGTGTCTGTCTGTCTGTCTGTCTGTCTGTCTGTCTGTAGATTTTTTTTCTATGGCAAACGATAACTGCCGCAAATTCAAACAGAATCAAATAATTTTTTGCATGCAGCCCTGATTTGCAGAGTACTCGCGACCTTTTGTTTTTGGTGAAGATCGGTTGAGGGAAAGGGGTAGTTTACCTGCAACGGTTTTTTTTTAGCAAGGGTAATTTTGTTTGTTTGGCAAACGATAACAGCCGCAAATTCAAACAGAATCAAATAATGTTTCGCATACAGCCCTAAATTGTAGAGTTCTCAAGATCTGTTGATTTTGGTGAAGATCGGTTAAGGGAAAGGGGTAGTTTACCTGTAACGTTTTATGTTTTAACAAGGGTATTTCCTATGGCAAACGATAACAGCCGCAAATTCAAACAGAATCAAAAGATTATTTGCATACAGCCCTAAATTGTAGAGTTCTCAAGACCTATTGTTTTTGGTGAAGTTCGGTTGAGGGAAAGGGGTAGTTTACCTGCAACGTTTTTTTAACAAGGGTATTTTCTATGGCAAACGATAACAGCTGCAAATTCAAACAGAATCAAATAATGTTTTGCATACAGCCGTGATTTGTAGAGTACTCAAGACCTATTGTTTTTAGTGAAGATCGGTTAAGGGAAAGGGGTAGTTTACCTGTAACGTTTTATGTTTTAACAAGGGTATTTCCTATGGCAAACGATAACAGCCGCAAATTCAAACAGAATCAAAAGATTATTTGCATACAGCCCTAAATTGTAGAGTTCTCAAGACCTATTGTTTTTGGTGAAGTTCGGTTGAGGGAAAGGGGTAGTTTACCAACAACGGTTTTTTTTTAGCAAGGGTAATTTTGTTTGTTTGGCAAACGATAACAGCCGCAAATTCAAACAGAATCAAATAATGTTTCGCATACAGCCCTGAATTGTAGAGTTCTCAAGATCTGTTGATTTTGGTGAAGATCGGTTAAGGGAAAGGGGTAGTTTACCTGTAACGTTTTATGTTTTAACAAGGGTATTTCCTATGGCAAACGATAACAGCCGCAAATTCAAACAGAATCAAAAGATTATTTGCATACAGCCCTAAATTGTAGAGTTCTCAAGACCTATTGTTTTTGGTGCAGATCGGTTGAGGGAAAGGGGTAGTTTACCTGCAACGTTTTTTTAACAAGGGTATTTTCTATGGCAAACGATAACAGCCGCAAATTCAAACAGAATCAAATAATGTTTTGCATACAGCCCTGATTTGTAGAGTACTCAAGACCTGTTGTTTTTGGCGAAGATCGGTTAAGGGGAAGGGGTAGTTTACCTGCAACGTTTTTTTATCAAGCGTATTTTCTATGGCAAACGATAACAGCCGCAAATTCAAACAGAATCAAATAATGTTTTGCATACAGCCCTGATTTGTAGAGTACTCAAGACCTGTTGTTTTTGGCGAAGATCGGTTAAGGGGAAGGGGTAGTTTACCTGCAACGTTTTTTTATCAAGCGTATTTTCTATGGCAAACGATAACAGCCGCAAATTCAAACAGAATCAAATAATGTTTTGCATACGTCCCTGAATTGTAGAGGTCTCAATGACTTTCGATTTTGGTGAAGATCGGTTAAGGGGAAGGGGTAGTTTACCAGCAACCTTTTACGTTTTAACAAGAGTAAAGTACTTGAAAATTTATTTAAACTTTTTGAAACAATGGTAATTGTTAAAAATAAAATAATTTTGTTGCCAGGCAATAAAATTATAATTTTTTCATTTTCATGTAATATAATATTTTTCATTTATTTTACTTTTTACTTCCATATTCTTTAAGGAATGGAAGTATGGTGATGGCAAAAAAAATCGTGTTCGAGATTATTGCAGATTCTGATTCTACTACACTCAAAACATGAAAAAAAGTCGTTTTCCGAAAAGTGTGTGTGTGTGTGTGTGTGTGTGTAGTTTTTTTTTATGGCAAACGATAACTGCCGCAAATTCAAACAGAATCAAATAATTTTTTGCATACAGCCCTGATTTGTAGAGTACTCGTGACCTATTGTTTTTGGTGAAGATCGGTTGAGGGAAAGGGGTAGTTTACCTGCAACGTTTTTTTAACAAGGGTATTTTCTATGGCAAACGATAACAGCTGCAAATTCAAACAGAATCAAATAATGTTTTGCATACAGCCCTGATTTGTAGAGTACTCAAGACCTGTTGTTTTTGGTGAAGATTGGTTAAGGGGAAGGGGTAGTTTACCAGCAACGTTTTTTTATCAAGCGTATTTTCTATGGCAAACGATAACTGCCGCAAATTCAAACAGAATCAAATAATTTTTTGCATACGTCCCTGAATTGTAGAGATCTCACGGACTTTCGATTTTGGTGAAGATCGGTTAAGGGGAAGGGGTAGTTTACCTGCAACATTTTACGTTTTAACAAGAGTAAAGTACTTGAAAATTTATTTAAACTTTTTCAAACAATGGTAATTGTTAAAAATAAAATAATTTTGTTGCAAAGCAAAAAAATTAAAATATTTTCATTTTAATGTACATCATGTATAAGAGACAATATATCGCGCTTGGCAGGCGATATTAAGATTTAAATATAAATCTTAGAATATGGAAGTCATGTATGGTTCTCCATACCGATATTTACTTCCATATTCCTTAAGGAATGGAAGTATGGTGATGGCAAAAAAAAATGTGTTCGAGATTATTGCAGATTCTGATTCTACTACACTCAAAACATGAAAAAAAGTCGTTTTCCGAAAAGTGTCTGTGTGTCTGTCTGTCTGTCTGTCTGTCTGTCTGTCTGTAGATTTTTTTTCTATGGCAAACGATAACTGCCGCAAATTCAAACAGAATCAAATAATTTTTTGCATGCAGCCCTGATTTGCAGAGTACTCGCGACCTATTGTTTTTGGTGAAGATCGGTTGAGGGAAAGGGGTAGTTTACCTGCAACGGTTTTTTTTTAGCAAGGGTAATTTTGTTTGTTTGGCAAACGATAACAGCCGCAAATTCAAACAGAATCAAATAATGTTTCGCATACAGCCCTAAATTGTAGAGTTCTCAAGATCTGTTGATTTTGGTGAAGATCGGTTAAGGGAAAGGGGTAGTTTACCTGTAACGTTTTATGTTTTAACAAGGGTATTTCCTATGGCAAACGATAACAGCCGCAAATTCAAACAGAATCAAAAGATTATTTGCATACAGCCCTAAATTGTAGAGTTCTCAAGACCTATTGTTTTTGGTGAAGTTCGGTTGAGGGAAAGGGGTAGTTTACCTGCAACGTTTTTTTAACAAGGGTATTTTCTATGGCAAACGATAACAGCTGCAAATTCAAACAGAATCAAATAATGTTTTGCATACAGCCGTGATTTGTAGAGTACTCAAGACCTATTGTTTTTAGTGAAGATCGGTTAAGGGAAAGGGGTAGTTTACCTGTAACGTTTTATGTTTTAACAAGGGTATTTCCTATGGCAAACGATAACAGCCGCAAATTCAAACAGAATCAAAAGATTATTTGCATACAGCCCTAAATTGTAGAGTTCTCAAGACCTATTGTTTTTGGTGAAGTTCGGTTGAGGGAAAGGGGTAGTTTACCAACAACGGTTTTTTTTTAGCAAGGGTAATTTTGTTTGTTTGGCAAACGATAACAGCCGCAAATTCAAACAGAATCAAATAATGTTTCGCATACAGCCCTGAATTGTAGAGTTCTCAAGATCTGTTGATTTTGGTGAAGATCGGTTAAGGGAAAGGGGTAGTTTACCTGTAACGTTTTATGTTTTAACAAGGGTATTTCCTATGGCAAACGATAACAGCCGCAAATTCAAACAGAATCAAAAGATTATTTGCATACAGCCCTAAATTGTAGAGTTCTCAAGACCTATTGTTTTTGGTGAAGTTCGGTTGAGGAAAAGGGGTAGTTTACCTGCAACGTTTTTTTAACAAGGGTATTTTCTATGGCAAACGATAACAGCCGCAAATTCAAACAGAATCAAATAATGTTTTGCATACAGCCCTGATTTGTAGAGTACTCAAGACCTGTTGTTTTTGGTGAAGATCGGTTAAGGGAAGGGGTAGTTTACCAGGAACGTTTTTTTATCAAGCGTATTTTCTATGGCAAACGATAACAGCCGCAAATTCAAACAGAATCAAATAATTTTTTGCATACGTCCCTGAATTGTAGAGGTCTCAATGACTTTCGATTTTGGTGAAGATCGGTTAAGGAGAAGGGGTAGTTTACTTGCAACCTTTTACGTTTTAACAAGAGTAAAGTACTTGAAAATTTATTTAAACTTTTTGAAACAATGGTAATTGTTAAAAATAAAATAATTTTGTTGCCAGGCAATAAAATTATAATTTTTTCATTTTAATGTAATATAATATTTTTCATTTAATACAGCAATAAAAAGGCAGGTAAGACACAGCCTGGCTGTTTGGCTGAAAATGATTTTAAATATAAATCTTAGAATATGGAAGTCATGTATGGTTCTCCATACCGATATTTCGAAAAGTGTCTGTGTGTCTCTCTGTCTATACGTTTTTTTCTATGGCAAACGATAACAGCCGCAAATTCAAACAGAATAAAATAATTTTTTGCATACAGCCCTGATTTGTAGAGTACTCGCGACCTATTGTTTTTGGTGAAGCTCGGTTGAGGGAAAGGGGTAGTTTACCTGCAACGGTTTTTTTTATCAAGGGTAATTTTGTTTGTTTGGCAAACGATAACAGCCGCAAATTCAAACAGAATCAAATAATGTTTCGCATACAGCCCTGAATTGTAGAGTTCTCAAGATCTGTTGATTTTGGTAAAGATCGGTTATGGGAAAGGGGTAGTTTACCTGCAACGTTTTATGTTTTAACAAGGGTATTTCCTATGGCAAACGATAACAGCCGCAAATTCAAACATAATCAAATAATGTTTTGCATACTGCCGTGAATTGTAGAGTTCCCAAGACCTTTTGTTTTTGGTGAAGATCGGTTAAGGGAAAGGGGTAGTTTACCTGCAACGTTTTATGTTTTAAAAGGGTATTTTATATGGCAAACGATAAGAGCCGCAAATTCAAACAGACTCAAATACGTTTTTGTATACAGCCCTGATTTCTCGAGTACTAAAGACCTATTGTTTTTGGTGAAGATCGTTTAAGGGAAAGGGGTAGTTTACCTGCCACGTTTTTTGTTTTATCAAGGGTATTTTGTATGGCAAACGATAACAGCCTCAAATTCAAACAAAATCATATAATATTTTGCATACAGCCCTGAATTGTAGAGTTCTCAAGACCTATCGTTTTTGGTGAAGATCGGTTAAGGGAAAGGGGTAGTTTACCAGCAACGGTTTTTTATCAAGGGTAATTTTTACTTCCATATTCCTTAAGGAATGGAAGTATGGTGATGGCAAAAAAAATCGTGTTCGAGATTATTGCAGATTCTGATTCTACTACACTCAAAACATGAAAAAAAGTCGTTTTCCGAAAAGTGTCTGTGTGTCTGTCTGTCTGTCTGTAGATTTTTTTTCTATGGCAAACGATAACTGCCGCAAATTCAAACAGAATCAAATAATTTTTTGCATACAGCCCGGTTTTGCAGAGTTCTCGCGACCTATTGTTTTTGGTGAAGATCGGTTGAGGGAAAGGGGTAGTTTACCTGCAACGGTTTTTTTTTAGCAAGGGAAATTTTGTTTGTTTGGCAAACGATAACAGCCGCAAATTCAAACAGAATCAAATAATGTTTCGCATACAGCCCTGAATTGTAGAGTTCTCAAGACCTATTGTTTTTGGTGAAGATCGGTTAAGGGAAAGGGGTAGTTTACCTGTAACGTTTTATGTTTTAACAAGGGTATTTCCTATGGCAAACGATAACAGCCGCAAATTCAAACAGAATGAAAAGATTATTTGCATACAGCCCTAAATTGTAGAGTTCTCAATACCTTTTGTTTTTGGTGAAGATCGGTTAAGGGAAAGGGGTAGTTTACCTACAACGTTTTTTTTAACAAGGGTATTTTCTATGGCAAACGATAACAGCCGCAAATTCAAACAGAATCAAATAATTTTCTGCATACAGCCCTGATTTGTAGAGTACTCAAGACCTATTGTTTTTGGTGAAGATCGGTTGAGGGGAAGGGGTAGTTTACCAGCAACGTTTTTTATCATGCGTATTTTCTATGGCAAACGACAACTGCCGCAAATTCAAACAGAATCAAATAATTTTTTGCATACAGCCCTGATTTGTAGAGTACTCGCGACCTATTGTTTTTGGTGAAGATCGGTTGAGGGGAAGGGGTAGTTTACCTGCAACGGTTTTTTTTATCAAGGGAAATTTTTTTTTTTTTGGCAAACGATAACAGCCGCAAATTCAAACAGAATCAAATAATGTTTCGCATACAGCCCTGAATTGTAGATTTCTCAAGACCTATTGTTTTTGGTGAAGATCGGTTGAGGGAAAGGGGTAGTTTACCTGCAACGTTTTTTTAACAAGGGTATTTTATATGGCAAACGATAACAGCCGCAAATTCAAACAGAATCAAATAATGTTTTGCATACAGTCCTGATTTGTAGAGTACTCAAGACCTATTGTTTTTGGTGAAGATCGGTTAAGGGGAAGGGGTAGTTTACCTGCAACCTTTTACGTTTTATTTTCTATGGCAAACGATAACAGCCGCAAATTCAAACAGAATCAAATAATGTTTTGCATACAGCCCTGATTTGTAGAGTACTCAAGACCTATTGTTTTTGGTGAAGATCGGTTAAGGGGAAGGGGTAGTTTACCTGCAACGTTTTTTTATCAAGCGTATTTTCTATGGCAAACGATAACAGCCGCAAATTCAAACAGAATCAAATAATTTTTTGCATACGTCCCTGAATTGTAGAGGTCTCAATGACTTTCGATTTTGGTGAAGATCGGTTAAGGGGAAGGGGTAGTTTACCTGCAACCTTTTACGTTTTAACAAGAGTAAAGTACTTGAAAATTTATTTAAACTTTTTGAAACAATGGTAATTGTTAAAAATAAAATAATTTTGTTGCCAGGCAATAAAATTATAATTTTTTCATTTTAATGTAATATAATATTTTTCATTTAATACAGCAATAAAAAGGCAGGTAAGACACAGCCTGGCTGTTTGGCTGAAAATGATTTTAAATATAAATCTTAGAATATGGAAGTCGTGTATGGTTCTCCATACCGATATTTTTCTATGGTAAACGATAACAGCCGCAAATTCAAACAGAATCATATAATATTCTGCATACAGCCCTGAAATGTAGAGTTCTCAAGACCTGTTGGTTTTGGTGAGGATCGGTTAAGGGAATAGGGTTGTTTACCAGCAACGTTTTATGTTTTATCAACGGTAATTTTTTTACTTCCATATTCCTTAAGGAATGGAAGTATGGTGATGGCAAAAAAAATCGTGTTCGAGATTATTGCAGATTCTGATTCTACTACACTCAAAACATGAAAAAAAGTCGTTTTCCGAAAAGTGTCTGTGTGTCTGTCTGTGTGTCTGTCTGTCTGTCTGTCTGTGTGTCTGTCTGTCTGTGTGTCTGTCTGTCTGTAGATTTTTTTTCTATGGCAAACGATAACTGCCGCAAATTCAAACAGAATCAAATAATTTTTTGCATACAGCCCGGTTTTGAAGAGTTCTCGCGACCTATTGTTTTTGGTGAAGATCGGTTGAGGGAAAGGGGTAGTTTACCTGCAACGGTTTTTTTTTAGCAAGGGTAATTTTGTTTGTTTGGCAAACGATAACAGCCGCAAATTCAAACAGAATCAAATAATGTTTCGCATACAGCCCTGAATTGTAGAGTTCTCAAGACCTATTGTTTTTGGTGAAGATCGGTTACGGGAAAGGGGTAGTTTACCTGTAACGTTTTATGTTTTAACAAGGGTATTTCCTATGGCAAACGATAACAGCCGCAAATTCAAACAGAATGAAAAGATTATTTGCATACAGCCCTAAATTGTAGAGTTCTCAATACCTTTTGTTTTTGGTGAAGATCGGTTAAGGGAAAGGGGTAGTTTACCTACAACGTTTTTTTAGCAAGGGTATTTTCTATGGCAAACGATAACAGCCGCAAATTCAAACAGAATCAAATAATTTTCTGCATACAGCCCTGATTTGTAGAGTACTCAAGACCTATTGTTTTTGGTGAAGATCGGTTGAGGGGAAGGGGTAGTTTACCAGCAACGTTTTTTATCATGCGTATTTTTTATGGCAAACGACAACTGCCGCAAATTCAAACAGAATCAAATAATTTTTTGCATACAGCCCTGATTTGTAGAGTACTCGCGACCTATTGTTTTTGGTGAAGATCGGTTGAGGGGAAGGGGTAGTTTACCTGCAACGCTTTTTTTTATCAAGGGAAATTTTTTTTTTTTTGGCAAACGATAACAGCCGCAAATTCAAACAGAATCAAATAATGTTTCGCATACAGCCCTGAATTGTAGATTTCTCAAGACCTATTGTTTTTGGTGAAGATCGGTTGAGGGAAAGGGGTAGTTTACCTGCAACGTTTTTTTAACAAGGGTATTTTCTATGGCAAACGATAACAGCCGCAAATTCAAACAGAATCAAATAATGTTTTGCATACAGTCCTGATTTGTAGAGTACTCAAGACCTATTGTTTTTGGTGAAGATCGGTTAAGGGGAAGAGGTAGTTTACCTGCAACGTTTTTTTATCAAGCGTATTTTCTATGGCAAACGATAACAGCCGCAAATTCAAACAGAATCAAATAATTTTTTGCATACGTCCCTGAATTGTAGAGGTCTCAATGAGTTTCGATTTTGGTGAAGATCGGTTAAGGGGAAGGGGTAGTTTACCTGCAACCTTATACGTTTTAACAAGAGTAAAGTACTTGAAAATTTATTTAAACTTTTTGAAACAATGGTAATTGTTAAAAATAAAATAATTTTGTTGCCAGGCAATAAAATTATAATTTTTTCATTTTAATGTAATATAATATTTTTCATTTAATACAGCAATAAAAAGGCAGGTAAGGCACAGCCTGGCTGTTTGGCTGAAAATGATTTTAAATATAAATCTTAGAATATGGAAGTCATGTATGGTTCTCCATACCGATATTTTATTTATGACGAACGATAACTGCCGTACATTAAAACAGAATCAACTACTCTTCTGCATACCTTTTTGAATTATACAGAACTCGAGGTCTGTTGATTTTGTTGAAGATCGGTTAAGGGAAAGGGGTAGTTTACCTGCAACGTTTTATGTTTTAACAAGGGTATTTTTTCTATGACGAACGATAACTGCCGTAAATTCAAAGAGAATCAACTAATGTTTTGCATACAGCCCTGAATTGTAGAGTTCTCTGAAGACCTATTGTTTTTGGTGAAGATCTGTTAATGGAATAGGGTAGTTTACCAGCAACGTTTTATGTTTTATCAAGGGTGTTTTCTATGGCAAACGATAACAGCGGCAAATTCAAACAGAATCAAATAATTGTTTGCATACAGGCCTGAATTGTAGAGTACCCAAGACCTGTCGTTTTTGGTGAAGATAGGTTAAGGGAAAGAGGTAGTTTACCAGAAACATTTTATGATTTAACAAGAGTAAAGTACTTAATTTTTATAAATAAAGTATCCTGATAAGAAGCTCATAATAATCCACTGTAGAAACGTAGATGAAATATCTATAAATGAAGAGGTTAGGTGAACGGGGTGGGGGTAATTTTCTATTACTAAAAATTATAGTTGAACGGGGAGGGGTGATAGCGATTTGCTTCCTGTGGATCGCTGGGCAGTGTAACTGCACGTGTTTACAGAGGAACGATTCATAGACAGACTTTTCGTCTTTAGGGAATGAACCCTCTGCAAGATGCTGAGGGTCCATGAGTGATTTCGGCGCGCTCCTTCTTTTCCGCGTGTTTGTTCCGTGAAACGTACACTGTAGATTCGCAGCTTTACTCTAAGCAACGCTCAATAGGAAATGTTGAAAATTTTTGTCCACGGTGTACCCTCATACACACTAAACCTGCTCTGATTTTTTAATTACGGAAATCATAATATTAAAACTTTGGAAACTTGAGCACTACTTAATTGAGATCAATCATTAACTTATACAAGCCATTAATTTTATGCGTATTTTTTATATATACGTGTACTACGTTATCGGCTACAAAGAAGTAGTTTTTTTTGTTAAAATTGCTTCCCGGGCTGTTTAGCCGTAGTCCAATGTTTTCTGTAAAACCAGACTTTTCGGCAGTGCCATCGACTTCCATCATCAGTGAAAATCGAGTGCGAAAACGTGAGGTGGTATACGTTAGTGACCACAGTACTGTGGTTAATGCTGAAGCAATAAGTAGAAAGAAGTAGTTTCTATGGAAATATTTCATTTCGAATATGATTTTAAATATAAATCTTAGAACATGGAAGTCATGTATGGTTCTCCATACCGATATTTACTTTTCGTATTTATTAAAAGTGAAATGCAAAAGTGTGTGCGTGTGTGTTGATTTAATTTCCACTGTTTGTAGAGTACTGTATCTTAAAATATTCTATTACTCTGTGTAATAATGTAATAATCTGTGTTGATAAGATTTATTTAACATCCTGGCAGCTTAACGATTTTTTACTTCCATGTTCCTTAAGGAAATGGAAGTATGGTGATGGCAAAAAAAATCGTGTTCGAGATTATTGCAGATTCTGATTGTACTACATTCAAAACATGAAAAAAAGTCGTTTTTCGAAAAGTGTCTGTGTGTGTGTGTCTGTGTGTCTGTAGATTTTTTTTCTATGGCAAACGATAACAGCCGCAAATTCAAACTGAATCAAATCATTTTTTGCATACAGCCCTGATTTGTAGAGTACTCACGACCTATTGATATTGGTGAAGATCGGTTAAGGGAATGGGGTAGTTTACCTGTAACGTTTTATGTTTTAACAAGGGTATTTTATATGGCAAACGATAACAGCCGCAAATTCAAACAGAATCAAATGATTATTTGCACACAGCTCTAAATTGTAGAGTTCTCAAGACCTACGTTTTATGTTTTAAAAGGGTATTTTCTATGGCAAACGATAAGAGCCGCAAATTCGTACAGAATCAAATAATGTTTTGCATACAGCCCTGATCTGTAGAGTACTCAAAACCTATTGTTTTAGGTGAAGATCGGTTAAGGGGAAGGGGTAGTTTACCTGCAACGTTTTATGTTTTAAAAGGTATTACGACAAGAGTCGCAAATTCAAACAGAATCAAATAATTTTTTGCATGTCGTCCTGATTTGTAGAGTACTCAAGACTTACTGATTTTGGTGACGATCGGTTAAGGGAAAGGGGTAGTTTACCAGCAACGGTTTTTTTTTAAACAAGTGTAATTTTTTCTATGGCAAACGATAACAGCCTCAAATTCAAACAGAATCAACTACTCTTTTGCACACTGCCATGAATTATAGAGTTCTCAATACCTATTGGTTTTGGTGAAGATCGGTTAAGGGGAAGGGGTAGTTTACCTGCAACGTTTTTTAATTGGGGGTAATTTTACTTGCATGTTCCTTAAGGAAGTGGAAGTATGGTGATGGCAAAAAAAAATCGTGTTCGAGATTATTGCAGATTCTGATTGTCAAACACTCAAAACATGAAAAAAAGTCATTTTTCGAAAAGTGTCTGTGTGTGTGTGTGTCTGTCTGTCTTTCTGTCTGTGTTCTGTCTGTCTGTAGTTTTTTTTTCTATGGCAAACGATAACAGCCGCAAATTCAAACAGAATCATATAATTTTTTGCATACAGCCCTGATTTATAGAGTACTCAAGACCTATTGTTTTTGGTGAAGATCGGTTAGGGAAAAGGGTAGTTTACTAGCAACGTTTTTTTTTTAATCAAGGGTAATTTGTTTCTATGGCAAACTATAACAGCCGCAAATTCAAACACAATCAAATAATGTTTTGCTTGCAGCCCTGAATTGTAAAGTTCTCAAGACCTATTGATTTTGGTAAAGATCGGTTAAGGGAAAGGGGTAGTTTACCGTCAACATTTTATGTTTTAACAAGGGTATTTTCTTTGGCAAACGATAACAGCCGCAAATTCAAACATAATCAAATAATTTTTTGCATACTGCCCTGAGTTAGAGTTCTCAAGACCTGTTGGTTTTGGTGAAGATCGGGTAAGGGGAAGGGGTAGTTTACCTGCAACGGTTTTTTATCAAGTGTAATTTTTTTCTTTGGCAAACGATAATAGCCGCAAATTCAAACAGAATCAACTAATGTTTTGCATACAGCCCTGATTTGTAGAGTACTCAAGACTTATTGTTTTTGGTGAAGATCGGTTAAGGGAAAGGGGTAGTTTACCTGCAACATTTTATTTTTTAACAAGGGCAATTTTTTATATGACGTACGATAACTGCCGTTAATTCAAACAATCAACTACGTTTTTGCATACATTTTTGAACTAAAGAGAGCTCAAGGTTTGTTGAAGATCGTTTAAGGGAAAGGGATAGTTTATCAGCAACGTTTTATGTTTTAAAAAAGGTAATTTTTTTTATGACGAACGATAACTGCCGAAAATTCAAAGAGAATCTAATAATTTTTTGCACACTTCCTGAGTTGTAGAGTGCTCAAGGACTGTTGATTTTGGTGAAGATCGGTTAAGGGAAAGGGGTAGTTTACCTGCAACATTTTATGTTGAACCAAGAGAAATGTTTACATGACGAACGATAACTGCCGCACATTCGAACAGAATCAAATATTATTTTGCATGCATCCCTGAATTGTAGAGGACTGAAGGCCTGTTGATTTTGGTGAAGATCGGTGAAGATAAAGGGGTATTTTACCAGCAACGTTTTATGTTTTAACAAGAGTAAAATACATAATTTTGATAAACAAAGTATCCTGATAAGAAGCTCATAATAATCCACTGCAGAAACGTAGATGAAATATCTATAAATGAAGAGGCTAGTTGAACGGGGTGGGGGTAATTTTCCATTAATGAAAATTATAATTGAAGAGGGAGGGGCGAAGATTTTATATGTGTACTACGTTATCGGCAACAAAGAAGTAGTTTTTGTTAAAATTCCTTCCCGGGTTGTTTAGCCGTAGTCCAATGTTTTCTGCAAAACCAGACGTTTCGGCAGTGCCATCGACTTCCATCATCAGTGAAAATCTAGTGCGAAAAAGTGAGGTGGTATACGTTAGTGACCAAAGTACTGTGGTTAAGGCTGAAGCAATAGAAAGAAGTAGTTTCTATGGAAATATTTCATTTCGAATATGCTTTTAAATATAAATCTTAGAACATGGAAGTCATGTATGGTTCTCCATACCGATATTTTACTTCCATGTTCCTTAAGGAAATGGAAGTATGGTGTGTCTGTCTGTCTGTCTATATTTTTTTTCTATGGCAAACGATAAACGCTGCAAATTCAAACAGAATCAAATAGTTTTTTGCATACAGTCCTGATTTGTAGAGTTCTCAAGACCTATTGTTTTTGGTGAAGATCGGGTAAGAGAAAGGGGTAGTTTACCAGCAAAGTTTTTTTATCAAGGGTAATTTTTCTATTGTAAACGATAATAGCCGCAAATTCAAACAGAATCAAATAATTTTTTGCATACATCCCTTATTTGTAGAGTACTCAAGATCTATTGTTTTTGGTGAAGATCGGTTAAGGGAAAGGGGTAGTTTACCTGCAACGTTTTATGTTTTAACAAGGGTATTTTCTGTGGCAAACGATAACAGCCGCAAATTCAAACAGAAACAAATAATGTTTTGCATACAGCCCTGAATTGTAGAGTTCTCAAGACCTATTGTTTTTGGTGAAGATCGGTTAAGGGAAAAGGGTAGATTATCAGCAACATTTTATGTTTTAACAACGGTAATTTTTTCTATGACGAACGATAACTACCGCACTTTCAAACAGATTCAAATATTATTTTGCATACGTTCCTCAATTGTAAATGACTAAGGGCCAGTTGATTTTGGTGAAGATCGGTTAAGGGAAAGGGGTAGCTTACCTGCAATATTTTATGTTTTAAAAGGGTATTTTTTATTTTTATGACGAATGATAACTGCCGCATATTCAAAGAGAATCAAATAATTTTTGGCATATGTTCCTGAAGTTTTAAGTACTCAAGGTTTGTTGATTTTGGTGAAGATCAGTTAAGGGAAAGGGATAGTTTACCTGCAACATTTTATGTTTTAACAAGGGTAATTTTTTCTATGACGAACGATAACTGCCGTAAATTCAAAGAGAATCAAATAATTTTTTGCATACGTTCCTGAATTATAAAGAGCTGAAGGGCTAATGATTTTGGTAAAGATCGGTGAAGGGAAAGGGGTAGTTTACCTGCCACCTTTAATGTTTTAACAAGAGTAATTGTTTATATGACGAACGATAACTGCCGTAAATTCAAACAATCAAATAAGTTTTTGCATACACCCCTATATTGTAGAGACCTCAACGCCTGTTGATTTTGGTTAAGATCGGTTAAGGGAAAGGGGTAGTTTACCAGCAACATTTTATGTTGTAACAAGTGAAATTTTTTCATGAACGATAACTGCCGTAAATTCAAACAGAATCGAATAAAATTTTATTTAAATATACAAACAGTTTTATTATACAGCATTTGCGTATATGTTTGATATATGAAATATAGGAAAATCAATTCAGTCAATAAGTATCTTCTAAATAATGTTTCAATAACGCCTATTTTTATCGTGTTATTTTAGTTTATTGGGATTGATTTCAGGATGTTATCACACGTTTTTCAAACAGTTTAAAGATAGCAATGTTGTTTATCTTAACCTGTTTTTTACTTCCGTGTTTCGTAAGGAAATGGAAGTATGGTGATCGCGAAAAAACCATGTTCGAGATAAAGGCTGATTCTGATTGTACTACCCTCAAAACATGAAGAAAAGTCATTTTCCGAAAAGCGTCTGTGTGTGTCTGTATGTAGAATTTTTTTCTATGGCGAACGATAACTGTCGAAAATTCAAACAGAACCAAATAATTTTTTGCATATGCACCCGAGTTGTATAGGACTCAAGGCCTATTGATTTTGGTGAAGATCGGTTAAGGGAGAGGGTTAGTTTACCTGCAACGGTTTACGTTTTAACAAGAGTGAAGTACTTAATTTTGATAAATAAAGTATCCTGAAAAGAAAATCATACATAAAACATCCTTCAATTTGTCAAACATAAAACACGATTTACAAGGAACACACATAACTTGTTAGAAATTATCGAACCGAATTCAAGTAAATGATTTTAAATATAAACATCAGAACATGGAAGTCATGTATGGTTCTCCATACCGATGTTTCATAACTCAGAAAGTGTTATTACAGATTATGTAGGTAGCTAGTATATAGGATGGAATGGTAGTTTATTTTACTCTTTTTCCCCTTGAGCGGTTCAAAAATTATAAAGTAGTTATCTCTTAAATCACATTTTGTTATTCATTAATGTTGGTGGTACCTCCTCCATTGACGTTTATACAACAGCTTCAACGAATAATACTTTATGTTCATGTAATAATCCCACAGGTTAGATTTAAAAGTTTCAGTATTGTATTTTCAACATTCAAATTTGTGTTGCAATTTGTATAAAACTTCAGGTAATAAAAACGGAGCTGGTGAACACTTTTTGTGTGTGTTATGAATTATAAATTTTTTCATTGATGTTTACAGTGAACAAAATTAATTTTTTTTTAGACCACTTTTAATGCTTTTTTGATTACTTACAAATGAAAGTTTTATATTTTGAGTCATCAAAACAGTTCTCAACAAAATGTAATGTACAGTTAATTATCAGCAGTGTACAGATAACGGTTCTTCCATCTTTTGCTCAGCAGTCAAAGTTAACAGAGTGTAATATGCCTTGGTGCAGTATCAGAAGTGCCCGGGTAATAATAACAGTTGTGTATCAGATGAAAATAATTACAATGTTCTAATGTAATCTTTTGAGTGCTAACAATTTCAACGATCCACTTTAAAGTAAAGAATATAAAGGAAACTATTAGGATTCTGAATTATGAATTAAAACAAATATCTGCATTCGACCCCTAGCAGCAGCAGGTTGATCCCACTGCCTTCATTATATACTCTATGGCATGTGTCGTTTCTCTTGGTATAGCCATTTTGTTGGTTTCGTTTTTCAGTTGACCACAGTTTCCTGCCGATTTCGGTGGTAAAATACTGTCATGTTGTGTGTAATGAAACAGTTTAAACATGTATGTTTTGAAGTGATTCTTCATAATTCATTACTAATTGAAAAGTGAACTATTTAGCTTTCATTGCCATATATTTTTCTCATACATTTTTAAACTTAAGTACGAGTTACGGTTACCTTTCTTTACCTATAAATGGGATTGGATGTGAAACAAAAATGTTGAAAAGGTAGGATTGAATAGAATGCGTGACCTTCCTGAAGTACGAAAACAAATTCATATGTAAAGAAGAGTGGGCCAGTGAAATTGTTCCATACGTTCAGAAACCCTCCGTTTATGGGGTCCACAGTATTCTTGTACTATCTTTGCTATGATGTCACATCTCTGCACGTCTACGCCAACAGACGGGAGGGCGGTTGAAAATATAGGAGGGAGAAAATGTAAAAAAGAAATCGATTTTTCCTCGTTTAATACAGCGTATGAGTATTCTAAAATGACATATGAATATTTCTTATAATTAGTTAAGCTTGTCAGAAAAAGTAATTTTCCTTTCGAAGGATTGTGGAATACGTTTTACTAAGATTTGAGTGGACGGATTCCTCTCCCCCATTGATCAGTCCCTTCAACAGACCTGTCAGCCTCGTAGGATGCGAAGACTTTAGCCAGTAGAGCACGAAGAAGCTCCACATTTTTGCCCATAATACCAAACTTTACAGACAGTCGTTTTAAATGTACAAAATTCTGCGTGATGTTTCCGCAGCAGTTAGCTGTGGTTAGTTTCCGGATTCTGGTTCCGGTTATTTGCCGGATAGTACGTTACACAGTGTTTATACATGGAGTGTTTATCGAACCATAGTAAGGTACCGGTACAGTATAAGCGAGTATAGCGTATGCGTGTGAAAGTAATACAACGGGGACACTGACTGGCGGTAATATTGTGGAATGTGAAGTAGAAACCAGTAAAACAAGGACGTGGCGTGGCCAGTTGTAAGCTCATGCAACACTTCTTGTTTAACAGTCGGCTTAGAATTTTACTTGTTCGTACATTTAAAACTTTGACAGTCATAAAGTTGTTCTGTTACAATTACACAGATTCGCATAAAGGAATAGATTTTAAACCGAAGCGATACGCTTAAAGTATCAAAACTTAATTTGTGAGGTCAGACATACATGATTAAAAAAAATCTAGACAGATGACGACACACAACTCGGAGGCACTTAAAAGGGAGGGTAGTCAGAGGTCAAAGGTACCATATCGATAAAATTTTAAGCATAGAGAAGAGAAGTTGGTACACACGTTTCTCTTTCATCGACATTTCGTGTTGGATTTTATTTCATAAATTTTTGATGTCGTTACTTAAGGCGTTCTGAATGTAAGGATAACCGGGTGGGCTGTAAATTATCAAGTATGGAGAGTGTGAAGAGCAAAGATACCAGCTAATTGTTACTAAAAAGTTGGAGAACGTTACCAGAAAAGAGGCAGCTAAGCTGGTTTGCACATATCAAGATAACAGGATAGAAACGATGGCAGAGGACGATTCTGCAGAGAAATCAGTTGAAAAGGAAATGTAAAGCCTTGTTTAGAGTAATTGGAAGGACGGTATACCTATGACTGCGATAATATTATCTAGAAATTCAGAAGCTAGGAATTATTAGATGGGTACAGAAACACGAAGGCCGTCGATAATAACATCAGTAATCACCATATAAAACGTCTCATTCTGTCCACCTTTTCGAAAAAATTCCCCAAATTTTAAATCCAGAGTGTATGCATTTGTCACTTAAGATATGTTGGGCTTCAGTCTTTATAATATTTAAAGTACCTTTCTAACGTTGTCGCTGTTAGGTGAGTTAAGGATATGATAATCTCTACATTTAAATATTCGTGCTCTCTCTCTCTCTCTCTCTCTCTCTCTCTCTCTCTCTCTCTCTCTCTCTCTCTCTCTCTCTCTCTCTCTCACGGACGCACGCACGCACGCACAAACTTCTGTAAGAATGGTAGCAATAGGTCTAATTACGGTTAATACGCTATAAAATTCTATATAATCATCCGCCGCGATTGACAAACGTTTTAGACCTGTAGTAATATGAGAACACCATATGAATCTAGGCAGAGAGGATCTGCGTTGTAATCAACAGGTTATGTAGAATTTTTAGCTAAGGAGGTTTTAAGAAAGGGAATATTATCTGCGGGCCATTAGACATAAAGCTTAGCGATATGATGGTGGCGTGTTTATTTGAAGAGTGCTCCTATTATACGGGGCACAGACTTGGACATTGAGGAAAGAAGAGGAGAGGAGTTACATGTGGAGGCCTTCGAGATGTGGACATGGAGGAGGATGGAAAGGATTTCCTGAAGTATAGAATGGCGAATGAGGTGGTGGTTGGAAGAGTAGAAGAGAAAAGTAGAGTGTTTGGATATCACCAAGGGTAGGAAGAGACATTGATTGGAACATTTTATGCGGCAGACACACAGGGTAATGTGATGGTTGAACCACTGATGGGGCTGGTAAATGGGAAGCGGAGGAGAGACCGGGTGATAGACATACGGATGCGCTACATGAAATCAGAAGGTTATCCCGGGATAGGAAAGCGTGGAGAAATATCCAGTTACAGTTTGGCGTGTTCGTCTTGTTGAACGAACGATGTGTTGTGTTGCTTACGATGTAATTTTCAGTTTTCATCCTATGGTTTGTCTGTAAGGAATTCATGTACTCTATGATCTTAAATAGCAAGGCAGTGGCCCAAAAAGTAAATTTAAATTGTTATAAGAACAAATAATTCACACAATCGTGCGAGAGAGAGAGAGAGAGAGAGAGAGAGAGAGAGAGAGCGCGCACACACACACACACACACAGCGGGCGCGAAGGTCATTATACATTTCCTCGATAAGTACAAGAAAGAGCGCCATCTTGATAGTCCCCCCTCTTTCTAATACTTCTACAAATGGCTGCCATCTTCTTGGAATGTTGAAATATGTTGTGCGCGCATACGCTCTCACTCTGCAGCCGCGCGCCAACAACCAGTTCGGACAAAATAAACATTTTTTTTAAAATTACAGTCGTATATTTGGTAAGAATTCAGATTTTAAATAGCATTGAAAAAGTGGACTTTATTTCTTAACGCAGGTGAAGGAGAATCCTAACTTTATGACTTCGTAGGGTGATTGATTATTCCTGTAGCTAGATAATTTTTCATATCAGAATATTTTTGTTAAAGCGTTCGTGCATAAAGATATAACCCTACAGCTTCCCCATAGATAAAATGCTGCAACTGCAACTGAGACAACGAAAAGTGCGTCTTCCGCGTAACTGTGAGGCGTACGTACTATTCAGACGTTGAAAGTTGATATCAGCGACTTGAAAGCAAAATCGCGACAGGGGGGAAGTGTGATAGCGGTGTCATTATTAACATATAAAAATCACTACAATTATTTGTTGTAGACCTTTGACAGCGGAAGTCAGAGGTATTCTCTGTTAGTAGTGGGCTGTTGTCGATTCATAAGGACGAGGTCGCTGCAGAAGCAAAAAGAGTTTCGGCAAGCGACCGGACAAAATCGGCAAGGGTTACTATCACCGTCTTAATTTTTCACTGTTGCGTTCATAATATTTGTGCTCATAATAATAGGTTAAAAAAAAAGTTATCACATTTTGACTTTGGCAAGTCTAATGCAAAATCTACAAGATGTTGTTAATGCACAGTTAAGCTAAACTCTTGAAAACCTATACTTTATACTGAATTACTGTTTGTAAAGGTTCAACAAACGAACAAATGTCTGCAGTTAATATTTTTAATGTAATATTGCCTTGAATTATCAAAGCAATTAATGAAACTAAATTTGAATAAGGGTTTGGTTACGTAAGTAGGCAAATATGATTTCTACGAGCATAGCTTTTTTTATTACCACTGAAATGCATTTAAAGGGTTATTTAGTCGTAACGGCCTTGATCGAGACAAAGGTTGTGCTAGTTGTTTGAAGTTGGCAAATACAGGCTGGAGAGATAAAAATGTCAAATTGCTTATGCAGTTGCTTTTATGCAAGACAAGAATTAAAGTTATCAAGCGTAGCGTAATATTCCATCTGATCGACTGTTTCGTGTAACTCAACTGATTATGTTACATCAGTTCGCGTACCTGTTCATTTGCCTTGCGGTAAAATTAATTGTTTTTAAGATACTCAATTTTATTGAGCCCTGCCTACTTTATAAAAATTAACAATGTTTTCGAATTTCTGCAACTGAAGTTTTACTTCAGTAGCCAGTGTATGTACAACTGATGAACATCCGATTGCATATAATTGTGACTTACGGAATTTAATTACTGCAATAACCTAACCTAACCTAAACCTAACCTGTAACCTAAACCTGTTTACCTGTTGTTGACCTGTTTAGGTCTGTAACCTAAAGACTCTACGGTCTTTGTGAAAGTTGCAGCATCATCGTATTATGAAGATGTGTTTTGAGTCCTCTAATGCTTTCTTCTTAATGTTTTTATTGTTGCTTACGTTTATTAGTTTGTTTATGCCGAATTTAGGTCTTTGCATCATTTTTGTGTCGATTTTGTTATTTCATATTTATTTTTACACTTTTCTTTTCGTATATTTTCTGTTACAATTTATGAAAACGTTATTGTTGTTTCCTTCTTATCTCTGATTCTGCTGCGCGCGCAGGCGTGTGTAAGCTTATAAAACAAGCTAGGAGTTTCCAGTACGTTTATGGTACCATATAGGCCTACAGGCAACTTGGAAGAAGGGTAGTAAAGAAACGATGTTGAAGTTGTGCAAATTATGGAAACATCTGTTACGTACAGAAGCGAAACTTGACGGTTGTACAAATTATGGAAACATCTGTTACGTACAGAAGCGAAACTTGACGGTTGTACAAATTATGGAAACATCTGTTGTTACTTACAGAAGCGAAACTTGACGGTTGTACAAATTATGGAAACATCTGTTGTTACTTACAGAAGCGAAACTTGACGGTTGTGCAAATTCAACTAAATAACAGAAATGAAGTTTCTGAGATAGATGAAAGAATGTATGAATCAATACCGCATCAGAAACAAGTAGGCCTACATAAAATATGTTAAATGTATACGATGTGAGCGATAGAGTACAAAAAATATGTGGGAGCAACACGTCATATTAATGGGCTCACCACGTCTAGCAATAATTGCTTATACAAACAACATGACAGACGATCTTTAGGAAATTACTTCTTTTTTATTTCAAATTTTCATTTTTGGATTTTGCTCCGTTATTGAAGGTGCGAAGTGAGTACCGAGTTTCAACTCCACTGTTTGGGATTTGTCTTGTCTATCTACCTGCTTGGAGTATGTCTCACGATAACTGTCTTGTCTTGTCTATCTGCCTGCTTGGAGTATGTCTCACGATAACTGTCTTGTCTTGCCTATCTACCTGCTTGGAGTATGTCTCACGATAACTGTCTTGTCTTGTCTATCTGCCTGCTTGGAGTATGTCTCACGATAACTCCACTGTTTGGGATTCGTCTTGTCTATCTGCCTGCTTGGAGTATGTCTCACGATAACTGTCTTGTCTTGTCTATCTACCTGCTTGGAGTATGTCTCACGATAACTGTCTTGTCTTGTCTGTCTGCCTGCTTGGAGTATGTCTCACGATAACTCCACTGTTTGGGATTCGTCTTGTCTATCTGCCTGCTTGGAGTATGTCTCACGATAACTGTCTTGTCTTGTCTATCTGCCTGCTTGGAGTATGTGTCACGATAACTGTCTTGTCTTGTCTATCTGCCTGCTTGGAGTATGTCTCACGATAGCTCCACTGTTTGGGATTCGTCTTGTCTATCTGCCTGCTTGGAGTATGTCTCACGATAACTGTCTTGTCTTGTCTATCTGCCTGCTTGGAGTATGTCTCACGATAACTTTTGAACGCATGAACCGATTTTTGAAAATGGCGTCCGTGTCCATACTTTTACCCAACAGAACCCTGTTGTTGAGATTGATCCCCAAAAAATAGAGGGGCGGAAAGTAAAAATTGAGGGGAACCAAATTGTGAAACAATCGGAAAAGCCCGTATGGGTTATCAAATTAAGGCGAATTTTAACCACAGTCTGAATATAGTGTTCATTTTTGAAAATTTTAAACTTATAGAACGTCAGGGCCCAAAACGCGGGTAACGATTTTTATAAAGTCGCAAAAATTAATGCAGGGTATCAAATTAAAACAATTTTAACTAACAACTGACTGTAAAATTACGTTTTGGAAATTTAAAAATTTTTGAGACCCCAGTTGCCCAAAAAAGAGATCAAGAATTCGAAACAATTGTGAAAATCCAGCAGGGTATCAGTCAAAAAGGAATGTGAATGTCTTCAATTTTTAATGTTTATTGTATAATTGGTGTGCTCTACAATTGTTATATTGTTATTGTAGAGTAATCGGGATTCCATAGCCTAATTGAAAAATTATCTAATATCGAAGTTCGTCTAATAATAAATGTATTTCGTTCAAAATAGTGAGCTAGTTCTGCAGCTCAGGGAACTTACTAGTTTGTGTTTCCTGTTCTGTTACCTTCAACATGGAAGATCACTTATAGAAATGGGTACATTGCAGGTGATGACGTTTCCGAACCCATTACCTAATTAACACTTGCTTCGTCGTTCACCCTTATCGAATGGATGACAGTCCTGCTGCTTTTGCATGTACTAAATCATCAAATTACTGTCAGATTCACGTAAAACTGTGTAAGCATACGAGTACGGTGAACAATGCTGATCGCCAACAAGACTGTGACAAGCTCGTCGCAGATATCGGCAATCTGTCCTCTGTTCATACATACAAGTCCACATCGGTGGCGATCAGGACACCTATAGTCCATCAAACAGATTTTTAACATATTCCCATTTCTCCGACGTTAGACGACGTTACATAATGCGTTTTATGACGAGGTACTTCACATTCACTAACGATTTCTGTATCCAAAAGGGGTGGCAGGTGAACAAGTTATTCCATCCCATGTAATAAGAGTGATCAAATGATACTCCCAAGAATCCTCTTCTTGCTGTTATTTAAATAATCTTATTTGTAGTAAAAAATAATATTTCGCATATCCTTGCTATCTACAAGACGGTGAGAATGTTCTCTTCTTTATTCCTAGATGCTCGTGCGTGTTTGGTAAAATAATAGTAGACCCTTCTTCTTTGCCGGAGTCAGTTGGCAGAAGTCGTGTTGGCCGCACTCCGTTAGAATTACTTCAGATCCACTTCCCTGTCAGTACACTCAATGATCGCTTTATTTTGCCTTTACCCTAACTTTTTCACATCAGCTTTTTTCAACTAATACTAAAGCCAAAGCAAAATACCACTTTTGCTTAAATACCACCATTATTTATTGTATCGTTCCCCATTCCGCTTCCACCGTATTTCGTAACTTCTTTGCCTCTCCTCTTACATTTAATGTTTTCGGCGACTATTTCTGTACTACACCAGTACTTACCTCAAAAGAAAGTCTGTACTTATTTAAGATCTCACGTTCCCAGTTGATATTCATACCGTCATAATTTTCATTACCGTGCGTTTTCATATCAAATTCGCCAAGTATTTCTGTAATATGCCAGTTATCCTGGCCTGATCATTTTTAGCATATCAACCGCATAACCGACTGTTTCATTTCCATATTTAACTCGCCTAAACTCTTGTTCGTTTGCAAATGTTGATCACCTGCTCAGCATGTATGTGTTGAATGTATGTCAACATGCTGGTGTCAAGGCACAACCCTGCCTTTATTATATCGTATTTCCACTGTTTAGTTTATACAAGTAGTCAAGTCTGATGTCGGGTGTCAGGTATCAATCAGCTAAGACGTTTATACCAAGTGATGTCAAAGCCCTTCTCTAAATTCACAAGAGCAAAGAACAATAATCTCTTTTATTTGTCACTTTTTTCAGTAACTACACGAATGACTATATAGCATCTCATGTAACTTCCTGTTTACAAAAACTAGTCAGGTATTTTGACAGATTATTATCTGTTTTATCACATACCTTTCCGTTTTATAATTGTAACGTAATTTTGAGTGCATAGGTTAATAAACACGTTCTATAAGTATCTTCGCAATACACCTGTTTCCTTTGGTCTCGGTATCACAGCTGCGACTTCAAAATCTCTGAAAATCGTCCCTTCTCATAAAATCAAAATTTGTGTGAACAGCGTTGTCCTTGGTTTATTTCACTCGTGTGTTTTCACGCTCTGATGGAATTCCTTCACACCTTTGAGTCTCACACAGACTCCGAACCATTTACAATGGTGCAGATTTTATCTCTTGTTATAAAAGATCTCGATCGTTCTTCTTATTTTTCCTACATCGTGTAGGCTAATACTAAACAACGGAATAATAACGTGTAATGTAAGTGTTTATAGTAACGGTAATGTTAATGTAACGGGGAAGTCCTCACATCGTGGAGATATTCTACATATAGGCTAGTTTCCGTCTACTTTTTCTTCACTCTTAATAATTACCCACTACCTTAATTTCTTCACTCTTAATAATTTAATTCTTTTTTCCTCCGACATTGTGAACAAAATTGTAGACATATAGGTAATAGAACATAATTCTTTAATTATAATTAATATTTAATTAATATAATTATAACTTAAACGGTCACCACGTCAATTCGGGAACAGTATGTTTACCAATACGTGTTTCTGGACATAAACATTTTATCTGAACTAATACATACAGACCTGTAGAGGAATATTTTGCCTGCAGTGACTTGGACTACGACCAATAAGTACAACACGCCCACAGCGTAGGTTTGTATACGAGTAACCTATGAAAATGTCGTTTCTAAAGCGTTTCACTTCTAGAAGAATATTAATCATTACTAGATCAGTTATATAAACAAAATTTTCAGTATGCAGTGAGATAGTGTGCGACACGCTGAAAATGGTTGGCAGCTTGCGTTGTAGACAGTACGTATTCACTTTTCAAACTGTGTACAAACAAATTAATAACATTTAAGAGACTAAACATTTCTGCCATAAACTCCTATCTTGTGCATACAATCCAGTGACTAATTCAAGCTGGGTGGGGGTATTGTTAGGTTGGATTTAATATGTAGCATCCAATTTATAGTTTGTCATCGTCCACTAGTAGCATTCTTACAGATTATTTCTTTTTTCAAAAAGTCTTTTAATATGTATAGAATATTTTTTGTAATAATATTCTATCTTGTATGAATTAAAAAGGTTAGACGTGATACAAACTTTGTAACTGTTAAAAATTCACATGACGGGCGTGATAATAAGGAAGGAATTGCCATGCCAACAGGATGCAAAATACTGATATCAGTTTGTTTACATTTCTTGGGTGGTTAAATGCGTGAATGATTTAAATTCTTCTAGCTATTTAGTTTAAATTCTTTAATTAATTTGGCATACGTTTCGTTTTCAGTAGCACTGGAACTTCTCGGCTATAGCTAGTTTTCTGTTCCGTAGTCGTTAAAGTGAGAAACCATTTAATTGGTTGAAATAATTTTTGCTCGCCTGGCTGCTGACTGTTCGTTTATACTGGCCGCAGTAGTAATTACATGTACAATTATGTTCTAATAAACAGTAGACGAATTATTTATCTGTATCATGTGCCGACTCGCCAACCGGCAGTAAAGATTGCCCTTCAGATTTATATTATTGTTTTGTTTATTTAATAAATGTGCAGCGAATTTAGACCGCATATAGTATAGGCGAAATCACAGTTTTTTATATCTGCAGTTTTTTTAATTAAAAAAAAAGTGTTATAGAAGTGTCAGGCAGAGAGTGTGTGTGTACCGCACACAATACCAGGCTGTCAGCCATATTATACTGGAGCCATTGTTACATGTATAGGTACGTAGAACATTTGGTTGGGAACATGATGACATGCCTATCGTCCACACAAAGAATAAATTAAAATGCCTGAAATGATTAGAAAAAGCTGTAAGCCAGTAGACAGTAGTACGCGTACAATGAATAGAAGCATTGCTCCTCAAGGTTGTCCTTCCTCTCGGCCAAGATATGCTGACACGACAACACGATGGTGTCGCATACATACAGTGTACGGTACTGAATAATTTGCTCCCAACTGTGTAACATTAAATCAATATCGTTATTCGTATTGTTCAAGTACGTGTTTATGTTTACGACGTATATCAAATAGATTCCGCATTTTTCATTTCGAATGATTGAACAAATCGCGCGTGATCATAGCGGTCATAGGTTAACAAGAAAATTTAGGCTGTGACGTATGCATTTGCTAAACAAACGGAGGGACCCTCGTTATGTTGTCACGTTTATGAAGTTAAGTGGTAGTCCCACAAAATTCCAACTTTTTTATTTATTACTTGTATGAACCGATCATTTTGTTTATGACTGTACCGTATTAACATTATATTTGGGCTTCATATACCATTAGCATTATTGGCGCTAACAACGTGATTTAAATGTGTAACGCATGTAGCGACTAATACTTCTTACACACTAATTACGTATTGTTACATTAGGTAATATGTTTTAAAACAGTGTTTCTCAGCCTTTTTGGTAATGGGGAACCCTAAAAAAAATATTTTTTTTTGCGGACCCCCGTCCTTGCATTTGTACTCAAACGTATACACATCACATTAATGGTTTCTACAGCTATATTTATAGGATACCATCTAAACGATATAACAAGTACATATGTACGAATATAATATAATTAAACAGTATATTCACAAAAACAACTTCAAATTCCTGAATTGTTTAAATTTGAAACACTTTTATTCTCATAATCAGCAGTTTTCTTAAAATTAATAGGCAGCAATACGATCACCTTTTGACAGTGCTGCCACCCGAAATATCCCTGTAGCGAGAAATAATTATCACTGAAACTATCTACGTTATTTCGTATCTAAAAGTTAAAGCCTACGTTTTTACTCCCAAACAAACGTTTTTTATGTTTATCGGATTACGTAATTAATAAGGTTTTGAGTATGAAGGACAGTCTGATTACAAAAATTTCTTACAAACCTGTAAGTAAAACTTTTTTTTTAATAATTTACATTTATTCTGCTGACCCCTTAGGGGTTGCGGACCTTCGGTTGAGAATCACTGTAACATTTTAGTGTTTTCGTTTGATAGTAGTAGCACAGTGTAAGACACTTCACAATACTCATGTTTGTAAAAATTCTTTACAACTAAATGCGCTGTTCGATTAGGTTCCTTGTAAGTCTATGTTTTAGCTTAACCATAATGGTTAGTGTAACTATAGTGTATGATTAGCAGTGATTCTTCGCTGCTAATTTGTCGATTTGTCTTTCATACTAACGTTTCAGTTTTTTCTGTTTCAGAATGGATAGCTGCAAATGAAACGAAGCTTTATAAATACAAAAGAAAATGTTAACTCAGCCACAGTAAGATGATATATAAGAGAGTAGTGCGTATACTTGGTGAGTAGCTGGTATGACGTGCAGCCATGCCAGATTGGTGGCTAACATGCATTGCCCTCCTTCTGTTACTTGGAGCGTCTGCAGAGAAATCAGAATTCGTGAAAGGCAAGAGTAAGTGAGACACAGTCACTAGAACTTCAGTTAGGTTCTAGTGAGTTAAAACGATAATATGATGAATGCCTTTCGTTACGTTCGAGAATAAGTTCCTAGCAAACTGATGGGGGTACAAGTAACAATCAAATTAATTCTCCTCTCCTCATTTCTTGACTTGGTCTGACTCATTGCTCATTGAAGACGTTTCTTGCTGATCTTCTTTCTTCTTTTTATTTGTGCCAGTTATTCGATTACAGCTTTTTTATGTTAATGCATAATTTCAGCGGGTTTCATGTTCAAGTTGGATAAGGATCAGTACATGACTTAGTGTTGTCTGGTAACACACAAAATAAGAAGAAGCCTTATAAAAAAACCTTATTAGTTCAACTAGTTCTACAAATAAACCATAACATGCATTTTTCATTTCATTAATATTTAATACGACTTTTGTTAAATTGAAGAAATTAAAATAAATATTGAATGAATGTTTTAAAACACGAAACAAATTTCTCATTCCATCACCACTTCATTCCTCCTTTTTCCGACGCGTTTCCGACAATCTGGACTTTACCATGATTCACCAATGAAGTCCGATCCTATGTAAGGGGTCTACTGACTGGGACCAACAGTAAAGAGCAGCATTTGGCATAATAACAGATGTCATAGGGTTCGTCGTAGGAAGGTTTTTCAACTTTGGAATATGAAATACTCCCAATATGTGAAAACGTGAGTTGATGGCTTTGTGCCTAGAACCAGAAGGATGCAACACGAAAAACACTACAGCCTGAGATGTTTTGTGGTTATCGTCACTTTGTCGCTGAAATTTTAGGCGTTGATCGAGCCAGTTGACCAACTGTATTACACCGTATTTGCGGCGAGAGAGAATGCGCGGGGAGGTGTTTTGTGTACACAGCGTATAGAAATAATAACAGAACGCCAGTGACCCGACAAAATGCATTTATGTTTGGAGGATTGGGAACGAAGAAGAAGAAGGCGTGCTCCATTCGGCAAGACGGCGTCATTTTTGTCAGTGTAAGATGAGCTAAAGTGCATTGAAATAACCAGTCGAATTTGTCTGTTCTGTCTTATACTCTCCATATCGAGGAAAGTTGTGTTTTTACTCTGGTACTGATTTTCTCGGCCATACGTAGGCCTACACAGCGTATGTTATAGGCCACCAGGTATTTCGACTTGTGCCTAATGAAATTGGTACTAAAAAGAAAATCACTTAACGGTCATAACTACGTAACATAATCAAATTTGTGGAATTTCAGTAGAAAATAATTTCGTGTCTTGGGTGTGTGGACTCCAGCTGACAAGTGTGTCACGGACCTTACGTACAATTTAATGTTTCTTTAATAAAAATGCATTTAATACTTTTAAGTAAAAAACATATAACTTGGTGAAACACAAATCTTTTTTTTTGTGAATCCAGTGAATTACTTTTATGCTTAATGGTTGGTGTAGTGCGCGATTCGAACGGAATTTTCAAAATGTTCGTCAGAAATTTGATTCATGAGTAAAAATACACTTGGCGTTTGTTGTAATCTCGAAACTTTGATTTCAAAATATTGATCAATACAAAGATTTAGACTGTATTTTTTGCTCTGTTTATAAGGCTAAGTGTAATACAGAACTCGCTCACTGTTTTCACCAAAAGTCTGGCCACGACTGGATGATCGAGGCTGCTCTCCCCCACCACGCGGCCGCTTGTAAGCGAGGTAGTGTGAAATATGTGTACTAGCCGTTTGGTTTACCCCCACTTAGCCTACCGTAGTACCCGGTAGAGGTGGGCTAAACTGTTATTTTAAAATACTAGGTACGAAAATACCGTTCCAAAAAATAACAGGTACAAATACCTGTTATTATACACTATATATACATAACCTATATTATCCTTTGTAAGTAACTCGTTTTGAGGTTCCTGCAGGTCTCCTATGTAATATCTTCAAATAAATACACTGCAAGTAGGTTTATTTTCACCTAGGTAAACCTATTAATATATTAATAAACCTACTTGCTGTGTATTTATTTGAAGATATTATATAACCTATACTATATAATTTGTTATTAGAAATAAATTGAAACCAAAAGTATGAACAGTGTTACTTTACACTGTGACTTTATTAAACTATTACTGTTTAAATGAAAATAAGAAACAATAGAATTTATAGGCCTAGCTCCCTTTGGGAATACCAATTTAAGATTTCACTAGTAGTAAACAAACTAACATTGGTTAGACAAATCAGTTGCGAAACTCGGGGGAATTAAATAATTTAGAGTAGGCCTACACGTAATACCACAAAAAATAATGTGAAAAAACATCAGAAACGTATAATAAAAACATAACAGTAAGCCACAAGAGTGAATGAGAATAAACAAAATTTTACAAATAAAAATAAAAAAACTAATAAATTAAATATAAATACATAAATAAAAACTTATAAATAATAAGCAACAACAAAAGTAAATTAAATGCATTACAAATATTTAAGGAACAGGACTAGATAAAGTGCATAAATCTCCATTACAACAATCTCATCATTTACGTGAGATGTGTAGTGAAGTTAAAATCACATTAATAAAAAGTATAATATAGCTTATCATCATCAGCCACTCTATAGGATATATAACTCAATATAATTAAATACAACTATTTCACTAACGACTCGGAACACAAAGTTTTTCGAGTAAAAACAAAGTTTTACCAACCGATTTTAGTTACAAGTTGGTGACTAGTATAATATATAATTTATTAGCATATAATCTGTATTATATATCTGCATATCACACGAGAATAAATGTAACAGCAGGATGAATTATTTCCTTTATTAAAAATAGCTTCGTCTCTTTGCGCAGAATGAAGTATACAGGACGAAAAAGTGGCTCGTACTATAGTTCCTACTCGAAATATGCTTGATACTACCTGTTCCTAAAATACTACTGTTCCTCTGATACGCTTAGTATTTTGTGTAACGGTGATACCCGTAGTATTTGAAATACCTAGTATTTTAAATACGCGTTACTGGCTGTTCCTTGCGTTCCAGCGATATTTTTGTACGCCTAGTATTTGGCCTTGGCGTATTCGTTTACGTGATCTTGCGTACTTTGTGTGTGTGTGTGTGTCTGTGTAGGTGCGTAGGGTGTGTGCCTCGACTCGGAACAGCGTCGCCGCGAATAACAGGTATTTCAATTTTTCACTGTTACATCCGTTCCACAAAATTATCGTTCCGAAATACCTGTTACAGGTATATCGGCCCACCTCTAGTACCCGGCCATGCTTCTTCCACCTTACACAATGATCAATCATCGAATCGCGGCCAAATGAGTTAGATAAATTTAAAAAGCTGATCATTTTTTTTAAATTGTCGAAAAATTACGAAAACCGTGATTAATCTAGTATTATAACAGATTTCAAAGAGGAGGAGTTCTGTGTTCTCCCCCCTATTTTTTTTATGTTCGCCGATTACTCGAGAAGGGATGGACCGATTTTAATAATTTTTGTTTTATTTGAAAGGGGGTACGTTCCTGTGGTGGTCCCCCATAGTATTTAAAAGTGATATTGGATCAGTTCTGAGCCAATGGCATCACAATACTGTATTTTACGCTTAACACTTGTGCTTTGAAATTCAATAGTAGACTGGGATTACTACGTTATTGACGTTTATATCATTAGCTTTTGTTATTCTCAAATTACGATGAAAAGTGCATGGAGTTCTTCCATACTCACAATACGCATAAAGCACGGTACGCCTTTGGGTGTTGCTCTATGATCCTTTGGTCCGCAAACGTGTGAATGAACCAGCCAAAAGTATCCCTCATTTCCTAGGCTAGATATGCCATAGCTACTGAAAATGAATTAGCAGTAAGAATCCCATCTTTGTGATTTTCGAAACAGCGACCAGTCATTTTTCAAATCTGGAAAACCTTCGCTATTGTTTCAGTAAAACGATTATTGTAAAGCAAACAGTTGTTGTGTACTAGAGAACCCTCAACCCACAGTCAAAATAATATTACATAATATATTAAGTGATATTAATTGATATTCTTGAAACTATCTGTCATTAGAATAATACTAGGTTATGTGACTTACGTATGTTATGTTACTCCACTTTTGATGTATAACTTATGTTAGCCTATATTGATGCACACTACTTATAGAGTATAGAATACAGTACATTAGAATGTTCTGTGTCAATGTACAAATACATTTATAGTTAACATAGTTTGTTCTAGTTTATGCGCCTCCAACGGCCTAGACTATTCTATTAATAGTCTATAACGCATGTTGATAAATGACGTCATTACTAGCAATGTAGAGCAGTAAAAGATGGAGATAGTTCAGATTCAGAATTCAATTACTGTAGTTCAATAGAGTTAGTGGGCGTGTTTGTACTACGTTTGTGGACCAGTATTATATTTGTATGTTATCTTTTTGTTTGTAAAAATTGCGGTTGTGTTAATAATGGATATCACAGTTGTGAATCGAAATTGTATTTTCTCTATTATATTTGTACTTGTAAAGATTATTTGTGATACCGGTAATAAACTAGGTATCGACAGTGATACGGGTGACTTTATTTCAGTCGCTCCCTACAAGACGTCACAACCGTGCAATAAACATTACAATTTCGGAACCATTGCATTGGGGTTTTAGTTAAATTTAAAACGACAGTGCCTAAATGACAAATAATTTAATCGTAACTTTTAAGTTTATACATGTTTCCAAAGAAATCAATAGCCTGTGGAAACACACAAAAATTCATAACTTATAACAGCATTTTAAGTTATTTGTAAACGTAGCTACAAAATTTTGAAAGTGATTAAACATTTACAAGGCGTGTTGATACCTATTAAGTCTGTGAAATTATTACTGACACAGAGTTTGTTTTGAATAAAATTCCTTATAACTTGATTCCCACATTGACGTTTAGATTTTTTTAAATTTTGAGCTCTATTTTTGGCCCGCGGTGACACCAAAGTAAAGAATATTCATAGCAAACGCTAAATTCGAAATTTGGGTTACAATTCGCATTGGCCTGACACCTGACTGAGTTTTTTACATTTTTCAAATGTTTAATCCATGTTTAGGGCCCCAGTGTTGTACAGTTTTGAAAATTCGAAAACAGTACATTATATTCAAATTATGGTTAATATTCCATTTAATTAGATACCCTATGTGGATTTTTTCGATTTATTCACAATTTTGACTCCCTCAAATTTTTGCCTGCCCCTGTTTTGATGGGGGATTAACCACAAAAAACAGTAGAGTTCTGTAGGGTCAAATTTGGACACGTTTGACACGGTTGATACATTCAAAAGTTATCGCGAGAAATACCGCAGACAGTTGAATTCAAAAAGGTCGAGTTAAAACTGAGACTCTCTTCCCTATTTCAGTTATTGGCCATAATTAAACCCTAAGGGAGGCGATGAGCCCGCTAGTTGAACACACCTGCGAGGGTCAGATGAAAAGTTCATGGAGCGACATGTAAAGCTTAATGATTGAACTAACATTTTTAAATATGTTGTAAACATTTGTAATCGCCTGTTAATTTCCAATTCTATCTGTCGATTAATTCAATGTGTGTCAGCTGTTCGAAATTTAGGTGTCACGCGTGTTTTCAAAAATGGACTAAATCAAAAATCTTGCGATTTAATTCTTTGTTAAAAAAAGTGCTAGTGCCAATTGAAATTCACAACAAAATGGTAAATGAGTTAGAAGATGCTGCGCCTTCAAAGCCAGTGTTCTGTAAGCGGGTCGTACGAGAATTGAAGATGTCCCCGCAGTGGATTTTCAAAAACTTCAACAACTGCAGATATCACTAACAAATTTCATACAAGGTTGGAAGACCGGCGATAAAGAGTGAAGGACAGTGCTAAGATCTTCCAAATTCATAGGCTTCCAGATGAGCATGTCTATCATATCTTTAACTCAAGAACTTGGAAGAAAACTTTGTGTAGGGTGGGTGCCGCTTTAATCAAAACAGTACTCGTCTTACTAACGGTGCAATCTGATTGGTGCACAGAGACAATTCCGAGAAGTGCTGCTCAATAAGCACAATTAAGAACACATTAGTACCGTACATCAAAAGCTTCCGAATGTTAATATTCAGGCTATTTTAGTAATACGACCAGTCTGCTCTTCTGTCACTGATTATGATGCGTTAAAGAAAACTTGGTGGGTTTTATGTTTTCAATGTTAGAAGAGTGCGGAAAAAGCAGACGAGAAAAACTTGAAAGAAAACATGAAAATAACATTTTGAAATTTATTACATGCATGAAATTTGGTATAGAGTAAATCTATTATTATGTGCAAGACGTTACCACAGGCCATTATATTAAAAGATTGTTTATAAATGTTATTTTTTTCAGATTTGGCCCAGTGTTCTTGGAAATAATTGACGCCAAAAGAATAACCGTTTTTTATTACCAGAATGTTAATTCGTTTTATGATTATAATATTTGTTCTTTCTGCATTTTTTACTTGAATAAAACACTGAATGCAGTTTATATTACGAAAAGCTTGCCAGTTCCTACTTCGTACAAGATTTATGAGAACCAGGAAGTATACTATTATTGGTGCTTTCGAGTCGTAAGTCAGTGGGTAATGCGCAGTTCATCCATGTGTAGATGGTCTCAGTACGTTACAAGTGTAAAAGTTGCAGTCAAATTTATTGAATTGGACGGTTTCCTTATTACTAATTATTATTCTTGTTTACTTAATTTTTCAGGGGTTAATATATATTTGTAATTTGGTTGTTTATGTATTGATATCGGAAAAATGGGCGAGTGCGTTCCGCCCGCTGTCTGATTCAGTCCGTTTCCGCTGTAAACATGATTGAAGTCTATATATACTCGTAATTTGCATTATTGATTTCGGTAATGTAAAGTGTAGTTGTGGCAAAGATGTTGCAGAGACTATACTGTTGAACAGGTTCAGCTGCCTGCCGGTGTCGGTGTCGGGTATAAGAGACAAGGCTACAAGCGCTTGTTCAAGGCAAACCACTCCATCTGTTGGAGCTCATGACTTGCGCATATTTCCAACACTTCAACAAACATTACACTTTTATTATTGTTATTTATAATCATTATTATAGGAATGTTTTAGCAGTAGAGTGAAAGCACATCATATGATACTTTGAGGTTAAGATGGTCTCACGATCCCAACCGGCATGCAGGGTACGGTACCTTGATACGCCATTATACGTATTCGTCAACACTCCAGACTCCAAACGTTTGAGTTGATAATCAAATTATTGTATTTATGGCGACCATGCTGTTACGCACAGTATTCTCTGTTATGTTTATGAACATTGCGCCCCCACTCCAACTTTCTTTACAAAAAGATTTTTCTCTTTTCGTTCTTGGCCTCATTTGATGTTAATGTTTTTAGCGTCAGTTGAAAGTTAAAAATTTATGCATTTGCATAATCGTAGCTTGATCATTTTTACACTTATAATATAGTACTAGGAAGGCGCCAATGTTTTTACCTTATCAGGCAGGAGACCTGTTTCTTGCACACGCTAGGCTGTCAACCTCAGTTCTGGCGTCAGTCTGTCCCAGACGTTGCTTACTGATCTACCGTTGTTGAAAACTAGTCGCAGTTAAAAGTTGCAACCTATTTAATATATTTCTGTTTTGACATACCGATGAGTTTACCAATTCATGGTTATCTACTATTTTTGAAAAAAATAACTTGTAATAAAAAGCAGGTGCGGCCCGTGAAGTATCGTTTACAACAAATACTTCTGATATTTATGTAATATAGGCTCCATTATGACCGTAGGTGTCCGCGACAAGGTTACTGAATGATTGAAAATCGTAAAACTTATTTTTTTGAACATGTGAAATACAGAAAGTTAAACTGAAGGATATCTTGGAGGTTGCAGAATACATTGTTGGTGATTGAAACATTTTGTTTGTAGTGGTTTTGGTTTTCCATCATTGTTCTTAAATTTAACATAGTCGTAACTGAGTAAGTTGGACATCAGACGCGACTGTTCTGGTGTCTGTAGCCAGAGAGTCGAATAGCATAACAGGGAAAGCAAATCCAGCTTCAGATTAGTGATATGAACCAAGTTAACTTTTCTTTTTTTTTTTTTTAATAAAAATTTTGTTTGGACTGATATAGAATTTATAACATGTTAACATTAACATGGATTGCTAATGCCATTTATGCAGTCATGTTAGAATTCTTCCTTAAAGAAAGAATTCTTTAAACCTTATTACAAGAAGAATTTTATAAGTAACATATACAAATTGTTACGTAAAAGGGAGGCGTTTTGTCCTTTTGTTTGTTAAATGGGTTTAGGAGACAACATTTAGATTGACATGGTGGTCAGGGTGTGAAGGATAAGAAATAAATAAGCATGTTAATAGCTGAAGAATTAAGGTCTTAGAAAAACTGTAAGTTGATCAGTAAGCTCTGGCCAAATAATTAGATGGATTTTTATTTCAAGCATTTAATATTAATTCTAATTCTATTGAGTTGTTAGTAAATCATATTGTGAACACTATGTTTAACCATCTTGGTGATGAAAGGAAGTGAGATTAAAATGGGCAGGATATGTATTAAAAACGTAAAATTATTTATTGAGGTATCATAATGTAAAGAATTATGGATAAATTTTGACATGGAATGATAATGGTATTAACGATAATAATTATTATGTTGGTGTGATAACTGCTAATAATATGTTGATGTTACAATAAAAATTGGTAAAATTGTCCATATTTTAGATCTGCAAGTACAGTAGCAAACCTTTTTGTTTGTTTATTCTTGTAAATATATATTTACCCTGTTTGATGGGATTGTTGTACTATATGATTGATAAAATATATGTTTGTAATTTAAGAGTTTTTTTTTTAAATATTAAACCTTAATGCATCAGTTAATTTGTACTGCTCTTGTTCTTTAGCTTCCATTAATTACAATACTTTTTTGTGGCAATTTTTCTTTTGCAGCTGACAGTTAGGAGACAATAAGACGTTTTTATATAGGACCATGGCATATATGGCAGTTGACACTTAACTACATGTAGGCTACATATCCTTGCAAATAGCACTCTTTATGAACCCCTGCTCTCGTGCCTAATAAATTCTTGATCGTGCCTATACAAGGCATTGGTAGTAGCAAACTGTTTTGTTTTTAAACATTTGTTAGAAGTGTTAGAAGTGAATATTTGAAATATGAAGTCACACTATCAAAGTTTTATACATAAAACACTTTGAAGTTGATAAAGATGGTGTCATTAAAAAATTAAAAACTATTGTACATTGTTTCCAATACTTTTTTATAATAGGGAATTTATCACCAATAGAAATTCATCTCAAATATGAAAAAATAACAGGTCTTAGGTTTTTTAGCTAAACACGGTGCTCCATAATACAATTTTTGGAGAGCCCCAGGTCCTGTCCTTGACTTGGTGATACTTCGCTTATGTGCAGAGGAAGGCAGTTGAAATATACAAGCACGGCGACCACAGCATGAATAAGAAATAGGAGTCTTTAGAGCTGAATAAATGTGGGATACCAACATTGAAGCATGATGAAATAACCAAACCAGTCAAAAAGAGTGAAGATGATTGACCGACCAGCACCTTGAAAAAAAGTTATAAATGTAAGTGCCTAAACAGGACAGAACAGTCTTTGTTTGCAGGTCTTGTGATGCGAGTTCGCGTGCCATTGAGTGTGTCCGTTATTGGTATGGACGAAACGTCTGGAGAAAAACAACTTAGACCATGGCCTAACAGCCCAGAAAATTGTGATAATTGTTATAATTAATAATTGGATACTGAAAGGACAAAGAGGATAGGCAAAGAGAACACTGAAATATGAAATAGACAACTAGAAACAAGGAAGGATTAATTCTTGACTAATTCAGCTTTCCTTGCATGACCATGCCAACAATGGGTGCAACTGTATGTAATGCTTCTGTCAAACCAGTCTGGAAACTGACCATGAGTGCAATGATTGTCACTGCTCAATAATCAATAACCGTTATTACTTGTGTAACTCAACAATCTTTGCGATTTATTTTTATAGACAGTGTGTATTCTGAAGTATTGTAATAATACTACATAATTTAATTTTGACATTGATATACATTTTTTAAACATATAAAGTGCTTTAATTATTTATCACTTGTATGAACAAGCCATATTACATTTGTATACTTAACATATAATTATACACTTACAATTATAAATATAATGTAGCCTATACTTATACATATAATGTTTTTGTTCCAGTATGTATAGGAACAAATGGGCGAATGTCTGTACCATCAAATCGAGACCATCACTATCGCAATCTGCAGAACAGATATACAAACTGCACTTATGTAGATGGAAATCTAGAGTTGACCTGGCTGCAGGACGAGCATCTAGATTTGAGTTTTCTTCAGTATATCCGGGAAGTCACTGGTTATGTTCTCATCTCACATGTAGATGTTCACCGAATTGTGCTTCCAAGGTTGCAGATTATACGAGGTCGAACATTGTTCAAACTGAATATTTTAGAGAAAGAATTTGCACTTCTGATTGCTCTTTCAAAGATGCACAGTTTAGAAATGCCAGCTCTCAGAGGTAATTTGATTTATATTTTAGTTTGTCAGCTGTGTGTGATGTATGGAGGCTGTTTCTGCACTTATTAAGCACATAGTTGTTCAGTGTTTTATTTATATACAAATTTGAAAAACATTTATGGTTTGAAAAACTTACGAGTACTTAAATTGTGACCATAAGTTTGAACTGTATCACAGATGATCATGTTAATCATACTATTATAATTTACTGATTAAACTTCTGAGCTATCAGCTGTGGTCCATTTCTTAAAAAAAAAAAAAAAAAAAAAAAAAAAACAGTATCTAGTGAACTGACACTGACAGAACAGCAAACTAAGAAGAAAGAATATCACACACTGAAAATAGTTTTATTCAGGTGGCGTTCAAATGTCTGTCATTGTAAGATATATGTCGTCAAAAGTTCATAAGTTTTTATCAGTAAATGACTGGCCATGAAAGCTTGAACAATATGATGATGTTGGAATAAGTGGATACTGAATTTGTCACTTAAATGGAATTATTGATTCACAATATTGGTGTTTGTTCAAGCATATTTTTAAGTACATACGTTTGTTATTTCTTGATAATCCTCTTTTGTATTGTTCCTCAGATATTTTGGCTGGCAGTGTATCGTTATTCAACAATTACAACCTGTGTCATGTGAAAACAATAGATTGGGACGAGATCATCACAGGACCAAATGCAAGCTACCTGTATGTGTACAATTTCAGTCTTCCCGAACGGGAATGCCCACCTTGCGACAAGAGTTGCCCAAAAGGTTGTTGGGGAGAAGGACCCGAAAACTGTCAGCGGTTTTCAAAAATCAACTGCAGCCCACAGTGTTACCAAGGTCGATGTTTTGGATCAAAACCAAGGGAGTGTTGCCATCTCTTCTGTGCAGGTGGTTGTACTGGCCCAAAACAAAGCGATTGCCTAGTAAGTTTACTTGTTTTAATTTTTAATTTATAAACTGTAATTCTCATAATAAATTATTATTATAAGTCAAAGTGTTCGTAGTCTAGTGGGGGCTACTCTGATCTAGAGGTCCCAGGTTCAGTTTCTGTCATCATCAAAAAAATCAAAACGGTGGTTTAGGCAGCCTCTAGGTCAACTCTGTTTGTGTAAATGGGTACCTGGTATAATAATGGGCGGCTGAAGCATAGTGCTGCCATAGTATTGCATTCTTTGTATGCAATACACCTCAAGCTGCAGCCAACCCCACTTGGTTGTCTTAAGCTACTTCAGCAATTCAAAAAAAAGCCATTATTGTTATTAAGACAGTTTAGAAATTATGTTGTGTGTGTGTGTGTGTGTGTGTGTGTGTGTGTGTGTGGGGGGGGGCAAGAAATTTATATTTGTGCATTTGTGTAGATCAGATCATTGTGAAATCTGGGGGAAGAGTTGAGAAATACAGTTATACATGTTAGTGACTATAAAAACATTATATATGTTTTTTAGACAAGGATTTTTAAGCCTCGACAGAACATACTTGAAAACATTCTAGTATAAATTCAAGAAATTTGAAAAATTACCTAGTTGGTAGAGTTTACACATTTTTCTGTCAGATTATTATATTGTAACAAAAATAAGTAATTTGTACATGTATTACATTGTTTATATTTTTGAAAATAATTTTTGTATGAATTTTAGGCTTGTCAAAATTTTTATGATGATGGCGTATGTACACAAGAATGTCCACCAATGCAACGCTATAATCCTATTACTTACTCGTGGGAAACTAATCCTTTAGGAAAATATGCATATGGAGCAACATGTGTCAAGAATTGTCCAGAGCATCTACTCAAAGATAATGGTGCATGTGTGCGAAGTTGCCCACCTAAGAAGAAGGTAATTTGTAATTAAAAAGCTTTATTAGCATTATATTTATTAAATATAATCACAGGTCTCAAATTAAGCCGTAACTTACATTGTAATATTGCACAAAATTACAGTTGTCTCTAGTTTGTAAGTTGAGTAATGTAAAATAATGTACGAGTATAAAACAGTTACTAAAGTATATTTTGGGTTTATGTAGTATAAGTAAGAATTAGAATGAGTTTATGGGCCTCCAGTTAATGCGAGTTTACAACTTTTAAATCCTTGAATGACAGCACTCATGTGGACAAGATTGAATGTCATAATCTGTTCTTTTCTTAATAGTTAAAGGTGAACATACATAAACATTTTGTAAATTACACGTGTTTAACAGTTAATGGAAAAATACTTATAAAAATAATAGTAAAAATTTTAATTTTTGAGTTGGCATTTGATATCCAAACTTGACCTGGCTGTTTGACTTAGTTCTACTCTATTTTTATTTTATTTTTTAATGTTACTGATTTTCTAATTTTACAGTGCATTAAAATACTTTTGGTATTTTGTATCTGATAGGTTACTTGTTTTTGGTGTAGTCCAAATGTAACTGCATATATACTACAGTAAGAGATTTTGTATATGTGTGCACTCATGGACATGGAAAGTTGTAGGCCTATACACACTTATAAAATCAATTACCTCACATAGTAGAGACTGTTGGGACTCTGCAGATTTGATACAATGTGCTTTTGTGCTTCTTCTTATATAAACATTTTTCAAGTCAGTTTTGTGAAATTAACAAGCTGTTGATTGCATCACATAATAATGTATTTATATTCAGAAACCAATTAGGCAAAATTTGTAAACAACAAACTAGGCTGCATAGGCAGATTGCAAACAGCCCTCTGGAATATCTTGTACTTGGTCAAAGTTACTAAATGAGATGGTATTTGTAAGCTGGAAAATATACGGTTCTGTGTTTTGTCTCAGTAGATCGTAAAGTCAGTTTTAATCATTGTATTGTAAGAACTATCATATGCCATATATTGTTAAAGTATTACCATCATAATAAAAATATATTTCAGTCTTTTAGTGTATTTATTTGGTAAGTTGTGATTAATTGATATAAATTTTAAATCACTAAGAAAAACTAATTCTGTAAGCCATTGTTGTAGAATTTGTAAATGCAGAAATTAAATGCATTTAATCTGTGATCACGTTATGTTATGAACGTGCCACGACCAGGATGTTTCAGAAGGTTGAATTGAACTGATTCATAATGGGTACCAGACATATCAGATATGTTACAGAAAATATTCTGTATGTATGGTACTCGTACCCAAATGTTTACAAAATTTTCTTAATTTGTGTTGTTATAATTTCAGTATGTCTCAGATGCAGGGGTATGTAAGCCTATAAGCTTGAAATTCACCGTTTTTTAATGAATTATTTTAGGTCTATGACAGAAATATTTAGAACCTGTAATTTAATTTTCTCAAATGAACCCACTAAAATTCTAATCAGCCCAGTTGTCTTAACTTCTTGCAACTTCTTGTGTACTGCAGTATGCTACTTGTGAAGCCTTCAGTATGAATTTTGTTATCTATTTGACTTTCTATACATTGTGTCAGAACTCTAACAAAGAATTATATTTGTATAATGTGATAGAACCTGTTTCATGTTCGGCAGTTTGTTGCATTATTATTTTCTGTAGCGGTAATTGTTACATGAAAATATTGGCAATGGAATAAAAGTGGTGGAGTGAAGTGCAATGTGAATTGGTAATATGTTTTTGTAACTTTTTACATGCAAACATTGAAGATGAAGAAGCTGATGGGTATGTAAACATGCCTTTGTTTAAAATGTATTTCTATATCTTACTTCTAGATTTACGTATAAATAGGTTTAAATACTACTAGTTTACTTTGTTATTTGTGGTAACAAATTTTATTCATGTGGATATGCATACACACTGGTGAAGCACCAGAATAGACAAGGTAGACACTGTGTTCCCAAATAATTTTGTAAAGAATTTGTTTATGAAATAGATAATTTTTACTTATGAAATGTACTGCATAGGTTAATTTAGAATTAATGTGTCAATTATAATATTAAGTAAACTAAATATTAACACAGTATTACATAAATCTGATGCTGTGGAACAATCTTACCTCATGCAGCTATCTGGAGAGTAGATGCAGAGTATTTATTTTAAAAATATGCCATTTAAAATAAAATACTTCTATTTGATTTTTTGAAGATGATGTTTTGCATGTGTGAGGTTGATCTGTGTTGTTGAAACCAGGCTTTTGAAATCATTTATTGAAATATGTGTAGTTTTTCTGTAACAGATGTTTACAGCATTTCAAAGTAATGGCCCACCTTAACAGTATTCGCAAGGCCATTCTCATCCTCAAAAAAGTAAGAACATACTGTATTATGCCATGATATAGCACACCATAATATAACCTTTACACTGTGTAATGGACATGGGTCAATTTATAATTTCGCAATAGGGTTTTGTTGGACTCAATATAACAAAAATTTTGCTTATTCACATAGCTATTCAGGTCGAAGTGTGTTTCATCTGCCATCCACAGGTTTTGTTAATGAATTAACGATCTGTGTTTATCTTTTTGAGCATTCATTTGTCATCATGTTTATCATTTGAGCATTAACAGAGTTGTCATCACATTAGATGTTCATTGGTTGAAGTTCCTGGACAGTTAGTAATTTGTGTAGATGGTAATGTAAAGGTAACTTATGTGACAATATTCTACGAACTCTTGAACAGTAGAGTAACTACCTGATGACAGATTAAACACTGTGGGCTTCTCTTAATGGCAGCTTGAACAATTTTTATATTTTGTGGTGTACAAGTGTTTCCTACACTGCCTAAAGGTTTCTTTTTCTGTGCTGATAGAACGAGATTATGATGGTCTAAATTAAAATAATGCCAACATTCTCTATGAGCCGTCTCCACACTGTCTTTTTTTTTCTATTTTTTTACTGCCTTTTGATAGCAAAAGGACATTCCATGCCACTCTCAAGTGTCCATCACAACTAAATGGCAAGATGGCATCCGATTGGTTTCATAAGCTACTCTTACTCATACATAAGTTAACTATATTTATAATTATATGTTAATATTATAATAATATATATTATCTGACAAAAATTTGTGAAGACATTAATAAAATTAATTATAAAATTTATAATATATTAATGTATGTCCATGACAAAAGGTTGAACATTATTTTTATATACACACCAAAATGCTGTGCTCGTGGATACAGAAAACTGTAAAATTTTGAAAATGTAATTGATATTTATATGTTTATCTTTCAGGCAGTGAATGGAGAGTGTGTCCCATGTGATGGACCATGCCCTAAAACCTGTGAAGGAGTGTCAATAGTCCACTCTGGAAATATAGAATCGTTTAGGGATTGTACAATAATTGAGGGATCTCTTTCAATACTGGACCAGTCATTTAAGGGCTATCAGCAAGTATATGCAAATTTCAGTTTTGGTGAACGATATCAGAAAATGCATCCAGATAGACTAGAGGTGTTCAGTACCTTGAAGGAAGTAACTGGATTTGTTAATATTCAGGGATATCATGATGAATTTACAAATCTTTCATACTTCAGGTAAGTGTGCGTGTGTGTGTGTGTGTGTGAACTTAATAAATGATTAATTCAAAGGCCAAATAAACTAAGGAGGAACAAACATCAAGTGTAGTATCGAACTTCGTACAATTAATCTGTATAATATGAGTTTTCTTTACGTGTTATGTTGAACTCATGACTACACTAATCAATTTGTATTTGTCGTAAAGTAAAAGAATTATAAGTCTACATTAACCTGTTGGCACAACCAGTTGTTGTTGTCAAACCTTCAAACCGTCTTAGTGTTTCTTGTTTCTTTTTTTGCTAATGTCTATGTCTTACCACCATAAACAACAATTGGTACGATAAGAGTTTTATATATGTTCATTTTTGTGTTGTGACTAATGAGTTTGCTTCTCAGTACTCTACTGTTAGCATAATATGCCCCATTTCTTATTTGTATCCTACCATGTATCATTGTGTTTATGGATCCTGCATTATCTATAATGTTACCCAGGTATCTGAACTTATTAACCACGTAAAACTAATTACCCTCTGTGTGTTAATTATACAGATTTCTCCTCCTTTCTGTATTTAAACCATTGAATTGGGAGTTACTATATGTGTACGTAAGTTATTTCATTGCCTGCTATTTTTATTGTGTCAATGCTGGTGTTAACTTTTGTTTCATTAAAGTATATTTCAAGATGTAAACATTTAAGTATGAAATTCTCTTAATTTTTAATTATTTTTTTTTCTAGAAACCTGGAGATCATTGGAGGAAGAACATTGACTGAATATTTTGCCTCATTGTATATTGTTAAAACTTCACTGACATCATTGGGACTGAGATCACTTAAGAAAATTCATTCTGGTAGCATTGCTATTTTAGAAAACAAAAATTTGTGTTTTGCTCAAGGAGTAGATTGGAGTAAAATCAAGAAGTCTCGTGAACATGGGGCATTACTTCAAAATAACAAATTGGAAGTGGATTGTCAAAGGGATGGTTTAGTATGTGACCCACAGTGTTCATCTGAAGGCTGTTGGGGCCCTGGACCTGATCAGTGCTTGTCATGTGCCAACTTTCAGCTTAACAACATTTGCTTACAAGACTGTAATGCTGTCTCAGGGTATGACCAATTTGATACTAACTATTAAAAAAAAACATCAGTCATAAGTTTGTTCTTTAGCTTACCAATTTGTATGTTGCTCATTTTGTTTGCATTTTTTTATTTTTTAGAATATATAGAGCGGGACAAAAGCTTTGTTTACCATGTCATGGAGAATGCAACTCTACATGTAGTGGACCAGGTCCTGGAAATTGTACACAGTGTAAAAATGTCAGGGATGGACCTTTTTGTGTCCCATTTTGCCCATCCAGTAAATATAATGCTGATGGGGAATGTCGACCTTGTCATCAGAACTGTGTTTATGGTTGTCAGGGGCCAGAAAATACTATTGGTCCTAATGGCTGTCGCTCATGTGAAAAAGCAATTATTAATGGAGATGTTACAGTGGTATGTACAGTATTATTTTGACAGTACATTATCATAATTTTTATTTTGTATATATTAATAAACGTGTAATTCATGAAATAAACAACACTTGCCATGTAAATACATTAAAACCACTATATCTAAACGGATTATCAAAAAAGAGTTTTATATAGGGGGTTTTATATGGGGTCAGACTTATATGTAGGGGGGGAGATAGACAGACAGACAGATAGATAGATAGCCAGATAGACAGACAGACAGACAGAGCCAATACCACCTAGATCACCCTTCACCCTTCTGTTGCTGAAGATCACAGTGGCAGTGGCTCAGCATTGAATGAATATTATGACACAATTATTTTCCACAACTACCTGTCATGAATCCTTTAAATAAAAACATGGAAATCTTACTGAACATGATACTTTCACCAACATTTAAAAAATTAGGTATTTAATGTTTTAAAATATGTTTAAATTTCCATTATTATAACCAAGTTCTTGTCTCCATTATTATTCTTGTCTTTAAATTTTAGTGGGTTTCTGCACCTGTTATTTTCCCATATTCATCTTTCTGATTTCCCATTCTTCTTCAGAACAATAATTGAGGTTGGTTTTACTGTATTTTCTAAAACCTTTAAAAAAACCACTGTATTATCAATCAGAATGGTAACCTGTGTATTGTTAGTAGAAAGCATTAGTAAAATATGCAATTAATTATGCATTTCTATTTACAAATACTAGTCTACTGACTAAATAAGTACAGTAGGCCCATTATTTTTTCTACAGACTCAGAGAAATTAAAGTAGCCTGCCTGAATTGGAGATGAATCGAATGCCTTGATGAAATGAAATAAAATATGTAATCTTGTATGTATGACATCTCTGTAACAATAGTAATTAACAACTCAAAATTGAAATTGTAAGATGTAGGTAAAAATTATTTTTAGACTACACTTAACCATTATTAGGTGTACAGGTATTTTTTTTATAGGGAACTAATAACCAGTAGAGATGACAGGCTTGACATAATAAGTGCTTGTGGAATGAATTACGTGATTAAATAATTATTAAGTGTCAGCTACATAAAAGTAGCACGGTTTTAGTATCCACCTCAAAATGCTATGCGTGTAATTACATTTAATGATAGTTATCACTGTTAAAATTGCTACATAACAATGTAAATATAAGAAAACTAACAAACTTGAACTGAAAAATGGTTTAGGGGTGTCATAAGTACTTTCAACCACTGTTTGAAACAGTGTGAATAAGATAACAAATGGAGTTTAGGAGTGGGGTATACAAAATTGATGACCATTAGCACTACCTAGAATTTTACGGTAGATTCAATGAGAACGAGTTAAAAGAGTTTATTTTTAGCCAAGGATGAACTTTCTGTACCTGGGTAATGGCACACAAGCAGAGTACTGTTGAACTCATAATGGTACAAAGATAAATAATGAATAGAACTTCTATACTGATCACTTTTACATGCATTTGTATTCTAAAATATAAAATATGTGACCTCAAAAATCATACTAAATGTGGGTTAGTAGAGCATTTTATCAAAGTCTTGGTAACATTGCTCTTATGGGACTTTGGCAGTGATTCATAAAATGAGCGTTAAATGCGGAATAGTGCTACATCGGGAAGTGCTATATAGGAGTTTCACTGTATAAGGAAGAGTGTCACTCACCACTCATTACTAATGTTGGTAAAGGAAAAATTTTCAATTTTCATGGCAGCCTTCGTTCTGTTTGACACACTACTTGAAATGGGATTCAAATGAAAATAAATTACAATAGTAATAAGTTACTGATAACAAATTTGGAGTTCAAACTACATTACCAATAAGCAAATAAGCAATAAATGACTATATAAAACAAAATCAACCAGTTAATTATATGGCAGATCATACGTTTATGGCAGTTAAGTTTTTGGAATAGTGGCTCTGTCTGCAGCCTTTCTGTTCTGACAGCTGTAATAGCTGTAATATACCCAGTGTTCTTGTGTTGTAAGTTTCAGTTACATAAAAGGTTCTATATAACAAATGTGCTTCTAATATTTACGGTCAATAAAAAAAAAGCAATGGAGTTTTCTCATGTGGAAGTAGGTAAAAGAAGTAATACTTAATCTCCTTCCTAAGACCATTGTTGTCGTTAATAGTGTTTCATTAATTGTTACCATAATGTTCAATTAAATCACATCCCAAGTTTAAGCAAGCATGACAAACTGGTCTCAAGAAAATAACATTTCTTTTACAAGTGACATATGCAACCCAGAACTGTTCAGACTAATCAAGTTAAATAAATCATGTTTTAAAACATCTTAAATAGACTCAGTATTTTTTAAGGCTTCCGTCTTAGTCACTAAAGTTGAATCCAGTAGAAAGGTTTGGGTGTTTATAAAGTGTATGTCACAAAATAAATGTGAATTTTCATCAAATGAGGCCATCCTATTAGTTGTACTTGTAATAATAATGGGAATAAACTATCACTTTTATTATGAATAAGGAATGTCAGTCAAGTGCAGTTATATTAGGAAAACAGAAGCATCATTATGTGCTCCATTATCTAATTGATAACATAACTGAAACGTATTATTCTTATTATTATTGACATAAGTAGTGTTTAACAATAATGTGTGTATTGCTCTTTTAATTTAATTAATTTATTTATTAATTACTCAATTTAATTAATTCCCACCTTGTTGTGGTGTCAAATTGAACAATTATAGTGTGTGCCGCAGTGTGGGCGTCAAATATAACTAATAAAGTTTTTGATGTTAATTAATTGGTTTGTTAACTACTTCACAAGTTATTAAGTATGTAGCTGTAATTTAAAATCTTCTTAAGCTTCCTAGGTGAAGCGTCAAATAGAATAATAATTTGTTTGTGATTGTTATTGATTACGTATACCTATGTAATATTCAATTATTGTTTTAGAAGTCGTCGTTCAATTTCTTTGATGTCATATACTAAATTTTAATCTTTAGGTGTTTTCAAATAATTGACAACATACACAAGGCTTTACAAGGTTAACTTAATTTATTATACCTAATAGCATTGATGTCACTTACTTAATTTCCTGAAAAGAAATACAACATATTTTGCAATTTTACTGGCTACATCAATCTATCATTTATTATTTTGTTAACACTTGCTTAATTTCCTATACTCTTCTTCTAGATACTTATTAGACTTTAACCATCATTATTATACATTTTATTCTATATTAAACAATTCCTAATAAATGGATTCATGAAGATTGGATATAAATTACTATCATCTGTAATAGTTGTCTTATGAATTTACCCTGACTAGCTACTATTTATTAATTTCTTTAAATATTATTATTTGTGAGTTCTTTCAGATGAACAGACAGTGTTTTACTTAATTAGTAGTGCATGGATATAAATTTTACTTGATGTATGTTAATCCATTCTACGGCGAAAAGTCCTCTGCGCTGTCATCCTGTTTCCTTGTCTCTCCAGGTTTCTGGAAGTCCTTGCGGCTGGCATTATCACCTCATAGATGCACTCGCACTCCGACACATATATAACTTTTGGTTTAGTTGTGGTGATTGGACATTCGAATTTTAGTACATGTTATTTGATAACTAAATTTTGCTGAATTGTTTCTACTCAAGTGTCATTACATTATTCTGAGTATGTTAAGGATTTCTTGAAATATACTAAGTGTTATATGCTCTGTGTTTTTATTCGCACCTTTTTTCCGCAGATTAACATCATTAACATGCCATTTGTTTATATTTAATGGTGTTAATAGTTATTATTGTCTCTAATTTCATGACCGTAATTAGTTCTCTACCGGTTCTCTTTTGCTATCACTATTTCAACAGTTTTGTCTATCTCTTACACATTTTACCGCACTTCAGCTCGGACTGACATCTTTGATAATGATATTAACTCAAGACGACCAACTTAGTCGATTTTAGTTATACTTCGACATGTCTTTTAAAAAAACACTAAGTTCCATTACCGGCTTCCGATTCTCGACTGTTCGTACCCATAAACTCACACCGATTCTTCTACTGATACGACTTTTCTCCGTTATGGCATCCGCACTCCCGTCAGTTCCGATATATAAATTATACGACTCTTGATATCCGACTCTCGACTTCGGCTATTAGATATAAGATATAAAACTTCTGATATACAACTCCAGTGATCATACTCTCTGATCTATGACTAATAACTTAAGACCCCAGCTCGCGGTCAACACTAGTTTATACCCCAAAAATTCCCACTACCTACTTTTCTTCCCAATCGACTTCTCAACTTCTTCGTTTCTATTGGTTTTCGTTTGTTTTCTGGTGGAAACTCCGCCTGAGATTTTCTTCTGGCCTCGTTTTTTATTCGTTCCTCCAGCTCGTTTCCTTGGCAACCACTTCTTGTAGGAACGTTCTCCTCCATTCTCGACTCTGATAGGCTTCCTTATTCCCTACCCTTACAAGTTCCTGGTTGGCCCCACCCATCGTTTGAGGCGGATGACCAATTTAACGCCTGTCCATCACCCTTGTATTTTGGCGTCTTGTCCTTTCAGACAAAGTGCTTTTAATTGCTGTGTGGCCTTTCATCTGCCCTTTTGTTCAACACGTGTACTGCTTCTTACCCGTGACCAATGCTCGCATTGTCTATTAGCTTTTCCTAGCCGTTCCCACAACGAGTGTGTTCAATTCTGTGTATCCCTGACAGCTGCTACATCTGCTCTCCAGGCCTTCCTTCGCTGCGTACCATTGTGCAAACGTATTGTCGTCACTCAAGCCGGGCCTTTCCTGTCTATTGTAGCACTGTAACGCTGCGTTTGGTGTGCTGCTCAACGCACGTGGCTTATTGTCTTTTGGATAGCGTCGCTATGTCGCCTTGTCAGCAATTCTTTGTCTCTTCTTAGCGATACATTTCTCCTTTGTTTCTCTTAGGTCCAGCGTGTCACCCGCAATTCGCTTAACCGAACAGCTGCTACGACAGAGGCATTGTTCTTCTACTCACTGTCTTCCTTTGTCTTGGACAACACATGTTACCGAGCCATTGTATATCTTTGTATAGCTGTCAGCAAACCCTAGTTACAACGTTCACTTACAAAAAAAAAATTAATTAGAAATTTTGTTGCTATAAGTGATAGTGAAACACCTGTTTAAATAAGTGATGAACAAAATAAAATGGAACTAACATGATTTCAACATTATGCCTTACATGTAATTAAAATTCAAATGTTTTTGAATTAATGTAGTAGTTGTAGTGTTTCTCTCTACAGAACATTTCTCCTTTGCTGCTCTGTATCCCTACTCGCTGGACATTCATTTTCCCTCTAAACCAGTGCACAGTCAGACAAGTGCTACCAAACTGTTAAGCACCAAATATTACTAAACTGACTTTAAATTAAGAATTTCTATACTTTTAAGGAATTTAGGTATATGTAAAAATTTATTTACAAGCATTTGCTTAAACGAAATCATCATCTTCAGTGAATCTGTGCATACAGTTGTATCAGTGTTGGTTATAAATTAGTCATTAGAAACAATATCTTCAAAACTGTATTATTACTAACCTGAGCCTTCAGAATCATAAAAATAAGTATCAGAAATATATTTTTGATTCTTTCATCAAAAAGCTTGTGGAGTTGTGTTTATCTGAAAGAGTTTGTCTTTTTTTGATCAGTGTTTATATTGCCATCCTTTCCAAAGTAATCTCCATAAAATATATGTCAACATTTTTTTTTAGTCTCCAAAACATTTCTGGAATAACTTTTTTTTTGGATGGTGCAAATGCAGTACCATTATGATATTTTATTGCCTAAAATTCTTGAACAAGCAATATCTTGTGTGTTGGTGCATTATTGTGGTGCAGTTTCTATAAATGTCACCTTTTCCTGTGGATATATTCATGCAAGTGGTATAACAATACTCCACAATCTCCCACATTACTGTCACAGTCTTCAACTAATTGACAACTATATTTGAGGCTTTCATTTATTTGTAAACTGCTAATTCCTGCATACTGGACTTGCCAACAGCCTTGTGCAACATTTTTCCAATGTTAGGGCAAGTTATATCATTTGTAAACAATATTTAATGCAGGGTCTTCAATGTTGTATTGTAGAAAATTAAAATATTGCCGAATGCATTAAAACACTGTTACTCAAGTACTTCTTAAACTAAAATGAATACAAATTTAGGCAGTTATTATATAGGAATACCAGTATCATAAAAACCAGTTTCTTAATCGGATATTTCTACCATAGGGAATAAAAAATTGCATGAGCTTTTTGATAGGAGTAATTTTTGTTTTTTGTAATTCCAATATTTTTTGGTAATTTTTGTTTGCCCCTGACTTGTTAATTCATACACAAAGTGATATTCTTTTAAACAAATAGCAGGGTCAAGATAAATTCCCTTTATTTTCATTTATAGGAACGCTGTTTGCAGAGGAATGAATCATGTCCTGATGGGTATTATTATGAATGGGTTGGCCCTCAAGAGCAGGGACCATTAAAGCCTTTAGCAGGTAAAGCTATTTGTAGAAAATGCCATCCACGTTGTAGAAAGTGCACAGGATACGGGTTTCATGAGCAAGTATGCCAGGAATGTAGTGCATATAAAAGAGGTGAACAGTGTGAAGATGAGTGCCCTCAAGACCATTATGCTGATGAGTCTACACAGGAATGTGTACCATGTGCAGTGGAATGTAGGGGTTGTTACGGTCCTGACAACAATCACTGCATAAACTGTAGGAACTTCAAGATATATTTGGTAAGAAGAAAGAACAATATTTTTATTATATCTGAACAGTGGTAGCTTTTTATACTATAAATTGCTTAAGATTTTGAAAACTTGTTACCATTGTTAAGAGTAAACTTTTATAGTAAAAGTTCTATAATTGTAACACAATTTTGAAAATATTCTTTATATATAGCTTTTATTTTTGTAGAATACTTTAACATAATTCTAATTCCGTAGTCAAGTCGGGAGTAATTCTGTTATATGTTAGTGAATCATATGACTTCTTATTTAAAGTAAGCAGAGAGTTATTAATTTTAATGCCAATATTAATGTATCATTTTATCATTCACAGAAGACATACAGTTGTGCTAAGTTTTATGGAAAATGTAGTTCCCATATTTGAGAAATTAAAAATTGTTTTTATTATAATGTTTCGAAAACTCTTTGAAAAAATTAAAAATCTGGGAATCATAGCTGCCACAATATGCTTAGGCTAAGTTATTGTTTTAGAATGGGCATGGACCAGTCGACAACAGTACATCATTCAACTGTACAGCTACTTGTCCTCCTGAAATTCAACATAAAGTTTTTCCACAAGACAACAGTGAACCTTATTGTTCAGTGGAACCATTTGGACAAGCATCAGCGTAAGTAGTATTGATATGAATTAAAATGTCAATGACAATGTATGATAAAATAAAAAACTCTCAGAAAAGAAAGGAAACAATTATTTCACATGTTTTGTAGATACCTGACAGTTGTTCAGTTCATGAAAGTGCCTTGTCAGAAACAAAAAACTATTATAGTGTTATTGTGTCATCGTTTGTATAGAATCAGTTACTCTTCAATTGAACTTCATTACCAATAGGCAACACACATTGTAATGAAAATCATGAATAAGCATGCTTTAAAATAACCTTCATCTCTGCTGAAAGTCTTCTGGAGATTATAATTGGGGAAGTTCTAGTTTATAATATTAACTTTTGTTTTCCACCCCTCAGTACCAGTTTAATACAGCCTGTTTGCTTACCACAAGTTTCAGAGTAATAAGATTGTTTTGGTGGAGTAGCCATTAAAATTTGCTTGAAATTGCTCAACTTCTTCAAGTGCCCTGTATGAATGAAGCAGTTTCTCTAACATGTATGTGTATTTGTATGTTTACAGAGAAATTGCATATTGATGTTGTCAGATCTTCTTTTCACAGGAATTTTAATTACTTTGTGCTGTTTGGTATTAATTGGACAGTTTCTAAAATTCTTGTCTATGAAAGAACAAGGTTGTTAAACATTGTGTAGTATATGTAATAATAATGTCATACTAATGCCCCAATTGCCATGTATTATGGCATGCATTAAGGTTATCACATCATTACTAATTTCTACCTCCACATTATCCATTTTCTAATGGTGCTCTAGTTGTGTTAATAGGATTGGTTTAAACAGTTTATATCTTGGGACCATCATAAAAACAGTTTTGTAAACAGGAGCATTATGAACAGGGAGAATTTAAACAAATTTATGTTAGCTCGTCAGACTACAATTACCATTGTCTTATCAAGGGCACTGTCCATTAGCAGTGACTTTCTGACTTTATTTACTTTCTACACAAAAAACTTCATAATTATTGCCATTACAGCAGTCAGTAGTACTGTCCAGAAACAGAACTTTTCTGCATCTTCGAATGATGTGTTCTGGACATCTTGAATTTACACTCATTATCTTAGTTATTTTTGTTTTAATATTCAGACCCACTTTTCTCGCTTCCGATGCCATATTGTCTGATTTTTGTTGTGTGTGTTGTCTTGTTTTCAAAATGAGGCAGATATCATCTGTGTTATGGAACTAATCTCTGAATTTGTAAATAAGTTTCAAGAAATCTGTTAAATGGTAATAGTACTTTTGAGAGGATTTAATGCAGTTAGCAAATACATTGGTCACCATTTATGGTAATTACAATAGGACAACACCATTTTGATAACAATAACTGAACGGTAACATTAACCAAAGGTGATGGAAGTCTTAGAGGCACATCAATTTTAAGGATTACAGTCGTACAGTATTTTATGTATGTAAATTGGGCTAACAGTGTAGGCTGTAAGCTGCTCTATTTTAGACAGTTGTACTTTCATCGAATTAGAAATAACATCATTTATATAAGGTTTTGGCTATTCCTCTTATTTTTGAGTAATTACTTTTCTAAATGAGGACACTATACACTACTGTGCTGTAGCAGTATTGTGACTGATTGATAAAAGTGAAATGTGTACAATAAAAATAAAATACATAATCAAAAATATATTCATATACTTTATTTTATCAAATTTTTGTACAATCCTGTTTCCTTCATAGCTCTTCAGAATGAAAATAATTTATCAGCATTAAAACTCAATACAAATTTAAATCACAGCAGATACATTTTAAAGGGTGTGTATTGTTTAAATTTAAAACACACAGAATATTATTTTCACTGTTTATTGCATTACACAATACTGTAAATACAGTAAACCCTCGATTTAACGGACCTCAGTTTAACGGACTTCGGATTTAACGGACAGAATTTGGGAGGAAAAAATACCTGAAACATCAAAGCATGATAATGTTTTTAGGCTTTTGAAACATATAATGTGCATAAACTGCAGACTCTCCTGTTCTGGCGATATTGCTTGGCTATCGCAGCATTCTTTCGTTTTGTTTCTTCTTGTTTTGAAACACGCAAAATTTTCTCATCTTCAAATTGTATTTGATGAGAACGGAGTATTCATCAAGAATTCATTTAATTCTTCACGATCCCTGTCTTTGCGTTGTTGTTGACGCAGGCTTCGCACATGTTCAGTGGAAGACATCATGACAACTAAAACTGAACAATATACACTGATCAGTATAATATCTTATTTCACTGTGAAATATTCGTCCATCGGCTAATACAGCAAGCATTACACTGACACATAATTTTTCATTTCCCGTAATCTTTATTGTTACAGATTTGGTTCTCTTTTGGTCCACCGTAAATGTATGTAAATAAAAAATACGGGCGTTTCATCGACATTTCCCATGTGTTCAAGTGAATAATTATGCTTCTTGCATAAATGAATGACAAATCGCTGATACTGTAGGAGTTTTTCTTCGTAGTCACTTGTTAGTTTTAGCGCGAGTGATGTATGTCATTTAAGCGCAAATCCATTTCGCCGCATCATTCGTCTTATACACCCGAAGCTGGTTTTGAAACCAGAGACTTTTAATTCTTCTGCGATTTCTAAAGCTTTTAATTTTAAAACATGTCTAGTGACAGGGAGTCCTTGCCTTCTTAAAAGCCGTACGTATTCACAGACGCTGGACTCTACTGCTACAAAACGCCCAACTTGAGGTCGCGCGAATGCTCGTCGCGCAGTATTTGCATTTAAAAGTCGTTCCTTCTGTTTTCTCCATCGTCGAATACAGGATTCATCAATATCAAATTTCCTTGCGGCTTCGCGATTGCATGTTTTTTCTACATTTTGTATCACAATTAATTTATAATTCGCATCGTACGGGTTACGTTTAATTTGATTTGACTGTGTGCCTTTAGTCTCCACAATATCACTCATACCGCAAACGCACTACAAAAATGCCGAATGAAAACAAAGTGCAGATAAGCGATGTTATCGCTGTTACAATAGAAAACCACACTGGCAGTTTACCCGTTATTTAGAAACATGTTACTCACACCCCCTCTACTCATCCTTTGTCTTGCTGCCTACAGAAGGGTGCGAGCACGCGCGCATGCGCACGCACTTACACTTTATCTTCCTATTCTTTCTTCAGTTTGCTGTTAAAACATTCGGTTGTAGTCATAAATCATAACGCCAGAGTTAACTACAGCCGGGCAAACTGCTGTTGCTTAGGCAGTAAACAACTCATAGATACCAAAAGCGTTCGTCCCGCCAGAAGTCAGGTATAACTTCGAATTTCGTTAGCGCGCGAATGCAACCCGCAGGCCAAATAGCGACCATGTTTTTAGGAGAAAAAGTGCGGCTTGTATTCGGAACAATACGGTATTTGCATGATATTAATAATATTAAAATTTCAAGTGTTATAGGCCTATTTGATTTAAATATATCCTCAAAAAACAAAATTTGCGATTTAACGGACTTTCGATTTTACGGACACCCCTCAGCCCCAATTAGTCCGTTAAATCGAGGGTTTACTGTATAGTATTTTTAAAGACGTTATTAAAAAAAAGTCAAAAATTTGAAATTTTTGAAAAAGTTAAAATATTGAAAAACAATAATACAAAAAACCTAAATACATAAAGTAGTGTCAATAAAAATCTAATTTGTAAACATGATTCAAAAACTGGACTCAAGCCACACTAATTTTTAATAAATTAATTTATAGTCAACGGTGTCTTTTATCAGAAGGTTATTAAATAATATCTCACATTTGTAATGTTTTTGAAAATCTTTAGCTTTCTAGTGGACGCACTGCTGCAAACGTTTTGCTGTAGTTCTTCATTTGTTCTTACCAGTAGAAGTTCTTTACAGACATCTCCATTGACTTTATACATTTCTGCTTGTGTTGCTTAGATGAAGAAGTGATTGCTTCACCATCTTCCTCAGTGAGTTTGGCTGCTACACTAACATGTTCATCTGTTACTGTCCAATCATTGTACTCCTGTCTTGTTATATCAGGAGACTCTATGTATTTTTCCAAGCCTTCTTTCATAATTACACCTTCCTTAATGAACTGCGCCTTGCTTGTAACAATTTTAATAGCATTTTCGGACACCTGATTCCATAATATTGCTACAAAAATGCAAAGTGTCTAGAAAAGTTTGTTTGGACCAATTTGTTTGTAGTTATAACTTGATTTCCTTCCATGTCTGACAAAATACATCACTTTAATGTTGTGTAACAATATACTAACACTGAATGCTGTATAATTAGTTGCCTTCAAGTAAAAAATCTTTTGGTCAACGTTGTTATCCCATTTAATTAATTACTTATAAAAATGGTTGCTATCATCCAAGCATTAGAGTTTTAAACAACACTTGACAAGCAAGTTATTTACTCCTTTGAAGGATAAAGGGCTTTTTGCTTTTCCAGTAACCAGAAGTTGTTTATTGACATATTAACATATTGGCATGAAGAGTAGTCATTCATCCTTTAGATGTTTTACAATCTTTGGCAACATTGTTGTTGAATAAATAAGTGTGCTGAGGCAAGGCACAATAGTAAATTTCAGTTTCATATTTGTATTATACATTGCAAGGACGAAACTCAGAAGAAATCTTAGGTCATTTGTCATTTATCCAGATCTTGACCCCATAAATTCGACATCTTTCTGTTCACCATGTGTTCCTCTACCCATGTGTTCACAGTATTCTCTTTTATTATAATGATGAAATCAACCATCAGTAGCAGTGAAATTGTTTTTCCCACTTTTATAGCAAGCCCTCAGCTTTCTGGCACATTAATGGATCATTAAAGTGAGCACCTTGTAACAAACATTATTTATGAACCAAAATTTTAACACTGTTCTAATTTGTTCATGTTTTCAACCTTGATTTCTTTTATTTCCGAATTATCATTTTGTAGTTGTCAAAATATCATCTCACTTCTTCAAAATTTTATACAATAAACACTGGGGTAGTTTTAATTGAACAGCTGCATTTATTTGGCTCATTTTTGGTAACTTATCAATAATTCTAAAATTTCTAGTTTTTCTTTCATGTTTATATCATGGTGCCAGATTAAAAAACAAGTCCCTACATAAGAAAGTAAAATCTGGTACACAAAGTCCAGTGGTTGATCACAAAAAATGCATAAAAAACATATTTACAGTTCAAATTAGAATGCAGAACTGACTGAACGTTTATAAGTGAACTGCAGTTTGACATTTATTTGAACTGTTAAAAGACAGCCATTACACTTTTGTAACGAGTGTGTGTACCAAGTCATGTTCAATATACAGTACTGTGTTGATAACGTCACAGTAGAGTATAGGCCCTGTGCCGACCCAATGCATGAATTACCCCCACTTACAAGGATAGTTAAGTTATCTAGAGAGGAGAGAGGAGAAACGACGCTATAATATTCACTGTCTCACTTCCATATTATTTCCTTCTGTGTCACACAGATGCTTCCATTGTTCTTGTCGTCTTTTTGCACCCGATGTTCATACTGTGAAACACTGTACAAGACTGTTGTGCAAAATTAATGAAAATTTTGTTAGCCTTGCAATGAGGTGTTTGTACACTGCATGTCTAAGCCAATAAGTCGGTTGAGTTAAAATTTCAAAAGAAGTGCATACCCCAATCTTGAGAAGTGGTACACAGTTATAGATTATATAAAGACTGTGTGTGTGTGTGCGCGCGCGCGCGCGCGCATGCGCACGCACACACATGCGGATGCGTATGGGGGTAAATCCCCCTCAGGAGATTTATTTATTAATTATTGTTTATTTACTTTTAATAAGGGGTTTATTGTCTTATATCCATAGGGAAAACATAAAATTTGATGTCCATTGCTACCGATGCCTTTGAATAAAATTGTAAGCATTTAAAAAAACTGTCATATAGATTTTTAGTATCTGCCTTTAATTATATGTAAATGACAAAATGATAAAAGCAAATAGTGCTCTATGAGTATGTCATTCTTTGTTGAACTGGTGAATGCTCAGAAAATGATTTTTAAGACACCAGTCTTTGCATTATGTACTAATCAAAATTAAAATTAATCCACTCAGTTATAAGCAGTAGTTCGTAACAGTCCCATGTTATATGATTTAATTAGAAAAGAAGATTCACCAATCAATTGAAAAAATGTGATATTCTATGAAGATGTGTTTTGAGAATGTCAAACTATTAAGTTAGTGCGTAATAATTTTGTTATGAAAATTTAGTTACTAAAAGTTTTTCATTCATTTGCAGGATTGATGGGGAACAGATTCCTGCTTTTGTGAGTATTGCAGTTGTGGTTTGTTTGTTTCTCTTAATGCTACTCCTTTTGGCACTCGGATATCAGTGGCGACAGAGGGCCAAAGCCAAGGAAAATGCAGTCAAAATGTCAATGGTCTTACAAGGATTAGATGAACCATTACGTCCAACCAATGTGAAACCAAATCTTGCAAAACTTAGAATTGTTAAAGAAGCAGAAATGCGTAAAGGAGGTGTTTTAGGTTATGGTGCATTTGGCACAGTGTTTAAGGTAATGTTAGTGTTATATTGTATATGTTAAAATTATTGTTTTATTATTAAATATAAAAGAGGGGGGGTTAAAAATTATCCATTGTTTACTGTTTAGTTAGTATGATTTTTAACAGTATTTACAATAACTTTAACACTGTTATTTTCAAATAATAATTATTTTTTTTTTAATTTTCATATGCCTTATGTGTCTTATCTATTTAATGAATAGATTTAAAAATTGTGTTATGTCTCATATGAAAAATATATTTGAAACTGTACATGACTTGCTACAATATACAACAAAGAAAAAAGTGATTGATTCGGATATACAATTTTATTGTTACTGAATTGTTCCATTAACAACTATAACTGTAGTGTATCTTGTTACAGTAGACGCCCTCTTGTCTGGCCACTTCGGGCCCAGCCCCTAGGCCGGATTACAAAATGGCCGGACGAACCGAAAATACGCTATAATGATGAAATAACGCTCTTTAATGAATGATCCATAATATAAATGACCCAATACAGTATATATAAATTACTAATAATTATAATTACTCACCCTTACTTTATGGTAGCAAGTAAAAAAACAAACAAGAAAAAATTACTACATAAATTCGGCGTAAACCATAACCACAAAGCATCGTCTACTAATTCGTTATTTGGTTTTTTTAAAGTGCATCGCGTCGAAAGCACTTTTCAATTTCAGTTTGAGTGCAGAAAGTCTCAATCAATTTTGTGTTTCGGCGCCAGTCATTAACATTACTCTTGTCTACATTAAACTCTTGGCAAATACTCTGGACCGATTCGCCCTTATCGAGACGCTGAAGGACTTGTAATTTTTGGTCCATAGTCACGAACGTGTGTTTTCGTTGCGCACTCATGTCGGAAAACGTTTTTATTTACACACATACATACAGTATTACTATATACAGATATATTTACACAGACTATATACACAGAACTCAGAACATAAGACATACATCCACACATGAACAAAAACGCGAGTCAACTGAGCTACATATATTTTCCGTTTAACAAGTTGGGGCCTGTCGCTGGAGACTCGTCTAGACTGTGTGACTCACCGATGGCTGGCCGAACCATCCAACGGCCGATACAACCGAGGCTGGACTAGAGGGCGTCTACTGTATTACTATATATTGTTATATAGTGTATAATAACTATATTTACATATTGTTTTAGGGTGTTTGGGTGCCTGAAGGAGAAAATGTAAAAATACCTGTAGCAATTAAAGTTTTACGAGAAAGAACAGGGGCAAATACAAGCAAAGAATTTCTAGAAGAAGCCTACATTATGGCAAGTATTGAACACCCCAATCTGCTACAATTACTGGCTGTATGTATGACTTCTCAGATGATGCTGGTGACACAGTTAATGCCTCTTGGTTGTCTGCTGGATTATGTCAGGAATAATCGTGACAAAATAGGTTCCAAGCCTTTACTGAATTGGTGTACACAAATAGCAAGAGGTAAGAAGTTTATCTTAAAGCTATTGTATAATTATAATGTTATCATATGGTGTAAAAAATACTTTACTTCATAATTTGAAAATATGTCCTAGGTAATCCGAGAATAGAAATTATTGTCTCTAATAATCAAACTTGCATGTTTAATGCATGTGCTAATTAAAAATTCACATTGTTAATTAACAGCAATTTACATATTTAACTGAAATTCCAATAAAACTATTCGATAACTATTTTTTTATAGGTATGGCTTACCTTGAAGAGAGGAGATTGGTACACAGAGATCTAGCAGCTCGCAATGTGCTTGTGCAGACACCAAATTGTGTTAAAATTACTGACTTTGGTCTGGCTAAATTGCTAGACATAAATGAAGATGAATATAAAGCAGCTGGTGGCAAAATGCCTATAAAGTGGCTTGCTCTTGAATGTATACAACATAGAATATTCACACATAAAAGTGATGTGTGGGCATTTGGTAAGAATTTGACTATACGTTAGTTGTTTGTGTGTGTACATGTGTAAGTTTAATGTTGTAAATAATTAATAACTTTATGTCAAAGCCAGTTCAAAATAAATAAAAGTCATTTTAGTATCAGTTTAATTATTAAAAATAAGCTTCTGCAGTTCTCTCTCTTAAATCACTTTATTGTCAGTCATGTAAGTTTAACTAAGACATTTATGTTATAAAAAAAATGATATTTTGAGTTTAGACTTATAATACAGTTATAATTAGATAAAATCAATTAAGAAAATTTTTAAAGGTGGAAGGTTTTTGTTGAGAAGGTTACAAATAAATTGCTAAGTTATAAAAAGTAACTGTAACTGATAACAGTGTAAGTATTTTTTGTAACTGTAGCTGCAAATACAGAATCGGCTCCCCCCCCCCCCCCCCCAAGGCAATACAGAATTTGCGAAGTGTTGACATAAATTAATTTTGTCAAATTATCAAAGATACTGAATGTGAATAAGATCCTTCATAATTTGATAACTCGCATTGACTTCAGGAATTTTTTCAAATCTTAACTTCCACTTTTGGCCAGTGGAGCCCCAAAAAGTATAATTTTGATATTACATTTCTGATTCAGGTTGAAATACTCTTACATTTGACAATTCAGCATGGATTTGTACAATTTTTACAGACATTTGTTCTACTTTTTGGGGCCCTGATGTCTCAGAATTATGAGATTTCCAAAACTGGATATTATATTTGGATCAATTTTTTCAAAATTTTGCCTCCTTATATTTTTGACTTCTGCCATCCTATTTGCAGGGGGATCAATCACAAAACAAAAGGGTTATGAAAATTAGTTGATGCAGTCATATGTTATCATGAGATATCCTCCATGAGTTAAAAATTAGGACTTGTGTCACTTATTCAATAAAGGAAAATATGTTTTACAGGAAGTAGTTAAAACTATTTGTGAATTTTGTCAAATTGCCAAGGAGGATGTAACTATAAAAAATGGAAGTTTGTGTGCTGAAAAAAAAGACATTTTTGTGTACAGGTGTAACTGTGTGGGAATTGTTGACTTACGGTGGACGCCCTTATGAATCTGTGCCAGCAAGAGATGTTCCTGAATTGTTAGAGAAAGGAGAACGTTTACCGCAACCTCATATTTGTACAATTGATGTTTATATGCTAATGATAAAATGTTGGATGCTGGATGCTGAAAGTAGACCTACATTTAAAGAATTAGCGGATGAATTTGCTAAAATGGCAAGAGATCCTGGAAGATACCTTGTAATTCAAGGAGACAGATTTATGAGGTTGCCATCATATTCTTCTCAAGTAAGTAAAGAATAGACTTAACTCTAGTTTTTTTGTTGAACTTGTACGTGTTAACAGCATTCTTTAAAATGAATTATTGAATGTGTTAATTATTATAGGAGGAGAAGGAAATGATGTCTTTGGAAGGATCAGAAGCATTAGTTGATGCAGATGAATATTTGCAGCCAAAATCAAGAGTGTCCCCAGGAACAACAATGGTTCCTGAGTCACCAACTCCACAGAATCAAACAAATTGGGACAGAGAGATCATGCGTTGCTCAGCTGATCAACATCAACCATCCAGATACTGTAGCGATCCACTTGCAAGAGGTTTGTATAACATTGAATTGATTTTGCTTAATATTAATATTGTTTTATGGGAGGCAAATTGTATGTTTTAGTGACCTTTTAGGTAGACTTTTATTGCCCAAACCAGAGACAGTAAGTCACAGGATTTGTTATTCACCTGAATCCAGCACACAATTAGTGCAACATATCGCTGCCGATACAGAAATTCATAGTTCACAGTGTAACTAAACAATTTTATTAAAATCAGTAACAAATAATGATGTAGTGTCATGATGTGACAAAAATAACAACTGACATACTATAGACTTGCTACTTAAGCGTGATTTCTCTCCATTTAGTAACATTCTTTTTTCAAAAGCTGATTAAGCTGAGTTGCAGAAAGTGGGAAAAGATGTACTAGTTGGTTCCAGAAGTTTATTTTCTGTCTGTTGTATGTTGGATTCTGGATCACTGTGACATTGGCTTAATCTTAAATTCAGTTTGTCCTGTATTAGGAACTTTGTTCTCTTTGTTTTGGTTGTGCATTATTCACGGTTGTGGGTTTGGTTTGATTCAAGCTGATTTCCTTCCTCATTGAAAAATATGTGTACCCACATTTTAAAATATCTCTCACTTCTATACAACTTCTTGTATAGCATCATCATCATCACTGTTCTTTGACCTTAATACTAAAATGAAAAATATGGGTAATATACAAACAAAAATATAATTTACCAACAAATTTGAAATATAATAGAAAAATCAGAAACTTTGGGGATCCGTATTTCTGACTAATCGTAAAAATGTAAGGTCTTCTGACAACCAGTCTGTGTTCACAGAAATATGTGGAGACTTCTATATGTAAAGCACTACAAAGGTTCCATGTGTACACACCTAATTACTATGAAGAGAATGGTTGCATGAATTATAAGTTACTGCACAGTCATGGATAACAAATGTGCATAACGATTGTAAGAAATATTTAAATTGAGAAATTAAAAACCGTGCCTATTAATATTATATGATGTGACAGAATTTAAAAAAATGATTTGCAATTGTTAGGATGTGGTGACCATCTAAACTTTTAAATTTAACAAATTTTTGGCTTTAAAACCTCTTGCTTGTTAATTTATCAAGCTAGCAGAAAACTATCACGTTATTTTTGTTTGAAAAATTGTTCATACCCAATTTTTGACCTATCCATTATAACAAAAAAGTGGACCATTAATAATTATGGTTGTGATTGGGAAACAGATATTGCATATTTTTATGGTTGGCACATTGCCAACTCCTGATTTTTTTTATAATAAAAATTTAATCAATTTACTTTAAAGAAATATCAATAGCCTATAGTTTTTAAAAGTAAATTTCTCCAGCTTTTATGTGCAAGATTTTTTTTTTAATTTGTAAGTTATTTATTTATTTTTTTTGCAACTATAATCAAAATTTCCTCTACCTAAAACTCTGTAAATTTGGTAACCTTTTTTTATAGGGTTTTATAATGCCGATTAAAATCCTTGACCAACTTGTCAAGCTTGAATAAAATTTTTTATTGTCTTCCATTGTATGTGTTAGTCTAATCAGTACCAACGGAGAATGAAGTATTTGCAAACAAGTGAAACAATTCCCACTTTTAATGGAAAATTTTACAGTTAAATCAGTTTCTTATAACTTGATGATGTAATATGTCTTGAAATACAATTTAAAACTTGACTGCCCTCCAAGGTTCATTTTCATGCAAAGAGTACCTAAAAAACCAAGAGTATCAGATATAGTAAAAATGTTTTTGACATTTTTTGTGATATTTACCAACTTTTGGTATGTTTTGTGCATGTTGTATATTAACTTTAAAGAACAGTGAGGCCTCAGTTATGCAAGTTCACCTTATGAGAATTTACATTAATATGATTTATTTCATTTCACAAAAACTTTTTGAATGCAACTCTGGTTTTGGACTAGTAGATTGACCCCCAGGAGAAAGTTTTTTTTTTGCAAGTATGTTGACCTAACAGCTATTGTACTAGTTTGCCTCTTTCAGAAAAGAAATAGCAATTTAATTTCATTCATATATTGTGAATTTAAATATAATTATTTTAAATAACTTTGTAGTTAATTAAATGACAATTTGTTTGACTTTCCACAATAATAAAATTGCTTTCCGTTTAAAAAATTAGAGTCTTCCGAAGGAATTATTTCCCACACAGTAATCCCCCGTTATAATGGACTAATAGGGGCTCTGCGGTGTCTATTATATTGAATGTTCGTTGTAACTGTATATAGTAATTAGACCTTATAATATGGATATAACTCATTTAAACTACGTGGATAAAAATAGAAACTATTTATTTTACTGTATTTATACAAAATAGATAACTGTACAGCAGTACAGCAATAAAAAACAATTATATCTTATACAAAATACTTTATACATAATTCTAATAAAACCCATTCTATTGTAAAACACAGTATATATTGTACACAGAATCTTCATAATTACAGAATCACTTCCATATTTTATGACTCAAAAAAATAACTAATTTCATTTCTTTCATCAACCCATGAAGGTGTCTCAAGCGGTCATAACAGGGCGATATGTTTTCATTGTTTGACTGCTGAACACATTCAGTGACAATGTCCAAGAGGTCTTTTACTTCACTCACATTGTCCAGCATTGTTATCGCTTCGCTATATGTCCATCATTTTTTAGCCTGGTTTGTTTTTGATTTTTCAGCATTCCAAGTTTCTTAGAGCTGTCCGTTATAAGCGGGATCCGTTTTAATGAGGGATTACTGTATTTCTTCTTCAGATAAATATAACTGCATTTTTAACACTTAATGTATCACTAAATGTAACTTTACTACACCAAAATAACACATATAACTGCACTCAAACAAAAAAACAAGGAAAATGTTACCAACTTGAAGACTGTAAACATGTAGTCGGTGGTAATTATTACAACTGTAAACATGTGGTCAGTAATGTCTTATGCAAACGATAAAAACAGTTGTACAGTATTTGGTAATTATTGACTTTCTAAGCCACGCTTGTCAATACAATGAGTGACATATTTTTTTTCTATTCTTCTATGTTATATAAACACGCGAAAATTAATTTTAAACAGGGGTTGAACCTATTTATGGAGAAAAAAATTACTCCCATAAGAACGCATGCAAAGGTGAATGAGTGCCATATTAACTGAGTAGTTAGTGGGATCACCACTACATTTTGCCTTAATGTAATTCAGTTGCCTACAACGCAAAGGATTACATTTCGGACTCGTGGGTGGCCGGCCTCATCAGTTTCCTACAGTATCCACCGCTGATAGTGATTTTGGGTAGCTGGCTCACCGCACATGCTTTAGTCTTCGGCGCCTCCAAGGTTACTAATAATTAACTCGCGGTGGGCTCAACGCAAAGCTTTAAACCGCCGTTTGGGCTCAACGCAATTTTGAACATGTAAGAATCATGTAAATTTTGTTTTGAGAACGCATCAACATGATTTTCAGTCAAATTCGGCTCACCGTCTACACAGTCGCTACAGCAGAAAGCTACAGGCCTATCTCCCTGACGAGCGTCCTGTGTAAACTAGCAGAAAAGATGATCACAAACCATTTGAATCAACTAGTTGAGGCTAAACAAATTGTTGACCACGCCCAAGCCGGATTCCGCAGACACCGCAGCACGATGGATCACGTAACCAATTTCACATAACACGTCAAAGACGGGTTCCACAGGAAAATGTCAACGTTAGCAGTGCTAGTCGATATAAAAGCTGCATGTGATACGGTATGGAAACCCATGCTCATCCATAAGCTGGCCATACACGGAATATCTGGCAAACTATTCAAATGGATTAAGTCGTTTTTATCCCAAAGACAAATCCGAGTCCGATATTCAAATTGCACATCGAAATTTCGCATCCAACAGCAAGGACTAGCCCAAGGAGCAGTGCTGAGCTGCTCGCTGTTTAGTATCATGTTTGACGACATTCTCGAAGCAGTAAGAAGTGTCCCAGGCGTCAAAGCGCTCCTCTATGCGGACGACCTTCTCATCTGGGCAACCAGTGGAAACACACTGTCACTTGAGGCGTGCCTGAACGAGGCCTTAATAAAACTCGAGATGTGGGCAAAGCGAAACGCAATGACAGTAAATTCTGGCAAAACCACATTTCAACTGTTCTCACTCTGTACAAAAGTACCGCCAATTAGCCTATTTTACAGCGGGACAGCGCTGGAAGAAAGCGCCATTTCTAAATACCTGGGAGTACAATTGGATAGGCGCTTAACGTGGAAACCTTATGTGGACCAATGTGCAGAAAGGGCTTTAAAAAGAACACGATTGACAGCCACTAAGTGGGGAGCTAACCAAGATGTCCTAAAGACTACCTATAAAGCATATATTAGACCCATGCTAGAATATAGAAGTGAAGTCACCGTCACAGCAAGCGCCAGTATACAAAACAAACTCGATCTCGCACAAAATACAGCCCTAAGAGTAATAACAGGCGCTGCAAAATCCACCCCCATCGAGGCCATGGAGGCACAAACCCAGATAGAACCATTACAGTCATGTAGAGAAAGGTCAGCACTGCGATTCTGGGAGCGCTCCAGGCGTGTCTACAAGCGTCTATGGAACGACTACCGACAACCTACTCCCAGGCTAAAGACACAAATAACCCCATTAACCATGTACAAAAACATCGCCAAAAAATACGATATTGCCCTCACAGAAACAGCGCCGCTGAATACCCATCAGGACTTCTTCAGTCTCTTACCCGAAGCCAGCTACCATCTTAAGAACCACTCAGCACCTAAACATGCATCCACAGATTTAGAACTAAAGCAATCAGCTTTGCAAACCATCCACGAAGATTATCCCGAGCAAGAGTGGATCCATATCTACACTGACGGCTCATCAATTCCGGGCAATGGAAAAACAGGAGCTGGGTACTATAGCCGCCTTTTCCAAGGATACTTAGCCGTGGGCAGCCCCCTTAGTAACTACGATGGGGAAATCGAAGCAGTTCACGCTGCCATTGATGAAATGGAAAAAATCACTCCCCCTTCAAAAGCCGTACTCCTAGTCGACTCGCAGGCCGCAATACGCAGTCTATCACGGAACTCTCAAACCGACTGCCAAAGGACTATCGACTGTAGAAGGAAACTGGAGACCCTGGCGAGCTGAGGGTGGATCCTAAAACTCCAATGGATACCCAGTCACGTCAACATCTGGGGGAACGAGGAGGCAGATAAACTGGCCAAGCAAGGCACAACTCTACCCCAGCCTACCCACTCGCAGTCCCTACAATCTTCCAAAGCTCAAATAAACTCCGCTGTCAGCATATAGAATAAGCGAAGACTGTCTGAGGCGGCCGCCCGGTAAAAAATGGGAAAGCCTAGTCACCGATGGTCCAATCAACCTCAACCTCCCTCGTTCAGTGTGTGTCGCCAACTTCCGACTAAAAACCGGACACCACTATCTCACTTCACATCTGTACCGCCTCCACGCGCTGCCAACCCCTGAGTGCCAGCTGTGCAGCCACGTGATGATGGACGCCGACCATCTGAGAGACTGCCCGGCCTTGGACCACACCCCGTCCAACGAGGACACCGAGATCGCCGAAGCCCTACGCTACTGGTCAGCGCGTCGCCTAATGGCTCAACAGCCAAGGGTGGGCGTTGGCTAGTAAGTAAGTAAGTAAGTAAGTAAGGTAAGTCTACACAGTCAATATGGCGCTCATTCACCATTGCATGCGTTCTTATGGGAGTAATAATTTAATTTTTTTTCACCGTAAATATGTTCGACCGCCGTTTAAAATTATTTTTCGCTTGTTTATATAACATAGAAGAATAGAAAAAAAATATGTCACTCCAATACCAGCGCGGCCCAGAAAGTCGATAATTACCTTTTTTTCGAGCAGTTCAGATTATTGCCAACATACTGCAACACACTACTGCCAGCATAGGAAATAGATGAGCTTTTTAAAATGTACATGCTAACTGGAATACTGCATGCATGTCCTGAAATGTGTACACTCCCTGATAGCGGGTGGCTACCACATATTCTCCAGTGTTCATTCTCTTCAAAGAGTTAATTAACAGAAGTTTCAAATTCACCATTATAATAAATGCTGAAGTACATACCTTTATATGTTTAATACAGCAGCATCACTTAAAAATGTTTGGTTTTTATTAAATTGCTATTTTATATTTATTCACCATGGGTACCAGTACTATTTTTCTTATATTTGTTTGATCTGACTCTGGTACTCTGTCTTCTCTGTTACTGTACAGTATCTAATTTACTGTGGTTTATTAAAATGAAATTAATGTATTTGAGTTACGCGATCCACTACAGAACACATCCCTTGTATAAGTCAAGGTTTGTCGTATTGTAAAAAATCACAAATGTGGAGGTAATTGTACTCTCGAGTCTCAATTAAAGACAGCGTATTAAATTACCCAATTTTATTAAAAACATGATTATTATATTAGTTCAAATATATTTTTGAGTAATAAATAAATGATTTTAATAAAATACAAAAATGTCGGTATGGAGAACCATACATGACTTCCATGTTCTAAGATTTATATTTAAAATCATATTCGAAATGAAATATTACCATAGAAACTACTTCTTTCTACTTATTGCTTCAGCCTTAACCACGGTACTGTGGTCACTAACTTATACCACCTGACGTTTTCGCACTCGATTTTCACTGATGATGGCAGTCGATGGACTGCCGAAAAGTCTGGTTTTACAGAAAACATTGGACTACGGCTAAACAGCCCGGGAAGGAATTTTAACAAAGAACTACTTCTTTGGTGCCGATAACGTAGTACACATATAAAAAATTCTTCCCTCCCCAATCAACTATAATTTTAATTAATAGAAAATTACCCCCACCCCGTTCACCTAACCTCTTCATTTATAGATATTTCATCTACGTTTCTACAGTGGATTATTATGAGCTTCTTATCAGGATACTTTATTTATCAAAATTAAGTACTTTACTCTTGTTAAAACATAAAACATTGCAGGTAAACTACCCCTTTCTCTTAACCGATCTTCACCAAAATCAATAGACCTTCAGTCCTCTACAATTCAGGGATGCATGCAAAAAATTTGGTTCTGTTTGAATGTGCGACAGTTATCGTTCGTCATATAAACAATTACCCTTGTTAAAACATAAAATGTTGCAGGTACACTACCCCTATCCCTTAACCGATCTTCAACAAAATCAACAGACCTTGAGTTCTCTTTAATTCAAAAAAGTATGCAAAAACGTAGTCGATTCTGTTTGAATTTGCGGCAGTTATCGTTCGTCATATAAAAAATTATCCTTGTTAAAACATAAAATGTTGCAGGTAAACTATCCCTTAACCGATCTTCACCAATACCAATAGGACTTGAGAACTCTACAATTCAGGGCTGTATGCAAAACATTATTTTATTCTGTTTGAATTTGCGGCTGTTATCGTTTGCCATAGACAAAATTACCCCCGATAAAAAAACGTTGCAGGTAAACTACCCCTTCCCCTTAAACGATCTTCACCAAAACCAACAGGTCTTGAGAACTCTAGAATTTAGGGCTGTATGCAAGTAATCATTTGATTCTGTTTGAATTTACGGCTGTTATCGTTTGCCATAGAAAATACCCTTGTTAAAACATAAAAGGTTTCAGGTAAACTACCCCTTTCCCTCAACCGATCTTCACCAAAAACAATAGGTCTTGAGAACTGTACAATTTAGGGCTGTATGCAAATAATCATTTGATTCTGTTTGAATTTGCGGCTGTTATCGTTTGCCATAGAAAATACCCTTGTTAAAACATAAAACGTTGCAGGTAAACTACCCCTTTACCTTAACCGATCTTCACCAAAACCAACAGGTCTTGAGAACTCTATAATTCAGGGCTGCATGCAAAAGAGTAGTTGATTCTGTTTGAATTTGCGGCTGTTATCGTTTGCCATAGAACAAAATTACACTTGTTTAAAAAAAACTATCTCAGGTAAACTACCCCTTTCCCTTAACCGATCTTCACCAAAATCAATAGGTCTTGAGTACTCAACAAATCACGGCTACATGCAAAAAATTATTTGATTCTGTTTGAACGTGCGACTCTTATCGTTTGCCATAAACAATACCCTTTTAAAACATAAAACGTTGCAGGTAAACTACCGCTTTCCCTTAACCGATCTTCACCTAAAACAATAGGTCTTGAGTACTCAACAGATCAGGGCTGCATGCAAAACATTATTTGATTCTGTTAGAATTTGCGGCTCTTATCATTTGCCATAGAAAATACCCTTTTAAAACATAAAACGTAGCAGGTAAACTACCCCTTTCCCTTAACCGATCTTCACCAAAATCAATAGGTCTTGAGAACTCTACAATTTAGGGCTGTATGCAAATAATCATTTGATTCTGTGTGAATTTGCGGCTGTTATCGTTTGCCATAGAAAATACCCTTGTTAAAACATAAAACGTTGCAGGTAAACTACCCCTTTCCCTTAACCGATCTTCACCAAAACCAATAGGTCTTGAGAACTCTATAATTCAGGACGGTATGCAAAAGAGTAGTTGATTCTGTTTGAATTTGCGGCTGTTATCGTTTGCCATAGAACAAAATTACACTTGTTTAAAAAAAACCGTCTCAGGTAAACTAACCCTTTCCCTTAACCGATGTTCACCTAAAACAATAGGTCTTGAGTACTAAACAGATCAGGGCTGCATGCAAAACATTATTTGATTCTGTTTGAATTTGCGGCTGTTATCGTTTGTCATATAAAATACCCTTATTAAAACATAAAATGTTGCAGGTAAACTACCCCTTTCCCTTAACCGATCTTCACCAAAAACAATAGGTCTTGAGAACTCTCCAATTCAGGGCTGTATGCAAAAGAGTAGTTGATTCTGTTTGAATTTGCGGCTGTTATCGTTTGCCATAGAAAACAATTACCCTTAATTAAAAAAAAATCGTTGCAGGTAAACTACCCCTTTCCCTCAACCGATCTTCACTAAAAACAATAGGTCGTGGGTACTCTACAAATCAGGGCTGTATACAAAAAATGATTTGATTCAGTTTGAATTTGCGGCTGTTATCGTTTGCCATAGAAAAAAAAATCTACAGACAGACACACACACGGACACTTTTCAAAAAATGACTTTTTTCATGTTTTGAGTGTAGTACAATCAGAATGTGCAATAATCTCGAACACGATTTTTTTTGCCATCACCATACTTCTATTTCCTTAAGGAACATGGAAGTAAAAACGTTGCAGGTAAACTACCCCTTTCCCTTAACCGATCTTCACCAAAACCAATAGGTCTTGAGAACTCTATAATTCAGGGCTGTATGCAAAAGAGTAGTTGATTCTGTTTGAATTTGCGGCTGTTATCGTTTGCCATAGAAAAAAATTACACTTGTTTAAAAAAAACCGTTGCAGGTAAACTACCCCTTTCCCTTAACCGATCTTCACCAAAATCAATAGGTCTTGAGTACTCTACAAATCAGGGCTACATGCAAAACATTATTTGATTCTGTTTGAATTTGCGACTGTTATCATTTGCCATATAAAATACCCTTGTTAAAACATAAAACGTTGCAGGTAAACTACCCCTTTCCCTTAACCGATCTTCACCAAAAACAATAGGTCTGAGAACTCTACAATTCAGGGCTGTATGCAAAAGAGTAGTTGATTCTGTTTGAATTTGCGGCTGTTATCATTTGGCATAGGAAAAATTACCCCTGATAAAAAACGTTGCAGGTAAACTACCCCTTTCCCTTAACCGATCTTCACCAAAAACAAGAGGTCGTGAGTACTCTACAAATCAGGGCTGTATGCAAAAAATGATTTGATTCAGTTTGAATTTGCGGCTGTTATCGTTTGCCATAGACAAAAATCTACAGATTGACATAGACACACTTTTCGAAAAATGTCTTTTTACTTCCATATTCCTTAAGGAAGTATGGTGATGGAAAAAAAAATCGTGTTCGAGATTATTGCAGATTCTGATTCTACTACACTCAAAACATGAAAAAAAGTCGTTTTCCGAAAAGTGTCTGTGTGTGTGTGTCTGTCTGTCTGTGTGTCTGTCTGTCTGTCTGTCTGTCTGTAGATTTTTTTTCTATGGCAAACGATAACTGCCACAAATTCAAACAGAATCAAAAGATTATTTGCATACAGCCCTAAATTGTAGATTTCTCAAGACCTATTGTTTTTGGTGAAGATCGGTTAAGGAAAGGGGTAGTTTACCTACAACGTTTTTTTTAACAAGGGTATTTTCTATGGCAAACGATAACAGCCGCAAATTCAAACAGAATCAAACAATGTTTTGCATACAGCCCCGATTTGTAGAGTACTCAAGACCTATTGTTTTTGGTGAAGATCGGTTAAGGGAAAGGGGTAGTTTACCTGTAACGTTTTATGTTTTAACAAGGGTATTTCCTATGGCAAACGATAACAGCCGCAAATTCAAACAGAATCAAAAGATTATTTGCATACAGCCCTAAATTGTAGAGTTCTCAAGACCTATTGTTTTTGGTGAAGATCGGTTGATGGAAAGGGGTAGTTTACCTGCAACGTTTTTTTAACAAGGGTATTTTCTATGGCAAACGATAACAGCCGCAAATTCAAACAGAATCAAATAATGTTTTGCATACAGCCCTGATTTGTAGAGTACTCAAGACCTATTGTTTTTGGTGAAGATCGGTTAAGGGGAAGGGGTAGTTTACCTGCAACGTTTTTTTATCAAGCGTATTTTCTATGGCAAACGATAACAGCCGCACATTCAAACAGAATCAAATAATTTTTTGCATACGTCCCTGAATTGTAGAGGTCTCAATGACTTTCGATTTTGGTGAAGATCGGTTAAGGGGAAGGGGTAGTTTACCTGCAACCTTTTACGTTTTAACAAGAGTAAAGTACTTGAAAATTTATTTAAACTTTTTGAAACAATGGTAATTGTTAAAAATAAAATAATTTTGTTGCCAGGCAATAAAATTATAATTTTTTCATTTTAATGTAATATAATATTTTTCATTTAATACAGCAATAAAAAGGCAGGTAAGAGACAGCCTGGCTGTTTGGGTGAAAATGATTTTAAATATAAATCTTAGAATATGGAAGTCATGTATGGTTCTCCATACCGATATTTACTTCCATATTCCTTAAGGAATGGAAGTATGGTGATGGCAAAAAAAATCGTGTTCGAGATTATTGCAGATTCTGATTCTACTACACTCAAAACATGAAAAAAAGTCGTTTTCCGAAAAGTGTCTGTGTGTGTGTCTGTCTGTCTGTCTGTGTGTCTGTCTGTCTGTCTGTCTGTCTGTCTGTGTGTGTGTCTGTCTGTGTGTCTGTAGATTTTTTTTCTATGGCAAACGATAACTGCCGCAAATTCAAACAGAATCAAATAATTTTTTGCATACAGCCCTGATTTGCAGAGTACTCGTGACCTATTGTTTTTGGTGAAGATCGGTTGAGGGAAAGGGGTATTTTACCTGCAACGGTTTTTTTTTAGCAAGGGTAATTTTGTTTGTTTGGCAAACGATAACAGCCGCAAATTCAAACAGAATCAAATAATGTTTCGCATACAGCCCTGAATTGTAGAGTTCTCAAGATCTGTTGATTTTGGTGAAGATCGGTTAAGGGAAAGGGGTAGTTTACCTGCAACCTTTTACGTTTTAACAAGAGTAAAGTACTTGAAAATTTATTTAAACTTTTTGAAACAATGGTAATTGTTAAAAATAAAATAATTTTGTTGCCAGGCAATAAAATTATAATTTTTTCATTTTAATGTAATATAATATTTTTCATTTAATACAGCAATAAAAAGGCAGGTATGACACAGCCTGGCTGTTTGGGTGAAAATGATTTTAAATATAAATCTTAGAATATGGAAGTCATGTATGGTTCTCCATACCGATATTTTTTATGTTTTGAGTGTAGTACAATCAGAATCTGCAATAATCTCGAACACTATTTTTTTTTGCCATCACCATACTTCCATTTCCTTAAGGAACATGGAAGTAAAATTGAAAAATAAAAAACCACTTCTATATTTTAGTATTTTCCGATAACTTTTTGTTTCAAAAAACGTTTGCCACATAATTTGACTACTGAAAACCTATAGTAAATGTTATTAATTTGTTTTGTATTGTGCAACTTAAAATGGCTATTTATGAAAAACATTTTAAAAAATTAAAATTTTGAATGTTTTCCTTACTAAATTCTTTAACTTTAGACCCAAAAAAAGCACAGTAGTTACAGTGGAAATCGTTTAACTCGAAAACGGTTACCACAAAATATCGGTTAACACGAAATACCACTCGGGTACCGATCGCCGTTTGTTATGTACAGTGTATTATTTGTATGGTTAACACGAAAGGTTTACCTGAAAAATATCGGTTAACACGAAAAATTTTTGTTAAAAATAATTTTTTTTTGGCTGGCTTTTAAGTAACTGCATACAAAATAAAGCCACACAAGTACGCCCAAAAGCTTGTTTTCGATGTAACGGAATCCATTCTTCATCTCTAAAAGAGAAAGAGCTGGTAGTGACCATAGTTTGTTTTGTCTACCTGTTTTGTTTTGTCTTCATACCAAGTTCTATTTACAGTACGTACTGTATACAGTGTACCGTTGTTTACGAGAAACCATAGCCTCTCCTTCAGCACCAAATGTGTTGTTCATTGACCGCAAATAAACCGTTATCGCTTACATTAACTACCTACTCTATAGGGTGTGGTGAGTTCAGTTCAGTTGTATTCTGTGTGTGTACAGCGGTGGTAAAGTTTGCGGTACGGTACCGGGTACCGATAACATTTTATTGTAAAAAATTTACTCAGTTGTGAGGATTAACTGTTTACTTTTTTACTGTACAAACTTCTTAGTCTTTTACAGCCAGTTAAGTGACGTTAAGCGTGTGACGTGTACGTGTTAAGTGAAGTTACGCTTTCGTAAATTTCGTTTTTGCAGTCCGGAAGTAAAATGGAGAAGAAAGTGCGTAAACAAAGTGCCCTCTCTTTAGAAAAATAGTTGAACTCCTCCAAGCTGTTAATGAGGGTATTTGAACTAAAACAGAAATCGGTAAAACATTCGGTATACCAAAGTCGACGTTATCCACGATTATAAAAAATACAGATAAAACTTTAGAACTGTATGAGTCGGGCAAGTTTGAACCAGGTAGAAAACGTTTCCGTAAGGCAAACCACGAAAACTTAGAGGCTGCTCTTCTTGTTTGGTTTAAGCAAGCAAGATCACAAGATGCTCCTATTTCTGGACCACTACTGATGGAGAAAGCAAACGTTTTTGCTGAACAGATGAACTTAAATTTCACTGCAAATCCTGGCTGGCTAGAAAGGTTTAAAAAACGAAATGGCATAACCTCTAAAAACATCTGTGGCGAATGAAGACAGGTCTCACAAGAAATGACATCATCGTGGTTGCAATCTACGCTGCCTGCAATTTTAAAAGACTATCCACGTAAGGATATTTTCAACGCCGATGAAACAGGACTATTTTTCCGTTGTATGCCCGATAAAACACTTTAATTCAAAGGGGAGCAGTGCTCTGGTGGTAAAAAGTCCAAAGAGAGAGTGACAGTGATGGTAGGTTGCAATGCTGATGGGTTAGAAAAAGTTCTGTTACTTTTTATAGGAAAAAGTTTAAAGCCACGCTGTTTTAAAAATGTTAAAAAGTTGCCAGTAGAATATAGAGCTAACAAACGAGCGTGGATGACGTCTAAAATTTTTACCGAATGGCTGGTTTCGTTAGAAAAACATTTCACGTCTCAGAAGAGGAAAATTGTGTTAATTATTGACAACTGTCCTGCCCACCCATGTGACCTAAAATTGATGGGAATTAAACTTGTTTTTCTACCACCGAACACGACTAGTGTCCTACAACCTTGTGATCAAGGTATTAATCAAAATTTAAAATTTCAGTACAGAAAGTTACTTCTGCGGAAATACTTGGCCACTATTGAGGGGAAAAAAGATTTCTGTGTAAATGTTCTGGATGCTTGTAACTTGTTAAGAACAGCGTGGAACCTCGTGACGCCTACAACAATTCAATATTGTTTCGCTCATGCTTGATTCATTTTGAATTCAGAAACTGAACAACCCGAAGAAAATGAAATTGATCCTACATTATCTGAAATGTTTAATCGTGTGTCATCTGTATTAAATGTTTCAATTTCTCTAAAAGAGTACGTGACTGTCGACGAGAACGTAACTACGGCTCCCGTATTAACAGATACCGATATCGTGGAAACAGTGCAAGTTGACAACTGTGAAGGTGATGATAGTGACGACGAACTTGACATGGAAAATGATAGTGAAAATGTTCCTATCGCTACCGATATGCTTTCGTTGCTGAGCCGTGTTCGTCGATATTTTGAAGCCAACTCGGAAGGTGAAATGTTTGAACACGTTGATAAATTAGAACAATTTGTTGAAAATAAAATAGTGCAAAATTGTGTGCAAAAGAAAATAACGGATTATTTTAAATAAAGATAAACACGAAAACTACGGTAAAGTTGAAAGACATACAGTAGTCTATAAGAAAACCTAAATCATAGGACTAAATTTAGAACAGCTAATAATAATTTTAAGAAAAATTAACAATAATAAACCATGAGGATAAATAAAAGGTTGGGATTTGTTGCATTTAATATTCACACTAGTGGGGAAAACAGGTTATTGCCGAACCTTATAAGGCTGTGAAAGTTAATAATTAGATTTCAGCATGTACAATTTAATTAAAAATACAAATAACAGACAATTTGTTAATTCCAGTTATATTAAAGTACAATAAACAATTACAAGGAGGCCTAAGGTAATATTGTAATACAGATTACCTTAAAATTCACTACAAATGATATTTTAAGCTAGACACTTTTCAGAATGGTTATCGTTTGCAATAGTTCATGATTATGGAAAGGTAAAAATATTGAAGCAGGAAATAATCAGATCATTCTGACCAGCTGACGTAGCAACATACGTGTGTAACAGTAACAAGCAGATGTGGTGGGGGTAGCTTTGATACATTCCTAAACCTGCTACTATACATAGCAGCAGAAATTGCTGAGCAATTCTCCTAGTTGATTAACATAGTTACAAGAGTAAAATTTGTAGTTGTATAGGCAATACTTCGGATTTGACACATTCTGCTTTAAGCAAAAGAGAATTGTGCAAAGAGTTTTATTATATAATTTTGCAGTATAATTGTGAATGAGCTCTGTTGTTATCATAGTAATCGTTATGTTTGTAGATTGTGATGTGTCAGATGAAAGCAGTAATGTAAGTAAAAGAGAAGCACAGGTTGGTGGCTTGAAGTTAGACTTGCCATTAGATGAAGATGATTATCTAATGCCTTCTCCACAACAGAGCCAAACTGCAACAACGTACATGGATTTAATTGGTGATACTAAATTGCCAGGTAAGCATAATACAATTATGTAGTAACATACCTTTTAGTTTATTTAGTCCATGAAAATAGGAATGTCATGTTAATGTTAATTCCTTTTTTTTGTAAATTACAATTTTTAAAAAATTTAATATTTTCTGCCCCCCCCCCAATACACACACAAGAGATATAGAATTTTCATGAATATGTAATTGCTTTTCAGCAGATCATCCTGATGGAAATGGTGTACTTAGAAATTATCATCCAGATTTCCTCCCGCCACAAACAAGTGTGGATAATCCTGAATACCACTTGGTCACAGCACCTGTATTAGGCATACCCCATGCTCATACTCTTATACATACACCTACTGTACAAGTAAACAATGGTTTACCACAGCAGAAATCGTCTGAAGAAGAGTCTGATCATGAATATTATAATGATTTTGATCGATTGCAACGAGAACTTCAGCCATTGAGAAGGAATGAGACAACTGTTTAAATTTCAGTGTTATTAAACAGGATTTGTACAGTGCTTTGAGTCACTTTGACATGTATAATTTATATATAATATAATAAGTGTTGATAAAGACAATTACAAACACAAATTAAGAATTTAGTACATTTTGACCCTTGTAAAATAATATTTTTTAGTTGCCCAGTAGATAATACTTTAAAATTTGTACAGATTTTTATATGTGTATGTATTATGTTATTTTATGTACATTATGTATGTATTGATTTGTTTTCTTTTATTTTTATGTACTGTAAATTAATGATACAGTCATCTGTAAAAAAAACAGCTAAGTATATGATGAATCTCCACATAGCATTTACTATTAGTAGTTCCCAGATGATAATGAATTCATTTAGAAATGTGTGGATGTAATAACTTCCAGAAGATGTAGGGTCTTTTTAAGTGTTTAAAAATGTTTCTGATGAATCTGTCCTGTTCATTTGATTAAAAATTCCTTAAATGAAAGTTAACTATTATTGAAGAAACCTGTTTTATCTGTTACTGTAGCTTTTTAATAATTATATTTAAGTTCTGTTAATGGTTATTTTAAGAAATGTTATGTAAATTTAGATTTTATTGTTTTTATAGATATCTGTATAGTGTAACTCAGTTATTGTTTAGATGTATTATAGTGAACAAGTTTTCTTACTAAATTTGTAGACAGAGGTGGTGAATCAATGGTAACATTGATGAGTTGAATACAAAAGACATAAGTAAACATTTTATTCATTTATATAAATTTGAAATGTGTATTCCATGGTACCGGTTGTAGATAGAATATCATGTGCAGAATGATAATGAAAAAGAGTAAATGTGTCAGAAAACCATAGTTATTATTTGTATTTCATTTGAAACAGACATCTTATAAATTTTGTGTTAGCATGTGTGTTTAATAGTTATTGAATGGAGAGTTTCTAGCAAATATATACTTGCTTTTATACTAATTATAAAAATAATTATTTTTATTTTCATGTGTCTTCAATTCTGGTGCCCAATATACATCTCAGATACATTCTATACCATCAGGGACTGAATGTATTGTACAGATGTATTTTGTACATTTCTTAATTATAGTCAGTCACTGATGGTACAGAACATGAGTATAAAAATGTTATGCACTAGAATTGTAACATTTCCAGATTTCATAAATAATTGTTCTTATAATATGTGTGTGTGGGGGGGGGGGCATGAGTGTGTACACTTTTTAGTTTCTAGTAAACAATTTAAAGATAAAGAGCAACCCAAAATTTTTTAGAACTGATTAGTTTTGTGTAAGCATCCATACATACACATGATATTTAGCCTGAGTTTAAATTCAAAAATCTTTTAATATATTATAATTGCATACTTTTATAATGTGATTACATAATAGCTTTATTGTGCTATGTACTATTGATTAATACAAGTTTGGCAGTGAGTTATGGTTTAGAAGAACCTATATTGCCTGGACATGCTAAGTTATTTTGTGAGAAGTATAAAACATCTAATTACTTTGCCTTTTTATTTAAATTTTCTCTGCTGTTGGATCACCTTATGTCCTCATCTCCATCATGTGCTGTGTCTGTGCACATAACTGTGTGTGTGTGTGTGTGTGTGTGTGTGTGTGTGTGCGTGCGTGCGTGCGTGCGTGCGTGCGTGTGTGTGTGTGTGTGTGTGTGTGTGTGTGTGTGTGTGTGTGTGTAGATTCACGGGTTGAATAAGGGTACATTTACTTCAAGCATGGAGAGTTTATGTTAATATATTATCATCTGATTTAAAGTTACTAAATGTCAGTAACCAGGTGAGATGATTTATTACTCAGAACATTATTTAGTAATTCTTATTTCTTGTATTTCAATGAAGGTGTACCGAGTTATTTGACAGGTGGAAGAACACAACAGATTGTTTCTTTTTTAAGTTACATGGATGTGTAATAGACACAAAAATGGTATTGGCTATATGATTGTGTTTGTGTAAACATAATTTATATGAAATACTGGTATCCAGTTATGCCTTAAATAATCTTATTGAATGTTTGTAATCTACACATTCTTATTGTTTTAACATGTATGTGTGTGTGCGCAAATTGTGCCATTTGTAGAGTGGCTGTTGTACTTTTTGTTTTATTTATCAAATGTTTTAAAAGCAAGCATATAATTAATTGATTAGTTAACACTAAGAAATTTATCTTTGTACTTACATTGCTGAGATATGTACATAAAATTCTGAAGAAACTTGAATGACAGTTCATTAATCAACGAAACTATATTGACTTGTTAGTTAATGTTTACTTATATAAAATATTTCTAAGTATAACAATTCATTTATAGAAAAGCAATTTTACTTTAAAAAGAATTGTCATTCACTAATTTCTGCAGATATAATTAGACTGTGATAATGTTGTTATATTTAAAAAAGTATTTAGCAATATGTTTATTGATTTTAATACATTGTTCAAACAAACCATTTTTTAATTATGATCTTTTATTGTTAGTTGTAGTATTATAAGTTTAGCAAAAATTTTATAATGTTTATTTGAGGAAGATGTAGGCTCATACTCAATAATGTTGACAGCCTACGTATATAACATTTATGAAGTGATAAAATATTTTTGTATTATTTAAAATTATATAATTTTAACTAAACAATACAATTATTATAACAATCGTTTTTAACAGTAATATTGAGAATTTATTTAAAATAATTAAATACCATAAAAGTTTTTTTGTCTCAATGTACAGTAGTTATTGTTGATATTTTTCTGTTTGCAATACTGGGTATATAATTCTAATTCTAGAATAAAGTGTGCTCAATGTGAGAGGACAGTGCAGTATTATAACTGTAAATCTATGCAGATATAAAAATTAAGTGCAGAATACATAGTTTTTTTAAATCTGTTTGATTTTTTACTAACATTCCAGTTTTTTAAATGTAAACATGATCAGTTATTAAAGTAATGGTGTGAAACTGTATAGAAACACACCAACATGTTTCGATAAGTGATTAGAAATCAATCCCTATAAAATAATCTATCATTTTCAGCAGTTCCAAACCATTGTATCATACATCACTGTAAGAAAACAATATTTTGGATGTAAATAAATTATCTGATAAGAAATAAAATCACATGTTGTGGTAATATATTAAATCCTTGTATATAACTTTTTTCAGGTACTGTCAGTTATGATTTTCTCAATAATCTGTTTAAAATTCCTCAGTTAAAAAGAAATTACTGCATAGCTAGTGCTGACGTGCTGACAGTTGTTAAGTACAGTAGCACACACTTTGTCCAATTCATTTATAATATATGTGATCAAGTAAGTTTTGTGAGATTCTTCTAAATTTAAAATTAACAGGTTTGTGTTTGTATATTGTTAGTGTGAATGTATCAGTTTTAACTGGTTAGTAATCCAGTCAAACAAATTTGGTGTTTGAGAATACTAGTGCCATTTGATCAAAGTAGCGTGCATTATTATACTTGCCAGAATCATTGTATGCTAGATGTAAGTTCTTGTTATTAAAAATCAGAATATGTAAATTTAATTCTTATATTCATTAAAATGTTTATTTTTTGAGTCTTAGTTTTTCATTGAAAATTGTTCAAAAAATGAAATATTTGTGTAAAATGAAATTAAACCTTTAACACGAATGATTTGTATTCATATTTGATTATAAAAAGTTAGGAACCTGAGAACTATGTGTACTACATGTTTTAATTAGTGCTATTGTACCTACAGATATTTTATAGTAAAGTAAAATAATGCTAAATGGTGTTGTGTTAAATGATTTTTCTGTTTAAACCTACTGAATGAATGGTTTTAGAATCTTGTCAGAGATTATTTACCTTTGATCTATAGTGTTGCACTGTGTGGGTATCAGAAGTAGTCACTCAGGCCCGGATTTCCCACTAGGCACACTAGGCACGTGCCTAGGGGCGGCAGGCTCAGGGGGGCTGCACGATGTGAAAAATTATTTGTTCAAATTTCATGTTTTCGGTTTTTTAATTACAGTATTTGTATTGGGCACTTGCATTATGGCCAAATTGAAGAAAATGGTTTTGAAATAACCTTTAATTATATCATTGAATAACACGGTATTGACACTGGGCACAGTTGTATATACAGGTCTGGACACTCCGTTGAAATTCTTGTCCACTTTTTTGCCGACTAAAATAGTTTGTTTCGCTATTGCTTGGGGCACCTCGATCTAGAAGTCAATTTCTACTGTGCATGATCATATATTCAAAGCGCAATAGAGAATGTTGTTTAAATGAAGGAAGAACTTGATACATTTAATTTTATATTAGTTTTATATTAACTAAATTAAATATATCAAGCTCTTCCCTTCGTTTAAACATTCTCTATTGTGCTTTAAATATATTGTTACGACGGTCTACTTGATCGTCATAGGTACAGTGGAAACAAAATGCACTACACCAATTAAGTCACTAATCCCCAGCTTTAATTTTCACAGTTAACAGTTCGTAATTAACAACAAAGTCTCTTATAACGAATCAAATAAAAATTGTTCACACGCAAATAAATGTCAACTAATATTAAAACACAGTTGTATTACAATATACCGTCTGATTATAAAACACAAGACTTAACTAATAACCACTTGAACACGCACAGTAATATCGCCCGATAATAACTCGAACCGCACTGTAAATATATCGCAGCTATACTGAAACTTAAGGCCGTGGCCGCCATGTATTTATACCTCCGCTCACAGACCAGAACGTTCCAAATTGTGTCTTAGCGCCAGTGTGAACTATGTAATTAATTGCGGCCTTGACACAGGCCGCACGGCTGGCGGCTTCGAGAAAACTTGCGAATGCGTCTAGAGTCATGTATGCCACACACATTAGAGCGAGATTCGTCTGGCACATTCGACAAACAGGTAGATTGTAGATTGTGGTGTCGAAACATCACATGCACATGATCATGCACAGTAGGAAATTACTTCTAGATCGAGGCGCCCCAAGCGATATTGAAACAAACTATTTTAGTCAGGAAATTCGTGGAAAAAATATATAACCCCCCCTCCAATGAAGTGTCCAGACCTGTATATACGACCGTGGAGCGGAGCAAGGGAGCACACGCCGCTCGTCACGTGTCGTCAGCACCAGTGAGTGAGACACAGGCACAGGTCGCGACATGCACCCCCCCCCCCATCACTCCAGTCTTGCATCGTTCTAGCAACACTAACGGTGATCATTTGTTTTCGTATATTTTCTGATGTTATTTTCAGTTTCTGTTATTTCTGACTTGTCTGGATCACTGGAACAAGTAGTAAGTGCAAGAATTAGATTAATAGTATAAGTAGTAAGTATATATGAGCGGTGAATTATTTTTTTTTACAAAGAATGAGTGAGAAAAGGATAAAGCTTAGTGGATTGTTGTATCAAAAACTTGCAAAGGAAAAACGTGAAAAAGAGACTGAGCTTTTAAAAATTATTAAAAAAGTTGACAGTTTTTTCAGACCTGTAGAAAAACTAAATAATGTGGAAGGAGACTCGTGTCAACAGCACGGTATTGCATGTGGTTGTGAAAATTTTGAAAAATCTAATGTAGATAATAGTGGTTTTGATTGTGAAAACAATGAACACTTAAACAGTGAGCGTAAAGGTGTGGATTTAAAATTCCCCCCCCCCATGGCGCTACAGTCCAAGTCGTGCCCTGGCCTCCACCAATCTCCGCCTCCAATCTACTATCCATTGCAGCCCTCCTCCAATTTCTTATTCCCATGTCCCTCGTGTCTTCTGCATAGCCATCTTCCCACCTCATCCTCGGTCTGCCTCTAGGTCTCATTCCCTCCCATGTACCCAGCAGAGCCCTTTTGAGGTTCCTGCCATCCTCCATTCTCATAACATGTCCGGCCCAATGCAACCTTTGCATTCTTATAAATTTTGAGACTGGTATCTCTTTATATATTTGATACAGTTCATTGTTGTATCTCAGTCTCCATGAGCCATTTTCTTGTATTGGGCCTATAATGCATCAGGATTTTCCTTTAAAGGTGCCTACTGTGTCGGCTGTTTTCTGTGTGATTGTCCATGCCTCACACCCGTAGCATAACACCGGTCTGATGACAGTCCTATATATTTTTCATTTATGAAAAGAAATCAATGAAAAGATTTTGTGACGTTTATATACAGTTTAAATATATATAATACAAAAATACAAATTATTACACCTACCTGCAAAGGTTCTTTTTGGGTCCAGAAATCCGATCGCACGTACATCAGACGCAAACATGTGTTTCATAGGTTAGTGAAATGACACTCTACACGTTTTTATGAAGAGAATTATTTAAGCTTTATTATTCATTGAATATACTCTGTTCAAATTATTCATTACTCATTTCTGTCTGTCTACAAAACCTATTATCTTTTAGTGTACTTTTAAACTGGAATACAGCTTCCTAGTAATCGGTAATTTTACAGTATTTACTTACATGCTATAGCTTACCTTGTACATCACACGCACACAAACAGCCCAGCCTGCAATTTACATTCTCACAGACACACAGAAAATTATAAAGCCCTTAACATTTTTTGGAATATCCCCCCCGCCGGCAACGTGGTTTTCGATTGATCATTATTACTCTTTTAAAATTTATTGTTAGTGTCCAAAAAATCGATAGACGTGTTCTCCACTTTTTATTCGACCGCGGTCACATGGGTTTCACTGTTATATTATAAAAAAAACTGATAAAATTGAGCAGAGCGCACTTGGCGCTGTGTCGGCCGACACAATCAACGACGGACTGGGCAAGCGTCTCTCGCAAGCGGGAGGAAGTTGATGTTCACCGCCAACGGATTTCGTCGACGCTCATAGTTGAGTTGTTGCAGTTGATCGACGCTGTTCATGATACATAGTGGGTTTTTCTGTAGTATGCGCCCATGATATTTAGGCGCTTTTGGCTTGATGTCACCAGATGTGCGGACCTTAATTTGCATATCCTCCAGCTCGGATTGTAAGTCTCACAAAAACTTCGTTTCTGCGCCATTTTCGACAGCGTCGGTTGCTCGACTTCGCGTCCCACCCGCGCGTATACCTGTGTCATGCGTACAGGCGCATGACCACATTCAACAAAGTTCTTGGAAGTCGAGGGTGGCTGCATACCTCAACTGATTACACAATGCGATATTGCGTTGCTGCCTTGGTTATAAACTGTTCTCTTTGCCATGTGTTCTGGTTTGTTGGAATAAAATTTACACAATACCTTTGTCAAGCCCCGAAAATGAAATAAAATAAAATGCACCATATTTTTGACACGTTACAATTTTTCTTTTCAAAGTATGCGCTGGGCCGGACATGTTATGAGAATGGAGGATGGCAGGAACCCCAAAAGGTCTCTGCTGGGTATATGGGAGGGAACGAGACCTAGAGGCAGACCGATAAAGAGTTTTATACAGTTCTCGACCAATTAAAATCTGAGTTGCATTAGAAGGAAAAATGCCTATGATTCAATAGCAGACAATTTTGTAGTTTTTAAGGAACTGTCTACCACACCATCTGCAACTGTCATTGAACGTGCTAATAAACTTCGATCTTTGTACAAAAATGATCTTGAGTCATCTGATAATGAATGTGTCCATTTTACTGGACTCATAAAAAATGCTGATATTATGAACACCACACTGCATATGATGTTATTCATGCGACAAGAGCAACTTCAATCTACATTTCCAAATAGTTAAATAGCTCTTCGTATGTATTTGTGTACAGCTATATCTGTTTTCTATTTTAAAAAGAATTAAATCGTGTTAGATCCACAACGAATGAGGAAAAACTCAACTCACTCTCAATCCTGCGTGTTGAGGCAGAACTTTTAAACAGTGAACAAATGAACTTTGAAGGCATTATTGAAGAATTTTCACTGATCACAGCAAGACGAAAGCCAATATAAAATCAAGCCATTTGTGTAATTTGGGATCTTATTCAATCACTCTTAAATTATTTGTTCTATTTATTCAATTTACATTACTTTCATTGATTTTACTGTTTGATGATAAAACCAAACCATGTAGGTCTATAAATAAAGCTGTAAAAAGAAAGTAGGCCTACGTATATTACTTGTTATAAAACTAATCTGTGTTACTAAAGTGTACATGTAAATAAATATTAATAAAAGTTAAAAAAAATGTAGTCTTTTTCACAGTTTCATCACATTTCCCTCTTAGATTTAAGATCAAATGAGATATTTGCAATAGAGATAGTTGAAATGACTATTTTCAGCAATTTTTTTTTAGCAGTCAAGGAGAATTAAATATATGGAAGTTACTTGGGGGGGGGGGGGCTAACAATAGTGCCTAGTGGCGGCAGGACACCTAAATCCGGGTCTGTAGTCACTGGCACAAAGTTTAAATATTCATTTTTTCCACAAGTAATCGAAAAATGATCATTGAACTATGATGGTGGTTTTCTGACCATTGTTACCAAATTGTCTGTCTTGTAGTAGTAAAAATAATAAAACCTCGAACAGTTATTTGTAGTAAACAGGTTACACACACACGCAGAGTAGCATTATGTACATATTACTCTTAGATTAAAATTTCTTCATCATAAATTACATCTCTGTTATAATAAAAAAAGTATGGTATATGGTGAAAATTTCATTAACACCTGAATTGTTTCAAGTTCTAAAGAAATTTTGATTTGTTCTCACCTACCTTGACAATTTTTTTGTTATTCTAGAATTTATTAATAATTTGGGATTGAATTGTCAACTGTATTCACCAATGAGTCTGGGTTACATGAGTTACAACATAACTATTGTTTCAGTAATGCTTGAAAATAAGTGGCTAAATTAGCTGTCGTTTCATTTGGTATATGCAAAGATCAATTAAAAATAATATGGCTCATAATCAGTGGTGGCTGGTAATGTTTTTGACTGGGGGGGGCAAAATTTTGTTGTACCCATATGTAACAAAAGTCACCAGTAGAAACTAAATTATTGCTATTATCATGAAATAATTGTAAAATTAAACCTTTTGCTTTACTACTAAAAGTATTGTTAATATCAAAAACCTACCTTGCAAACTACCAATATTTAAACAGTGTTTGAAACTGAAATTATTTATAACCCTAAGCAGTTCACGTTCCTAAACTTAAATATTTAATAAATTATATTATTCAATGCATGCATTACTAAATAAAATATATTTGTTCCCTACCTTGGATTAGTTTATTTGCTTGAACATGAAACCCATTCTCCTCTCCTTTTGTTTGGCAAAATGGTCAGTAACTAATTCATTGAAGTTGGGAGTTATTTCTAACATTTTTTTTTTCTATTGAACACATTCCCAGAGCACTTAGTCTGTCCTCTTTAATTGTGTTACGTGTAAATGTTTTAATGCGTTTGAGAGTTGAGAAACATCGTTCACTTTCTGCTGTAGTCATAGGGATTGTACAAATAATTTTTAATAGTTTTACCAGTTCGGGAAAAACAGTAACTAGATTGTTTTCATATACAAAATTGAGTAGAACCAATGCACCAGTTGCCTTTGTGAAGTCAGGCCTGCTGTATAGAACTACCAGTTCATGTCTTAATGCAGTTTCATTTAAATTAAATTGTTTGGCAGCAATTTGTAACTGTGTTTCTGGAAAGATAAGCTGATGTTTAGAAAACAGGGTTGGTTGCAACAAAACTGCTATTGCTAAATGGTCTGAAAATGAAAAATGTCATCTATGTTGGTAACTATTATGTCACAAACTTCTTTAGCTGCAGTCTTCTTGCTTTCATCAAAACGTGACATTTTTGGATTTTGTGATGATTCTCCAAAATCATTTTTTGCAGACAGACTGGCATAAAAATCAATATAATCTCTGACGTTTTGAATGTGTGACTTGAATGAGGCAACATACTGGTGCCACACCGTCTACAACTATGGTAAACGATAACAGCCGCAAATTCAAACAGAATCAAATAATGTTTTGCATACAGCCCTGAATTGTAGAGTTCTCAAGACCTCGTGGTTTTGGTGAAGATCGGTTAAGAGACTAGGGTAGTTTACTTGCAACATTTTATGTTTTAAGAAGGGTAATTTTTTATTTCCATGTTCCTTAAGGAAATGGAAGTATGGTGATGGCAAAAAAAATTGTGTTCAAGATTATTGCAGATTCTGATTGTACTACACTCAAAACATGAAAAAAAGTCATTTTTCGAAAAGTGTCTGTGTGTCTATGTCAATCTGTAGTTTTTTTTCTATGGCAAACAATAACAGCCGTAAATTCAAACAGAATCAAATTAGTTTTTGCATACAGCCCTGAATTGTAGAGTTCTCAAGACCTATTGTTTTTGGTGAAGATCGGTTAAGGGAAAGGGGTAGTTTACCGGCAACGGTTTTGTTTTAATCAAGGGTAATTTTTACTTCCATGTTCCTTAAGGAAATGGAAGTATGGTGATGGCAAAAAAAATCGTGTTCGAGATTATTGCAGATTCTGATTGTACTACACTCAAAACATGAAAAAAAGTCATTTTTCGAAAAGTGTCTGTCTGTCTTAGATTTTTTTTTCTATGGGAAACGATAACAGCCGCAAATTTAAACAGAATCAAATAATTTTTTGCGTACAGCCCTGATTTGTTGAGTACTCACGACCTTTTGTTTTTGGTGAAGATCGGTTGAGGGAAAGGGGTAGTTTACCTGCAACGGTTTTTTTTTAATCAAGGGTAATTGTTTTCTATGGCAAACGATAACAGCCGCAAATTCAAACAGAATCAACTACTCTTTTCCATACAGTCCTGAATTGTAGAGTTCTCAAGACCTTTTGTTTTTGGTGAAGATCGGTTAAGGGAAAGGGGTAGTTTACCTGCAACGTTTTATGTTTTAACAAGGGTATTTTCTATGGCAAACGATAACAGCCGCAAATTCAAACAGAATCAAATGATTATTTGCATACAGCACTGATTTGTAGAGTACTCACGACCTATTGTTTTTGGTGAAGATCGGTTGAGGGAAAGTGGTAGTTTACCTGCAACATTTTATGTTTTAACAAGGGTAATTTTTTATATGATGAACGATAACTGCCGCAAATTCAAACAGAATCGACTACGTTTTTGCATACCTTTTTGAATTAAAGAAAACTCAAGGTCTGTTGATTTTGTTGAAGATCGGTTAAGGGAAAGGGGTAGTTTACCAGCAACATTTTATGTTTTAAGAAGGGTAATTTTTTTTGCGAAAGATAACTGCCGCAAATTCAAACAGAATCAAATAATGTTCTGCATACACCCCTGAATTGTAGAGTTCATAAAATCTGTTGTTTTTGGTGAAGATCGGTTAAGGGAGAGGGGTAGTTTACCAGCAACGTTTTATGTTTTAACAAGGGTAATTGTTTATATGACGAACGATATCTGTCGCACATTCAAACAGAATCAAATATTTTTTTGCATTCACCCCTGAATTGTAGAGGACTGAAGGTCTATTGATTTTGGTGAAGATTGGTTAAGAGAAAGGGGTAGTTTACCTGCAACGTTTTATGTTTTAACAAGAGTAAAGTACTTAATTTTGATAAATAATGTATCCTAATTTGAAGCTCATAATAATCCACTGTAGAAACGTAGATGAAATATCTATAAATGAAAAGGTTAAGTGAACAGGGTGGGGGTAATTTTCTATTAATGAAAATAATAGTTGATTGGGGAGAGGAGAATTTTTTATGTGTACTACGTTATCGACACCAAAGAAGTAGTTCTTTGTTAAAATTCCTTACCGGGGTGTTTAGCCGTAGTCCAATGTTTTCTGCAAAACCAGACTTTTCGGCAGTCCATCGACTGCCATCATCAGTGAAAATCGAGTGCGAAAACGTCAGGTGGTATACGTTAGTGACCACAGTACCGTGGTTAAGGCTGAAGCAATAAGTAGAAAGAAGTAGTTTCTATGGTAATATTTCATTTCGAATATGATTTTAAATATAAATCTTAGAACATGGAAGTCATGTATGGTTCTCCATACCGATATTTTTATATGGGAAACGATAACAGCCGCAAATTCAAACAGAATCAAATAATGTTTTGGATACAGCCCTGAATTGGAGAGTTCTCAAGATCTGTTGGTTTTGGTGAAGATCGGTTAAGGGAAAGGGGTAGTTTACTAGCAACGTTTTATGTTTTATCATGGGTATTTTCTATGGCAAACGATAACAGCCGCAAATTCAAACATAATCAAATAATTTTGTGCATGCAACTCTGAATTGTAGAGTTCTCAAGACCTGTTGTTTTTGGTGAAGATCTGTTAAGGGGAAGGGGTAATTTACCGGCAACGTTTTTTTTATCAAGGGTAATTTTTTTCCTATGGCAAACGATAACAGCCGCAAATTCCAACAGAATCAAATAATGTTCTGGATACAGCCCTGAATTGTAAAGTTGTCAAGACCTGTTGCTTTGGTGAAGACGTTTCGGCAATGCCATCGACTGCCATCATCAGTGAAAATCGAGTGCGAAAACGTGAGGTGGTATATGTTAGTGACCACAGTACTGTAGTTAAGGCTGAAGCAATAGAAAGAAGTAGTTTCTATGGAAATATTTCATTTCGCATATGATTTTAAATATAAATCTTAGAAAATGGAAGTCATGTATGGATCTCCATACCGATATTTTTCTATGGCAAACGATAACAGCCGCAAATTCAAACAGAATCAAATAAGTTTTTGCATAGAGCCCTGAATTGTAGAGTTCTCAAGACCTATTGTTTTAGGTGAAGATCGGTTAAGGGAAAGGGGTAGTTTACCAGCAACGTTTTATGTTTTAACATGGGTATATTCTATGGCAAACGATAACAGCCGCAAATTCAAACAGAATCAAATATTTTTTTGCATGCAGCCCTGAATTGTAGAGTTCTCAGGACCTGTTGTTTTTGGTGAAGATCGTTTAAGGGAAAGGGGTAGTTTACCAGCAACGTTTTATGTTTAGAAAGGGTATTTCCTATGGCAAACGATAACAGCCACAAATTCAAACAGAATCAAATAGTTATTTGCATACAGCCCTGATTTCTAGAGTACTCAAGACTTATTGTTTTTGGTTAAGATCGGTTAAAAGAAAGAGGTAGTTTCCCTGCAACGTTTTTTTTATCAAGGGTAATTTTTTTCGATGGCAAACGATAACAGCCGCAAATTCAAACAGAATCAAATAATATTTTTGATGTGGCCTTGAATTGTAGAGTTCTCAAACCTACTGGTTTTGGTGAAGATCGGTTATGGGAAAGGGGTAGGTTACCTGCAACATTTTATGTTTTAACAAGGGTAATTTTTTCTATGACGAACGATAACTGCCGTAAACTCAAAGAGAATCAAATAATGTTTTGCACACAGCCCTGAACTGTAGAGTTCTCAAGACCTATTGTTTGAGGTGAAGATCGGTTAAGGGAAAGGGGTAGTTTACCAGCAACGTTTTATGTTTTAACAAAGGTATTTTCTTTGGCAAACGATAACAGCCGCAAATTCAAACAGAATCAAATAATTTTTTGCATGCAGCCCTGAATTGTAGAGTTCTCAATACATATTGTTTTTGTGAAGATCGGTTAAGGGAAAGGGGTAGGTTACCTGCAACGTTTTATATGGCAAACGATAACAGCCGCAAATTCAAACAGAATCACATAATTATTTGCATACCGCCCTGGTTCGTAGTGTTCTCAAGACCAATTGTTTTTGGTGAAGATCGGTTAAGGGGAAGGGGTAGTTTACCTGCAACGTTTTTTTTATCAAGGGTAATTTTTTTCTATGGCAAATGATAACAGCCGCAATTTCAAACAGAATCAAATAATATTTTGGATGCAGCCCTGAATTGTAGAGTTCTCAAGACCTGTTGGTTTTGGTGAAGATCGGTTAAGGGAAAGGGGTAGTTTACCTGCCACCTTTAATGTTTTAACAAGACTAATTGTTTCTATGACGAACGATAACTGCCGCACATTTAAACAGAATGAAATAATGTTTTGCATATATCCCTATATTGTAGAGAACGAAAGGCCTGTTGATTTTGGTGAACATTGGTTGCGGGGAAAGGGTAGTTTACCAGAAACATTTTTTGTTGTAACAAGAGTAAAGTACTTAATTTTGATAAATAAAGTATCCTGATAAGAATATCTTAATAAGCCACTGTAGAAACGTAGATGAAATATCTATAAATGAAGAGGCTAGTTGAACGGGGTGGGAGTAATTTTCTATAAATAAAATTTATAGTTAAAGGGGAGGGGATAATTTTTATATGTGTACTACGTTATCGGCAACAAAGTAGTAGTTTGTTGTTAAAATTCCTTCCCGGGCTGTTTGGCCATAGTGCAATGTTTTCTGCAAAACAGACGTTTCGGCAGTGCCGTCGACTGCCGTCATCAGTGAAAATCGAGTGCGATAACGTGTGGTGGTATACGTTAGTGACCACAGTACGGTGGTTAAAGCTGAAGTAATAAGTGGAAAGTAGTAGTTTCTATGGAAATATTTCATTTCGTAAATGATTTTAAATATAAATCTTAGAACATGGAAGTCATGTATGGTTCTCCATACTGATATTTTCTATGGTAAACGATAACAGCCCTATAGTAAACGATACAGAATTAACTACGTTTTTGCATACCTTTTTGAATTATAGAGAACTCAAGGTCTTTTGATTTTGTTGAAGATCGGTTGAAGGAAAGGGGTAGTTTACCTGCAACATTTTATGTTTCAACAAGAGTATTTTTTTTTTTTTTTTTTTTTGACGAAACATAACTGCCGTAAATTCAAACAGAATCAAATAATGTTTTGCATACAACCCAGAATTGTAGAGTTATCAAGACCTCTTGATTTTGGTGAAGATCGGTTAAGGGACTAGGGTAGTTTACCTGCAATATTTTATGTTTTAACAAGGGTAATTTTTTATATGACGAACGATAACTGCCGTAAATTCAAACAGAATTAACTACGTTTTTGCATACCTTTTTGAATTATAGAGAACTCAAGGTCTTTTGATTTTGTTGAAGATCGGTTGAAGGAAAGGGGTAGTTTACCTGCAACATTTTATGTTTCAACAAGAGTATTTTTTTTTTTTTTTTTTTTTTGACGAAACATAACTGCCGTAAATTCAAAGAGAATCAAATAATTTTTGCATACGTTCCTGAATTGTAGATGGCTCAAGGCCTGTTGATTTTGGTGAAGATCGGTTGAGGGAAAGGGGTAGTTTACCAGCAACATTTTATATTGTAACAAGAGAAATGTTTATATGACAAATGATAACTGCCGCACATTCAAACAGAATCAAATTTTTTTTTTCATGCATCCCTGAATTGTAGAGGACTGAAGGTCTGTTGATTTTGGTGAAGATCGGTTAAGAGAAAGGGGTAGTTTACCTGCAACATTTTATGTTTTAACAAGAGTAAAGTACTTAATTTTGATAAATAAAGTATCCTGATAAGTAGCTCATAATAATCCACTGTAGAAACATAGTTGAAATATCTATAAATGAAGAGGTTAGTTGAACGAGGTGGGGGTAATTTTGTATTAATGAAAATTATAGTTGAACGGGAAGGGGGGAATTTTTTATGTGTACTACGTTGTCGGCAACAAGGAAGTAGTTCTTTGTTAAAATTCCTTCCCGGGCTGTTTAGCTGTAGTCCAATGTTTTCTGCAAAACCAGACTTTTCGGCAGTGCCATCGACTGCCATCATCAGTGAAAATCGAGTGCGAAAACGTGAGGTGGTATATGTTAGTGAACACAATACTGTGGTTAAAGCTGAAGTAATAAGTGGAAAGAAGTAGTTTCTATGGAAATATTTCATTTCGAAAATGATTTTAAATATAAATCTTAGAACATGGAAGTCATGTATGGTTCTCCATACCGATATTTAAATTTGTCCTCAGATATGTGGCATATTTTTTAAAGTAGTGCAATAATTTTTTGTAAGTGTATTCATTGGTTTAATTTCATCATATGTTGTTTTAATTTCAACTGATTATTTTTTCATGATTTGAACAAATGGTTTTGAGATATTCTCTTCAAGATATGTAAATGATCTTCAGTACTCTATTTTACATAATGAGTAAAGCTTATTGGTTCATAATTTTGATTCTTATTTTTAAACGATTTATTAGGATTTGGTTGACATGAGTCTAATTTTTTAATAAACATTCAAAATCAGCATAAACTATAAATGGAACTCTTAAAGATTGTCAGTAATTTGTAAACAATATTTTGCTCTTTTTTATGGGGTAGGGAAAGTTCATATTTTTACATCTTTCGATTTTTGTAGTCATCTTCATGTTTACTAATTTTTCTCTTGTACAAAAATTATTCTGGATGTCTGTTGGAAATAAAGTAATTGTTCTTTACATTAACTGAGATGTATTGAAATAACTGTAGATAATGTTTATTTTCACCATCTTTTATATAAAATATATATAAGCGGCTTTGTCCTGACTGACAGAGAATCAACGTAGAGCAAAAACTACTGAAGGTAATGATCTCAAAATTTGAAGGTATATTCTTATGGGGTCGTAGGTGCTCACTAAGAAACGGTTTTAAAAACTTTCACTCCTAAGGGGCAACCCCCCCCCCCCCCCATTGTATGTATGTATCTATGTATGTACGAGTATGTTCCACATCTTCTCCTAAACCACTGGACCGATTTAAACCAAACTTGGCACAAATATTTTACGCGACGGGAGAACCAACATAGGATAGGTGTTTTTTCGATGGGGTCCTTTGGGGTCTTCCACATCTCCTCCTAAACCACTAGACCGATTTCAACCAAACTTGACATAAATATTTTACGCAACGGGAGAACCAACATAGGATAGATGTTTTCTTCGATGGGGTCCTTTGGGGGTCCTTTGGGGTCTTCCACATCTCCTCCTAAACCACTGGACCGATTTCAACCAAACTTGGCACAAATATTTTACGCTACGGGAGAACCAACATAGGATAGGTGTTTTTTCGATACGATCCTTCGGGGGTCCTTTGGGGTCTTCCACATCTCCTCCTAAACCACTGGACCGATTTCAACCAAACTTGGCACAAATATTTTACGCAACGGGAGAACCAACATAGGACAAGTGTTTTTTCGATACGATCCTTTGGGGGGGTCCTTTGGGGTCTTCCACATCTCCTTCTAAACCACTGGACCGATTTCAACCAAACTTGGCACAAATATTTTACGCTACGGGAGAACCAACATAGGGTAGGTGTTTTTTTCGATACGATCCTTCGGGGGTCCTTTGGGGTCTTCCACATCTCCTCCTAAACCACTGGACCGATTTCAACCAAACTTGGCACAAATATTTTACGCAACGGGAGAACCAACATAGGACAAGTGTTTTTTCGATACGATCGTTTGGGGTCTTCCACATCTCCTTCTGAACCACTGGACCGATTTCAACCAAACTTGGCACAAATATTTTATGCAACAGGAGAACCAACATAGCACAGGTGTTTTTTCAATACGATCCTCTGGGGGGTCCTTTGGGTCTTAAAAACTATTAGATCTGGTTACTATGGCAACCCAATAGAATAGATTCTGGTTACCATAGCATCGGTGGAAGTCTCCCGCGTAGGAAATAGCGCGGGAGTCATCCGACTGGCCTTCCCCGGAGTTCATCCACGGAACCCGGGGAGTCTTAGGTCGGATCCCGTGAAAGACGGCGGAGCCAGAGTCCACGGTTCTTATAAATAAAGATATAGGTTATGATATCAAAGGTGGTGTATGCATCTTAAGAAACTTCTTAATAGTGTGTGAATTCAGAGTTGTTTCAGTTTGAATTTAAAAGTGGATAAGTTAAGATCGAAGTAAGTTATAAGCGAGTATAAAAAAACAAAGTTTGATAGTGAATGTATTCAGATCATAGTGTTCAGACAATATAAATGCACTTGCTTCAGTTTGAATTTAAAAATTGGTAAGCTGAAATCTATAGAGGTATTGTATTGTTAGAATAAGTTTAGGAGACACTAATTTAACAGATGCCTTATTTCAACATTAACACAATGAATTGTAAAACGACAGTTAAATACGCAGCGCGTGCAAGTACTGTAGACATTTTATTGAAAACTAATTTAGCTGTTCGCCCTCTCCCAGAGTGGTATCGAGCAGGAGCATCACGCGCAACAGAATTCGTCTCCAGATATAAGAATTCAGTTTATGACATGTTCTTAAACAGGTGCGCTACAGAGTATTCCTCCAGTGAGAATGCGAACGTAACAATATAAGGAAGATTATACAATATACAAGTAATATAACGTTAGAACAAGAATAGGTGCCTATGAGCCTATGAATACATTATGAACCCGAGCAACGCTGGGTAAATCGGCTAGATATAGATATCTATATAAGCCAAATACCACTGACTGACTCACAGATCACGATACCTCTGAAACCACTGAATGGATATCAATGAAACTTTGAACATAGCTTCATCATAGGTCTTAGGTGCTCACTAAGAAACGGTTTTAAAAACTAAGGGGCAAAAAACCAAATACTGAAATTTATCGCGGGAATTGCATACTTGGTAATGAAGTGGTTGACATCTCAGTTTACTGGAAACCCCGAATACATTTAGTCCTGAGTTTTTAATCATTGTTTTAAATTGAAAAAAACTTCGTTGTTTGCAGGTTCTTATAGTCGAGAAAATTACGAAGTTCAATTAATTAATAAATGTATGTCCTTTTTTCTCGGAAACGGCTAACGATTTTCTCGAAATAAATAATAAATAGCTGTTGCTATGAATGTAAATAAACAAACTAAGAGTTGAGAATTTGTACAATCTATCTAATCCTATACTATTAAGCGAGCAATAATTGTACAATTACGTACAACGTGAAACTCGTAGCGAAGCACGGGTATTTTGGTAGTATAAAATAAATTAACAGATTTATCTTTTTTGTTTTTAGTATGGTGTAATATATAAATGTTTTAGTTTTCTCAATATGCATAAACACTAATTAAGATAATTGTTCTTAGTAACATGTTTCTGTTCCTTTAATTCAACTGGAAAACTTGTCTCTTTTAATGCTTTCTCAATTTTTACACCACATTTTATAACTCTTTGTGGATTATTTTCTAATATATATAAGGCTGTTTTTTTGGCCAATTTAAAACATTCTTGATCTCATTTTGTAATTAATACATGCTAATTTTAAAAATCTTTTCTTGCAGATAGATATATGAAGACAGAAATGAAGGAACATACCTATTTATATGTAACTTGTCTAGAGAATATACAGGGTTTTATAAAAAAAAATTGTACACTATAAATTTCCCGATGCTAGAAGTGTGTGATTAAAAAACTGTTTTTACATAATGTTAGGTTACAGATTTATGACAATTGTGTAAATGTTTAACCATATTTGATGTATTATTTAGATTTGACAGCTATTTAAGTAGTTGTGTTTTGCTATATTAGGTGATTTCTTTAATGTTCTGCTATTCAGTATTAGAGAACTTGCATTATATTTTGTGTAAAGAATGTGTTAAACTGTTTTAGCTTAATGAAAATGTTACAGAAATGAATCTGACATAAATGAACAAGCATTCAGGTTTGGTACAAAAGCTTCAAAGTACATGAATTGGGGATGATAAGATTAAGATAATGGTACTGTGTTATATGATTTTTAACATCATGTGCTAAATAATGTCAATAAAAAGTACTATTCAGGGAATTTACGCTACTCATGTTAAGTTGATCTAACAAAATGCCCAGATTCATGGAACGATAACTTAAGGAAATTGAACCAGTATATACCGGTTATTGAACCAGTAACTAGATAAATGCACCAGTATATATCATTGCTCGGTCAAGAATTGTAGGCAAAAAACATCAAAATGATACAGTATCCACCATATTTACCAGATACGTTACAACACGATCTATTCCTCTTCCCAAGAAGTAAACACACCATGAAAGGACAATGTTTTGTGACTATTGAAGACATAAAACATGTTGCTATGTGAGATCAAAGCTATACCAAAAATTTGTTTCCAGAAATAATGTGAAGACTCAACGAGACATTGGCATAATTGTGTTATATATGGTGGAGATTGCATTGGAACATTATATGAATGTTGATGAATAAAGTCACAGTTTTGTTAAATAAACAAAAATGGCATGCACTTTTTTATCAAATTGGATATTAGTCCAACCTGAACATATTAGCTTCAAATTCAGTCAGCCATTTTGAAGATTTCTATATGAGTTATTAGAAAAATCATTTAAATTCGTTGATTTCAGAATGACGTATTTTCTGGTTTTAAAATTTAATTCATTTCTTTAATTAGCCTACTGTTTGATTTTGAAAATTACAAAAGAAACTTACATTTACTTTCAGCCCAAAATGTATTAATATATTTCAGATCTTGTGTATGGCAGTGTCTCTATTAACTGAAAAAACTGTAGGATATCCACTGTACCATATTATTAATTTGAAAAGTTTTTACTCAGTCTTTGAAAGCTGAATGTTTTTTTTTTTTTTTTTTTTTTCGTCATTGCTTTTAATCTTTGATATGGTAGTAAATTAAAATTACATTATCAACTCTTCCACCAAAATCATAATTATCAAAATTTTTTATAAATGAATTTTTGAATTATTATTGCTATAGCCTACTTACTCAGTTTAACTTGATTTAAATTATCTCGACTAATTTTATTACTTACTAAATAATCTAATTAATTTTTGTGCAGTCTACAAAAGTACAGACTATATAAAGCATGCTCTATACAAGTCTGTGATGGCTGGTAGTGAAATATTCAGTAGGGACACTAGAATGTTAAAATTATGAATAATAAATAAAACTTACCATAAACTATAATAAACATGTAGACAAGCACAGGAGCTCAACAACAAACAGTATTATCAAAAACAACAGTTGATTATAACACAAGCATGTAAATAAAAAAATTAAAAATATATAACGCTAATAAATTAAATACTACACATAATTTATTTGTAAAGACAGTCCATCCTTCTTTCATTAATTTGAGAAAATTTGTCAATAACTTTTGTATTTAAGTCCTTATTTTGACACATTTCTTTTCAATGGTTATCATTGCTAAGGCATTTAACCTATATTCATTCATTGTTGATGTAAGGAATGTTTATATTGTTACGACGGTCTACTCGATCGCCATAGGTACAGTGGAAAACAAATTACAAGACACCAATTAAGTCACTAATCACACCTTTAATTTTTACAGTTAAACAGTTTGTAATTAACAACACTGTCTTTTACAACAAATCAAATGAAAATTGTTCACACGCAATAAAATGTCCACTAAAATTAAACACAATTGTATTACAATTATACCATCCGATTATAAAACACCACTCTTAACTAATAACCACTTGAACGTGCACAGTAATATTGCTACTATAACTCTCGAACCGCACGGTCAATAATTCACACTAATACTGAAACTTAAGGCCGCTGCCGCCATGTATTTATACCTGCGCTCACAGACCAGAATGTTCCCTAATTGCGTCTTAGCGCTCATGTGAACTACGTAATTAACTGCAGCCTTGACACAGTCCGAGCGGCTGGTGCCTTCAAGAAACCTCTAAAAAATGCGTCGACAAGCACATACGCCACACTCGTTACATCGAGATTCTTCTGGCACATTCGACAAACACGTAGATTGTTCTGTGATGTCGTAACAATATTATTTTCAGTGTAAAAAAGCACATTTCAGATTTTGATGTTATGGGTGTTGTTAGCAAAACTTAGATGTTTACCAGTTCCTGAATATTTTTTCTCCAGGTTATTCTGGAGCAGGAACATCAAAAGAAGCACAGTGCTTACTGGTAAATGAAAGAATTCTCAATTGTGAAGCATTGTTATCACAGGCATCACACCCAGGGGGGGGACCTGTCCCCCTAAATATTTTCTCAAATTTTAAATCCTAATTAATTTTTTATTCAGATAAATTTTTAATTTTTTGTAAACAAATTATTAGTTGAATAAAAATATTAGCTTAAATTTGGTGCCATTGATGGTCCAATTTGAGGCCCAATTATTTATTTTCTTTGTATTATTGTATAGAGATGATAAGTTCCCACAAGTTGATGGCTAGAATGCAGGTTTGACAGTTTGTTTACAAGATGACACTGCCATAAAATGTAAACGTGTAAAAGAATAACGCCCCACCTGACAATCCCTCCATCCATTATAATCCCATTCTTCTGAATGCTGTGTATGAATCTGGCTGCCAGGCTGTCTTGTGTCCCTTCGCCATGTTATGTTGTCTCTAATTCTGTATATCTGATGATGAGCTTATCACCTGTGCACAGTGACAAAATTCTAGTTATTTGACGAATAATTGTCAGGTCATAAGATTATTTCTTTCGTTTTCAGTTAGTTTGTTTAATTGTGTTAGTTCAGTTAGTTTTGTTGCTCACTCTAATTTGTTTCTAAGTTAGTTCAGTTTAATTGTGTTTTGTATTGGTATACTGAAGAGAGGTAGTGGGGGTGAAGATGAACTCAAGAAATATGGTTCAGTTAAATCTTGGCTGAAAACATCGACATGTAATACTAAGAAGAGGAAGCTTCTGCCTTTGAATAAAAACATGGTAAGTGGAAGAACAATTATTAATACACTCATTTACATAGAGTAAAAATTTTATAATGTAATGTGCTTTGAAGATTATTTGAAACACACTGTTTCAACATTTTCAAATTAGAGGGTTACATATTTTAAATCATGAAGTTCTGATGCATAACAGGATCTTATTGTTTCTAATTTTGAAATGTTTTAGTAAATATTTAAAAGTGCTTTTGTTTCAAATGAATATTGAGCTCATACTTTTCTCACTTTACAAATCTATATTTTATACAATTAATAAAATTTTGCAACCAGTAAAAAATGCTATCTAATCTAATCAAGCTTATAGGTCTTGGGGCCTCGTAAGCCTCTGTATATGTCTGTATAATAAAAGGAAGTAAATTTTATGAGGAGGTAATACCAGAAACAATCACCAACTTACATAAAACACAAAAACTGGAGTATGAAATTAAAAGGAGTTTTTATGCAGACACGAATGTATGAGGACTATTCGATCAGTGGTGGCACTAACGAAACGGGGGCCCCCCCCACGAAACTAATTAGGGGGCCCTATAAAAATGGTTAAATTTTGTATACGTAATAGGAGAAAACACTCAAATGAGTTTCTATTTACGTGTGTTTCACAACAATGGTTTGTGAATACTTTCTCGTCTATCACAAAGCGTTTGCAATTTGTGAAGGACGTTTTACACGTGTACAAACTCTTAAAATTCATTGTTGCTAAATAGACAAAGTTCTATACAAACTACAAAAAAAACAAAATAAAAAGAATGATTTATTTTTACGTCAAAGATCTAAATTCAGACTATGAAACAGTACCGCACACAGAGTGTTAAAAATTTATTATTTAAAAACGAATATCAAAGTAACATTCTAGCTTTTTTCAAACATTTAAATTAGTTTGTAACTGAATTGTAAAATTCTTGAATATACTCTATACAAGTTCTCCTTAAGTCTAATCCAATTCAATAACACTCAAACTCAAGTAATGTAGTTGTCTTGATTATTTATCTCTTCTTTCACAGCACTAACACTTATCTAAAAATGAACTTTTTCTTGTGAAACTTACTGTTTTTCGTTGGACGCGTTTCGGCGTACGTATCCGCCTTCTTCAGCTTTGAGTCAGACTGCCATCATTTCGTAACGGTTGTTGTGTGGAAGGTGTAGTGGGGGTGGTGTGTGGAGGAAGGAATATATAAACACCACACAACACAACCAAACAACATACTTAACGATCAATTACAATATAAATCACATACACTTTTTGACACAATTTTACAAAAAACAAACATCAAGTTGAATCCCCGCGCCAATCCCCTTCCTTCACACACCACCCCCACTACACCTTCCACACAACAACTGTTACGAAATGATGGCAGTCTGACTCAAAGCTGAAGAAGGCGGATATGTACGCCGAAACGCGTCCAACGAAAAACAGTAAGTTTCACAAGAAAAAGTTCATTTTTAGATAAGTCAAGTAATGTACAATATTTACAGATGAGGATCAACCAAAGTTCACTGTTTTCCTAAGCCTAGTCTTCTTTTTTTAATAGCTAAGAACTTTTCAACCACTTCGTTGATATTAGTTTTCTGTGTCTCTTCATGCTCAATGCTTAACAGTGCCAAGTCACTCAACCGAGTTTGGGCCATGGTACTTCTTAAGTATGACTTAATTAATTTAAGTTTTGAAAAGATTCTTTCCGCTGTAGCTGTTGTGACAGGTATGGTTAAATAAAGCTGCAAAGCTGTAGTTACATCTGGGTGGCAACTCATAAGGCAGCTGTTTTCTTCAACCAGTAAATTCATCATTTCTTGAATGCTTTTCTTGTGTACAATTTCTTTGGCCATCAGAGCTTTGAGGGATATTACTTGGTCAGGCAGTGATGTGGAAAGGTCACCAGGATACGCATTTACCAGAGCCTTACTTTTCTCCACTGTTGTCTCTTGTGAGAAGTTTACTAGATTCTGAGGCATCAGGAATGAAAACCTATCATCAATGCAACGCAATCCTTCGAATCTCATTTGTAGCTGAGCTATTACAATATCTAGTGTTGCATTGAAAACTTTTACTTCAAATGATTTCACTGGGTCGTCAATTCTATGGTCAACTGATAATTCAACAAAGAAGTGTTTTACAACTCGCTTATGCTTATTTTTCATGTTACAAGTTATGTCCCATGACTGGGCCAACTGTTTAGCACCAGCAAGAAAGCCGGCAAAGTCCTTTCTTAAAACTTTTAACTCATCACAAGCGTGGCTTAGAAATTGCCACGCTCTGCCTAGGTCAACAGTTGGCCTCTGTAGTGCTTTTGAAGTTATATTTAAACGGCAATGAACACAGTGCCATGGTTCGAATTACATCCACAATCCGTATGAAAATATCTTTCCATTTTTTCCGCTCATCTGAAATTTGATCAGCTACCGTTTTACTCTTTTTCCAAGTGGCATACATGAGACAAGATTGTAAATGAGCATTGCTACTTTCATGAACTTTAATTTTTTTACTGAGACCTTTCCAATCTCTAATATCGCCTTCATGCCAGCTTTGGGCATCAGCACTTTGGCTGAAAAGCCAACATGGTAAACAATAGACTCCATCTAGATTACGAGAGTAACAAAGCCAAAACCTGTGAACAATTTGGCCTGCTGCAGTTTTGAAAGAATAATATGCTGTACTGAAAGACCGCTTAGAAACGGAATCCTTCGGGAAAGGACCCTTTGGTTGACAAGGTTCACTTAACGTTATTAACTTTTTCACCTCGTCTGTCATTGTAGCTTGATTTTTATAGAATGCAATATCTGTCTCAAAACTTTGGCAGTTGGATCGGAAGGGCCTGCTAAACTAGTTTTATTTGCGTGATTACTTAGAACTTCAGTTGGTTCAAACTGATTTTCTGGTCCAGGTATGTCTTCGGACTGGGAACACATTCAATGCCTAGCAGTTGTTCTTCTTGTTCATGTTGCAGTTGCTTATTTGTTTCCGTAGTTGTATCACTTGTATCCGACGGACTAATCAGGTTTATTGTCACTGTCACAATCAACTTCAAGTCCGATTTTTGTTTCGTTTTCATTACTTGCACTTGGCCCGGGTTTGGGTTGTTCAACTTCACATTTTGATGATTTTTTAAAAACTGGTCGAGTTTTGAAAGTTTACTTTTAGATTCTTCTCGTTGTTTTTGCAGTTTCCTTTTCTTAGCACCACTTAAATATTCACGCTTACTTTCCATTTTATAAACTCTGTCTCTAACACTCTAACTCTACACAAAATACAAAAACTAAAATCAAATCATTAAACTTAAACGGCACTAAATTATGAAATGAATGCAATACAGTACTATCGCACAGGAGATGCGACGCTCTACTGAGTACTGAACTACATTGTGTTGTGTTTGTTTACATCTCCTCAGTGCCGAGTGACTCATCACACGGACGTATGGGCACCACAAGAGATAAGATAAGCTTTGCTTACAAACTACAAACAGTAATGTCATTTCGGAAAACGTAGTTTTTTTGCATGTCTATACACTTAAATAAAACGTATATTTCATATTTTAAATACAAATTTGCCGGTAGTCGGATCCCATTAAAACTGTTTTTCCTATTATAGCTCGTTTCATATTTTTTTCTAGGGGCCAGGGGGGCGCCCCCCCATGCCGCGGGGTCTGCGGGGGCCTTATCGCCGCCACTGTATTTGATAATTGACCACAGACTGGCTGGTATTCACCAAATGTTTACAATAGCAAAACAATGTACTGTATATGCAGCTGTGACCATTATCCTTTTGTATTTTCCTTTTACAATTCGTGAGCACCTGTCATTACCTCTCACTCCAGTTGTGAGGTGTATTGTGCTATTTAATGAAACCTTTTGTCTCATTCCGGGTAGATTGGTACTGTACTCAGAATTTATCAATGATGCCGGACGAGGAGGCTCTCGGCCAATTAAAAGTCGAGAGCAAGATTGTCTGGACGCTGCCATGTCAGTGTGGAGGGCAGTCATCCCAACAAGTCACCATCTAATCACGTTAGTATGGAGTGCTGAGTTTTTTATGTGTCTTTATCAGACTGTCGACCCTTCCTGTGCTGGGAACCTGCCAACATAGCCCGAAAATTGCGGAGGGCTTGTACTTAAGAGGCTTCCTCTTCAGGAAAGTTCACACTTGGGAACTTGCAGGCAACCTTTTGCATACATTGTTGGTGACCAAAGCAAAGCCAGTACACCATCAGAGCTAATCTAGGCAGGGATGCTGTCTTGTTATTAGGGTGAAAGTGTGGTTGATAACCTAGGGCTCTGAAACTTCATTAATGGTGTCGAATATTGGCTGGGTACCTTGGTAGCAGATTTTCCAGCGAGGCAAAAGCTGGTGCCAAAATATGATAAATGCCTGAACTTAAACTTTGGTGGTGACGACTATGGGCAAAAGTAATATAGTTATGTATATAACTTTTTGCATTTTCTTACAAACCAGTCGGAGGTTGATTTTCAAATATCCCTTGTAATATTTATTCCTAACTAAATTTACATTCTTGATCCCACAAGTACAGTATCTTTTATTTCCAGATCCTGGGCCATTGCATGAAAAATTTCCACTTCCTACCAATGAATCTCAAGTTTCAAAATTTCCTGAAAGCTTACTATAACCAGTGACACCAGTAGCTGTATCATGTTATCCAGTTACACCTGAAACTGAATCAGCATGTCTTCCACACCAGTCTGAAATTTTATGTGATGGTTTTCCAATTTATCAGAATCTCACAGGATGAATATTAAGTTTTCAACAATATTGGTATACAAAATTTTTGGTGCTGCGTGTATCTGGGATTGATATGGGGTAAGCTGTTTTTACTGTACAAAATATGTTCAGTTATGTCCAGATAAAACACTTGGCTTGTAGTGGGAAAGAATTCAAAATCTGGACAGAAGCAATTGAAAGGTTTAAAAGCCATGAAAAAGTGCTGCTTGTACCCAAGCTGTATTTATCCATGCTCAACAAAAAGCCCCTAATGAAAGGCAGTGGTCAAAAATGAAAGCTGACAAGCAAAAGGTAGCTTTAGAGTCATTAATGTTTATTATTAGTACTCTTGAATACCTCGTTAGACATGGATTGGCTATTAGAGCTCATACAAATTATGAAGGAAACACCTTGCTTGTTGCTTGTTGCTTGCTTTCTTGTTTGTTGAAAGTTTGGAGTGAGGACAAGCCATCTGTTAGTTTGTTAGGCAGTGGTTCATAAGAGAACGGAATTATATACACACTCTGCTCTATAAAACGAAATCATCTAGATCCTAGGAAATGAAATAGTTGCTAATATAACTAAAAAATGGATGCTAACAAATACTTTAATTAATCAGTGATTTGTGATGGTGTACAAGATATTTCAGGAGCCGGAGAAGAGAGTATCCGTGTTTGTTAGTGTGATGATAACCTGGAACCTGAAGAAAGTTTTATAGGTTTCTATAAAACTGGTGTAACTTGTGGTTCAGGCACAGCATCATTCAATTATACTGACAGACCTATGATGGAGCTGAGTGGTATCAATAAAAGCATACAGGCCAACATAATCCAGAAGCAGCCTGTGCGCACTGTGGTGCTCAATTACTGTAATTTAGTCATGAAAGGAAGTTGTGAAGCATCGAGAACAGTAAAAAATTAAATGGAATGAGCCCATGAATTAGGATTTTTTTTTTCAAACACTAAAGCAAAATCTGTCTTTATGCATATCTATGAGAATGTAGTCGAGGATTCCACTGGTAACATTTGCAAGATCAAACAACTGCATTCTACAATATGGCTTTGTTGGTGGTCATGAATAAAGGAAATTTTGAACAGATATAAATTAGTAATTATAATACTAACTGACCAGCAATAACAGGGATATCATGGTTTGGTCATGGGACGAGACATAATTTAACTCCTAGAAATTTTAAACAACTGCTTCCAGGTGAATAACAGAACTGTGACAGGACTTTATAAAGCAGTTGAACACATCATTGATGGATTGAAAGCACTGAGGATAAATCAAAGTTTTCATCTGTATTTAAATAATGCAATCATAAGATTTCTGTGTTTGTTTAGAAGAGTTGAATCTTCTAATACAAAATAAAGTACCAAAACGAATTGGTGGAACCATGGAACAACTGACAATACATGTATATTGTCAGTTATATAAAGAATACTATAAAGTGAGTATTGTGAACTAATAGATACAGCTGTAACAGGCCTTCAAAATCGAATCTTCAATCAGTATGGTGTGAAGGAACAGGTTTTGCTAGAAAACAGCTTTTTGCAAAAGGATGTGAGGCATTAGTCCATTATCCAGAAATTGATGCATCATCATTTAAAGTAGAAACAGAACTGTTTCTACAAAGGTACAAGGTGACATGTTTAATGAAGTGAAGATAGCCTTGATCTCTATGACTAAAGAAGCAGAAGGATTTTTTAAGAAATGTAGAAACTTTGGGTCATCTTCTGCTTGTGTTCCAGCATCTAGTTGTGGGGGAGAAAGAAGCCTCTGTGCTCGCTGAAAACTAAAGACTTACTGTAGATCCAACTATGACTCAGACAAGGCTCAATCATAAAACCCTATGCTATATCTATAAAAAGGTATCAGAAAACATCAATAATATGTTCAGACAACATACTGAAGTATTTATTCCTAACGTTGATGGTAGGAAAAATATGTTTGGAGCTTTTTATGATTAAGTGATGCTTAGAATATTTTGATTTGTCAGACTGTTTAATGTTTTATTGTAGTTAACAGGAAAGTTACCAAAAGTATTGTTAAATACTTACTATAAATAAATATTGGATTTCTCTTTTGAGTCATCTTAATTTCTACACCTAATCTTAATCTAGTGAATTATTATAGTCTTGAAATTACCTGATGGTATAAAAATATATTGTGTACGTATACAACATTATATCAATTATATTAGTAATATTAAACAATTGAAACTTGTAAAAATTAGAAAAGAATGTCCCTAGTCTTTCAGAAATTTGACATATACCAAATGTTCAGTATTACCATAATGATCCGTTCACCCTCCCCCCATAATTTGGCACTGGTGATGCCCATGATTTAACAATCATAATATTGTTCAACTCAGCGTCTTGAAAATTCTTTAAATAGCTACTGTACATGTCACTATCAGTTTTTAAGCTGCCAGAGAAAGTGAATCTTTCGTTAGCTTGAACGGACATAATGTTGCACATTTCTTCTCCCACACTGTGCTTATTCATTGGTTCACAAGTGGATTTCATCCTTTTATTTCTTCTTCTTATTATTATTTCTTTATTACATCTTTCAATCACTCTATTCTCATCAAGGTTCTTAGTTTTAATAATATAATACTACAATACTACACATAAAAAGCGTGACCATCAATTTAAGTATTGACAGAAATCAACATAATTTACTTTCCATACTGAATCTTGAAAGTGGCAATCAAACTGCCTCTAGGTGAATTTCTGTAGCATCAAAAAGCTCCAAGCTACTTACTAAAAAACTAGAGAACACAGATGCTAACACCAATGAAATTACAGAAAAAATTGTTCTACAACTAAAAAACGATCACAAAAATAAGACACAGAAGCAACCATAAGTATCAACAGATTTATCCATTAGTAGTTATTACTATTAGTTGCTACAATACAGTGCTACAATTCACAGAGGACATCACAGAAATTATTAAAATGCTCAATGATAGCTATAGCCCTCTAATAAAATGTTCCACTATAGTTCGGTTTACTACCAGTCCGATTCTCACCAAAAGTGGGAATAATGGGTGACTCAGATTATTCAGCTGCTCCCAACTTTATCTAACCTCATTCAACACATACCTTAATTGTAGCATCGTGTATAAGGTATTGTAATATTATGTCTGCTCCAAATGACATTTCTTGGAACTGCAATGGAATCAGTCAGTTACTATCAGGAGCTGAAACTATTAATAACCAAATACAACTGAGCTGTGATATGCTTACAAGAAACACATTTGAAACAGGATCAACCTATTAATCTTTGGTTTTATATTATCTTATAATATTATCATTAAGTCTGCCCTAGCCTAAGATCATGTGCATGGAGGGGTAGGCCCTAGCTATTAGGTCAGACCTTCACCACCAGCAAATCTCATTGAATTTCAAACTACAGGTATTAGCAGCAATACATGTTTTAAGCACCTTCATCACTGTGTGCAATCTTTATCTCTCTCCTCAGAATAATACATTGCTTGAAGAACTCATGCAGTTGATACACTTACTTCCCGCATTCTCAATAGTAATTGGTGACTTTAACGCCTGTAGCCCTATGAGTAGCTTTAATTCAAAAGGTAAGGTTGTTAAGCATGTAATAGACACTTTGAATTACCATTATGAATACAAGGAAGTCAACCAACTGCAATGGTCTAATCTACAATTTGCCCTATGCTTTCCATATCATGCAGTAATTTTCTGGTCCATATACATACTGATCTTGATGGCAATGATGATTTCCTAATAGTCATACTTCAGCTAACTCAAGGCACCCAGTTCACTTCTGATCTGACCATCAGATATAATAAAACAAACAGACTGAACCAAACATATGAAAGTAATTTACATAATTACTGTAAAGTAATGAACAAAGTAGATTAAGATAATACTGTCTTGTCTGACACTATGCTTAAAGTGTTCAGTGACAGTATGAATAAATGTGTCCAATCTTGTTAGTAACAATTGATACCATAAATCATTCATTATAAGAGACTTCCTCAGTGGATAAAAGACTGCTTGAGTATAAGGGATTGATGTAAGCGTGAAAAAAGTAAATAAAAGATAAAACTGTCCTACTACCGCGATTTTTAATGAAATATGGTTCCAGTAGTGTGGAAAAGGCAATGATTATTCTCGTTCTCAAATCAAACTAAAACCCTTAATTGATGAAAAGCTATTGCCCTATCTCTAATGTCTGTCCTGTAGAAGGTATTTGAAAGGATTATCAACAGTAGACTGCAGAGAGAGCTGGAGAGAAAAAAGGCTCCTGTCTCCTTCTCAATGTGATTTCCAATGTTCACAATAAATTCTTGTTCAAATTCTGTTCCTCTAAATAGTATTACTAAGTGCTTTACCAGGAGATAGTATTTGTTAGTAATTTTTGCTGACTTTAAGAATGCATTTGATTCAGTATGGGAACATAAAAATGTGAACACCCTACACAAATAGAACTTTAAAGGATGTACACCATTATTCATTTCAGATCATCAGTTTAAGGTTCAGTTAGGAGTCTCACTTTCTAGTACCAAAAAACTGGCCACTGAAGTGCAACAAGGATCCATACTAAGCCGGCCATGGGCATCACCAGTGCCCAATTATTGGAGGGGGGACGGAATGTTAAGGTAATATTGAATATCTGGTGTATGGTCAAATTTCTGAAAGTCTAGGGTCATTCTTTTCTATTTTTATAAGTTTTAATCTTTTAATATTACTAATATAATTGATATAATAATATATTACCGGTATTACATTGTAATCTAATGTATTGTAGACATATATAATTTGTTTTAAATTGCCAGATAATTTAGACTGTATTAATTCACTAGATTAAGGTTAAGTGCAAAAATTAATAAATCTGGTGTATATTTACAGTAAGTATTAAACATTGCATCAGCAAATTTCCCGTTAACTAAAATAAAACCAATTTGACAATTCAAAATATTATTAGCATAGATTAAGTTCATTAGATCATTTTTACCATCAAAAAGTTCTGAACACATTTCACCTAGCACCAACATTAAAAGTAAATACATTGAAATTATCTTGTTGTTGCATCCTCTTTGTTCACTTTATTAATTTAATAATATATATAATACTTTCACTATGAACTTACTGTTGTCACTTCCCAAACGTTTCGAGATGTTGTTTCTCTTCTTCAGTGGGTTTAATACTGATGTCGATTACAGAATTCTGTAATCGACATCAGTATTAAACCCACTGAAGAAGAGAAACAACATCTCAAAACGTTTGGGAAGTGACAACAATAAGTTCATAGTGAAAGTATTATATATATTATTAAAATACATTGACTATCTTCTTATTGTTGATGTTTTCCGATACCTTTTTATAGACATAGCATACAGTTTTATGGTTGAGCCTTGTCTGAGTCATAGTTGGACCTACGGTAAGTCTTTAGTTTTCAAGGAGCAGTGAAGCTTCTTTCTGTCCCACAACTAGATGCTGGGAACACAAGGAGAAGATAACACAAAACTTGCTAAATTTCTGAAAAACTCTTGGACCTCTTTAGTCATCGAGATCAAGGCTATCTTCACATCATTAAACTTGTCACCTTGTACGTTTGTAGAAACAGTTTTATTTCTATTTTAAATGATGAAGCAACAATTTCTGGATAAGGGGATAATGCTTCACACCCTTCCTTTTGCAAAAAGCTGTTTTCTAGCAAAACCCATTCCTTCACACAAGAATTTGATCGAGAATTTGATTTTGAAGCCCTGCTACAGCTGTGTCTATTAGTTCAAAATACTCTTTTCATAGTATTCTTCATATGACTGACGATATACATGTAGGCCAATTTAAATTATTAAATATTTAACTCCAGACTTTAAATCTTCTACAGTGCCTAACAGATAAGAAGTTACTTAACAAGCCAAGCCAGTTTTCAATCTAAACTTGAACCATTTAGCATTTGTCTGTCTGTCTACATGTCTCTGAAGTATATCTAGGGTTGCCAGACGTCCGGGGTTTCCTGAACACGTCCGGGAAAACGAGATGTTCGGGGGGGATTTTGAATGTGTCCATTATTTTCTAAAATTTAAATTTACCGCGTAAATTTTGTCTGGTACACACAAGGGTTCACGCATTCAACATGGTTTATTAAGTTTTGTATGTCAGTAGCGATAGATGCAGATGCGTAGCATTTGACATTTCATTGCACACTACCTGACTACCTTACATTGTGAGTTTTTGGTGACCGTGAAGTATACAGAATTAGCTGTTCTGTTGTTTTTCTTTGTTAAAAAGGTAACTAATCGGTGTGAAGTGTTCATCCTAACCTAAAACCTAAGAACTTCGTAAGATTTTGAAGTTATACTGCAGATCTACGTGTTATTTTACGTGTCTTCGTGTGATTACATTAATTAATTATTGATTTTATAATTTATAGTTAAGACTGTGTGAGTCAGATTACTCATAAAATGCCAAAGAGGAAGTGCATATTCAATGATGAACTAAAACGGAAATATTCGTCTTTTAAAGAAGGACCAAGAGAATGGGAGGCAACTTGTGTAATTTGTAATTGCACTATTTCAGTAGAAAAAATAAAGGCAAAAGCGACATTGATGACCATATTGGTAGTAAAAAACATCAAACTAATCTCAGGAGTGTAGCTGGTACATCAAATTGCTTAAAGTCATTTGTTACCAAACCAGATATAATAAAATCAGTAGCAGCTGCTGAAGCAACACTTTCGTTCCATACAGTATGTCATCACCAGTCATACAATTCGTTAAACTGCACAGTTACAATGAATAAGAAAATATATTCAGATTCTGATATTTGTAAAAAAATTACTTGTGCGCGAACAAAAGCTAGAGCAATAATAAATAATGTACTTGGACCATTTTCTGTGAAGTAAATTTTATGTGAGCTAGAAAATATTTCATATATTTCTGTTTTCACAGACGCTAGTAATCATTTGACAACCAAAATGTTTCCAATAGTCATACAATATTTTGATTTTAAAAATGGAGGCACTAAATGTAAAATTTTGGACTTAATTTTCGAATCTAAAGAAGATTCTACAACTATTTCTGATCTTGTTGTTGACGCTTTGAATAGAAATGGACTTTTATGTAAGTGTATTGCATTTTGCAGCGACAATTGCAACACAAATTTTGGTGGCTGTAAAAGACAGGGAACAAATAATGTTTATTCAAAACTTCAAAAAAAATTAATGAAAACTTGATAGGAATTGGCTGTCCAGCCCATGTAGATGTAGATGTATTAGTTTTAAAAATTTATAACTATTTTTCTATTTACTCTGTTCAAACAAAGATTTTTGTGATTTTATTGATACCGAATATAAACAACTATTATATCACTCGAAAACGAGGTGGTTGTCCTTGTTCCACCAATTGACCGGTTAATACTTGTTTATAATACATGTTTGAGCCATTAAAGTCTTATTTCCTGTCTATTGGCAATGCTCCAAAAATATTATAAGTTTTTTTGAAAATGAATTTAGTAAAGCTTATTTACTTCTTATCCATTCTCTAATATCCCTTTTTCATATGAGTATTCAGCAAATAGAAAGGAATGATAATTCTATTATAGAAACAATATCCATTATAACAAATTTATCTGATTCTTTACAAGACAGGGTCAACAATCATTTCATACCACTGAAAATAACACAAATTTTGAAGAAAGATACCGAAAATGGTTTCCAAAAAGAAGTAGATATCTTCCAGTCTAATGTGAGCAAACTTTACAAAGATGCAGAAGAATATCTGAAAGTATGGCTTGTGCCTCTGCAATAATTTGAGATATTCAAATGGATGGGGTTCCAAACTAACAGCAGTTGGTCAGGCATAGAAGTTTCCCTACAATATATCAGAAATAAAGGTGTAATTATAGACGATTCAAAATTGTTTGATCAATGGTGCAATTTGAAAAAATATATGGAAAATCTGCCCGCTAATGACACCAAGAATTTGTTACATATGAAGTGGGTAAAATATTTCAATGCATGTGTTTCTGATGAATTGTATGGTGAACTTTTAAAACTTGCACAATATGTTTTTGCCATCCCTTGTCATAACGCAAATGCTGAGCGAATTTTTTCTTTAATTCAAGCTCAACGGACAAAGGAACGTAATAATTTATTACCAAGTACAGTAAAAGGTATAATTTTGACAAAATTTAATTTTCAACATTTAAATTGTAGCCAATTTCATGACTTCATTCAATCACAAACAATCGATACAGATATTCTACTGAAAATTGCCCAAGATGACAAATACATCACATAATTTTAGTTTTAGCTGTTTAAATGCTATTTTTTTTAATTACAATGTTAAGTTAGCTCTAATGAAAATAAATAAGTAAAAAAATTATACCAGTTTAGTATTTTTATTTTCCTGCATTTACATTTTATTCAGAACTGGTAATGTCCTGGATTGTCCTGGATTTTGAACATTTTTGTCCTGGGTTAACGTTATAATGTCTGGCAACCCTAAGTATATCTCACAATAACTTTGGAACTTTTGGCATCAACCAAGTTTCATAAGACTTGCCAGTTTTATCTCCATACTTTTATCTCACAGGCTTCTACTGTTTTTGATATTGTGCCCTCAAAAATAGGGGGATGAGAGACAATAATGTGAGAGGTCAAAATTTTTTTAATCACAAAAATTCATGTGCTTTATAAAATTAAAGATAATGTTAACCAGAATCTGAATACATTGTTCAGTTTTAGAAATTTAAAAATTTTGTGATGCTGGGGCCCAAAAAGTGGATTTGGACAAAATTGCAAAAATTCATGAGGAGTATCAAATTAAAAATAATTTTTAACCATAATCTGAATGTAATGTTCAATTTTGGAAATTTCATAATTTTAGAACACAGGGCTGAAAAAAAAGGAACGAAAAATTTCAAAAAATTGTAAAAATCCAGACCGGGTGTTAGATTAAGAGGAATTTCAACCCATATCTGAATGTAGTGTTTTCTCAGATATTTTAACATTGAAAATGTTTATAAGGACGTGTCGCACATTTTCGGCCGATCGCTGGTGTGTTATCGAAAATGTGAACCGGTGAGTTTCCATAGAAACTACTTCTTTGTTGTCAATAACGTAGTACACATATAAAACGTCGCTTATGAATGCGACTACATTTAACTTATAATCTGTACATTGGTAAATGAAGAATGAATTCATTGATTGGTGAATGAACGTAAATATATATATTTTTTAGATTTATTGAAGCATTTTCAATGCCCTTCTCTGTGCATTGCATTTGTGCAATCCCTGTAAACGTTTTTTAACTTTTAGGGTCTCCACAGACGAAAAATCAAAGTCAAAATTTTTAATAAGCTATAGAAGTCTATATGACACATTAAATATAAGGAATTTTGTTTAAATACAACCTTAGTATCTTTAATAAATTGACCAAGTTTCTTTACCACTATCAGCGGCAGCGGTATGCGAACGTCTGCTCTCCGGTACCAGTGGCACGGCGCGTGACACCTCACGAACACACACACTGCCAGAGCTGTTGGAATGCGCGTCGTGAGACGTCCCAATGGTTTCCTAGTTCCGAGCCTCCGGAAGGGGTTCCTGCCTAGTGATCTTGTCCAGATGGAATATTTTAATTAGTTAGTGGCCGCTACAACGGCATGCTCGTACTAAGCCGTTCTAGTACAGTATTTACCGAGGCCGTTTCCAAGAATCACCTGGACGTGGTTGGTACTTGCCAAGGCCAGCTATGAGTGGGTTTGCCTGGATCCTCGCAGCTCGGGCGCAACATTTACGTGAAAGGCGCCTTACGGTGTCATCCAAGGAGCGGACACCGAGTCCACTTCTAGGGGGATTTGGCCGCTAGCCGAAGACCCCTATCGAGAACGCTTTGCAAATTTCTTTTATGAACGGTTGCGAGGTAACCCCAGACGGGAATGGCATAGGTAATGATCGGCAACAGGTACGCGTTGACAATCAACTTACCCAGCTTGCGGGTCATAGCTTTGTTGGCGAGTATCGGAAACAGTTGCGCGAGACGAGCGGACGCTCTCTTTCGCATCGTCTCAGCGTGGACACTCCAGGTGAGCCGACGATCAAGTTGGGCACCGAGGTATTTAAATTCTCTCGACCAGGGCAGGTACGTTCTACCGAGTCTCACTCGTCCTCGTGATTCTTTCCGGCGCTTTGAGAATAGCACCGCGGAGCTCTTGGTTTCGTTGACGGCAAATTTCCAGCTTTCCGTCCACGTCGTAGTCGCATCGAGTGCGCGCTGGAGTCGTGGGATAGCTCTGTCAGCTTCCCGATCGGCGGTATATACCGCCGTGTCGGCGGCAAACTGGGCCATCTGGACTCCAGGCTCTCTGGGTGCGTCGTTGATGAACACGGAGAACAGGAGAGGCCCTAGCACGCTACCTTGAGGTACCCCGGCTGTAATGCGTCTCTCGGAAGAGACATGGTCATCTATTCTCACGCAGAAAGTCCTCTCCGTCAGAAAGCTAGCAATCAAGTGAAGGTAGCAATCTGGGAGCTGGATTTCTCGGAGCTTGAAAAGAGCCCGTCGTGCCAGACACTATCAAAGGCCTTCTCTAGATCTAGGAAACAGGCGACAGTCTGCTCTTTCCGACAGCCGGGGCCTGTGATGTATTCCACCAGTCTCATCAGCTGATGAGTGGTGGAATGCCCCACACGGAAACCGAACTGTTTGGGGACCAGTACATCGAAGTTTCTTAGATGGCCTAGGACTCTCCGTTGTACAAGACATTCAAGGACCTTTGACGTGGCCGACAGTAGACTAATGGGCCGGAGGTTGCCGGGACGGGAAGCATCCTTTCCCTGCTTCGGGATCACTATGACCGTCGCCTTTCGTCATTCTTGGGAAAATAGGCCAGTCTTAGACACGCGTTGAACAGCGCAACCGCTATTCTGGGCTGTGGGGTTGTGCGTCGCAGAGACGAACCGCTCGGTATCTGAGTTCCGAGCTACCTTCTGGAGCTCCTGCCTCGTGGCCCTGCCCAAGTAGGGCGTGTGCTCTATAGCAGGCCGATTCTCGGCTGTTGTGCTAGCCTACACTAGCGCAGTGTACACCGAGGGCGTTTCCACGAATCACCTGGACGTATACGGTACCTGCCCAGCCCAGCCACAAGAGGATTGTCTGGAAACCTCGCCGCACGTGCATAAAATTTGCGTGCAAGCAGCCTGAATGTTTCGTCTAAGGAGCAGACGCCAAGTCCTCTCCTTAGAAGGCGTGATGAGAACCGACGGGGGACTTTTGCCGCTAGCCGAAGACCCCTGTCGAGGACGCTCTGCAACTTCTTTTTATGCATTGCGGCGAGGTACCCCAGACCGGGCAAGCGTAGGTGATGACCGGCAGCAAATACGCGCCGACGATCATCTTGCCCAATTTCCTGGTCATGGCTGAGCTGACCAGGAGTGGAAACAGTAAGCTCAGACGGGCGGATGCTCGCTTAAGAACTGTCTGAGCGTGGGTACGCCAGGTGAGCCGACGGTCGAGGTGTAATCCGAGGTACTTGACCTCGTTCGACCAGCGCAAGTACGTTCTGCCGACACGTAACTGCCTAACAGGGTGCTTCCGTCGCTTCGAGAATTCGACGGCTACACTCTTGGTAGCGTTGAGTTGCACTCTCCAATTTTCAGTCCAGTCCCCGAGCATGTCGAGCTGGCGCTGCAGTCGTAAGACGGTTCTTTCTACATGACGATCGGCCGTAAATACGGCCGTGTCTTCCGCAAAGAGGGCCACCTGGACTCCAGGCTGTCTCGGCACGTCGTTGACGTAGAGTGAGAACAGAAGGAGGCCAAGACACTACCTTGAGGAACGCCGGCTGTGATTCGTCTCGCGGAAGAGACTGAATCTCTAACTCTCACGCAGAAGGTCCTCTCCGTCAGAAAGCTAGCAACCAGATGGAGGTAGCAGTCCGGGAGCTGGACTTCCCTAAGCTTGAATAATAGGCCATCCGCTGTCGAAGGCTTTCTCAACATCTAAGAAACAGCCAACGGTCCGTCCTCTCCGACACCCGGCGTCCGTGATATATTCCACCATTCTCATCAGTTGATGAGTGGTCGAATGCCCCACGCGGAAGCCGAACTGTTCGGGGACCAGCACGTCAAAGTTGGTTAGATGTTCTCGTACACGAAGCTGTACGAGGCGCTCAAAAACCTTGGACGTAGCGGAGAGTAGGCTGATAGGCCGGATGTTGTCGGGGAGGGAAGCATCCTTTCCCTGTTTCGGGATCACGATGACCGTCGCCTTTCGCCATTTCTTGGGAAAGTAGGACTGTCTGAGACACGCGTTGAACAAATCACTCAAGAATTGAACTCCAGGCTCGGGGAGAAGTCGTAGAGCGGTGTTCGTGACACCGTCCGGGCCTGGAGCTTTTCTTGGCTGAAGTTCAGCGAGCCGATCTGAGACCTCTTCCAAAGAGATGGGTTCGGGCTCCGCCGTGATCGGAAGAGACAGAAAGTCTTCCACAGCCATCTCGACTTGTTCGTCGAAGTCGCAATCCATGGGCGGGTTGGGAGCGAACTGTCGCTCAAAACACGCGCCCAAGTACTCGGCCTTCGCCTCCGGGCGAGCCAGGATTTGACCGAAAGGTCCAGCAATGGCTGGGATACGAGGTCGGCGCCTCTTCCCTACCAACGCCGAAGGTATCCGGTAAGTTCTACTTTCGTCCGATCCGTCCCCTGCTTGGGCCACGGCGAGTTCTCAACAGCGTCTCCGGTAGGCCTGCATTTCACGACGTAAATTGCCGGTCACCCGGTTGTACGCTGCATTGTCGGCCGGATCACGGGTCCGCTGCCAGCGTCTCCGGAGGCGATTCCTCTCGCAAGCGAGAGCACTCGTCTCCTCTGGGATCCGCTGCCAGTGGGGCGTGAAGCCAGGCTTCATCCTGGAAGACGCGTCGATCGCAGATACGACAACCTCGTCAAACGCGGCAACTGCCTCGTCAACTTGGCGAACGGTTTCGAGTGGTCCCGCCTCTGGCAATCGGCGACTTAACGCCGGGCCATAGCGGTCCCATTCTACCACCTTCCTGAGATCTCTGCGTACGACGTGCTGGGTAGCGACGTGTAACAAGATGGGGAGATGATCGGACGATAGTTTCCTTTACCGCGGACACATGGACCGGGCAGTCAATTCCTTGAATCACCGGGCAGTCCAAGACATCGGGAGCCGCGCGGAGTTGTGAGGGGTAGAACGTAGGTTGGGCGGGCCCAATCACTGTTACCATGCGTGAATCAGCAAACCTGCGTAAGCGCTTCCCGTTTGGGGCAGTCAAACGACTGATCCAATCGCGATGCTTACAATTCAGGACGCTGGCCATGATGATCCTCCTGTGTGCATCGAACGCGACAGCAAGATCGGGGTGAAGGAACTATTTTTGCGGCGGTTTATACGCCGCTACCAAGAGTACATCGCCTAGAGTGGTCAACATCTCCACAACGGTGACTTCCAGGTGAGTCGTTGCAGGCAAGACGACGCTGTGATGCTCAAGACTGAGCCTCACCGCGACGGCAGAACCGCCACCAGCAGTGCCCGGTCTGTCGTTTTGATAGCACACATAGTTGGCCAGTCGTAATCGATTCGCAGGGGTCAAGTGGGTCTCATTGAAAAGTACTACATCGGGTTTGAGTCGGGCCAGTAATTCTTGGAGTTCCTGGATCTTGTTAGCCAACCCGTTGGCGTTCCAGGAAAGAATGGAGAGGTCACGTTTGATGAACCGACTCATAGAAGTCCTACACAAGTGGCGGCTTCCACCAAGAGCATGAACCTCTCGGTTATGTCAGCAGTCTCCAAGCGGGAGCGGATGGACCTGAAGGTCTGGGCAACTTTGCGGGTCGAATTCCGCAAGGAAGTCCTTGACGACCTGGTAGTCGTCAGGTACGGCTTTTGAGGCAGAGTGCCCGGAGACTGTTTGCGCATAAGAGCGCCGAGACTTTTCGATCGGGGGATTGGTGGAAGCCAAGGGTGTTTTAGGGCCAGGTGTAGCGCCTTTAGCGGAGGTGCTAGGAAGAGGGACAGATGCGATTTCGTCGGACTTAACGTATTGCGCAGGCTGTCTGGACTGTGCGGCTGGGTTGGCAAGAGGCCGGGAGCAAGCGCCACGGGGCTTTTGATGCCGCTTATTTTTGCCTGCATTAGGAAACCGCGGGGGCGGGAGGTCAGGCGAGGCTGCTTCTAAAGCAGGGTCGGGATTCTCCGGTGTTGGGGAGGGTTGAGTAGTCTCAGGCTCCACAACCGAAATGTTTTGTGTCCGAAATGGTTTGTCTCACTTTTGGATGTCGCGAGGTTTCGGCGCTTTTTCGCCTGAGGTGGGGCAGGGGCCTGGGAAGGAACCTGAGTTGGGGTTGCCTGTACTGCAGATGTTTGCTTCGGGTCTTTGCTATGTTTTTGTTGCTTATTTGCAACTGTGGCGAAAGACACGCCAGCCGTAGCAGGAGGCGAATGGCCTGGCTGCTCGGTTGCAGGTCTAGAACCAGCTTCCGGATGCCTCGGTGGTGGCAGGCGCCCTTTCGGTTTTCGCCGCTCTAGCTCCCGCTGGAACACCGGGCAGGCCCGGTAGTTGGCGGGGTGACTTCCGCCACAGTTGATGCACCTTTTGAAAGCAGGTGCATCGCAAAGTTTACTGGCGTGAGGTTAAGAGCACCTCACACACGCAGGAGCGTTTGAGCAAGTCTCTGAGTGGTGCCCGAAGCGTTGGCACCTGTAACACTGAGGCAGAGCCCCGGGAGCGCGGCTTCTTTCCACTTTAACGCGGAATCCAAAAAGCCGCGTAAGAGAGAGTAGGCTTGCGCCTGCCTCGCTATTCTCCGCCATGATACGGACCAGGGGAATTGGACGCCTTGATCCGGCAGGAGCAACACTCGATGCACCGAGCGAACCGGATAGCCCAGCTCGCGCAGCTCATCGAGGATTTCCTCGAGAGGAGAGTCCACGTCCAAGCCTCTGAGCACAAAAGACAGAGGCTTCACGTGTTTGGGTGAGAGGTGTGGAATTGCAACTGAGCGGATTCCACTAACGCCATGACACTGCGATACACGTTCAGTCCGCGGACATCGATCTTGACAGTGTCGCCCCCAAGGAGCTTCAAGTCAACGTTGGCCGGGGAAAGTCCGGGAGCCGCTATCAGTCGCCGGTAAAAACCGGTGACGGTGTTCACGCCGTGAACGAACACGGGCGGGATGCGACCAGTGGCCGGCGGTGCTTGGGCATCGCCGGGCACAGTCGGCCCCGTGCCGGATTCGCCATCGGCGGGGACAACTTCCATGGCGGACGCCGAGGAAGAGGTAGAGGAGGACCGGTTCCGCCTCGGTTTCTTAACCGGGCGCCCCCGTGGCCCAACCGCCACGAAAGCATCGGTCTCGTCACCGGGCAGCGGAACCGTCCGGGGATCGACTTGGTCCGCAGGCATTAGCGGGGAACTCGGCGAGTCGCTCGAGTGGGGCAAGGGAGTGGCGAGCGACTACGTGCTCGTTGACTCGCCCGTACCGGGCATGTCCGCCAACGAGCGGGAGGTTCGCGGTAACCAGGGACCTAGGGTCCGGCCCGAGCCGGACCGCGAGCAGGGGAAGTGGAACACTCAGGCTGTCTAACAAGCTGGGCTAATGAATACCTCTCCATACCAAGAGAGGTGTCCACCGGCCTCGTTACCCCGGCGATATACAAGCTCGCTTACCACTGGTGGGGGCTCGCAAGGATCGACCGGGGCAGCGCTACGTATGAGCCTGAGCGTCAGCGAAACAGATACGCTGCGCAAATTACCTCTGGCAGGCTATGCTTCCTCCTCTTCAGCAGACGAGGTGGTGGTCCTGAGAAGGGTCGGCTTGGCTGGTGGCCCTTAGAAGGTCCGACGACTCAGCTGTTCTTGTGCTGGCTACTCAATTCACCAGCCAGCTTAGTTGATGTCTTCTGTCTTCTTGGGCCTGATGACATCACAGCAAGTAGGGCAGCAGATGTAGTTGTTTGTCCTCTTCAAAACGTAGGCAGCAGGGCAGCAGCTGAAAACAGCGAAATAGCTTCCGATTACGTCCAGTGATAGCTGGTCCAAGAGAGGAGGTCCTTCCAGATCGAGAAGAAGAAGCAGAATGTGAACAGCGCAACCACAAGTTCAATGGCTGTGCGGGACGAAGGGCTTGCCCGTCGCCCGCTCGTGCACTACGTTCCGAGCTTCAGAAAGAGCTCCTGCCGTAGGGACTACTGATCTCTGGGTTTAGGGTGTGGCCTGCTACCGGCCGTGTGTTTTCAATTAATTATTTAATTGAGGGTGAGTGTTCGCCGAGGCCGGGGCAAGATTCTCCTGGCACAGATTGGTAGCGACCGAGGGCGCTAATGAGATGGTTGCCCTGGAATCGGGCGGAGCGACGATAGAATTTTCGGGACAGTGTCCGTATAGTGGCGTCCAGGGAACGGACACGCATGGATTCACGGATGGTTTTGTTTGATGTCAGATAATGGGCTTTGCATGCCCAGCGCAATCCTCGGTCGAGGAGAGACTGAAGCTTTCGCTTATGGGTCTTGGCCAAGTAGCCCCAAACGGGCATCGCGTAGGTAACCATCGGCGCCACATAAGTGGAGACGATAAGCTTCCCTAGGCGGCGGGTCATGGCGTTGCTACATAGTATGGGGCGGAGTTGATAAAGACGATGGGCGGTCTTTCGGGCTACTTGCGCAGAGTGTGTCCGCCAGGTGAGACGTCGGTCGAGGTGAACCCCGAGGTACCTGACCTCTCGAGACCAGGGCAGAAGTGTATCGCCTACGTAGAGTCTGTCGGGGAGCCTAAAGCGTCTGGAGAAGACTACTGCTGTGCTCTTGGCTGCGTTGATGGCAACTCTCCATTTCTCTGCCCACTCAACGTATTCGTCCAATTGTTCCTGGAGCCAGATAACGGCCGTCTCAGCACGACGATCGACAGCGTACACTGCCGTGTCGTCGGCGAACATGGCCAACCTGGTGCCAGGCAACTTGGGCACGTCGTTGACGTACACAGAGAAAAGCAGGGGGCCCAAGACGCTTCCCTGAGGGACACCAGCAGTAATAGCCCTTTCCGAAGAAAGGGTGTTATCAACTCTCGCGCGAAAGGTTCTGTTCCGAAGAAAGCTAGCAATCAGATGAAGGTAGCAATCCGGAAGCAGAATCTCCGTGAGTTTGTAAAGTAGGCCTGGATGCCAAACACGATCGAAAGCCTTCTCGACATCAAGGAAAACGGCGACGGTCTGCTCCCGCGAGCAACCGGCCTCGGCCACGGTCTCCACGAAACGCATCAATTGATGCGTCGAGGAGTGCCCAGCACGAAAACCGAACTGCTCGGGGACCAGAATATCGAACCGTTGAAGGTGATCCGTTAGCCGCCGCTGGACTAGTCGTTCGAAGACTTTCGAAGTGGACGACAGCAGGCTGATAGGCCGGAGGTTCTCGGCGAACTTGTGGTCTTTTCCCGGCTTCGGGATCATCGTGACCGTAGCCGAACGCCATTTCTTAGGAAAGTAGGCGAATCGGAAGCAGGCATTGAACAAATCGACCAGGAAGCGAACTCCCCGGTCCGGAAGTCTCTGTAGGGCGGTGTTAATAACACCGTCCGGTCCAGGGCTCTTCCGGGGCCGAAGCGCTAAAAGCCTGTCCGTTACCTCTTCCACCGAAGTGGGTTCAGGTTCGGATGTGATCGGGCTGCCGAGAGAAGCCTCAACTTCGGCTTCTATCTCCTCGTCGGAGTCTGGGTCCCCGGACGGGTTAGGAGCAAATTGAAGCTCCAGGTACCCGGCCAGGAACTCGGATTTCTCGTCCGGCTTGGCAAGGGGATGTCCACCAGGCCCGTTGATGGCCGGGAGTGGAGGACGGCGCCTCTTCCCGGTCATCGCGGTAGGTAACCTGTAAACGGAGGAGTCCCCCTCCGGTGCATCATCTGCCATTTTGGCGACCGTAAATTCCCAGCAGCTTCGTCGGAAGGCCTGCAAGTCACGACGTAACTTGCCGGCCGCCCGATTGAAGCTGGCCTTGTCGTCCGGATCTCGCGTCCGCTGCCACCGTCTCCGAAGTCTGTTCTTCTCTAAAGCGAGAAGACGGACTTCTTCTGGGATTCGGTGATAATCGGGCGTGAGATTAGGCTTCATCCGTGAGCACACGCCGACGGAAGAGACCACGGCATCATCGAACAAGGCGACCGCCTCGTCGATGTGGTGAGTGGTATCAAGCGGAACCTCCTCGGGAAGCCTGCGACAAAAGGCAGGCCCGAAGCGGTCCCACTCGATCACTCGTCGCGCTGCTCTCCCAATCGTGTGACGGGTAGGTACGTGCACCTCGATGGGACAATGGTCAGAGGACAGTTCCGTTAACACGGACACCTCGATCTGGTTGACAACTCCCTTGACAACTGCAATGTCTAGTATGTCAGGTCGGGCTCCAGGTCGGAGGGGATAGTGCGTCGGTAGTCCGGGTCCGTAGGCTCGTAGTCGGTGGTCGTGAAGGTACCTGCTAAGCGCCCCCCCGGATGGCGTAGTCAGTCGACTACCCCAGTCGGGGTGTTTGCAGTTCAGGTCACCTGCAAGAATTACCTTCCTATGCACACTGAAAATTGCGGACAGGTCGACGTCTAGAACTGGTTTGGTCGGCGGTTTGTAAGCCGAAACCAGGAGGACACCTCCGAGAACTCCGGAGAGTTCAACGGCTGTGGCCTCGATATTTTGGCGAGGAGGCAAGACCACGCGGTGATGTGCAATGCAACGTTTCACCGCTATGGCCGTACCAACCCCCGCGTTCCGCCCAGGTCTATCGTCCCTGTAAAACGCATAGTTAGGCAATCTCACGTTGTTATTGGCCCTAAGCCAGGTCTCAGAGAGGAGAAGCACGTCGGGCTTGCGACGGGCTAGGAACTCTCTAAGTTCCTCGAGTTTGGGCAGAAGGCTGTTGGCGTTCCACGCTATAATGGAAAGGTCGCGCTTAATGGAGGTAATTCTGTTAGCGTGGAGCATTACAGAAGACCTATGGCGGCTGCAGCTTCCGCGAGGAGGAGGAACTTTTCAGTCGAGGTCGCCGTGCGAAGACGCTCCCGAATGGATCGATACAGACGGGCCACTTCTTCGAGGTCATATTCCTCGAAGAAAGACTTTACCTCGGCTAGAGCTGAGGGGGATGTGGACGACGATGAAGCAGATGGGGCAGGGTCGCTGCGGGCGGCGGCAGCATAGCTGCGGGTTGGATTCACCCGAGATGTGTTCCTGGGTGGGCGCTCGGTCCTTTCAGCTGCAGGACGGGGCTCTACTCTGGACTGCCGAGCAACCCCAGCGCCGGAGCGCTGCGTTGGTCTGGTTTGCGGTTTCTAGGCAGGGGGAGTGGGAGCAGCGTTTTTCTGTTTCTTCTGCTTCTTCTTCTTCCTAGTCTTGGGTTTGTAGCGAGCTGCGGGTTGGGGAGAGTCTGACCTCTCCGGGACTGGCTCTACTACTTCCGGGGCAGGTTCCTCGTCCATAGGAACGGGCTGGTCTTGGGACGATGCTGGCGTAGCAGCTCTTATACAGCAGTTATATAGCAGCAGTTAAGGACGATGCACGTGGCTGAGCACGTGGGCGAGGTCGGGCGGGAGGTTGTTGTACAGATGAGCTGACCTTCTCCGGGAGACGGGGAAAGGCAGCACGATCCGGGACGACTGGAAGCTGCTGGTGGGCAGGAGGGTTGTTCTTGTCCGCGGCCTGCCTCAGATGCTGCTGGAAAACCCAGTATCCTCGGTAATTTGCCGAGTGAGGTTCGCCGCAATTAATACAAAAGAGGCGCCCCGCAGCCGGCAATTGACAGGCCTTGGTCGGATGCGGCTTTCCGCATCTGACGCAGACCTCTGCGTTGTGGCAGCTGTCCGAGCCGTGCCCGAACCGTTGGCAACGATGGCACTGCGGGACGTGGCCAGCTTCGCGGCTCCTTTCAACTTTTATTTTCAGCCCGCAAAGACTGGTCAGGCCCAGCAGTCTGTCTGCCTGTTCCCCCTTCAGGATGATCACCCGGAGGAGGGGTAACTTACGCCTGGGTCCGTAAGTGGTGTAGAGCCTAATGCTCTCCTTGATCAGGAAACCGAGTTGGCGGAGCTCGTCCGCCACCTCGTCGGTATCGGTGTCCTCGTCCAGGCCGCGAATTATCAGCCGGACGTGAGCCGCCTTCTCGTAGGAGAATGTGTGAAATTGTAGGCCATTTGCCTGTAAGAACAGATAGACGGCGCGGTACTCTTCGTCCGTCGCGCAGCTAACGCGCAGACTGTCCCTTCCACGAAGAGACATCTGAACATCCGCCGAGAGACGAACGCCAAGCCGGAGGCGTCTGGAAAAGTCAACGACGTTCTTGACGCCGTTGACGAACAAGGGCGGAGGGCGGCTTCTGCGGGAAGGAGCATCTAGATCTAGCTCCGGTTCATCGGGGAGCGGAGTTTCCTCCGCTTTCCGCTTTTTCTTTGATGTAACTACAGTATAAGACGACCCAGGCGTGGGCTGGGACGTAGTACACGTCGGGGCAGGAGTACCCCCAGAGACAACGGCCGAGACCGATTGGCGGCCCTGAGAAGGACCACTGCAGAATCCGACCGAGTCAGGGACAGGGCCGGGGCCTACAGTTGAAACATTGGATTGGCCCTTAGCAGGACCATTCCGCTGCCCGGCCGCAACGCGACGGTCGCCCATCGCGTTTTGGCAAAGGTATTCGGGCCGAAGCCCTCCTACTGGGATAGTTAACCCGCTTAGCGCCGGTATTGGAGGCCGCACCACGACTAGGCGAAGCGACCGACCGCTACCGGCAGGGACCTAACTTAGCCTACGCCAAGCTAAGCGGGCGATGCCACCAAAAGCCGCGAGAAAAACAGTAAATAGGGCTTACCTGGAGTGATCCCTCGAAGTAATCCCAACAGGTCCACTGGTCCGGAGCTTCGCGAAAGCCACAAACACCACACAGCACTTTCACTGTCCACTGCACTTTTGCCGCCTTTGGCTTCGGGTTGGCACACTACACGCGGTAAACACCAGCCGACACCAGACCGCGAACGGCTTCCGCCGTCAAGAGACTCGCACACGCGCACACGAACACTACCGCGTACACAAGGCAAAGCAACCGATTTAACCGGACTAGTTGAGCCTGCTGCCACGCGGCCCTAACAAGGGACGCTGAAGGCGGTCGCACGACCCACTAATGCGTGGCCGCAGCTAGGTTGGCTTCACTCTTGTCGTTACTGGACCGGCACTGCAGGTGATCCTGTAGTTTTCTACACCTTCAGTCGACGACGACCTTACTGCCGGCGCAAGCTAGGGCGGGAGTTCCAACCGCCAACAACGTTCCACGAAAGAGTCCACTTCTTACTGCAATCTCAGCCTGGAAGAGCTCCTGAGCCTTGACGTGTAGTAGTCCACAGTCAGATGAAGAATGAACAGCGCATACAACGCTCCGGGAGTCGAATTAGAGGGACGTTCGATACGCCGTCACGAACACACAGCGAGCCAATCAGGGATCAGCAGCCGAGACGTGCTTGGAGCGAGCGAATCAGCGATCACGGTTAATGCATAAAAACAGCGCCAGTAGAAACTTCGCACTGCCCACGTGACTGAAACCCTCAATAAAGCTCGAGGCGTCCGATCCAAAATATTTCCCATGCTCTCGTGCCGCAACCGCCTGGCTTTGCGCACTAAAGTAACCATCTATCTCTTGTTTCTCCAGTCAGTATTGACCTATGCTGCTCTCGCATGGTGGTCGCTTTTGTCAACACTAACAAGTGTAGGCTGGAAGCCTTCCAGTCCCGTAACCTCCGATCCTTGTCGGGGTCTATATGATTTGTGAGGAATAATGTTATTCGTGCTTCGAGTTCCTTCCATCGCCGATTTTGTCCGGTCGCTTGCCGAAACTCTCTTTGCTTCTGCAGCGACCTCGTCCTTTAACTACTTACGTACCATTAGCACGTCAGAACCACCTCGCCCTATGCGAGTCAAACGCCCTCGGGCGATTTTAGACGACCCCCCCCATAATTCTGTTTCCTGCAATTTAGGTTCCCCTGCAACTTGACTTCCTTGTTACCTTCCTTTTAAGTCTTCTCCCTCCCCAAGTACGTTGGCACACTGCTTGGCGCTGTTACCGTTTGTTACCGACACGGAGGTTCCCTGCCTCGCGGGAAACGAACGGACGACCGGCGCCACAAGGCGCCTGCCTACCGGCCGGGCGCGTGCGGCACCTGCCGTTCGCCCCGTCACCGTTGGCAGTGTTACTATGACCCGGAACCTATATAAAATAAAGATGTTTTATGGCGTGACGTGACGTGACACCGCCGCAGATGGCAAAGAACCCGTGACCCAGTCGTTAAGCGACGATTTCAACAACAGTCCCTTTACGTTCAGCAGCTACTGCGGGACGTAAACTCTGATCGATGGGACTCATACCTTGAGTCTCTTGAAGTCGACCACGCCTCAGTCTGGAGAGCGGTGAGTAGACTGACCCGCGAGAAGAGAACTCGCAACCCGCTGGAAACCCCGAACGGGATTGTGTCTTCATCAGAAGGCAAGGCTGAGGTCTTCGCCGACTGCATGGAGTCGCAATTTACCGTTCATCGAGGCGTTTCGGACCCTGCCCACTCGGCAGAAGTCCGGGACTTCCTATCTTGTTATTTTTCTCGCCCTCCCGCTGGCCCAGACCTCCCGTTCGACAGAGACGAACTCGTTTCGTCTGTCTGTCGACTAAACCGCCGTCGCGCCCCCGGTCCTGACCGGATCGGGGCCGCTGCATTACAATATCTCCCGGCCTCAGGCGTTGACCTCGTTCTCGAGCTGTTCAACTCTTGTCTCCGGCTACAGTACTTTCCCCGCCTGTGGAAAAATGCCAACATCGTTATGGTTCCTAAACCCCGCAAGCCGCGCATGCTTCCTGAAAGCTATCGGCCAATATCTCTCTTGCCAGTTATCTCGAAGGTGTTCGAGCGGCTCCTGCTGGCCCGCATCTCGCCGTTGTTGGATAATTTTATCCGCAACGAACAGTTCGGGTTTCGCAGAGAGCACTCGACCACGCTTCAACTAGTCCGCGTGGTAACGCAACTCTCTGACGCCACCAACAGGCGAGCGGCTACGGCCGCCGCACTGCTGGACGTGAGCAAGGCCTTCGACAAAGTCTGGCACGAAGGTCTTCTCTTCAAACTAGCTAACTCCCCCTTACCATCGTCCATAGTGTTTTTCCTCCGGTCGTATCTCAGCGACCGAACCTTCAGGGTGAGCGTCGACGGAACCTGCTCTGCAGTTCGTCCTGTCGCCGCCGGCGTACCTCAGGGATCTGTCCTCGGCCCCGTTCTGTACCTCGTGTACACGAACGACCTGCCTGTTTTGCCCGGAGTCACGTTGTCTTTGTTCGCTGACGATGCAATGTATCATTACAGCTCTGTGTCCCCGCGTTTTGCGAGTACACAGTTGCAGCGTCAGTTGGACCAGCTTCCGGACTGGCTACGGAAATGGCGGGTGACGATCAATACGGAGAAATCCGAGGCGATCTGTTTCACTCGTAAGTCCATCTCCCGATGCCAGCCCCTCTCCCTGGAAGGGAGGCCTATCACCTACAAAGAGTCGGTGAAGTATCTAGGCGTTCGGCTAGATCGTCGCCTTTGCTTCAACACCCACGTGACGGACACCCTTGCCAAGGCTCGCGGCGTCCGAACCAAACTTTACCCCTACCTCGCGTGCCGCAGCCCCCTGGCGCTGCGCACGAAAGTTACCCTCTATCTGTTGTTTCTCCGGTCTGTATTGACCTATGCGGCACCTGTTTGGTGGTCACTTGCCTCCGCCACCAACAGGCGTAGGCTGGAAAGTTTCCAATCCAGAACCCTCCGTTCCTTGTCGGGATCTCCTTGGTTTGTTAGAAACAGTGTAATTCGAGGAGGTCTTCGAGTTCCTGCTCTCTCAGCCTTTGTCTGGTCATTAGCTGCGACTCTCTTTGCCGCAGCTGAGACCTCTTCCTTCCCTTACCTCAGGACCATCATCACCACGCAACCACCTCCCCCTGTCCGGGTCAAACGCCCTCGGGCGATTCTCGATGACCCGCCATAACTTGAAGTAAAATTACTTAAACCTACATTTGCATATTCACCATCTGACCATGCCCCAGAATTTACCTGCAAAGCTGCTTCCTTCCTCCCTTCCTAGTATGCCGACCGCGCTGAATGCCGCTGCTACACGCTATCACTGGCACGGAGGCTCTCTGCCTCGCGGGGAGCGACCGACGCCGCACGGCGTCTGCATGCGGGTCTGGGAACGGGCGACATCTGTCACCTGAACCCGTCCTTGCGGCAGTGCCCACTGATTGCTGATATTTTAAAATAAATAAAAATTGATAACCTTTCTCCCCCACCTTCTCAGTTAACTGGTTGGCGGTTGTCCATTCCTGTTTTTAGGCACCTGTCGATTGAACCAGAACTAAGTGTATCCACAGGCAGCCATTGGGCTCGACCCAGATGCTGCAGTCATGCACCGGGTGCAAAGACGCCCCGCTACTATGATGCTACATGCTACGTGACGTGACATTCGACTGCTCGCATTCGAAGAGGTAACAAGCATCTACAACAACGCAGAAGGGGATCGCCTCGACCTCTAGAAGACTGCCATGAAGAGGCTAGGACAACAATCGACGGAGGCTGTGAAGAAAAAGCCGTCGGACCAGAAGCCACCTCCTCGCCAGCGCCAACACCAAGCTGCAGCGATGGAAGTTGACCAGCCGCCTTGCCTGCAAGACGAAGACACAACTGGGACCTGCCGCACAGTGCCGGTAAGTCGATTAGGTAGCGCTGTCCAGCGTAATCCGGGGAGTCCGAGAGTAGGACTGACGAAAAGAGATGCGGGTTGCGCTGCCACTGTGACGGTGTCACAGTTCGGCCCCCGGATACCCGCTGGACAAAGAGCTGAGCTAGTCAGCAGTAGACCAGCTGATAGTGCCCCTGTAGCACTGTGCGGCAGCGACGAGCCCCCCGGCCGGCCACTTGGGCCAGTCGGGAACCCTACGACTCGCGCGGGAAGCCCTGCTCAACCCGCGCAAGTTCGTGAGAATAATCGGTCCTTATTAGGGCCGACCAAGCCCGCAAAGGCCGTACCTTCCGGCTGCACGGCCGCTAGTAGGCCAAGCAGTCCGCAACCTCTGCCGGAGTCTGACTCCCCAGCCATGGAGACCTCGGCTTCCACCGACTGCGTGGTAGTAGGGCACGGTGGCAAGCCGAGGAAGTCTCCCTCCCTGACCTCCTTGAGTTCGGCTACGGACTCGGCGGCATTCAAAGCCTCCGCTGAGGTTGCGCCTAGTCGCACCTCCAAAGGAAGGATTCCGGCGGTGTTCGTCACGAACATCAAGGATATTATCGGTTTCAGTCGCCGACTCCGTAAGGTCGTTGCGCTGGCAGATAACGCATCGGTCAAGCTCCGTGCGAGTGAGACTGTGAGCGTTACCTGCCGCAGTGCATCCGAGCACTTCGGAGTAATCCAGTGGCTGGAACGTGAACCGTTCCAGTTCCACACCTACACATTAAACCGAACCAAGCCTGTAGCCCTCGTCCTTCGGGGCCTGGACATACAGGCGGATCCGCAGGTCGTCCTAGACGAACTGCGCGACGCGGGCTATAAGGTTGTGGGAGCCTCTCGGCTGTACACCACTTATGGCTCGCGTCGACCACTCCCCTTAATCAGACTCCAGGTAGAGAAGGGCGATTCCTCCCAGGCCCTTTTAGACTTGAAACGGCTTTTCGGGTTCTGCGTGAGCGTAGAGCCCTGCCGTCAGACCGGGCGACTTTCCCAGTGCCACAGGTGTCAGCGGTTCGGCCATAGCAGCTTCGGTTGTCGGAACGCGCCGACCTGCGTCCGCTGTGGAAATGACCACTTAACGCAGGCCTGCGCCGTTCGGACAATCACCGGTATTGCATTAACTGTGGCGGCGCCCATGCTGCTAATAACAGGCGCTGCCCAGTCTATATCCAGCAGCTGGACAAGCTCAAGAAACCCGTCCAGCTTAAGCCACGACATGTTGTCCAACCAGTCAAGACGGCAAAAGCCGCTGAACCTGTGGCCCGGAAACCTGCCCCCAGGTCTGCTCCGGTTCCGAAACCCAGTGCAGTGAGCCCGAGCGAAGCTCCACAGGCCAAACCAACTACCGCGCCCCCGGAACCGGAACGCGAGGTACCCCCCTACGCAGTAGTCCCGCTGCCGGACGATAAGGAGGAAATTGATCCTCCACGGCCGTCGCCACCCAAGCCACGATACCCCAGATCGGGCAAGAAAGGTAGGACCCAGGCCAAGAACACGGGCCAGCCAAAACTACCTGCCACTGGACCCAAGCCCGTCCACCAAAAGCCAGAGCGACCACCCGCTCCAGAACCTGCCCCCAAGGCTTCCACCGTCTCGCCCCGCCGCAGCTATGCAGCTGCCGCCAAGCGTTCTCCCCAGGCCTCATCTTCCGATGATCTCGCCGTTGTATCAGACTTTCTGGCAAGCTACGACTTGCAGAAAGTAGCCCAAACATTCCTCAAAATCAAGGAACGCTTGGCAACTGCCTCGCCCCAAGACAAGTTCCTCCTCTTGGTGGAGCCTGCCGTATTATAGGTCTGTTATGAACGGACAACCACGGCAATCCCTCAAGCGAGACCTCGATCTCGTGGCGTGGAACGCCAACGGCCTCGCTTCCCGGCATTCTGAGCTCTTAGAGTTCGTTGCCCGTCACAAGCCCGACGTGCTTCTTCTTGGTGAGACGCACCTGACCCCGCATCGTCGTTTCCGACTCCCCAACTACGTGTGCTACCGGGATGACCGGTAGGAGGGGGCACAGCCATCGCGGTGAAGGCGAGTCTTCGCCATCACCGCGTTGTCCTGCCTCAGCGGCGGAACCTCGAGTGCATCGCGGTTGAGCTCCGTGGTGCTCTCGGCGGTCTACTCGTGGTTTCCGCTTACAACCCTCCACAAACGGAGCTCCTGTCGAACGATCTGGAGGCCGTCTTTGGAGCACACAGGAGGGTAGTCCTGGCGGGCGACCTGAACTGTAAGCACCCTGATTGGGGGAGCCGCTTGGTGAACCCAAACGGGGCTCGCTTACGCAGGTATGCTGATGCGGCTCGGGTCACAGTCATGGGTCCTACCGGGCCTACGTACTATCCCTCGAGGGCTAACTCCCGCCCTGACGTAATGGACATTGCCGCGGTCAGGGGCGTTTATTGCCCGGTCCACGTCTCCGTCATTTCGGAACTGTCCTCGGACCATTGCCCTATCAGTGTGCATATAGCTACCCAGCACTCTACCGTCCGCGACGAGCGGCGGGTAATCGAGTGGGACCGCTTTGGCCCGGCGTTCAGTCACCGCCTACCTGAGCATATCCCGCTCGACACTACCCAGCATGTCGACGAGGCAGTTGCCTTATTCGACACAGCCGTAGTCTCGGCGGTAGACGTGTCCTCCCGGATGAAGCCGGGGCTCACGCCCGACTGTCAGCGTATCCCCGAAGAGGTGTTTCAGCTCGCTTGCGAGAGGAATCGCCTCCGGAGACGCTGGCAGAGGACTCGTGACCCGGCTGACAAGGCTGCGTTCAACAGAGCGTCCGGCAAGTTGCGTCGCGACATGCTGGCGTTCCGTAGACGCAACTGGGAGCTAGCTGTGACACAGATGGATGGCCCTGCCGAGGACCGTAATGTCTGGCGGATTCCCAGTGCCCTAACGGGAAAGCGTAAACGCGCGCCTCTCCCCGCACTGGCCGGACCCGGCAGTCAACCCCTTGGCCCCCCTCGAAAAGGCAGAATTCTTGGCTGACAGTTTAGAGCGACAGTTCGCTCCCAACCCATCCAAGAACCCGGCTTTCACTGAGCAAATCTGCAGCGAGGTAGAGCGCTTTCTATCGGCCGATATCACAGTCCAACCGGAGCCCATCTCCCCGGAGGAGTTCTCTGAGAGGATTGTTCAGCTCAAGCCCCGGAAGGCGCCTGGCCCGGACGGAGTCATGAATTCCGCCCTCCATCGCGTTCCGGAGCGAGGAACCCAGTTCCTCACTGACCTGTTCAATTCATGCCTCAGACTGGCCTATTTTCCGGTGAAATGGAAAACGGCTACCGTCATTGTGATACCCAAGCCGGGAAAGAATTCTTCTCGCGTGGAAAACCTCAGGCCCATCAGCCTCTTGTCCGCGACGTCCAAGGTTTTTGAGCGTCTGATCCAGCGCAGGATCCGCGACCATCTAGAAAGACTAGACGTGCTGATCCCCGAACAGTTCGGCTTTCGTGAGCTGCACTCCTCGACTCATCAGCTGATGAGACTCGTGGAATGCATTACCGAGGCTGGCTGCCAGGGCAAACAGACGACTGCGATCTTCCTAGACGTAGAGAAAGCCTTTGACCGCGTGTGGCACGAGGGTGTCCTGTACAAACTGACGGAAGTCCTTCTCCCAGACTGCTACGTTCACTTGATCGCCAGCTTTCTGCGAGACCGTAGCTTCCGAGTGAGAGTAGACCACGCTCTCTCTTCGGAGAGGCGTATTACCGCTGGCGACCCTCAGGGAAGTGTCCTTGGGCCTCTCCTGTTCTCGCTGTTTGTCAACGACACGCCCCGAGTTCCTGGAGTAAAACTGTCGCTGTTCGCGGACGACACTGCGGCTTTTGTCTCAGAGCCGAACGCGAGTTATGCGGCAGTTAAGCTCCAGCGACAACTCGACGCGTATGTCGGGTGGACCGATGACTGGAGAGTTACCGTTAACGCTTCCAAGAGCGCCGCGGTAATATTCTCGCGCAAACGTAAGCGGCCTCGGCCGCTTAAAGTAGGCCCCGTCGAGGCGCCCTGGACCAATAGCGTCAAGTACCTCGGGCTCCACGTGTATTCCCGACTCACCTGGCGAACCCATACACAGTACACCCGACAACGCGCTTCGGCGCAACTCAGTAGACTCTGGCCCGTGCTATCTAATCCGGCAATGAACCCCCCGGCTCGGTAAGCTCATAGTCAACACGTACGTGTTGCCCGTGATTACCTACGCCTGTCCTGTTTGGGGATACTTGGCTCGTGGTCATAGAACAACGCTCCAGCGCGTACTCGACCGGGGACTGAAGCTCGCGTGCAAAGTCCCCCGGAGGTACTCTTCTCGTCTTTTGAGGAGAGGACTCGGTGTCCGCTCTCTTGATGACACCGTGAGACGCCTGGCGCGGAGATTCTATGTTCGTTCCGACAGAGTGACCCACAATTCCCTCATTACCGGACTTGGTAAATACACCCCGCGACCAGGTGAGTCCTGGAAGCGACCTCGTTTGCTAGTCCCGGTGGTATAATCTACCAATCGCAGGTCGCTTCAGACCCCCCCCATAAGTAGATAAAAAGTATAAATAGAAATCCAACAGACCCAGTGGCAGGAGTCCTTTCTGAGACTCGGGACACTGCACTACTCGCGACCCGCGCTTCGCGCGGGCCGCGCAACCCCCAGTTGTGTGGCGTGTCCCTCAGAATGGCACTCGAGATAGAACAGGACATCACTGCTTGCATCTGAAGAGAACACATCCAGGAATAGTCAACGCAGAAGAGGACCGCCTCGACCTCGAGAACCTGCTATGAAGAGGCCTTCACAACAAGCCACTGCGGCAGTCAAGAAGACGCAGCCAGACCAACCTCAACCTCATCGCCAGCGCCAACATCCAGCTGCGATGGAATTGGACCAGCCGCCTTTCCAAGGCGAAGACAGCACACCAAACACGACTGGGACCTGCCGCACAGTGCCGGTAAGTCGTATAGGTAGCGCTACCCAGCGGAATCCGGGGAGTCCGAGATCAGGACTGACAAATAGAGATGCGGGTTGCCCCGCCACTGTGACGGTGTCACAGTTCGGCCCCCGGATACCCGCTGGGCAAAGAGCTGAACTAGTCAGCATTGGACCCGCTGTTAGTGTCCCAGAAGCACTGTGCGGCAGCGGCGAGCCCCGCGGCCGGCCACTTGGGCCAGTCGGGAACCCTACGACTCGCGCGGGAGTCGTAGACCGTCAGACCGGGCGAATTTCCCAATGCCATAGGTGTCAGAGGTTCGGCCACAGCAGCTTCGGTTGTAGGAACGCGCCGACCTGCGTCCGATGCGGAAATGACCACCTAACGCAGGCCTGCGCTGTTCCTGACAACCACAAGTACTGTATCAACTGTGGCGGCGCCTATGCTGCAAATAACAGGCGCTGCCCAGTTTACAAAGTGCAGCTGGACAAAGTTGTAAAGCCAGTCCAGCCTCAGCCTCGACAAGTTGTTCAGCCAGTAAAAACGGCCAAAGCCTCTGAGCCTGTGGTGCGGAAATCAGTCCCAAGGTCTGCTCCGATTCCGAAACCACCACCAAGTGCAGTGAGCCCGAGCGTAACTAAACAGGCCACACCAAAAGCCGCGCCCTCGGAACCGGAACGCGAGATACCCGCCTACGCAAAAGTCCCGTTGCCGCAGGATGACGAGGAAATTGATCCTCCACTGCCGTCGCCACCCAAGCCTCGCTACCCCAGATCAGGCAAAAAACAGCAAGGTAGACTTCAGGCCAAGAACACGGGCCAGCCAAAATTACCTGCCACTGGACCCAAGCCTGTCCGCCAAAAGCCAGAGCGACCACCCGCTCCAGAACCTGCCCCCAAGGCATCCACCGCCTCGCCCCGCTGCAGCTATGCAGCTGCCGCCAAGCGTTCTCCCCAGGCCTCATCTACCGCTGATCTCGCCGTCGTTTCCGACTTTCTGGCAAGCTACGACTTGCAGAAAGTAACTCAAACTTTCCGCAAAATCAAGGAACGCTTGTCATCAGCCTCGCCCCAAGAAAAATTCCTCCTCTTGGTGGAAGCCTGCCGTATTATTGGTCTGCTATGAACGGACAACCACGGCAATCCCTCAAGCGAGACCTCGAGCTGGCGTGGAACACCAACGGCCTTGTTTCCCGGCATTCTGAGCTCTTAGAGTTCGTTGCCTATCACAAGCCCGATGTGCTTCTTATTGGAGAGACGCACCTGACCCCGCATCGTCGATTCCGACTACCCAACTACGTGTGCTACCGGGATGACCGGTCGGATCGCGCAGGAGGGGACAAAGCCATCGCGGTGAAGGCGAGTCTTCGCCATCACCGCGTTGTCCTGCCTCAGCGGCGGAACCTCGAGTGCACCGCGGTTGAGCTCCATGGTGCTCTCGGCGGTCTACTCATGGTTTCCGCATACAAGCCTCCACAAACGGAGTTCTTGTCCAACGACCTGGAGGCCGTCTTTGGCGCACACAGAAGGGTAGTCCTGGCGGGCGACCTGAACTGTAAGCACCCTGATTGGGGGAGCCGCTTGGTGAACCCAAACGGGGCTCGCATACGCAGGTATGCTGATGCGGCTCGGGTCACAGTCATGGATCCTACCGGGCTACGTACTATCCCTCGAGGGCTAACTCCCGCCCTGATGTACTGGAAATTGCCGCGGTGAGGGGCGTTTATTGCCCGGTCCACGTCTCCGTCATTTCGGAACTGTCCTCGGACCATTGCCTCATCAGTGTCATATAGCTACCCAGCACCTGAAGACCCTACCTACTACACCTTTCACGGCCATCGGCCGGACGTTCTTGACATAGTAGTTGTCAAGAACGTTGCCCGTCACATCGAGGTCTCGTCTGTGTCGGATCTCTCGTCCGATCACAATCCCCTTGTTATAACTTCGAGAGCTGTCGGCTTCACCCCGACCTCCCGCTCAGATTGTTAGGAGAGTCAACTGGCGCTCCTATCATGACGAGCTCTCTTGACGGTTACCATCTCTCCCGGCGGACCCTATCGTCACTCGTGACGATCTGGATCTCCGCGCCACAAATCTTTAGGAGTTGGTCCAAGGTGTCATGGATCGACACACCTACGCACTCGAGGTGAACCATCGTAAATCGGCCCTTCCTCCGGACGTACTCCACGCCATCTGGTTCCGGCGCAAGCTCCGCCGCAGATGGCAAAGAACCCGTGACCCAGTTGTTAAACAACGATTTCAACAGCTTCTGCTGGACGTAAACTCTGATCGATGGGACTCATATCTTGAGTTTCTTGAAATCGACCACGCCTCCGTCTGGAGAGCGGTGAGTAGACTGACCCGCGAGAAGAGAACTCGCAACCCGCTGGAAACCCCGAACGGGATTGTGTCTTCGTCAGAAGGCAGGGCTGAGGTTTTCGCCGACTGCATGGAGTCACAATTTACCGTTCATCGAGGCGTCTGGGACCCTGCCCACTCGGGAGAAGTCCGGGACTTCCTATCTGGTTATTTTTCTCACCATCCCGCTGGCCCAGACCTCCCGTTCGACAGAGACGAACTTGTTTCGCCTGTCTGCCGACTAAACCGCCGTCGCGCCCCCGGTCCTGACCGGATTGGGGCCGCTGCACTACAATATCTCCCGGTCTCAGGCGTTGACCTCGTGCTCGAGCTGTTCAACTCCTGTCTCCGGCTACAGTACTTTCCCCGCCTGTGGAAAACAGCCAACATCGTAATGATTCCCAAACCCCGCAAGCGGCGCATGCTTCCTGAAAGCTATCGGCCTATCTCTCTCTTGCCAGTTATCTCAAAGGTGTTCAAGCGTCTCCTGCTGGCCCGCATCTCGCCGTTATTGGATAATTTTATCCGCAACGAACAGTTCGGGTTTCGCAGAGAGCACTCGTCCACTCTTCAACTAGTCCGCGTGGTTACGCAACACTCTGACGCCACCAACTGGCGAGCGGCTACAGCCGCCGTACTGTTGGACGTGAGCAAGACCTTCGACAAATTTTGGCACGAAGGTCTTCTCTTCAAACTTGCTAATTCCCCCATACCATCGTCCATAGTGTTTTTCCTCCGGTCGTATCTCAGCGACCGAACCTTCAAGGTGAGCGTCGACGGAACCTGCTCTGCAGTTCGTCCCGTCGCCACCGGCGCACCTCAGGGATCTGTCCTCGGCCCCGTTCTGTACCTTGTGTACACGAACGACCTGCCTGTATTGCCCGGTGTCACGTTGTCTTTGTTCGCTGACGATGCTATGTATCATTACAGCTGTCCCCGCGTTTTGCGAGTACACAGCTGCAGCGTCAGTTGGATCAGCTTCCGGATTAGCTACGGAAATGGCGGGTGACGATCAATACGAAGAAATCCGAGGCGATCTGTTTCACTCGTAAGTCCATCTCCCGATGCCAGCCCCTCTCCCTGGAAGGGAGGCCTATCGCCTACAAAGAGTCGGTGAAGTATCTAAGCGTTCGGCTCGACCGGCGTCTTTGCTTCAACGCCCACGTGACTGATACCCTCTCCAAGGCTCGCGTCGGCGGCGTCCGAGCCAAACTTTACCCATATCTCGCTTGCCGCAGCCCTCGCTGCGCACGAAATTTACCCTCTATCTATTGTTTCTCCGGTCTGTATTGACCTATGCGGCACCTGTTTGGTGGTCACTTATCTCCGCCACCAACAGGCGTAGGCTGAAAAGTTTCCAATCCAGAACCCTCCGTTCCTTGTCGGGATCTCCTTGGTTTGTGAGAAATAGTGTAATTCGAGGAGGTCTTCGATTTCCTACTCTCTCTGCCTTTGTCTGGTCGTTAGCTGCGACTCTCTTTGCCGCAGCTAAGACCTCTTCCTTCCCTTACCTCAGGACCATCAGCATCACTTAACCGCCTCCCCCTGTCCGGGTCAAACGCCCTCGGGCGATTCTCGATGACCCGCCATAAATGTAAACTAATTAATTAAAACATGTACCATCTTTAACATCTGACCCTGCCCCAGAGTTTACCTGTAAAGCTGTTTCCTTCTTCCCTTCCTCGTCCACCGTCCGCGCTGAATGCTCTGCTACGCGCTATCACTGGCACGGAGGCTCTCCGCCTCGCGGGGAGCGACCGACGCCTAACGGGGTCTGCACGCTGGACTGGAGACGGGTGACATCTGTCACCTAACCCGTTCATGCGGCAGTGCCCAACGATGCAAAAATTTTAAAAATAAATAAAAATGAAACCTTTCTCCCCTCCTTCTCAGTTAACTGGTTGTCGGTTGTCGATTCCAGTTTTAGGCACCTGTTGAAAGTACCAGAACTATGTTTATCCACAGGCAGCCACTGGGCTCGACCCAGATGCTGCAGTCACGCAGCGGGTGCAAAGACGCCCCGCTACTACAGTGCTACATGCGTGTCCCTCCTGATTTTTAGGCCACCTGTCTTGTGAAAGTCCAGTACTGTTTTCATCTGAGAGCCATCGGGCACGTCCCGGAAGCTGTAATTCAGCCATGGGTGCAAAGAAGCCCCACTACATAATGCAAAACTTCGCACTACCTGTACCGCGCCAGCGATGGACGTCGCTGGGCCGGCATAGGACTCGACGCAACCGATGCCGAAAGAAGAGGACTTCAGTACGCCACGAACAGCGGGGGCGCAGCCGCCGAACATCTCAGCGCGGCTCGGGTGGAACAACCGACACAGCGTTTTCGCCACACGGCCCTTTTTGGGGTCACCAAAAACACTAAGAGTTGTACGATTGGCGCCATTTGTCATGTGACAAGCCTTTTGTCCGGTGACACTATAAAAAACGCTTCTTACTTTCTTGTCTATTACACCAACCACCCAATAGAAGTTTGTTATCTCTATTGTTTTTCGTCTCCCATTGCACTTTTTTCAGTCTCTACAGTGTTTTCAACACCTCTGATTTTCTGCTTGTTTCCTGTCAACCAGTAAGTTATAATGTAAGTTTCATTTTATCCAATTCAAAGATTTTTTTATAGTTTTGACTTCTAGTTTCATTGGTCATAACATTAATTGGGTATTTCAATATCAACACTAGAACAGTACAAATTTTTGCCAGTCCAAACTGTAATGTACAGTTTCTTTCGATCTATATATTGAACAAGCATCATGATAAAGCTATCGTGGCTGTGATTTCAGTATCTGAGAAAGATAAGTATATGATTAAAATCAAACAAAGATTACTCATGTTATCTGTCGAGCTGTTTCAGCTAACTTATTCTATAGTGTTTTATTCTTTTCAAGAACACTTAACGGAAAGCCGGGAGTCGTGTAACCTGTCGAATGGCGCAGACAATTATTGCAACAATTTGAATGCAATAAATTAAGCTTCAACTGTTTGGATTGAAATGTTTCTCATATGGGACAGACTATCGTTTAGTTTTAAGCTGTATAAATTAACAGAACAGGAATGAGTTGGAAACTTGTGTATCATTTTATACAATGAAATGATAAGTCAGCAGATTTCATGTGTGGATAGTTCTAGGATAGCTATAAAAATACATGAGACTATGGTACTCTGTATAGACCAAGTTCTAGGTAAATAACATTGTACAATAACAAGATGTTAAGTAATAACCACTTTCATATAATAGATCGGTTATCTGTAATGTTGTGTGTGTAATATTTTGTAACTCTCTAATGTAAGTTGCTAAATCTATACTGTTACATAATTCTCTAATGTATGTAAGGTGGATACTGTAAATGAGATGGTGAGAGTTTTAAATTGCCATTGGAGAGAGAGAGAGAGAGAGAGAGATAGAGAGAGAATGGGTGATGAGAGAGAGATGTGATTGTTGACATATACATAATTTTACAATATTCTATAGTACTCTGTAGGCTACTATAATTTACAACAATATGATTATAAGTATTATCCATTTTCACTTGATAGATAGGTTTACTATAAACTTGTGTTTGTAATATTATGTAAATTATCTGATGTAAGTTCATAAAGTTCTACAGTTATTGTGTAATTTAGAACTTTCTAAATTAATGACGGTGTTTTTAATACCAGTAGTGAGTGAAACATGATGAAAAATATGAACAGAAAAAGAAATCTCTCTCTCTCTCTCTCGCCCTACACACACACACACACGCGCGCATGTGCATAAAGAATTTCAACAAAACCGAAACATCGAAGCATGATAATGTTTTGTAAACAAAAGATTTCTAGACTGTGGGGAATCGAAAGTGTGGAAGCGTCACATTTTTCGATGACGCATCACGCATTTTGTGGAATGACTCCCAGCCTAAAAACACTATCATGTTAAAATAACGTTTAATAATTATATAATTGAAAATATCTATATGTATTTAGCTATAATATATTTTACTATGCTATATGTTGACTGGCATATATATAAACGCTTTCTGTACCAATTCTAATATTTAATTGTTGATTACGGCTTTTTATAATTAATTAAAAAATACCATTACATTATGAGTAACTTAAATTGTAATAGTGTATAAATTAAGTTTTGTGATATAATTTTCTCAGTCTTTAAAAAAATATTGAAGATGTAAAACAAACTATCTCAACTCCTTCACATATACAAGGACACACACAATTGTTCTTTTGAGTTTGACATTTCTTCTGTATTCATAAACAGGTCCTGATGACAATAAACATTGTCAAAATGTCGACACAAATAAATTAAAATTTGTGTTATATTTTTGACCAAACCTCACAAACCCTTCACTGAAAAAATCATTGATTGACGGTCACTACGAATTTAAGGATTTAATTAGTTTTATTTTGTTGTCATAAACAATATTAAATTATTAGTACAATTTGAAATAATTATTGATAAATTCGAAAAGCATTACAATATACAATTTTACTGACTACTTATTCTATACAACCCCTGCACACCTATAATACTAACCAGATTATTTTTTTTTTATATTTTGGGGTCTCAGCAATAAGGCCTTTAACCCAACATCTAGCAGGAGTGTAGCTGCAAGGAATGTTTCATTTTCATCTAATTTTAGTTGACTCAACGACAGTACACACTAAAATGCTAAACAACATTTTGAAAGCCTATACTGTAATCATGCTGCTTTTCGGAAGGACAGCGGATCGCTGTTTGTTTCTGAGGTCTTCTTTCGGGTTACCTTTTACTTTGTCTGCCTGAGTTCTGCAAGAGCACTACAGTCTTCGATTACATGTTTCATCGTCAGTGTTCCACCACAAGTGCAGATGGGTCATTCTTGTCCTTGTAGGAGGTACAAACACATCAAACTCGTGTGCTCAATTTGCAGTCTGGTGATGCAAACTTGTTCACAATGACTGTGATCACCTGCTACTTCCCATTTACAGATGCTCTGCTTCACAGAAGAAAGCTTGCTCTGCTGTGTTTTCTATATCTGTTGCCACACACCAATAATGGTGGTTGTAACAACTAGTTGCACGTTGTCAGGTCGTATGGTAATTGCACCCACTCATGGGCTGTCTCCAGCATTTCTCGCTGCAGCATCAGCTTCTTCGTTACCTTCAATAGCTACATGACCCAAGACACCAAAAAAATTTTTAAAATGAACCAAGGTCTTATAATGCATGGCTTAACACCATTATCTGCTGTAATAATAGATACACTGTGCCTGGATTGTCCAAGGCAGTTAGAAAACTCAGTGAATCTGTACAGATAACAAATTGCCTTTCACCTCAGAAACAAAAAGCCTGCCGCACCACATACAGTTCGGCGGAGTATACACTTGCCACCTTGGGCAGTGTCCAGGAGTGAGAGGCACCTTCGATGACAAATGCACTACCCACTCTGCTTTCTGTCTTCAACCCAACACTGTTCACAATGGTGTGTTCCACATATTCCTCCAGGACCAATCAAAACAGGAGTTTCAGTTCAGTTGTGTAGCATGATTTCTTGCTTCTACTGGCAACATCCAACTGGCAATTTGGTTTGGAAAGGAGCCACAGGACACTTCATATGGAACGCACACTTGGACCGTTGGCACCTGGATTGTAGCGCCAGGCTATTTCAAGGGAAGAAATGCCGGCTGGTCTGGTGAACATACAACAGCGGTCATGTATTCTAGCAAGGCTGTTGTTCACCAGCAACACGTTGTTTATATGGCTCGGTAGATCTAGAATTTTAGCACATATCTCAACAACAGTAATTGATGTTGCAGATGTAAGGATGTCACTCCTGCTTCAGAATATAAGCTGTGTGCAGCGCTAGTGCTGAATGCCCATGTAGCATAGCATATTCCTGGATTGTGCATAGGTTCCAATTTTTTCAAGCACGACCTCCTGGCTGAAGAATTCATCCGTAATCCATTTTGGATAGCACCAGCATGGTATACAAATGCAATAAAACTTCTCCATCTGCTCCCCAGGTCATACAGGAGATGCACCTGATTGCATTTAATTAGGACTTGCACCTCACAGCCATGTCATCCACATGTGCATTCCATGTTAATTGTCTGTCAAAATTTAGGCCCAGGAATTTGAGTATGGCCTGTAGTGCAGCTGGACACCGTTTATGGTTAATGTCAGGTCCGGGTGCCTTCTTCGCTTTCAACAGAAGTGGACAGAGGTTGTCTTTGTTGCCAAGAAAGAAATGCCTAACATTTGTAGTTATAATTTTCTACCAACATGTCTATAACGCTTGATCGTTTTAAGTGTCTTGCATCTTATGATTGATCATTGCCATTGCTTTGGCTAAATGGAACAGTTCAAGATCGTCAACATACAAGCATTTCCAAACTAATGTTTCTATACCCTAAAAGATCCCGTTGATGGTCCTGCAGTAATCTCCGCATCTACAGTAGTGTAGTGCTTCCTTCTCTTCATCCTCTGAGGAGGGTTTTTTTCTTGACAAGGGTTTTTAAGGGATCCCTTAACCCCAGAAATAATTTGAGAACCTAAAATTTTGGTCCCACAAGTACTGTGGAAGTGAGAGACCACTGCGGCAGAGACCTCAAGTAACATGGGTAGGAGTAAATACAAGAGGGCATCCTGGTGCCCTTAAGGCCATCGTTCACATTTCATTAATGTAGAGCCATCCACCCACTGGCATGATCGGTTCCACCATGGGTTACAGTGTGTTGAAGCAGTACAAGGTTGTATTAAATTATTAAAAATTTTCAAAAATGTAATACCTAACTATTTTAAAGGAGAATTAGTAAATTCATGAATTATAACTAAAAGAATGATCAAATGTTAAATTTATAAGGAATTAAGGAAAGCGAAAGATTTATATCAATCTGAAATTTATTATAATCATATTAATAACATTTAAGATGGCAAATATGTTGGACAAGAACAGGAAGCAGATTTGAGCCTGTATTTCCAAAATGAAAGAAATATAGCAATTTTGACAAAAATCTTTATAAATATGGACTATTGCATATCAAATTAAACAGAAAGAGTTAAAGAAACCAATTATGTAATTACTAGTTCACGAAAGTAACCAACAAACAAAAAATATTCTGAATATAATGTATTTTGAAATCACATGAAGAGGAAGTGATTTATATTTAAACAATCAATTTTCTAATATTAACTTGGCAAGACATTTCATGAGACGAAGGAAGTAAAACAGTTCTTAGTTAACATTCAACGCGAACGGTTGTTATAAAATCGCTCTAAGAACCTATATCGAATATATTTAACGGCGTATAAGGTTATGCATTAAAAAACGAGAGTTAAACAGGACACCTCAAACAACACAATAGACATTATACACTATTCCGGAGATAATAAAACAGTTGTGAAGGTAATTTTATTATCAGAATTTCCAACCAACATTTCGCAGTTTTCTTCTACAACGAGACGTGCCGCCATTTTGAACTCCCATCATGCAAAGTGTCTGCCAGCAACGATTCATCGCCACAGCATTGGTCTGAATATTTCAATTTTATAAACATTATATTTTATTATAAACTTTGTCATTTATTAATTATTAAGAATTCTTTTGTACATGTTATACTTTCTATGCCTGCCCCTTCTCCGACTATATAATTATAACCGCTAAAAGAACCATTCTAAACATTCATATAATATAACCTGTTTTGTAAAATCGATTATCCTTGTAAAAGAGTCAACATTATATCAATATCGATTTTCAATCGATATTTTCCAAATAAATGTTAATAAATCAAAATAATTCTATTATCTTGTTTTAAAATTATTTCACACATTAATATAAGAGTGTTTATTAACTACAGAACATACTGGAAGACGACATTTACTAAAGGAAAGTGATATACTGGAGTATAAAGAAAATCGTCAATCGATTAGTAAAGTAAGACAATCTGATTAACTCCAGATTCATTTACGGTCAACCAGAAGTGCATATATTAACATAATAAACTCACAGAATTTTAAATTTTCAACGGAAATTCAGAACAAGAATTATTTATAAATTATACAACAACAAACAAACAAAAAATTAAAAAAAAAAATTTTTTTTTAATCAAATTAAAATTTTTTTTGTACAGTATTAAATATTTATTTGTAACCAGTGTAAACAAACAGGTCTTGTTACAAATTGGCATCCAACTAGAGGGCTTTAATTAGGATTGGAAGACAACAGTAATTACCCAATTACTAATTAGGCTTGGCAGCGGTTATACCGTCAGGAAGGAAACAAAATGCAGCGTCGAGCTACTTCTAAGAAGAGGGCGGCAGAGGCCGAAAAGGAAGTCGATATGGGGGACAAGGAGGCAACACCTGTGGAAGATATAGAAGTGTTAGTACCCCAGGTGGAACATAAACAACCCGCACCACCAGAGGAACAACCCGAAGTACCAACGCAAACAGGGGACATCAATGTCCCAGACAAGGAAATAGAAAAATCCAAGACCACAGAAGATAGTAAAATGGACAAAATAATGAAAATGTTCCTGCAAATGAGAAAGGACAACCAAGCAACAAAGGAAGAAAATAGTAAGGAACGGAAGGAAGACAAATAGTCCTTGAAGGAAAGTTTAAGCGAAATAAATAAAAACATAGAATCCAAGATGGAGGAGAACGGGAAGAAATTAGAGGAACTGAAGGAAGACAACCGATCCACAAAGGAAGAATTGGGGAATAAAATTGAAAACACCAATAAGAGAATTGAGGAAACCAGTAAGAAGATGGAAGAGAAGATGGAGGAAACCAGCAAGGAAATGAAGGAGGACAATCAGTCCTTGAGTCAGAAAATAGATAAAACTAATCAAAGGATGGATGAAAACAATAAGAAGATGGAGGAGAAACTGGATGAGAATAACCAACGATTAAGAGCAGAATTAATGGAAGTCAACCAGGAAAACATGAACAAGGTAGACGAGAGAATAGAGTTGGCGAAGGAAGAGTTGAACAGGAAAATCAACGAAAATAAGAGATCCGTAATTAAAAAATTGGAACAAGAGACAATCATAGTAAACCAACAGATCAGGGAAGTTGACGAAAGATGTCGCCAAACTGAGAGTGAAGTACAGGAAGTCAGGGAAGAAATAACTACCAAAATTACCCAGATTAAAAAACACCAGAAGACTAAATGGGAAGAAAGCCGAAGGGAAACACAGGAGGAAATAAGTAAGGTGCGAAACCAAGTCACAGAAAGGTGCGACGGGATGGAAGCGGTGATGACCAATATCACTGGACAAGTGCGGCAGAGCCAGGAAGAGATGGAGGTAATCCGAAACTGACCGACTAACTTCACTAATTTCCCCATGAATGAAAGTCGAGAGTGGTTGAACTTCCGCCAATATAAACGAAAGCCCATGGAGTTCTTGGCCCGAATAGAGGAGTACATGGCCAAACATAGGGGCAACAGATGGGTCAATAACAGGGAGTTGTTAGACGAGTCATTTCGAGAAATGACAGATCATTGGTGGATGGCCAACTGTTCTGACATCGAAGATTACCCGCAGTTTAAGAGCCTATTTAAGGCGAAATACTGGTCTGAGACTACCCAAAATTTAATCCGTGACAACATCTGTCACGGCCATTACAAACAACAAGTGGGTAGCTCAATGGCTGCGTACTTCCTTGGCAAAGTATGTATGGCCAAGCATTTGGAACCAGCCATACCTGAAGAATGCCTCATAAACAAGTTGTCATATCACTATGATGAGGAGGTGATTCGAGCAAGGAGAGGCAGCCAAATTAAGACCATAAAGGCCATGACTGAACTTCTCGAAAATTATGAGAACGAGGAGTACTACCGACAAAGCCGGAGGAGGAATGATCGGCCAGAACCCAGAAGCTATCCATATACCAACAACGGGACCAACAACAACAACAATGGATACCAGGGAAACCGCGCCAATCCACCGAGTAACAACAACAACAACAACAATAATAATAATAACAATAACCATATTCAAAATAATCCAAATAATAATCGAACAAATAATGGTTATCAGGGTAACAGAAACCCATATTACCCAAACCCTAATAGTCAGAGAAACCCCAATTATAATAACCATGAACGTTATTATAATAATAATCGTGGCAATCCACAAAATAATAATAATAATAGGTTTTCTAGACCAAGGGTGAACTTTATACGAGCAGAAGACGGTCGCCAACGTCGGTACTACCATCAGCGATGCAACAGCTATCATGAATATGAAGATCGGCGGAGGAGCCAAGAACGTGACGTACCAAGGTACAATCCTACTAGACGGAGTACCAGTCTAGACAACACAGAACGGCTGACAAACCGCGAACAACCGTTAGATCATCAAACAGAGTGGTAGGGACCCACTCAAGGTCTCCCGACTGATGCGTCAACCAGTGCGACCCATAATAACAATGATGTCGAACATTTAAACGGGAGGAGGCAGTAATAAATCATATAGACCCTTTGCTGCTCCTAACGCCTGGGTATATAAATGAATTACCAAAAGCAACTGAAACTAATCGTATCACAATAATAGGTTGTAATTATCTAAAAAACCTCCGACATGAGTTATCGGAGGAGGACGATACTAGTCCCAATAGTAACATAAATAATGAAATAATACACATTAATGCGGAGGTAGAAGGAGTCCCCACCAATTTAATGATCGATACTGGTTCCAATGTATCTATAATTTTTGCGACAGAATTGGAGAGAATACAGAGGGAATGCGGACGAGTATTACCGACATTGCCGTTGAATAATATTATTTTATTGGGTGCAACCGGCTGCCAAAACAAGACAATAAGAAGACAAGTTTCCGCCAATGTGATTAGCTGTGGTATAGCGATTGACATGGAATTCTTAGTGGCAACCAGGCTGCCATTTAACATATTGGTGGGATGCGATGTGCTCAGGTGGAACTCCGCCATAATCGATTTACGAATGGGGAAATTGTCACTTTTTACGAACGGACAAACTTGGACGGCTGACTTGGTTGGTAGCGACAGAGTAATTCCCAGCGATGTCCACCAACAGATCCGTAGGATCAATTACATAAACAATAATCCTATGATTGAGCGGATAATGGACAATAACGCTAATGAGGATTTATGGTCACAAAAGATCCAGGACATCAGGGATTTCCGGAGCGGTATTACAGGGGAAAGGTTGCCAACACACCAAGCGGACAAATTAATAAAAATTTACGAACAATACAGATCAGTATTTTCTGACGAGCCCGGTAAAGTAAAAAACTTCCAGTGTACTCTACAATTTCGAGACACAGTGGACTTTAACCGGAAGTCATACCCCATCGTGCAATCACGAAAGGAAGCAGTAAGAGCTGAAATAACTAAGATGATTAACCGTGACATAATAGAGAGTAGCCAATCTCCATACACCAGTCCTATTGTGGCTATTCCTAAGAAAAACGGACAAGTCCGTCTTTGCCTAGATGCGCGAGAAATCAATAAGATGATTATTAATGACAGGACTTCGCCCGGTGAGATAGAAGAGATTTTAAAGCGTTTCCACGGTACCAAGTACTTTAGTACCTGGGACACGGTGTGCGGCTACTGGCAGGTGGAATTGCACCCACAGTCGCCAGTATCCGGCATTCATATTCGGAGGGTGTAACTACCAGTTTAAGAGATTGCCCTTCGGACTAGTGAATTCGGTCGCAGTCTTTGTACAATGCATAGACCAGATACTTGGCCAGGAAGCACTACAATTCACCACCGTGTACGTAGATGATTTGCTTGTATCCTCAGAAACTTGGGAGGAACACTGCTACCGTGTGGAACATGTGCTGAAGAAATTGGCTGCGAATAACATCACGCTCAAGCTAGAAAAATCTCAATTTATTGCCAAGGAAATTCAGTTCTTGGGCTTTATATTAAATGATCAAGGAATCTCACCGTCGGCTGAAAAAGTAAAAGCGATTCAGAAATTTCCGATACCAATGAATCGCAGGCAATTACAGTCGTTCCTGGGACTCTGTAATTACTATTGCAAGTTCCAGGAAAAGTATTCTGAATTGACCGCCAGATTTCAACCGCAACTGTCATCAAAGAATAAATGGATCTGGGGTATTGAGCAGAACGAGACATTAAAACTGATTAAAGAAAAGTTTCTTGAACCAATAATACTTCGCCATCCAGATTTCAGTAAACCGTTCTTCCTAAATTGCGATGCCAGCGACATTAGCCTCGGCACCACACTATATCAAGAGGATGAGGAGGGCGAACATCTTGTGATTTGCTTCGCAAGTAGAGCGTTAAACCAGTGCGAAAAGAACTACCACGTCATTGAGAAAGAGCTGTTAAGTGTAGTGTTCGCGTGTGGCAAATTCCGCACCTACATCCTAGGTTATCCCGTTACCATCCGGACAGACCATAAGTCCATATCGTTCTTGAGGAGGTGCAAACTAAGTCACGGAAGGTTGACCCGGTGGATACTGTTACTACAAGAGTACAATCTTCAGTGGGAGTATATCCCAGGAAAGAAGAATGTCGTTGCGGACGTGTTGTCACGAATTGACATAGATAAGCAAACTTTCGAGGGAGAGAAAGAAAGTGTACTCAAGATATACCACATTCTTAGCACCAGAGCCGATCTAACCACATTATTAACCAACCTGAGCACCCACCAACAAGCAGACCCGAAATTAAGATCTATAAAGAATAGATTAGAAGCAGGGGACAGGACTATCGCCCGCTATTATCAAATAAATCACGATATTCTCTTTATTAAACCATCTTTAAGAAAGGAAACATGGAAGGTAATCATTCCAACCCATATCGAAAAAGAGATAATAACTAATTATCACATTCGATATGGGCATATGGGCGCCTTAAAGGTGATAAAGGCCCTGGAGGAGAGCTGCCACATGAAAGATGTCAACCGGAAGGTCCGGAAATATATAAGAGGTTGCCACATTTGCCAACTCGTTAAATTGAATAATGAGAAAAAGGAAGGCTAAATGATTCCTATAACATCACAGGCAAAGTTGGAAAAGGTATTTTTGGACATCTGCGGGCCATTTCCCCGCAGTGGTGGTCGTCACAGATATAAGTATCTAATCATCGTGATGGACCACTTCACGAAGTTCGTCAAGCTATACCCAGCAAATCGGGCGACTACAAATAAAATTCTCGGCATATTAACCAACCAGTACTTCCCAAACGTCGGAAAACCAGTTTTGATCATTACCGATCACGGAACCCAATTCAAGGGGAAAAATGGCGGGATACCCTACTGTCTATGGGTGTTCGTATTTATAAAACCTCGGTCTACCACCCGAGCAGTAACCCGGCAGAGAGAGTATTACGAGAGGTGGGGCGAATATTACAAACATATTGCCACAATCAACAGAGGAGGTGGCAAGACTATCTAGAAGCCACAGAAGAATTCCTCAACTTGGCATACCACCCAGCCATAGGCATTACCCCATACTCCACCATGTACGAGAAACAACCCCCAAGAGAGATTGAAGAAATATTAGAGTTCCCAAGGGATAATATTTATACCTTTGACAGAATCAAATTTTACAATAAGGTGGCCGAAGACCAGGAGAAACGGCGAAACAAATACCAAAAAGGTATGGGCAAAATCATAACCTATACAAGTGGTGAAAAGGTATTATTAAAAAAAATCGGGAATTACCCAGCTCATTGGAAGGGATAACTAAGAAGTTGTTACTATTATACACTGGACCCTATATAGTCTCCAAAGAGAAAAACAATAACACTTATGAGATAAAGGAGATGGGTTCTGGTAGAATCAAAGGTGTATATAACCAGGCTTCCATGAAAAAATATCATGAGTAATATAAAAAGAAAGAATTTTGAATTTAAGCCCCCTAAATTCTAAAATATGGTAAGATCACCTTACTACAAATAAATTTGAAAGAAACCATTTGGAATAATGAAAAGAAAAAGAATTTAGAGATGTAAAAACCATAAAAATTCAAAAATATAGTAAGAACACCTTACTCACCATTATTATGAAAACTATTATTAAGAGAAAATAATAAAAAGAAAAAGAATTTTGGAAAATAATCCGCAAAATTCAAAAAATAAGTAAGATCACCTTACTACAAATAAATTTGAAAGAAATCATTTAGAAGAAAAATAAAAAGAAAGAATTTAGTTTAATTCAACTAAATTCTAAAATAATAGTAAGATCAACTTACTACAACTAATTTGAAAGAAAACATTTGGCATAATTAAAAGAAGATTGAATTTTGTGTATAAAACCCACAAAATTTAAAAATATGAGTAAGAACAGCTTACTACAACTATTTATGATAAAACTATTTAGAAACAAAAAGAAAGAATTTTGTTATAGTCAACAAAATTCCAATATATGGTAAGATCAAATTACAACCAATGGTCAATAAAAATCTTATATGAAATTAAATAAAAAGAAATAAAAACCAGTGATACGATTAAATAAATAAACTTGTATTGAAATAAAAATACTAACACTTTGAAGTAATAAAAAGAGAAACAATGACCTCATTAAAAATTAATTAAAGAATTCATTTGAATAAAAAGTCAGAGAGAAGTAATTTGAGAAAAGGAACAAAAGATAAATGTAATTAAATAAATCAATAATGAAATGATCATGAAATAAGTGTCAAGTGTGATAAAAACAATTAAAAGAAAGTTCTAGAACATGGAACTAGTGGAATAAATAAAAGCTGTGAAACAAACAAAAAATGTCATAAAAAATATGCTACCAATAAACAAAAGCAGACTGTAATAAAAACCAGAGAAGAATAAAGAATTAATAACAAAAACTTTATATGATAATAAACATTGATAATTATATTTATAAAAGAGCTTCCCACCATAATAAGAATTGAGATAACGATAAAGCTAACAAGTCAGAAGTATAACTGAGATAGGAATATTAAAATCTCTGAGCAATATACGAAGTGAAGTATCCAAGGATATTTTTTTAAAATAGTAATAAAAGTGTACTATTCTTAAATAATTTTTTTAATAACTGTCTGTAGATAAGTCCAGCAGTATTAATATGTTTTTGAGCAGAGATGATTTGCCTCTGTAATCAAATAAAAGTGAAGTATTGGCCAGCAGAGTTTGTAGCGTACAGTGCCTCTCTGAACTGCACCAGCTCACGTGTTAGGGAATGATAGGGAATAAATATCCCAGGGATAAAACACCAAGAAGAAAAATAAAAATAAAATAATAAATATGAAACTCAGATGACTATTACTATCCAGGAAGATCAAGTAAGAATGAAATAGATGTAAGCTTGAATATAGAGGAGAAAAAATTTAGAAATGGAAGGAAGTCAAGAATAATAAAAAATATAATAATTATCATAAGCAATTATTTCAGACAAACCAAGTATAGTCTGAAAAAATCACTTCTGGAGGAGGGCAATCTGTAGCATGACAGATAATCCACTAAGTTATAGTTCAAATATGATCATAATTACATTTAAATTAATTAACTCAAAAGAAGGTTCGAAGGAATATAATTCAATATCAAATAAAAATAATTAAATATCAAAGTGAACAACACCACCATAAAAGAAAAGTATAATTAAATAATAAAATGCGATGATAAAGTATCAAGGAAATTAAATCCAAAGTAACTCATATAAAATCAGGAGGATACTCAGGAACGTTAGGAGCAGGTGATAAAGAAGATACCCCGAACCAACCCAAGAAGGAAGAGGTAGGTTAGGAGCAGGTGATAAAGAAGATACCCCGAACCCAAAAAGGAAGAGGAAGGTTAGGAGCAGGTGATAAAGAAGATACCCCGAACCAACCAAAGGACATAAGGAAATACTTACCTTGGAAAACCCAAGACAGAAGAAATGAAGAAAAGAAGATGTAGGATGGGAGAACTACGAAGAATACCCATTAAAAAACCTATTAATAAAAATAACAAACCCAGAACCAAATGTTAATGTCACCCCAAAGAAAGTATAACACCCCAAAACCTCATGTAAAATAATTATAAACAAAAGTGTTTAGTAGTAAATAGAAGTGCACCAAATAAAGTTATTATGTAATAAGATAAACAAATCTTCACAGTCCCTTATAACTAAAAGTTTGGTATTAGAATATTGTAGAACTAAAAAATAAATAAGAACCAACAGTGTACGTGTACCAGTGCAAGTAAATCCTATATAATAAACTTCAAATAAAGGTGTAACTTATATTTTAACTATGTACAATCAAATAACTTTAAGTTTTATAATAAATACAGAAAGGACATATCATGAGGTATTGTTATGAAAATATGTTAAATATTTCATAAAAGAGGCCACATCTTTTTATCAAAAAACATTCATAAAAATGCAAATGATAAAGAGAGCTGAGGGGAAATAATTACTGTGACAGGGGATTAAAAAAATGTAATATACAATAAACAGAAAGGACTGTAACTAGGTTAAGTTTAAAAGAAAAATTAACAATCAATGGCTAATTATGTTCATGTTTAGAGCCTATGAACTCCACATTTCAAAGTGTTAATAAAATATAGAATTATAAGTAATATAAGAATGTTTATTATGTATAACAGTGTGCATACAGCCTAAAATGTTGCTGTATGTATGCTAGACTAAGTTATCAAATGTTTGTTATGTAATTTTTTAAAAAATAGTTAAAACCCAAAATGTCTAACTTTAAAGACAGATAATTAATGTTCAATATTGTTTTTATAGTATGAGCATGAATACCATGCTACATGTTCTAATAGGTGTATAAGGAATTTTCGTTGATATTATGTTAACTTTAGACAGTCAGAGAGGGTATAGAATTAATAATATTAAAAAACCAGTATATGTAAAACAATAGAATCTAGGCCAAAATGGAAATTCCAAATAACTTTATAATTGAGCAAGAAGGTTTAATAAACCAAGCAAAATAATTAGATTTATATAAGGTGAATCCATCACCAACTAATCTAACTGATACTATACATTAAAAGAATAATATAAAAGGTTGTATTAAATTATTAAAAATTTTCAAAAATGTAATACCTAACTATTTTAAAGGAGAATTAGTAAATTCATGAATTATAACTAAAAGAATGATCAAATGTTAAATTTATAAGGAATTAAGGAAAGCGAAAGATTTATATCAATCTGAAATTTATTATAATCATATTAATAACATTTAAGATGGCAAATATGTTGGACAAGAACAGGAAGCAGATTTGAGCCTGTATTTCCAAAATGAAAGAAATATAGCAATTTTGACAAAAATCTTTATAAATATGGACTATTGCATATCAAATTAAACAGAAAGAGTTAAAGAAACCAATTATGTAATTACTAGTTCACGAAAGTAACCAACAAACAAAAAATATTCTGAATATAATGTATTTTGAAATCACATGAAGAGGAAGTGATTTATATTTAAACAATCAATTTTCTAATATTAACTTGGCAAGACATTTCATGAGACGAAGGAAGTAAAACAGTTCTTAGTTAACATTCAACGCGAACGGTTGTTATAAAATCGCTCTAAGAACCTATATCGAATATATTTAACGGCGTATAAGGTTATGCATTAAAAAACGAGAGTTACAGACATTGTCATTTTAAACTTAAAATCAGTGAGACACGCCACCACAAACAGTGAGAACAATCAATACTTAACAGAATACTTGTGAAATAAACCAGTAAAACTATCACACATTAAGAATTCACGTTACAACGAAACTCATGATTTTAGCTACACACAGACAAGAATTAAAACACCAATATACAAAACAATTAAAGCCAGTGAACGAAGAACACTTAAACATGACACCTCAAACAACACAATAGACATTATACACTATTCTGGAGATAATAAAACAGTTGTGAAGGTAATTTTATTATCAGAATTTCCAACCAACATTTCGCAGTTTTCTTCTACAACGAGACGTGCCGCCATTTTGAACTCCCATCATGCAAAGTGTCTGCCAGCAACGATTCGTCGCCACAGCATTGGTCTGAATATTTCAATTTTATAAACATTATATTTTATTATAAACTTTGTCATTTATTAATTATTAAGAATTCTTTTGTACATGTTATACTTTCTATGCCTGCCCCTTCTCCGACTATATAATTATAACCGCTAAAAGAACCATTCTAAACATTCATATAATATAACCTGTTTTGTAAAATCGATTATCCCTGTAAAAGAGTCAACATTATATCAATATCGATTTTCAATCGATATTTTCCAAATAAATGTTAATAAATCAAAATAATTCTATTATCTTGTTTTAAAATTATTTCACACATTAATATAAGAGTGTTTATTAACTACAGAACATACTGGAAGACGACATTTACTAAAGGAAAGTGATATACTGGAGTATAAAGAAAATCGTCAATCGATTAGTAAAGTAAGACAATCTGATTAACTCCAGATTCATTTACGGTCAACCAGAAGTGCATATATTAACATAATAAACTCACAGAATTTTAAATTTTCAACGGAAATTCAGAACAAGAATTATTTATAAATTATACAACAACAAACAAACAAAAAATTAAAAAAAAAAATTTTTTTTTAATCAAATTAAAATTTTTTTTGTACAGTATTAAATATTTATTTGTAACCAGTGTAAACAAACAGGTCTTGTTACAAATTGGCATCCAACTAGAGGGCTTTAATTAGGATTGGAAGACGACAGTAATTACCCAATTACTAATTAGGCTTGGCAGCGGTTATACCGTCAGGAAGGAAACAAAATGCAGCGTCGAGCTACTTCTAAGAAGAGGGCGGCAGAGGCCGAAAAGGAAGTCGATATGGGGGACAAGGAGGCAACACCTGTGGAAGATATAGAAGTGTTAGTACCCCAGGTGGAACATAAACAACCCGCACCACCAGAGGAACAACCCGAAGTACCAACGCAAACAGGGGACATCAATGTCCCAGACAAGGAAATAGAAAAATCCAAGACCACAGAAGATAGTAAAATGGACAAAATAATGAAAATGTTCCTGCAAATGAGAAAGGACAACCAAGCAACAAAGGAAGAAAATAGTAAGGAACGGAAGGAAGACAAATAGTCCTTGAAGGAAAGTTTAAGCGAAATAAATAAAAACACAGAATCCAAGATGGAGGAGAACGGGAAGAAATTAGAGGAACTGAAGGAAGACAACCGATCCACAAAGGAAGAATTGGGGAATAAAATTGAAAACACCAATAAGAGAATTGAGGAAACCAGTAAGAAGATGGAGGAAACCAGCAAGGAAATGAAGGAGGACAATCAGTCCTTGAGTCAGAAAATAGATAAAACTAATCAAAGGATGGATGAAAACAATAAGAAGATGGAGGAGAAACTGGATGAGAATAACCAACGATTAAGAGCAGAATTAATGGAAGTCAACCAGGAAAACATGAACAAGGTAGACGAGAGAATAGAGTTGGCGAAGGAAGAGTTGAACAGGAAAATCAACGAAAATAAAGAGATCCGTAATTAAAAAATTGGAACAAGAGACAATCATAGTAAACCAACAGATCAGGGAAGTTGACGAAAGATGTCGCCAAACTGAGAGTGAAGTACAGGAAGTCAGGGAAGAAATAACTACCAAAATTACCCAGATTAAAAAACACCAGAAGACTAAATGGGAAGAAAGCCGAAGGGAAACACAGGAGGAAATAAGTAAGGTGCGAAACCAAGTCACAGAAAGGTGCGACGGGATGGAAGCGGTGATGACCAATATCACCGGACAAGTGCGGCAGAGCCAGGAAGAGATGGAGGTAATCCGAAACCGACCGACTAACTTCACTAATTTCCCCATGAATGAAAGTCGAGAGTGGTTGAACTTCCGCCAATATAAACGAAAGCCCATGGAGTTCTTGGCCCGAATAGAGGAGTACATGGCCAAACATAGGGGCAACAGATGGGTCAATAACAGGGAGTTGTTAGACGAGTCATTTCGAGAAATGACCGATCATTGGTGGATGGCCAACTGTTCTGACATCGAAGATTACCCGCAGTTTAAGAGCCTATTTAAGGCGAAATACTGGTCTGAGACTACCCAAAATTTAATCCGTGACAACATCTGTCACGGCCATTACAAACAACAAGTGGGTAGCTCAATGGCTGCGTACTTCCTTGGCAAAGTATGTATGGCCAAGCATTTGGAACCAGCCATACCTGAAGAATGCCTCATAAACAAGTTGTCATATCACTATGATGAGGAGGTGATTCGAGCAAGGAGAGGCAGCCAAATTAAGACCATACAGGCCATGACTGAACTTCTCGAAAATTATGAGAACGAGGAGTACTACCGACAAAGCCGGAGGAGGAATGATCGGCCAGAACCCAGAAGCTATCCATATACCAACAACGGGACCAACAACAACAACAATGGATACCAGGGAAACCGCGCCAATCCACCGAGTAACAACAACAACAACAATAATAATAATAACAATAACCATATTCAAAATAATCCAAATAATAATCGAACAAATAATGGTTATCAGGGTAACAGAAACCCATATTACCCAAACCCTAATAGTCAGAGAAACCCCAATTATAATAACCATGAACGTTATTATAATAATAATCGTGGCAATCCACAAAATAATAATAATAATAGGTTTTCTAGACCAAGGGTGAACTTTATACGAGCAGAAGACGGTCGCCAACGTCGGTACTACCATCAGCGATGCAACAGCTATCATGAATATGAAGATCGGCGGAGGAGCCAAGAACGTGACGTACCAAGGTACAATCCTACTAGACGGAGTACCAGTCTAGACAACACAGAACGGCTGACAAACCGCGAACAACCGTTAGATCATCAAACAGAGTGGTAGGGACCCACTCAAGGTCTCCCGACTGATGCGTCAACCAGTGCGACCCATAATAACAATGATGTCGAACATTTAAACGGGAGGAGGCAGTAATAAATCATATAGACCCTTTGCTGCTCCTAACGCCTGGGTATATAAATGAATTACCAAAAGCAACTGAAACTAATCGTATCACAATAATAGGTTGTAATTATCTAAAAAACCTCCGACATGAGTTATCGGAGGAGGACGATACTAGTCCCAATAGTAACATAAATAATGAAATAATACACATTAATGCGGAGGTAGAAGGAGTCCCCACCAATTTAATGATCGATACTGGTTCCAATGTATCTATAATTTTTGCGACAGAATTGGAGAGAATACAGAGGGAATGCGGACGAGTATTACCGACATTGCCGTTGAATAATATTATTTTATTGGGTGCAACCGGCTGCCAAAACAAGACAATAAGAAGACAAGTTTCCGCCAATGTGATTAGCTGTGGTATAGCGATTGACATGGAATTCTTAGTGGCAACCAGGCTGCCATTTAACATATTGGTGGGATGCGATGTGCTCAGGTGGAACTCCGCCATAATCGATTTACGAATGGGGAAATTGTCACTTTTTACGAACGGACAAACTTGGACGGCTGACTTGGTTGGTAGCGACAGAGTAATTCCCAGCGATGTCCACCAACAGATCCGTAGGATCAATTACATAAACAATAATCCTATGATTGAGCGGATAATGGACAATAACGCTAATGAGGATTTATGGTCACAAAAGATCCAGGACATCAGGGATTTCCGGAGCGGTATTACAGGGGAAAGGTTGCCAACACACCAAGCGGACAAATTAATAAAAATTTACGAACAATACAGATCAGTATTTTCTGACGAGCCCGGTAAAGTAAAAAACTTCCAGTGTACTCTACAATTTCGAGACACAGTGGACTTTAACCGGAAGTCATACCCCATCGTGCAATCACGAAAGGAAGCAGTAAGAGCTGAAATAACTAAGATGATTAACCGTGACATAATAGAGAGTAGCCAATCTCCATACACCAGTCCTATTGTGGCTATTCCTAAGAAAAACGGACAAGTCCGTCTTTGCCTAGATGTGCGAGAAATCAATAAGATGATTATTAATGACAGGACTTCGCCCGGTGAGATAGAAGAGATTTTAAAGCGTTTCCACGGTACCAAGTACTTTAGTACCTGGGACACGGTGTGCGGCTACTGGCAGGTGGAATTGCACCCACAGTCGCCAGTATCTGGCATTCATATTCGGAGGGTGTAACTACCAGTTTAAGAGATTGCCCTTCGGACTAGTGAATTTGGTCGCAGTCTTTGTACAATGCATAGACCAGATACTTGGCCAGGAAGCACTACAATTCACCACCGTGTACGTAGATGATTTGCTTGTATCCTCAGAAACTTGGGAGGAACACTGCTATCGTGTGGAACATGTGCTGAAGAAATTGGCTGCGAATAACATCACGCTCAAGCTAGAAAAATCTCAATTTATTGCCAAGGAAATTCAGTTCTTGGGCTTTATATTAAATGATCAAGGAATCTCACCGTCGGCTGAAAAAGTAAAAGCGATTCAGAAATTTCCGATACCAATGAATCGCAGGTAATTACAGTCGTTCCTGGGACTCTGTAATTACTATTGCAAGTTCCAGGAAAAGTATTCTGAATTGACCGCCAGATTTCAACCGCAACTGTCATCAAAGAATAAATGGATCTGGGGTATTGAGCAGAACGAGACATTAAAACTGATTAAAGAAAAGTTTCTTGAACCAATAATACTTCGCCATCCAGATTTCAGTAAACCGTTCTTCCTAAATTGCGATGCCAGCGACATTAGCCTCGGCACCACACTATATCAAGAGGATGAGGAGGGCGAACATCTCGTGATTTGCTTCGCAAGTAGAGCGAAAAGAACCAGTACGGCGAACCAGTGCGAAAAGAACTACCACGTCATTGAGAAAGAGCTGTTAAGTGTAGTGTTCGCGTGTGGCAAATTCCGCACCTACATCCTAGGTTATCCCGTTACCATCCGGACAGACCATAAGTCCATATCGTTCTTGAGGAGGTGCAAACTAAGTCACGGAAGGTTGACCCGGTGGATACTGTTACTACAAGAGTACAATCTTCAGTGGGAGTACATCCCAGGAAAGAAGAATGTCGTTGCGGACGTGTTGTCACGAATTGACATAGATAAGCAAACTTTCGAGGGAGAGAAAGAAAGTGTACTCAAGATATACCACATTCTTAGCACCAGAGCCGATCTAACCACATTATTAACCAACCTGAGCACCCACCAACAAGCAGACCCGAAATTAAGATCTATAAAGAATAGATTAGAAGCAGGGGACGAGACTATCGCCCGCTATTATCAAATAAATCACGATATTCTCTTTATTAAACCATCTTTAAGAAAGGAAACATGGAAGGTAATCATTCCAACCCATATCGAAAAAGAGATAATAACTAATTATCACATTCGATATGGGCATTGGGCGCCTTAAAGGTGATAAAGGCCCTGGAGGAGAGCTGCCACATGAAAGATGTCAACCGGAAGGTCCGGAAATATATAAGAGGTTGCCACATTTGCCAACTCGTTAAATTGAATAATGAGAAAAAGGAAGGCTAAATGATTCCTATAACATCACAGGCAAAGTTGGAAAAGGTATTTTTGGACATCTGCGGGCCATTTCCCCGCAGTGGTGGTCGTCACAGATATAAGTATCTAATCATCGTGATGGACCACTTCACGAAGTTCGTCAAGCTATACCCAGCAAATCGGGCGACTACAAATAAAATTCTCGGCATATTAACCAACCAGTACTTCCCAAACGTCGGAAAACCAGTTTTGATCATTACCGATCACGGAACCCAATTCAAGGGGAAAAATGGCGGGATACCCTACTGTCTATGGGTGTTCGTATTTATAAAACCTCGGTCTACCACCCGAGCAGTAACCCGGCAGAGAGAGTATTACGAGAGGTGGGGCGAATATTACGAACATATTGCCACAATCAACAGAGGAGGTGGCAAGACTATCTAGAAGCCACAGAAGAATTCCTCAACTTGGCATACCACCCAGCCATAGGCATTACCCCATACTCCGCCATGTACGAGAAACAACCCCCAAGAGAGATTGAAGAAATATTAGAGTTCCCAAGGGATAATATTTATACCTTTGACAGAATCAAATTTTACAATAAGGTGGCCGAAGACCAGGAGAAACGGCGAAACAAATACCAAAAAGGTATGGGCAAAATCATAACCTATACAAGTGGTGAAAAGGTATTATTAAAAAAAATCGGGAATTACCCAGCTCATTGGAAGGGATAACTAAGAAGTTGTTACTATTATACACTGGACCCTATATAGTCTCCAAAGACAAAAACAATAACACTTATGAGATAAAGGAGATGGGTTCTGGTAGAATCAAAGGTGTATATAACCAGGCTTCCATGAAAAAATATCATGAGTAATATAAAAAAGAAAGAATTTTGAATTTAAGCCCCCTAAATTCTAAAATATGGTAAGATCACCTTACTACAAATAAATTTGAAAGAAACCATTTTGAATAATGAAAAGAAAAAGAATTTAGAGATGTAAAAACCATAAAAATTCAAAAATATAGTAAGAACACCTTACTCACCATTATTATGAAAACTATTATTAAGAGAAAATAATAAAAAGAAAAAGAATTTTGGAAAATAATCCGCAAAATTCAAAAAATAAGTAAGATCACCTTACTACAAATAAATTTGAAAGAAATCATTTAGAAGAAAAATAAAAAGAAAGAATTTAGTTTAATCCAACTAAATTCTAAAATAATAGTAAGATCAACTTACTACAACTAATTTGAAAGAAAACATTTGGTATAATTAAAAGAAGATTGAATTTTGTGTATAAAACCCACAAAATTTAAAAATATGAGTAAGAACAGCTTACTACAACTATTTATGATAAAACTATTTAGAAACAAAAAGAAAGAATTTTGTTATAGTCAACAAAATTCCAATATATGGTAATATCAAATTACAACCAATGGTCAATAAAAATCTTATATGAAATTAAATAAAAAGAAATAAAAACTAGTGATACGATTAAATAAATATACTTGTATTGAAATAAAAATACTAACACTTTGAAGTAATAAAAAGAGAAACAATGACCTCATTAAAAATTAATTAAAGAATTCATTTGAATAAAAAGTCAGAGAGAAGTAATTTGAGAAAAGGAACAAAAGATAAATGTAATTAAATAAATCAATAATGAAATGATCATGAAATAAGTGTCAAGTGTGATAAAAACAATTAAAAGAAAGTTCTAGACATAGAACTAGTAATAATAAAAGCTGTGAAACAAACAAAAAATGTCATAAAAAATATGCTACCAATAAACAAAAGCAGACTGTAATAAAAACCAGAGAAGAATAAAGAATTAATAACAAAAACTTTATATGATAATAAACATTGATAATTATATTTATAAAAGAGCTTCCCACCATAATAAGAATTGAGATAACGATAAAGCTAACACGTCAGAAGAATAACTGAGATAGGAATATTAAAATCTCTGAGCAATATACGAAGTGAAGTATCCAAGGATATTTTTTTAAAATAGTAATAAAAGTGTACTATTCTTAAATAATTTTTTTAATAACTGTCTGTAGATAAGTCCAGCAGTATTAATATGTTTTTGAGCAGAGATGATTTGCCTCTGTAATCAAATAAAAGTGAAGTATTGGCCAGCAGAGTTTGTAGCGTACAGTGCCTCTCTGAACTGCACCAGCTCACGTGTTAGGGAATGATAGGGAATAAATATCCCAGGGATAAAACACCAAGAAGAAAAATAAAAATAAAATAATAAATATGAAACTCAGATGACTATTACTATCCAGGAAGATCAAGTAAGAATGAAATAGATGTAAGCTTGAATATAGAGGAGAAAAAATTTAGGAATGGAAGGAACTCAAGAATAATAAAAAATATAATAATTATCATAAGCAATTATTTCAGACAAACCAAGTATAGTCTGAAAAAATCACTTCTGGAGGAGGGCAATCTGTAGCATGACAGATAATCCACTAAGTTATAGTTCAAATATGATCATAATTACATTTAAATTAATTAACTCAAAAGAAGGTTCGAAGGAATATAATTCAATATCAAATAAAAATAATTAAATATCAAAGTGAACAACACCACCATAAAAGAAAAGTATAATTAAATAATAAAATGCGATGATAAAGTATCAAGGAAATTAAATCCAAAGTAACTCATATAAAATCAGGAGGATACCCAGGAAGGTTAGGAGCAGGTGATAAAGAAGATACCCCGAACCAACCCAAGAAGGAAGAGGTAGGTTAGGAGCAGGTGATAAAGAAGATACCCCGAACCCAAAAAGGAAGAGGAAGGTTAGGAGCAGGTGATAAAGAAGATACCCGAACCAACCAAAGGACATAAGGAAATACTTACCTTGGAAAACCCAAGACAGAAGAAATGAAGAAAAGAAGATGTAGGATGGGAGAACTACGAAGAATACCCATTAAAAAACCTATTAATAAAAATAACAAACCCAGAACCAAATGTTAATGTCACCCCAAAGAAAGTATAACACCCCAAAACCTCATGTAAAATAATTATAAACAAAAGTGTTTAGTAGTAAATAGAAGTGCACCAACACTTCTATTATGTAATAAGATAAGCAAATCTTCACAGTCCCTTATATAACTAAAAGTTTGGTCTTAGAATATTGTAGAACTAAAAAATAAATAAGAACCAACAGTGTACGTGTACCAGTGCAAGTAAATCCTATATAATAAACTTCAAATAAAGGTGTAACTTATATTTTAACTATGTACAATCAAATAACTTTAAGTTTTATAATAAATACAGAAAGGACATATCATGAGGTATTGTTATGAAAATATGTTAAATATTTCATAAAAGAGGCCACATCTTTTTATCAAAAAACATTCATAAAAATGCAAATGATAAAGAGAGCTGAGGGGAAATAGTTACTGTGACAGGGGATTAAAAAAATGTAATATACAATAAACAGAAAGGACTGTAACTAGGTTAATTTTAAAAGAAAAATTAACAATCAATGGCTAATTATGTTCATGTTTAGAGCCTATGAACTCCACATTTCAAAGTGTTAATAAAATATAGAATTATAAGTAATATAAGAATGTTTATTATGTATAACAGTGTGCATACAGCCTAAAATGTTGCTGTATGTATGCTAGACTAAGTTATCAAATGTTTGTTATGTAATTTTTTAAAAAATAGTTAAAACCCAAAATGTCTAACTTTAAAGACAGATAATTAATGTTCAATATTGTTTTTATAGTATGAGCATGAATACCATGCTACATGTTCTAATAGGTGTATAAGGAATTTTCGTTGATATTATGTTAACTTTAGACAGTCAGAGAGGGTATAGAATTAATAATATTAAAAAACCAGTATATGTAAAACAATAGAATCTAGGCCAAAATGGAAATTCCAAATAACTTTATAATTGAGCAAGAAGGTTTAATAAACCAAGCAAACTAATTAGATTTATATAAGGCGAATCCATCACCAACTAATCTAACTGATACTATACATTAAAAGAATAATATAAAAGGTTGTATTAAATTATTAAAAATTTTCAAAAATGTAATACCTAACTATTTTAAAGGAGAATTAGTAAATTCATGAATTATAACTAAAAGAATGATCAAATGTTAAATTTATAAGGAATTAAGGAAAGCGAAAGATTTATATCAATCTGAAATTTATTATAATCATATTAATAACATTTAAGATGGCAAATATGTTGGACAAGAACAGGAAGCAGATTTGAGCCTGTATTTCCAAAATGAAAGAAATATAGTAATTTTGACAAAAATCTTTATAAATATGGACTATTGCATATCAAATTAAACAGAAAGAGTTAAAGAAACCAATTATGTAATTACTAGTTCACGAAAGTAACCAACAAACAAAAAATATTCTGAATATAATGTATTTTGAAATCACATGAAGAGGAAGCGATTTATATTTAAACAATCAATTTTCTAATATTAACTTGGCAAGACATTTCATGAGACGAAGGAAGTAAAACAGTTCTTAATTAACATTCAATGCGAACGGTTGTTATAAAATCGCTCTAAGAACCTATATCGAATATATTTAATGGCGTATAAGGTTATGCATTAAAAAACGAGAGTTACCGACATTGTCATTTTAAACTTAAAATCAGTGAGACACGCCACCACAAACAGTGAGAACAATCAATACTTAACAGAATACTTGTGAAATAAACCAGTAAAACTATCACACATTAAGAATTCACGTTACAACGAAACTCATGATTTTAGCTACACACAGACAAGAATTAAAACACCAATATACAAAACAATTAAAGCCAGTGAACGAAGAACACTTAAACAGGACACCTCAAACAACACAATAGACATTATACACTATTCCGGAGATAATAAAACAGTTGTGAAGGTAATTTTATTATCAGAATTTCCAACCAACATTTCGCAGTTTTCTTCTACAACGAGACGTGCTGCCATTTTTAACTCCCATCATGCAAAGTGTCTGCCAGCAACGATTCGTCGCCACAGCATTGGTCTGAATATTTCAATTTTATAAACATTATATTTTATTATAAACTTTGTCATTTATTAATTATTAAGAATTCTTTTGTACATGTTACACTTTCTATGCCTGCCCCTTCTCCGACTATATAATTATAACCGCTAAAAGAACCATTCTAAACATTCATATAATATAACCTGTTTTGTAACATCGATTATCCCTGTAAAAGAGTCAACATTATATCAATATCGATTTTCAATCGATATTTTCCAAATAAATGTTAATAAATCAAAATAATTCTATTATCTCGTTTTAAAATTATTTCACACATTAATATAAGAGTGTTTATTAACTACAGAACATACTGGAAGACGACATTTACTAAAGGAAAGTGATATACTGGAGTATAAAGAAAATCGTCAATCGATTAGTAAAGTAAGACAATCTGATTAACTCCAGATTCATTTACAGTCAACCAGAAGTGCATATATTAACATAATAAACTCACAGAATTTTAAATTTTCAACGGAAATTCATAACAAGCATTATTTATAAATTATACAACAACAAACAAACATAAAACATAATCAAATTAAATTTTTTTTTGTACAGTATTAAATATTTATTTGTAACCAGTGTAAACAAACAGGTCTTGTTACAATATCTCTTGCCAATCATTGTAATAAGTTCAATAAAATCTCTAATAGCATGTCTCAAACATGTCTAATACCATGTAAAAAAAAAATGAAAAAGAATACGTGATGATGACAATGGTCAGAAGTTGAAGTTACTATAAATTTAATTCTCATTCACTCATGTTGTCCCAGTAGCATCATTACGCTGCAGAACATTTTGCAAGTTTGAGAGCTAATTCATGATGTTTGGTGAATAACCATTCGTGAAATTAGTACAGTAACTTCAATAAGTTTTGAAAGTGTGCAGACAATCACTAAAAAGAGTGAAATTAAGCAAAATATCTGCACAACGGGTGCCAAAAATTTCGGAATGTAGTGACAATACTAGGAGGTGAAATTTCTTAGAAGCTTTTGGATCACTTTGCAGAGATTATTTATGTGCATTCTCACAGGTGGTGAATCATGGCTACATCACTATACTCCTGAAACCAAGAAGTCGAATATGGACTGGCATGCAAAAGATGAAAACAACTCCAATGAAGGCAAAAAACCGTTTGTCTGCCTGCAAGGTTCCCAGAACTGTATTTTTGGATGGTAAAGGTGCTGTGTACAAAGAATTTTTATTTGACGAAATGACATTAAATGCTGCTTACTATTCTGAACTCTTGGGTTAGAAAGGCCCATTGGTCCAAAAGATGCAAGATTCTAATCCGAAGCGTTGTGCTTCTTTATGATAACGCCCAGTGGTCCCATATAGATTCTCCTACACAAGCAAAATTAGAAGAACTCCACTGGATATCTTTGGATCATCCCCGCCCCCTTTAGTGCAGATTCACCATCATGTGATTTTCATTTGTTTCTACTGCTCAAAAAGAAAAGACTTGCGCAGGAAAAAGGTTGCCAGTGACAAAGAGATGCAAGACTTTGTGTGCAATTGGTTACGAACATGTCCAACAAATTTTTATGAAGGAATTAAACAATTGCCAGTGTGATAGTAAAAATGAATAAATAATAAGGAAAGCTATGTAGAAAAATGGTTTTGTATTGATTTTCACATATTGGAAAGTCTCATTTGTACTTGACTGACCCTCATACTTGTTTACATGTATCTAAAAACATGTACTTCTCAAACAAAAATTATGTATTCTCAACAGATGCAAAATAAAAAAATGAGAAAGACTACCTGATGATCACAGTGTTCTTAAAGAAAAATATAGTTTGTTTCATTTCTATGCTGGAGTTGGAGTTACTATAAATTTAACAGCATGATTACTAACAATGTAAACAAATATGGGGCACTAATATGACTCGCACCATGTTCCATTCTTATGTGGCACCTGCACACAGATTTGTGTTAATTTAGTGAAAAGTTGAACTGACTGTTGTGGGCTGCATTAGTGTATTTGGTAATTCATTGTATTAATAATAGATTACTTATAAAAAATTTTATGGTTTTATGTACACACTACATTAAATACATTGTAATAAAATTTATTACAGCCTAGTATTTATTAACTTATTAAGTTTGCTAAAAGTAAATTAAAAATTAGTTTTCACATTATTTTTATTAACCAAGATGTCAAAACTGATAATACAAAATAGTATTAAAAAAAAATTACTTAATTTAATCAAGGCAGCCTTTCCCACAAGACTGCCTTTAATTACAACTAGGCTTATACAATCAATATAAGCCTATGCTTAAGACTTCTTGCCTTTACAGACAAGATAATTAAGGTTACAAGTATTTGTTTTTATTTACAATCAAAACACAAATAACAATTATATTCTTAAATTTTGTATCTTACTGAATTCAAGAATAGATTTATAATAATTATGGAAACAATCAGAACGTTGGATTAGCTATTGATTATTCCGTTTTTAAATAAATACACAATTATTTTATATTTATTGATGACTATTTATTTTCAAAAAGTATAACAATAATGACTAAAAAAAATACAGTTTTAATTACAGCATTTTAAGTTTATATTACCATAGTGATATGTTATGACGAATGCTGTCTGTTTTACATCTAATGTATAAATGTTAGAATGTTTGATGAAAGTGTGGTTCAAAAATCTCTTGAATAATATGTTAAAGATATAATATCCAAAAAATTATTAACATAGAACAATGTATGTCACATTTTCCTATGCCTACCTAAGCATGAGAATAAAAAAATTAGTCTCTCCTCTTACTCATTGTTTTATTTAACCAAATCCTCTCTTTTCCTCCTTCCCTTTATTTTTAAATACACCTATACTTAATTAAAAATTTCAACCGTCTTATACTTTCATTTAAATTATTAAATACAATCATTTTTAATTAAAATATTTAACAAATTTCTGAAATCTTCTGTACACAGAATACTAAACATTTTTTAAATACTAAACACTGAGATTTCCTTCCTCAGTTCAGTAAAATTTATTAACCTGGAGACACTGGATTACCTAAAATATTTACTGATAATATTTACAGCAATATTATTTGTCTACAACAGTATTCATAGGTATTATAAAGTTTATATACCGCATCTCATTATATAGTGACAAAGAAATCTATATTAGAGGTTATTCAATTTAATAAATAAAATCCTCGTATGTTGTAACATACACTTGTAAAAGCACATAATGCCTTTTAAAAACTGCTAGCTTCTCTTGTCAACTGGCAGTTAAGTAAATATGTCTCATGAAATGAAAAAAAATATGTATTATTTGTTGCGTGTTTAAATCTTTACGTAAACTACAATGTCGAGTAATATGTAGTTACTACTTAATATATTAAATTTCTGTTGAGCAATTAATAAATATAGGTATTGTGTATGAATTAAATAATACTTAAAAAATAGTCACTTGTATTAAATATATTTTATGATGTCATTTCATCTAAAATATAAAAAATATCATCAATGTGCCAAACACAAATTCTTGTAAAAGTTTTTTCTGAATATTGATCTTGATAGAAGACATAAAAACACAGTAGATTAATGAGGTATAAAATAGCAACAACATTTTAATAACAAAATTTTATGTAACAAATTTAATAAGAATTAATTATAATAAGTGTTTATGATACATACACAAAATGTATCGAGGTATAGTGCACTTAAATTTCATGATGGGCTATACATAAACATGTTCACAATTCATCATGTTTTGGTCCTGAAAATTCTGCATGTGAAATAAATCCATTCTTGTCCTTATCTTCATGCTGGAATATTTCTTCTACTAGCTTATCATGATCTTCAAGCATCTTTTTCACTTCATCTGCAGCATCGCCTTCACCAGCTGCTACCATTTGCTTCTTCAAATATTCACTGACTTCTTCACGTGATAGCATTTTGTCTTGATCTATATCAATCTCTTTAAAAACATTCGTTGTTGGTGCAGAATCGCCTATGTTAATTAATTCCACATCAAATGTGAGAGTTGCATCTGTGGATTGAAATTTGTAATTCATTAATATTTTTTAATTTAAAACATACACATATTATGACTTATATTGAAATTTATGAAGTTCATGTACAGAGAAATGCCTTAGAATGTCAGTAGTTTACAAGGTATGATACTAACAAGCATTTAATATATTAAAATAAAATATGAAATAAATAATCTTAAATAAAAATATATATTAAAAATTAATATTAAATGAAATAAAGCAAAAACTTAATAAAGGTTTTATACATGTGTGTGTGTGTGTGTGTGTGTGTGTGTGTGTGTGTGTGTGTGTGTGTGTGTGTGTGTGTGTTTATAAAAGTAAGAGCAGGAAGTGGACTAAACGAAAAAGAAAACAAGGCGCTCTTGAACAAAGATAATCGGACTTTCAATTTATATAGGTTTTTTACAATGGATATTTAACATGTAGAAGTGTGATACAAAAAGTAGAAAGTACTACTAGAGACCTCACACTCAGACAGATCAAATATGCAAAATGAATAACTGGAACTGATTACTGAATGATTGTAGTTACCTGTTATTTATTATCTTAAAACAATCAGATTAAAGAATGAACCGTACATATATTTATATTCTGTTATATAAAATCAGTTTTAAGGCCTAATTTTAAGTTTGTGTTAAAATTACTGTTTGCAAACGTAAGGATATTGTTGGATATGTTTGCATGTTTATTTGTGTGTGTGCACATGTTTTTAAATACTTAGTATCGATATAACAGCCATTTTATTATGCTATAGGTTGTGTTCATAAGTATATATTAAATAAAGGTAACATCTGGCAAATATTTTATGTAATAGCAGTAAACAGTAAATTACTATTGTTGTTATTATAATGCTATTCAAAAGCTAAATGAGATGGTGGGTGAAATGGAGATATATTGTGTTAAAGACAATTACAATATTTTGTCTACATCACATTATAACAAATATTTCTACCATTTCACTCTCCAAAACTGAGTCCCACTTTAACACTAAGGTTGCATCAATGAATGGACAAACGTTTGGTGCTATCAGTACCAATTATATGCGCTGAGATTTTAGATCAGGGCAGTGTAGTTTACAAGTAATACTTTAACCTAACTTGTGAAAATCTGAGTCACTAACAATACAAACTGAATAAGTTAATAAAATTTATGTCATGTGTGAACCTATAAATAAACAATTTATGTTATGTTGTGTCTAAGAGGACAACAACAATTTATGTTGTGTCTACAATAGTATGTTGTGACTTACTTGTAGACTATTTGAACAACTATTGTTAACAACACTCACCAAACTGTTTGTACTAACAAGTGGCTTAGCAGCAGGGGCATACTTACAGAAGGCCAGCGGGACCCCCCCCCCAAGGGGGTCAAAAAATTAACGAATTTTGTTAATCTCTCAATTTTTAGGTTATTTCATTATTTCTTCGGCTGTATACACTAACACAGCAGTACCTTTTTTCTTAAATATACAAACAGATTTAATACATTTTAGGTTAGTTGTCTCCAAGTCGCTTATATTAATATAATAGATATTTACCATATATCCGTCGTGCGACTTCGTTTTTCTCGTCTTATTTTGACGCGTTTCGGCAACGAATTGCCATCTTCAGAATTCTTAATCACTCATATGATTATTTAAGAATGACTCATATGAGTGATTAAGAATTCTGAAGATGGCAATTCGTTGCCGAAACGCGTCAAAATAAGACGAGAAAAACGAAGATGAGTGATTAAGAATTCTGAAGATGGCAATTCGTTGCCGAAACGCGTCAAAATAAGACGAGAAAAACGAAGTCGCACGACGGATATATGGTAAATATCTATTATACAAACAGATTTATTACATATCATTTGCTTATACATTTCAAAATATGAAATATAGGAAAATCAGGTCAGTCAATAAATATCTTCTAAACCATATTTCAATATATTTTTATTGTGTTTTTACCTTTTACTGTAATGGGATTGATTTCAGAATGTTATCACACATTTTCAACCACTTTAAAGATAGTAATGTTAATTAGTCTTAACTTTTTGTTTTCTGTATGAAGCTGACTCCACCGGACCCCACCCCCAGGCTAAACTCTAGATACACCATGCTTAGTAGGGCACGGCAGGATAAAATTTTGCCAAAGCATTAGAATGTAAAGAACTAGAGTAGTAATCTTTCTAAATTATATGCTATACATTTTATAAACTTATCACATTCTTTATTTTTAATAACCCTGATTTTTGCAAGTAGGATTGAAATAAGTAGGCATTACCACAGTTTCCTGACTAAAATCTTAATGTATTATTAGTACTGATAGCACAAAACGATTATCCATTCAATGATGGAAACATTTGAGGTAGAAGACTTCTACGAGATTACTGGTGTAAAAACACTTCAAGATTAAAAATTACTTTAATAAACTTTATGTTGATATTAATATCCAAAACTATGATAGAGACTGAGGCAATTCTTCATTTTTTAAATATTTATTGCTTTAACAGTGTTTTGTCGATTACACATATATTCATTAAGTTAAGTGTACCTTTATAACACATATACAAATTACGACAGTGTAATATTGATATAAGCATGAAATCTATATGGACAGATGGAAGATATGAGAAATTTCTCCTTAAAAGTTTTCACTTATTAATTTTAAAATTTGAGAGACTACATGCTGAAAGTTATAGGGTCCACAAAGTGTGTGTACCTACCAGCAGGGATTACGTTTCCTGCACCCCGTTTGCCATAGGCCAGATCTGGAGGTATGACAAGTTTTCTTCTTTCTCCAACACACATGTCAAGAAGGCCTTGATCCCATCCCTTAATAACTTGTCCTACACCTAACTGGAATGTAAATGGCTGGTCTCTGTCAACACTGTAACACAAGTCAGTTTAATTAAAAATATAATCAGATTAACAACGGAATTCAGACTTAAGGAATTACTTACAAAAAAGAGCCTACTGAACATTTGCTGCTAAAGTAACATTTTTCCCTCTCAAGTATTAGTCTAATGAAATGGATCTGATTATTCATCATAATGAATCAAGTATTAATTTGTGTAGGCTACACTCAAGTTATTTGTAGCATTCTTATAATAATTATATTCATTGTAAAAATTTAATTATAAAAGACAATGTTAAGTTAGAGAATTTAAAAACTATCAATACAGGAATATTATTTAGTAACAATATATCTGTTTTAAGCGATTCAGAAATGATGTAGATTGTAATAACTAGTGAAAAGATGTTCGAACTGATAGTGTTTGTGGAGAAACAATGTTACATATCAGCGACACCTGATCAGAATGTCATTACCTATATAATTCTGTGGTTAGTTCAAACTACTTATGCAAATTACGTGAAGTTTATCAAGTTTGTATGGCGACAATTTTGTTGAAATAAATTTACCACATTATCATTTTTGTGACTTTACGGGTAAATAAATATAAACATGATGTGTTTCTGTTGTTATTATTATTATATATTAATATCGGAGTAAAATGAGGTTTCCCGTTGTTACAGGAAACAGTTCATGTATTTATTAACAGTCGCCCCACCTAGACGCACTGTATTTGCGTTCGTCGAGTCTCGGTGACGTATGAATATTTCATGCACGCTTCTCTTTTTTCTCCATCATCTCAAGATAATGTTGTATTTGAGGAAAAAACTGTTACAGTTTTCATTCAGATAGAGTCTAAAACGAAAGATTGAATATTTAAAAATACTCACTTCCATAGTAAAGTACGTTCGTTGTTTATTTATTGAATGCCAGCTGTCAGGTGCTAACTGAGGCTGAGGAAGAAGGGCGTATTCAGATAACTATACATACCATGCTTAGAGATGTTATTATACATACCCGTGATACTTTATAGACATTATTCAAATGAAATATTGTTAAGCGAGACATTGTTATATACAACGTATATTAGATTTACACTGATGCCTGTACACATAAACGTCTTGTGCGTGCGCGAACGTGAGCGCGCATAGTAGTAGAACAACTAAATAACAAATACTTCACAAGCAGTGAATAGAATGTCACGCATAATTTTAACCGGCAAGAGACAATATTTGATCTCTATCTACATCTGAAACTGAAATGACTAAAATAACATATTATCGTTCACACAATATTTCGTAAGACTTAACTAACGGTGTAACACATGAATAGTAGTACATTTCATGAGTTATCGTTCTAAAACTTTAAAACAAACGTATTTACAGTAACACAGTACATCCAACGACAAACACTGCAGTGGATGCTCCATGGTTGTAAAACCATAAGCAAGTCATTTCTATTTATAGTCAGCTTACCTAACTGTTGCTTTACAAAATGTATAATTGTAAAGTTGAATTTCTGCTAAAATCGTTTGAATGCAAATAAACAGAAGTAACGAGACGAAGGGGTAACAAAAAAATGTTGTTTTTAGATCAGCAATTTTTTATTTTATATTGAATCATCGTGGGTAGAACAATTAAAATTATCAAATAAGACTATATCCTGATATATGTTGAAAATCTTACAGTCTACAGATCCTAAAAAAATTAAGTCTTAACAATTCTGACTGAAATTATAAAGGAATTTTCCTGCTCTTTGTAGCACTAACGTTGTCTACAACGAAAAGAGTTTTGTTGAAAGCTCGTTTCCAGTAATCAAACCGAAGGAATTGCAGTGTTACTTGTCTTACTGTAACCTCGAATAGGTTTTCATCTCATCGAGTTCTGAGTACTAGCCGTTGTTAGTAGGAAAAAAATCAACAAAAATGTCTGTAAGTTTATTCTTATAAGTGTGTTTTTTGGAAAAAACATCTGCAGTCGTTCTCGACCACGCTTTTGGTATTGTCAGTGCCGATGTACGAGTGTGATTCTTGGTCAACATCATCAGCAAGACCCTTTGTATTCTACGCAAGGATGCTACTGCTTCTTTGTACCGAACTGTTTCGTCCTAAGTTAAATAAATACATTTTTAAATAATTAACATGACTGAAGTTCCTTTCTATATGTTCGACAGTAGTATGAGTAATATAATTTTAACTAAGATCGCGCGACTTGACTATTTTTTTCACTTATTTAAGTTTACTTATTCAAATTTTAAAAATTATGTACGTACGAACGTGTGCGAAAAAATAGTCATGTTATCAAATGTTCTTTTACACTGTTAGAAATAAGTGTTAATCACTAGAGCATCTGGTGCTTTTCAGGTGGTTTACAACAAATAAGTAACAAAGCAGAGAAATTTATAATTAAAGGAGGGCAGAAATGACGTAAATTTATTAACAAAATATGTCACTTATCTAGATGGAAACGAACAACTTGGGGAAAATTACAGTGACAAGAATTTTTTTTAAATTATATGTTTGGTGAAAATATCTTATACATATTTTTTTGTCTTCAATTACCTTCCGTTGGATTCCTAAATTTTTTCAAATGTACCTGGAGTTTTTGGCAGTAAAAAGGACAAGGGTACCTTCAAACGTACATCAGTCATATGACAAATGTACATATTTATATATGATAATTTAGAAATTCTATTTATTAATTAAAATAAGCTTTATCGGCCTAAAACATAGTAATTCTGTAAATAAAGGGAAAACGTAGAATAGGGTCATTCAAAAGAGTACGCAAAATCTAATAAATGGAATGTGCGTGACACCACGCTCAATGCTAGAACTAGAGAAAAGCAAAATGGAAAATTTGCGTAGGCCAAACTGCCACTGCTGTCTTCAGACTACTCGCTGTTGTTGAAATGTTACACCGAGAGGTGACCAATACTGAGCCGATGTATTGTGTCAGCTTGAATAAACAGTGTTACACGAAGAAAATTTAGTATTTACTTTTCGCAATTAGTACGGATAAAAATGTTACTGTATAGTGGTCAATAAGATTTCTAATCTTAAGAGGATTTTAAGAAACCCTAAAGTCGGAACTACTATATATCGTTGAGGTATCTACTTTTCGTAGAACTAACTTTCACAAATTATGCAACACCTCGGTTACAATGTGTAATGTATCAGTAGGTTATTAACTAGACTAGACGCTGTTCAGAGCAGGAAAGTTTGAATAAATTCGTTATGGAAAGGATATCAGCGGTACCAGTTGAGAGGCTGCTGCTAAGGAAAGGAAACCTTTACAAGAAGAGAAAACAAAAAGAAAACAATAAAAATCTTAATCATATCGTTCAATATTTATTTTATTCAGCGTTTATTTTATTTTATTACCATATCTTTATTTAATCTTTTGTACTTAATTTCAAAATATAATTTTTATACATATTCATAATTTTGTATTTATATTCATCTTATCATGATAACTCAAAATGAACAGAACTACTGAAATAAGCAGTTCAGTTTATTTTTAACATAAATGAGTATCTGCAATTTTCACCTAAAATACGACATACGAATTTAATAACTACTTTTCATTTCAAATTTATACTGTTTATAAAACTTGATGCATACATCATAACATTTATGTCCCTTCTTTGTGGATAAGTAATGACCATGTGACAGAACAAGACGACGACTACAACAAACTGAAACAGACGCCTGCAGAAGCCAATCGAATGATTCGTCCCATTTATTTACTGTATATAGTTTGTTCTGTTGTATACAGCGGTTTTATAAATGCGAATTTCGATACAGATTTTTGTCCGGTTGAAATACAAAATGAAAATATCTGTGTCACATCAATAAACTTAACGAGGTGTTTATGTGTTCTAAGAAGGCAATTTAAGTACCTAATGCGTGTACATATATAAAAGATATTGGTTCCATGGAATCCCAAGAGAAGTGAAAGTTGGAGAAAGTATTCAGTCACAATACAAGACTACCTGAATATTAACTGGCGAGAGTCTTACAGACCAGTTACTTCGTGTGAAAGTGCGTTTTCTAATCCTCATTGTAAAAAAACACTGTTAACAGTTGTGTCATAATTGAAACAAATCTGAATATTAAGTTTATATTCTTATTGAATGAAGTTTAAAGAATATGAATTACAGTTATATTTATTTATGTAATATTATTATTAACATGTTCAGTAAAAGCCGATGACGAACTAGACAAGACACGTTGTAACCGCTTACGTCAGTCGAGAGATGTGAGAGTAGGTTGTGAAACCTCCGTTGTAGTAATGGATTTTTCTCCACCCAACAAGAGAAGTACAGCAAAAGCGGCTTTCAAACGATAAAACTTGTTTTTTGTGTCCTAGATAACGTTATTTTTTTTTTGCGATTAAATATATATTATAATGTGAAATCACGACAAATCTTTTAAAATCTTGGATTACCCTAAAGAGAAAAACGAAACGCACGAATGTGTTCAAAAATATAAAGTACTCATTATAAAATTTGTTTCGAAACGCTCATTCGTGAATAAGCAGCTTCAGTGTTCCCGTAAAAAGTAATAAATCTGAAATTTGTCTCTAATGTAAATATGTATTGCAGTAGGCCTATATGAATTTACTGACATATTTTTTGAATTTATGATCACAGAAAAAAGTCGTCATAACTATTTTGAAATGAATTACTGATTATAATTATTGCGGAATGAGCTTATATTCATCACGTGTTAAAATATGCATTGCGATTTGAGAATACTCATGATTCGTTACTATAAGTTTGCAATTTATATCAGAATTACCAGTGGGCTGAAGAAACAAAAAGTTAGGAGATTTCCAGCAGTTGTGAACGACGATATCATAGAGGCACTGCCCGTCTCCTAAAACAAACTCAGGGGCAAACGGATTAGCCCGGACGTAAAACCTGTAGGCCTACATTTAAAACAGCATCTGATGTATCATTTAGTATGCCATTCATAATCAAATTATCATGACGTTGAAAAAAATTTTTTTTTTCAACATGACTTTTGGTTAAAAAAAAATTAATTTATAAAATACATTTAACGTTTATTAATAAAAAAAATACTTGTTATTCGCTACTCTTATTTAATATAAACTGGTATCATTGTCATAACGGAAACGATTCTTTGATTAAACAGGAAACAGTTAAAAACAAAAATTAAACACTTATGGGAAAAATAAATGATGAAGTGAAGTGCACAACTGCTTACTTTTTTTAACTTGTTACTTTTTGTAACAACAGTACTTTTTCGTGTGCCCACTCAATAAATTAAGACGTTTCTTATTAGTTTTTCCTTTTTTTTGAATGACACATACCATACATTTTTCTGTAATGCAATAATAAACAAGCATTTACGCTTTGACATTTTGTAATTACTGCAGTAAATAATGAAACGTCAAAAATTAAAAGCTTTGAAACTATCTTTAATTAAAAGCAAAGATCACAAACGCAAAACGCTTGTCAAGTGACTGTGTGTAATTGATCCTGAACCGAGCTAATGTACTGTACTTCTTAAAATGAGCGTTAACAATTATTTTTAACAACCTAATAAAATCCCGGACTTACATTGCAACCCCCCCCGGGATGATCCCCCTCGCATACAAAAAAGGACTTGTCCAGGAAAAGCCGGACGGAATGAAACCATAATGTGTAACCTCTTTTTTTTACTTCCTCTCACTTCTCATGGTTTGTAAGCTGCACTCATTTCCTTAGCATTGACTACAGAGACCGATTAGACTGATAATGTTACTTGTACACTGAGGAGTGCTGCATGGGGGGGCAAAAAGGATGTAGTAACGCAATGCGCGAACCCCCCCCACATACACACATTCGTTGTAATATCGATAGTTTATGTTGAAGCTGTACGAACTCGACATAATATTCTAACTTTTAGATTTCACGAACACTTGGAAAGACTTTACTTAGGCAACAAAAATTAATTTCTTATTCAAATAACATTTATTTATATTTCTAATTTGATAAATTAATAGTAATTTCCAATTAATTTCCTGTATGCACTAAAAGCTCCGAGTATTACGGGCACAACAGGATCTGCATAGTGACCCCACTCGACGTGGCTCTCTTCCCTGACTGAACAATGTGGACCCCTCTCACCGTAAACTTTCTCTATAGGAATTTCTTTGTATTTCGACTTAGAATCAGAATCTTGAGTCAGATCTGTTGTGTGTTCTTCTTGACGATTTCTACAATGTAAAATTTAATGGGATTCTATCCTACGAACCTTAAAAGAATGTACTTATTGGGCTACAGTTATTGAGTCGTGTATCATTAAACAGAAATAATTTTCTTCAGCGTCTGTTCACAATTTGAAAATTTTGGTTATCCAAGGGATCAACGTAAGCTTTGTGTTATTACATTAGCATGCTTATGTACCATTTCATTTGAAATTATAATTGTTACTTACAGCATCTAAATTACACTAACATCCGTTAATTTATTTCTGAATTCAAGGTTACTATGCTTAATACTATTTTTGTGTTGTTTTTTTTTCTTAAGCCTACAAAATACCCACGTATCTACCTGTTTCAGTCCGACTTCCTTTTTTATTTATGTATTTTCAGATTTTTCTGTGAACTTGTGTGCGTATGTATAACACGTAGGCCTATCTGCAATGTGTGGCTAGGTCTGTATAACTCAATATTTTAGGCTCATAAAATATTCAATAAGCCCCTTGGTTCTTTTACATTATTTATGCCTGTAGACGGTCGTTTCATGTAAATAAAATCCAAATGTATATTAGAAATGATGAACTGGCACAGATATTCGAACATGGGTGAAATATAGGTCTAAGTCAGTTTTATATCTGGTCTCTATTTATTAAAATGAAAATTATCTCAAAATTGTATTTAACAAACGAATACGTTTACACGTGAATACCATTAAAGAGCAACTCAAAACTGATGAAAAGTGGGTTTGGTTACGTTATAATACTAAAGAGACTGAGTCACAACAGTACAATGTGGCTAACAGTAAGAGCTTATTTACTGGTTCCGTTAGGTTCATAACACACTGCGGTAATTGAGTCCATTAAACGATTAGTCTCAGAAAGCTTACGTTGTATGAATTTCTTCAAACTGCGATACAGAATAAGCACACGATGCACCCGACGATCCTAACTTTGTCATTTGTACTTTATACGGGTATATGAAAAAAAATAATTTCTTAATAATTTTTAAAGAGGATTTTCCGTCATGAAAATGATGACATTGGATAAGAAAGATCTGAACAACTACTGCAACAGACAACAGTTACGATGTATAGGTCCAGCCCTTAATTAGCAAAAGAAGTACCAATAAAAACAAAAGAATTTAAAGATGTTATTTTATTCGAATCGAATCTTAACCCTCTATCTTTCCTTACGACTGTACAGGACCCTGGATACCGAGATACCGTGTGGTCACTTATCCAGGTTTTATCTTTCATTCACGTGGCGCTTGACTTCACAAATACATATGAATATACCAGAATTACTCTAATGTTGGTTTAATGTTCGTCGATACACAAAATATTTGATTGTGTGTAAGATCCAAAATTAGATCATTTGAAATGAATGGCAATGAATGTGTTGTGGTTATTTCGATATGAATCTGAAAATACGTAACGAAAAATTTTTAAAAAACGTCAACGTGTACATAGTAATCATTTAATATAATTTGTTCGATTTTATACCAAAACAATCGGATGTTTAAAGCCTATTATTTAAATTAGATAACAGTTAATTTTCAGCACACTGTGAAATTTTGCTACACCTTTTCATTTGCGCACATATTGTTTTTGATAGAGAATAGGCCTATAGGAGACGGAAAAACCAAGAAATAGAAGAGTAGTTGGACGAAGAGAATATAACAGGGTACATGCTCTTGTTACATATCTGTTAGTCAAAAAGGCACAAGTCAAGTTGGTGTGTCATCATGTATAAAGATCACCCGAAGGAAGAATAATAAAGAAGGAAAGTAAAATTACGTGAACGCTACTGAAGCCAAGAAGGAGTACTCATGCCCATGATAGAGGAATCACGTGCAAACAGATGTGGGAAAGCTAGAGATACAAAATTCCGGCGAGGAGGTACTGACGAAAGATAGAGGAGAGTAGTGAAGACATCGAGGCGGCATAATATGTGCACGTATTTCTGAGAAGTGATTCACACCGAAGCACAATCATAAGCTCTCCAACAGAGTGATTAGTTTCAGTTGTTTTCGTTTGATCGACTTCTTGAGTAATGTCCGATTGTGTAAACGAATATTGTGGTCACTAGCGTTTTGGAAAGTAGGTCTAAATACTAGACATTTTCAGTAGAATTAAAATGCGATATCACCTGTTTTAAGTGCTAAACGCTAATGTAACCAGGAATATTCAATAAAAAATATTTAATAGACTGATAATGCTTTCGTACAGCAGCCTCTACAGTAGTTGTACCCTGTGTACATATTATGACGAAAGACTGGACAGTTGTGTAATGTGAATTTTCTTAAAAAAAATTGTAAATTTGATCTCATCGAGGACCTGACTTCGTGCACAGTAACTCACCAAGTTACCAAAGCTCTAGTGGTACATGACACGGAACAAACTAACACATTAGCTATGGGCTAAATAATGGTTATGCACATAACCTGTTCAGTCTCAGCCTCTTCTGGATCTGCTTCTTTCTTTACACTGACCATTAAAACATCCTACAAATACTACACTAAATCTTAATTACAAATAAGATAGTGGTATATGTATAGCTATTTTTTTCTTATCGGGTCTATTTGTTTTTGTTCGTTAGAGAACAATATTTTTTTGAGATAAAAGTATACTTAAAATTTTAGAAATCGAAATAAATCATGTTACTGGTAACTATGAAAAAAATATTAAAAGTATTGTAGAAAAATATATAATGGAGTGTTAGACGTATGAAAGCTTTAAACTGAGGAAGAAGAAAACTCAAGACACAGGATATAATAATAATGCTTCCATGTATACCACCGAAGTAGCTTAGGAGTAGCTTATCTAATGTAATTTCACTCATCTATCGCTTTTACATAACGCACAGTTTTACGTTCTCACTAAATAAAGTCACATAGACTGACGTTAGCAGTGACATGTCTATATTATGTAAAAATTAAAAAAATAAATACAAAACTGTATTTCCGAATTAAAAGTATAAAAAACAATACACTGCTATTAATTTTACAACATATTTACAGCAATATTATTGATTTTTTGTTTGTTTTTGTATTTTCCGCCAAAAAATATAACAGGTACATAATTTTATTAAAAGTATATTTCACTGATAGTTAACCGTTAATTATTAAGACTTTAGTATGGTGCGTGTTTGAATACAGATTTGTTTAATAGCTATTATTAAGGTACAGATTTTCCAGTAATACATTATGTTTATCAGCAACATATAGACCTTAATCATAATTCTCGTATATACTTCAAACGTATATATTTAATAACATACCGATCAGTGTTTGATTAAGTATCTCAAAACCTGTTCGTTAAGTCATGCACTTATTACTATCAGACTGTTAATTCTCCTCTTATATAACAATGTTTTTTCCGTGCAGCTGTAAAGTTATACCGGAAGGAAACGAGAACATGTTATATTAATAACTCAGACGAAACTTTTCTATTGGGTTAGGTCCCCCATAATTCCGTCTGCATTTTACTCGTCCCAGATACAGTCGCTTATCAATTCTTACACAGGTAAGCTTTTCTACAACACATATAATATGCAGACTGAAACTTACTTTCAAGGCCGCGGCTTAAACGAGGACAGTTGGGAGACAGAAGGCTGTAGAGGATGAATTGTGTAATGCAACAGTTGCAGCCGGAAGAACCTGAACAGGAAGAGACGGTCTTATAAAAAAGTATTGGTGATATTGCTTACAGACGAAATTATGCTCTCAAGAACTATTTTCTTTTAGGAATTATTCTGAAAATATAAGAAGTCCACAGCGTGAAAAAACCCTTTGAAATAATAATATATAAACAACTGAAAAAGCAATTTATAAACTTGGAAGCTTAACAATTACGAAGGCCTCTTGTAATTAGGCTACCCGTATTGCAGACTTTCAGACCGTTAGTTACACCATTGTTCAGCAACATAAAGTTAAAAAAAAAAAGAGTACGTTTACAATTGATCTGGAGTATGGAGTAAGACATCCTATCAAATACAGATCAAACGAGTCGTAATATAAAAATTACTGATTAATTATCCCTTACATTTATCTAGCTGAACGTACTATGTCCAATCGTTGCTTACAACGCGAACGGAACACCCAAAGTGTGTTGTTGACATGAGTGTACGAAAAATCGGTTATTCCAAATAATTTGAATGTCCTATTTAAACCTTATTAAAGTATACACATTCGCATGGATATTGGACCGCTTCATATGTGCGCACGTTCTGCGTCAAGAAGTACTATGTAACTTATTTCGTGTCTGAATGCCGGACACAACACGACGATCTAAGCAGATGTGCTCTGTTTTGATCCGTAATGTTCACTCAGTAGTCTGATCATTTCTGTATAGAACATTAATTAAGAGGTGAAAACTAAGTAGGCCGCAAAATAGTCTAGTATTTAGAACAATCGGAACTAAGCCTGAAAGCTGAGGTTCCTTGACTCCGTGACCGTCAAAAAGTGTGACGCAAGCAGTAATCATACTGCTGATATGAATCACTAGTTTCTGTTCGTATCCCTGTACGCGTATTATATCACACGTTGAATCAGCGATTATGTTTTAAGATTTATCAGCTCTTAATGTGTGCATTTGGATTAGAAAACGTGAATCGATAATTTCTTTTACTACGAATATTTCAATTTAGAACGAGGCAATAAAACTTTTCATTGCTCCAGTTGCCGGCGATTATTATAAAATTGTTTTCAAGTATACGAGTGTGCAACTTAAGATTACTCACTTTTATGCGCACTTCGTTATATTCAGAGTAACTAATACGTTTTAATTAACTATACTATTAGAACATTAAACGCTACAAGAAATCACACATGTACCGTATATATTTTGTCAGACGTCAAACGACATAAATGCATGATGACATAGCATTTTAGACGGTGTATTATGATTGGAACATTTAACATTCAGTAGCGGTGACGTCTGTAACGTTGGACGTGTGCTCTTATGTTTCCAATCAGAACTACTTGGAGCAGATCAGTGAATATGCTGCGACAGAGTCAATAGAGAATATGATGGAAATAACGACGAGGACAAAGTTGAGGGGCTTGCATATCATACTCCATATCAGCTTCGGTCTGAATGAAGTCAGGAAACTTATTCTAGTTGAGAAGTATTTACTGACGAACGCGCATTGATAAATTATACCGACAGATTTTCAGAGTGTAACTCATTGATAAGTTCCAGATAAAGCGAAAATAGGATGTATTATAACCAGTACCTTAATTTCCTTTCTCCATTATGCAACTGTTTACTCAGTTTTGCGTGAGCCTACAGCTTACGTAAAGAATCCGTTTTTAATGTATTCAACACTACAAAAGTGTGAGTGACCTTCGTAACAGTGCAGTATACGGCGCGTAACGACGCACTGCGTACTCTGGCCATCGCCTTCTGCCTTCTGTCCCATGAATCACGTTTAACATTGATCCTTTTATTTTCAATATGTGTACTACAAACAGCTAATCAAGGGTTTTGGCGCAGTCTGGTACCATGGACTTCAGCGCGATTCAAGTTGGCAATTTGTGTGGTCGAACATAAATATACAAAAAGACAGAGTGGAAGAGACTAATATAATCAAAAGTATAGCTATCGCTAATGGGTATAACAGTGGAATCGTAGACAAGCTTATAAGAAAACACTCGGTAAAAATCAATAGTAAAAGCAGATTAACCGGCGACCTAAAGAAGATACTAAGTTTATAGTAACTGAGTACACGAATGTACTACCAGTCATTGTAAAGAATGAGCTAAAATAACAGTGGCCTTCAAAACCACAAATAACATCAAAAAACGTTTGGGACAAAGAACTCATATCCCGGCTGAAGAGAAAACTGGAGTGTACAAGCTTGAATGCGATGACTGTGACAATTTTATATAGGACAAACGGGCAGGCCGTTAGCCGAACGTTTTAAAAAACACTTGCCCAAAAGTGATATCTCGAAAACAAGATCCAGTTACGCTCAGAATTTAATGCTGCATAATCATAAGTACTCAGACTTCCACACAAACTTTAAACTGCTTCATAATTGTAAAAAAGGTGCATACATGAACGCTGTGGAGGAATATGAGATATACAAGGCTTCTAAGTTACAAACGGACCAGCTACTTAATGACAAAGTTTCGTTCCGATCGAATCTGCTGTACAACACGGCCATCGATATCGATGGGTCAGCGGGCAATGATAACGGTCATATAAGACAAAGTGCAACAGTTGGTCGTTGGCAACGAGACGATGCGCATCGGACTGTGCCGAGACTGTGTCGATGTTAAATTATGTGTGGTGTTTTTGTGTGTTTCAACTAGATGACGACCCCTTTTGGGTGAATTTGATGTTTTTATAGTATTGAAACCTGATGATGAGGATTTATCCTGTCGTTTTAAGGAAAAACTAAATAAGTCACAAGACGGAAGTTAATACAGGTAATTGCCTAATATTAATTCTAAATAGTTAGTAACCGTGACTTGGAGACAATTACAACAAAATGAGTAAATATACGGCCTAGCGTTTTAGAAATGCCTGTTACAAAGGCGACACCTGAATGATGTATAATACAACACTGCAGGCGTAAAATAAAGTAGCCTATACACAGAAATACGTGCAACGGCCTGCTTCTTTTCTGACTTCTTGTTTTGTACAGTGACTATGTAATTACATGACAACATTACATGTACAGCACAGGCGTATGCAGAATTTCATTCTGAGGGGAGGTGGTAGGGAAGTTTAACAAAAAGTGGCGAGTGCATAAATGTTATAATCACTCATCACCTAACAACATTTACATAGATACAGGGAATTAATTTATTATTGTGTAATAAATAAGATTTATCTTAAAATGACACAATACTACGGTTTTTGGCTGAGTGAGAAATTACGGGAGGGGGGTTGGAGCCTACGCCCATGCTGAACATTCTGTTACTGGGTATCAAGTAATTATGCACTATACTACAACAAAATATTAACAACAAAATCTTCACTGAGTGATTTTATAATTTATCCTCTTCAGTATGTACAAATACACTTCAGTTGACATTTTCCTTCGCTTTCAGTCGAAATGACGTAAGACTTTCCTACGTGTATAATGATATTTCATTTTGTCTCTAACAAATGTTTGAGAACTGTTCGCGACAGATTAAATACATATAAATTTGTTTCGTTTGTTTGCATCAAAAACTTAAGATTCAAACTGCTGTAAAGTATTGTAACATAATTGAGTTAATGTGGATAGCTTTGTTTCATTATTGTTGGTCAAGAAAAATTAATCAGTTGAATTCGAAATTACAGAGTCTGAAGTGCTCACCTTTCTTGGACGATGTAACAACAATGTTGTCTCTAATTAAACATCATATAAAGAATATAAATAAAGACTAAAGAACATGAAAGCAAAAATATATAAAAGAGAATATATTCACTCAGTAAGTGACACGTTAGCATTTAACATTTTCTGAACAAGAAAAGGTAGACCGATGATTTTAATGGCGTGTAACATAAATCGTAAAGTGTTCATTACGATGACATGATACAATAGACTTTTTATTTTTCTACATGTGTTTAAGAAATTGATAGAAGTGTGTTTATAATTTGGACGTGTAAGTTATCCAAACGTGTGAGTTTGTAAGAAATCTGTGATTAATCAATCATATTGAGAGTACAGTTTTTCCAACTTGGAATTTACGCCGTCACAAATTTCGCGACGATAGTATATAATTAATAAGTCAGACTTAATCCCGTTTTATACAAAAAAGTTTAATCGATGTTGTAAAAGATATTCAATTTTTATGCATTTTTTATTTATACTTTTGTTTTCTGTTAAAGATTACGAGCTGAAAATAAAAATTCTAGGGAATACATATATGAAACGAAACGTGTTAGGTAGCACTGAAATGTTTTAAGTAACGGCGCGAATTGTGAACAAAACGATTCTGCTAGTTCGCGTGCAAACTGCGTGAAACGATTAAAATTACGCATTCTTCACTGTACTTTAAAGCAGGTAAGTAAAACTGAGTATAGAGACGCGTGAAGACAACGGCAAGTTGTTCCGATACAAAAATAACGGTGTTGCCGTGTAATATTCAAGATTTCATTTACTGTTGGCCACAGTGCTGCCGTAATTATTCATGACTCCATTCTGTATCTATTAAACTGAAGCCAGAGTATACTGCAGGTGTCGTGCCCGAGTTTATCGTTGCCGCACGCACGCGCGCGCGCATACACACGTTCCAGTTTTACGGTTCACTAATTATGATGCTGCGGCTGACACTGTATTTGATAACCGCATTAAAATCTCTGACTATAATATATTCCTTCATTTTGATTTAAATTTTGTACATAAATTAAAATTCCAAAACCAATATTTTCCTAAAATGCTTGGTTATCTAAACAAAGTGTACACGTAGCCTACTTACTGTATTCTCCAGTGCACTCGGAGGACAGGTATTTCCTTGTGTTAAACCGTATCGAGGAGGCTTTCACGATTATTTTGCCTTTAGCGCCTGGTTACTGATTAAATGTTTGATGTTATGTGTTAGCTGTTTCCAGACACGTTCACACGTCTCCACTTTTACGCTGTGTTCATTTTCTGCGATCGCCATGCAGTTTACTTATATAAAAATAACAACGATCTCTAAATATAAGATATTCTCTTTTGATAAATGAATTCAGAGAAAATTAAGTGCCAACAAATTAAAGACTAACTAATTACATGAAACACGATCGAAAAATTGAATGAAAAATATTGAAAATATTGATTGGTTAGATTGAAAAATAACTTGTGTTTCAAACTAAACAAATTCATGAACATTGTTATTTTTAAGAATAATTTGCTAATATCACTTTATCATTTGCGACTTGAATGTCGAAATAATTGCGGATTGTATCGTGCACTACGATTATTATCGTAATGATACTCTTTACTTAGAATATTACACTATTTACAACGATGTCCATGGTCCTGGATATGTTTATAATAATGTGAAAGTAATTTCACTGCAGCCTACATTGACGATAACTCGCTCAAGCTGTCACACTGTGGTGGCTGATACTGCCATAATTGTTGACTATCACGTTGAATTTCTGTATTATTTCCGTTTTACAAAAATGAACAATAAAGCAATGGACGATGAGATGGATAAAAAACAAATCACCATTTGATTTTAATAATATGTTAATCGTAGATTTGAATGAAGCAGAATGAATGTTGTGGGAGAGGAGTGAGTGCACAAGAAAACAGATGGCAAGGTTTTTAAATCTGGAAAGTGGACAGTATTTTAGGCGAAAAATTGGAATTTATTAACGCGGCGTAAAAAATGGCAAAAGGAATCTGTGCTACACAGGACGTGAGAAATACGAAAGTTGGTTTAAAGCGAATTTTGTACGTCTTTTATGCATTTCATGAATAGATTCCAGTATGTGTATTCTGAAGACTTTATTACATTCACAGAAGACAATAATTTGCTTATTGTCATAAATTAAAAAAAAAAACTGCAGAAGAACAGAGGCAGGGAACAGTCTCAATTTCTTTCTCCCTGATTTAAACTGATGGCTTTGGCAGTAATCGTATGTTGGTTATCACTAACCCTTGTATGATATGAAAATGCAACAAATCGTTAAAATGTTTGTCGCAGCTACACAAAAAGCGCTTTGCCCCGGTACTGTAGATATCCCATTGTAGTACACGCCGTACTACAGGGTGGTCACTATAGTACTGTGAATCGCGAATGTTCTTCACATATTATGAATAAACAGACTCTTGAATTGGAAGATGGCCGTGACTCTGAAAAAACCATACCAACTGCTATAAACATGTTTTTCGGTACGTGATCAACTTATTTCTGGGCATTCTAAGAAGGATTTGTTATAGAGGTACACGGGATTTTAGGTTTTTAACCAATCAGTAAGAATATAGTCAATAATTTTATAACAGATACAATCTCAATTTTAGTCAGTATCATTCAAATAAAGACAGAATTAGATTAAGGTTGATTTATTAGAAAGTGAGAAAGGCATTAAAGAAGAATCGGCTGGATTTTACGAAGCAAGTTATCATAAAATACGTATGGAGTACTAGTTCATTGTATCATAATTTTTAAGGATTTGAACTGAAATTATATTGTCCTTTTAATTATTATTAATTACGTGGAGGAAAAATTCTACGTCATTACCTTCGTCTTCTACGTGTCTGATTTATCTCTTCACTTTAGTTCTAAACAGTGGGCTTTATATTATTTATCTTCAGAGGTACTGACTTAAACTTCAGCCATAAGTTGTGATCCATTGGCAACTTTCTTTTTCGAATGTATTCCAGGAAGAAGTGAACATAAAGAACTTATTTGATCACCAGCATCATCAGAGGACTTAAATTTCTTCAATCCTCTTCGTCTTTCTGTAAATTATCAGAATTTTTATTGTTTGTTTACATTTATGTCACGTTATTCCGGTATCAAATCAAACAGACTCGTTTTGCAATTTTAGTTTACCTTACGTTCATTTAAGTGAAATGTAAATTTAAGAATAAAAAGTTCCTTATTGTTTTGTTAACAATAATAAAAATGTTTTAATAAAAAAATAAAAGAAACTGTTTTAATACAAAACATCACGTATTTCATGCAATTTTCACTGCACCTGGGTTCTCAGTCACTAATTGTTGCATTATTGTTCTGTTTATGCCACGTTTTGTTCCGTATGATCTCCTAATTGCTGCCTCCAAAGTAACGAATTACCTGCCAAAAATGAATAGGCAAAACAACTATGCTATTAGTGTGTGGTATTGATTAAAAGGTAGTGTTCATCTATTTCCAGTAGCCAGTGCCCTGTCCAAAATAGGTCTGAGGCCCACGTACAATTGTCAGCACACATTGTTGAAAAAGTAAAAAAAACATTTGCACCAGAAGACCAAAAACATTTCCGAAAAAAAGATTTTCGACTTTTTGGCTAAAAATAAAGTTTATACCGTTCTACTAATATATCAAAGAATATTACAAATTAATAGAACTGTGTGTTTAGTGATAAAGAGTTTGTGACCTATCCGAAAGCACGGGAATCTGATTTTTATGACTGAAAATCATAAAATATAAACGTTGAATGCGTGTCTTTACGCAGACAGCGATGCACTTCAGAGAGAGGAATGAGAGGAAGGGTGTGAAGCGAGAAATAAATACGTAGAATGAGACTCGGAATAGAATTCGTTTTGTAATTTAAATGAAAAGAAAAGCAGATCTGTGACATGAGTTTGTTAAATGCAGTGGAGCGGGAACGGGACTACATTGTGCACGTCTTGCTCTGTGACATCGTTTATCTCGGATCCTTTAACGTGCGCACATTGTTCGGCTTAGGCTTACACTTGTTCTGCGAAAAATGAGAAAATAATACTGCACTGTGAAACAAAGGCTCATCCCTCTGTTTTCTTTCTTTTTTTTTCTACCTGTGTTTGCTTGTTGTACATCTAACTAAACAGCAGCACTGACACACGGAAGCCCGTTTATAAATTGTTTCCTCGTCCTAACGTAGACTTGTGTGGGCACATACTTCATTCACAGTCTGTTTATCTCAAATATGTCTTTAACACAATGAACACTTAAAAACGCATTTTATCTACACATTTAAAAATTTTATACCATTGTAATGGCAAAGTACATCAATGCCATTTTGCAGATGTATATCGATTTCTGCAAATAGTATGTGCTGAAAGCAGAGGTGACCGTTCGCGAAAAGCAACGTAATGTTCTCTATTGTTATTATGATCGTTAAGAAGCATAGGCCTATTACATCTTGATTAGTCATTATGATAGTTAATAATTCGTTATTGCTTGAATTTCAGAAAATTTCTTTTTCATAGTTTTACTTTATCAAGACATTAATGTCAAAACATTCTTTCTCTTCACGTTTAATATAAGGGGTCATATGAGAAACATTAGGATTACCCTTATATTTCTCATATTTTATGTCAGATACAGACAGATTTAAATAAGTCCTCTGACAGTTGTATGATTTATGATTTGAACAGTACGACTGTGTCTGTTGGATGTTCTAACGGTTTATGTACGTAAACACACCCATCGTGAACCTTGGACGTACGTGCTGCAACACAATGTAAGAACTAAGAATCTAGGACTTGCAGTTATAAACGGTGCGAGGTATTATAGGCCTAGACCGTACCTACAGTCTCTGCAATGTGATTGACTTGAGATTGCCATATCGACAACACTGTTACTACCTACTTTGTTCTGTTACAATGGTCACACATCACTTCTTTCTTTACACCGGCTGAAGTGCAAGACATTTTTACGTTCCCCAACTTCATACAGATTCCGGTAGTTTATCAACGCTTTATCCTTCGAATGAATCCTTTTTGAAGGATTTAGATCCTGTACTTATCTTGAACAAGATTCTATGTCGTCACTTTCATTAATTCCAATTCTTGTGCAACTGAAAAGTCCCGATTGTAACTTTCTGTTTACTGCTTTTGTTCTATATACTGCATTAACTGAATTGTAGCTAATGATTAACAGTTAAGTATTAAAATCACATAACTTATTACATCAGTGAAACCAGGACTTCGTTCCATCGAGGAGGGGGGGGAGAATAGAATAAGTTCTGTGGGAGGGGGAATTTTAGATTTTTGTTAATAAAACTGGGAAGTACAAAAAAGGCTGTATCAATTATTATTTTGTTGTAATCAAGAAGAAAGTGTGAAAAATATGAGTTATATTGACAGATATGAGTATCTAAAATTTAACAGTTATAAACAATAAAGATGACATCTGACAATATAAATAAAATAAGCGATACCAGAAAACAACGTGCACAAATTTTCTCTTATCTAGTGTAGACGCTGATAGGGGTAAATGTTTTTACGAATGTTTTAAAACTTCGGGACTTAGTGAATTTGCATCAGTAAAAATTAGTAGCAAATGTAAATAAGTTGGTCTACTCGTTTTGCTACGAAATTAACAAAATATTTTCATAAAACGAGCACTACATGTCGTGTGAAACGATTATTTCAAAATCATGCTGTACGATGTGTAACCAACTAGCCTACTTGGTTGGCCGCAAATCAGTTCACCGGTAAACACTATTGACCGCTTCTAAACCGCGTTAGATCTGAGGTTCACGTACGTAGGGAATAATTGACTTCGTTTTACAATTTTAATTGTTCATTTGTTTTCGAATTAGTGGATAAGAATTAAAGCACTTCGTATTGAAAAATACAAAAACAATTATTAATACAGATAGAAAAAATGTATAGACTACATCAACAAGCAGATCTACAACAAATCCGAATAGCAAGCGAAAAAACTATTTATTAAAGATATCTCAAAAATTAGAATAAAAATGTGAACCCTTCGAAACCATCCCTCAAGCATAGAGAACTTGCTATAGGAAACGATTTTGTGCTCGCAATTAAAAATGTTTGTACTTAATTATTTCATTCGATTTATATGATTACGTTTTTACCAGCACTTTTATTTAGTTTTGAATACTTATTTTTTTATTTATCCCTCTGGGGATTAACCCCTTCCCATGCCACTGCTTCTTATTATGGATTTCAGACCTTCAAACGAATCTTACTGTCACTATACAGTGGATATTGCTCTTTCTAATAACCATAACTATATACGGAAAGTACAGTTGTGCATCCTTATCACTATTCTCTGTTTACGTGTGTCAAGGGGACTACTGCGAATATACTTTTAATATATTTCTGTATAAATACATATAGAGAATAATAGAATATATTTCTCTGTGTGTGTGTGTTATATTTAATATTTATACTAAATTTACCTCAAGATATTTTCTCCTTATTTGGGACATGTTTCGGGAAGCATTGTGTTCCCATCTTCAGCCTTCTGTTAAACACCCATCTTGAGGTAACAAGGCTGAAGATGGGAACGTAATACTTCCCGAAACATGTTCCAAATAAGGAGAAAATATCTTGAGGTAAATTCATTATAAATATAAAATATATTATATACATCAAGAAACAGACTGTAGCAAAAAGTGTTTGAATATATATCTGTTTGTTCGAGTTTAATAAATTTTCTTGCAAACGGCGTCCAGCTCTTAGACAGAAATTTCTCACTTGTAAAGTTCGTGTAAGTTCGTATTTGAAATGAATGTTACGAAAACTGAGAAATAACAACAGAGTGACTGTGCAGCACTCGTAATAATTGTGTTTGCCTACAGTCTGACAATGTCTTATTGTTTACACTTCGCTATTAGTTCTACATTTTCTCATTATAAGCTAGAACGTCTTACTCGTATTCCTAATTAGTAACATAGGCCTACACACGCAGACACACGTTTACTTTCACGAACAATGTGAACACGCACACTGTATAGCTGTCTGCTGCCTTATCATCATATGTTTTTTCTGTGTTAATATTTTATTAAAAATAATATTAACATAGCTTATGTTTATCGTTGTTGGCTTGTTACACGTATACAGTCAACCGCAACGATTACACAAACGCTCTCTCTCATTGCAACTTTGCACATCTTGTGGTTGTTTGTCATTCCACTTGTTCTAATTACGTGTTGAATTTTTCTATAAATATTACTTCTTTTACATAATTCTACATAAAGCTACAGACATTACAACAAATGATAAGACTTCAGTCTATTCGAGAATTAGAGAATGTAATAAATTACGAATTTCTACACAAGTGATGATACTCTACAAAGTGAAGGAGAATACTGCTACTTCCGCCAGTGATAAGAAATTATTGACTAAATACGGTATGTAGAACTGACTTTTTTTCTGTAGAAGTAAAATAAATAAATACTTCTTTAAAAATTGAGAAATTTAGAAATAACCTTGCACACTCTTTAGAACATTCATTCAGAGTTTACTGATTAACGAATGTAACGTTGAAAGATAAGTCTGTAATGGGCAAAAAAAAAACACTGCTTTGAGGAAAGATAGTTTGATAGAAATGCTTAATGTTTTGGCTGGCGCAGAGTATACAACTAACTATACGTAAGTTGCGGTGTATATTTTAAGTTATGTTTATAATAATTACGTATGTGCAAATTAGGCCCAAGTCATAAGCTCGCGGCTTAAGATAGCGATAACAAAAATCCTCTTCTACCACTGTACTAAATATAAACTAGTAACTATTATGCTTCCTGTGGTCCAGAACTCGCACACTATTTTGAACTAAGTACATTTATTATTACATAAATTTTTATATTAGATAATTTTTAAATTATGGGAAAAATTACAAAATCTCGATTCCTGTATATTTCATAAGAAATATAACAATTGTCAAGCATTAACCACACAATAAACAATAAACATTCGAAACATTAGGATTTGAGCTATAATTCCTTTTAGTTATATTGCTGGATTCACAATTTAAAAAAAAATTATCCAACGGGCATGGGGTCCCAAAATTTTGAAATTTCCAAAATTGAACACTACATTCAGATATTAGTTGAAATTCTCATTAATTTGATCCTACTCCACATGAATATTTGCAATTTATCAACATTTTCACCACCCTTAGGGCTCTAACGTCCGTACTTTTTGAAATTATAAAAAAAATTACCACTATATTCTGATTGTGGTTAAAATGCCCTTTAGTTTAATAACCCACATCGGCTTTGCGATTTTTTCACAATTTTGACCCTCTCATATTTTTGCCTCCCACCTCCCTATTTTTGGGGACGAACACTCTCAAAAACCCTTGAGATATAAAACACTCTCAATAGGCTTCTGTAGGGTAAAAGTATGGACACGCATGCCACGTTTTAGGAGAATCGGTTGATGCGTTCAAAGTTATCGTGAGATATACTCCAAACAGATGAATGCCGAACGGTTGAGTCAAAACTGAGTCTCGCTTCCCTCGTTCAATAACAAATTATCGTATTAATACGATTATATTTGTAATTATTAAAATAATCATTACGATTAATTAATAAAAGCTGTAACTAAAAACCATGATAATTGTAATTAGTCTTGACGCAATAAAATAATTAATATAAAATAATAAAAACGGAATAATAATTATAACGTTACAATTATTTATAAAACGATACATTATTATACATTGTAAGACGTAAGTTTTCCTATAACACTGAAGACTTAACTATTAGGTAGCACGCAGCATCTATAACACAGCTTCAACGTTTATAGCATTTGTAGTCCGTAAAACGTTTCACAGTGGTGGGTTCCAGCTGATCTCATCTGGATATTAGCCTACTAACCAAACTCAATTAATTCTATAAAAATCCAATCGCAAACAAGCGTAAGTGAATAAGGGATAACGTATTAAATGAGTTAAATAGGATACAACTTATATTACCAATAGGGAACAAGGCTTTATTGAGTTTCTTGTCTTTGTAACTTCACTTCCCAGTTGACACACGCTATCGGGCCGGTAATGTAATTATTGTTCTATCGTTATTTCTTTCACCGCCCTTTATTATGTTATTTTACGATATAGTTATCTTCCTGACTAACAAAATGAGTCTCCAAACGATATTTAATTCCACTTCATTCCGTGCACATCGGTTTTATGTATCTCATGTCAAGTTGGTACGAACTGAGGCATGGCTATGATTCGTCTGAATTCTTTTTACACATTACGTAGGAGAAATTAATGCGTATCATATTTTATTTATTAACATAATAAATAGTTTAGTTTTGCCATCAGTTTCTAATCAGGACAAAACTAAAATATGTAAAACTAATATTCGTAATATTACTTATGAATAGAAAACCAATAATCTTTCAATTTAATCTTCGGTAATTCTAATCCTTTAGTTCTTTAATAGCGCTAACATAATGATTTTAATTTTGGCAAGAAATTAGATTTTGGGACTAAATATTAACGACTTACAATTTTAATATAAAAATTAATCTATTGAATCTCATAAATTGTAAACTGCTGCTGATGGAGAAATTGATAATTGATAGGCCTAATACATTATGATTCCCATAATAACTACAAGCACATTACTTTTTGAATACCATAGTCTGACAATCGCACCTAATGCATTAAGTTTCTTGACATTCGTCATTTTTAGAAATCTTGTAAATTCAGTAAAACATAAAAATCATCACACTCGTAGAAATCGGCTTGCATTCACTAAAGAACAAATTTCAGTATTTACGTATTTTTTTTACTCCCTGTGCTGATTAAGTAAGACTGATGTCTATAGAAAGAAAAGGAATGTGATTAACCGGTAGGTGACGAGGTAAGTTAGTTGAATAATTTATTAGTAACTACACACTAGATACGTGCTGCCACATAGGCCTCCTGACAAATGCAGCAAAAGAGGCAAGCAACGAACTACCGTCCGCTTGGAGACAAGTCATGGACACGTAAGTCGATCCATTACGATAACAGGTAGAGTTTCTTAGCGCTACACATTGGTTTTAGATTGCAGCACCGGATCGGGGGGGGGGCGTTTTCAGCACCGAGAACAGCGATTAGCAGTTTGCTCGGTCAAATTATCTTTAAACACAAATTATCTTTAATTTCTGATATTTGTATTTAAATTTAAAAACGACATTGGCCACCACTGTTTTAATATTTTTTAAATTAAATCAGTGATGGCTAGTGTTCTTTTCAAATTTTAAATAGAAAAACGCTCGCGGGCCAGCGTTGCGAAAATGAAAGTGTAGAAAAGACGTTAGGGTGGAAATAAGAAATCAAAAGGACGCTGTCCGACTTGATGCTTCATATGTGATGGGTAAAGGAAAAGACCCAGGTTCAGAAGGCCAGCGACCAATCAAAGTCTAGGGGGGTAGGAACTTTCGAATTATGTTATTTTCGATAACTAGGGAGACCCCGACAAGCATCGGACAGTTCGGGACAGGAACTGATTCGATGACAAGAGAGGTAACGACGCGAAAGCAGAAACAGAGTGACCCATAAGTTAAAGCAGAAACAGCTATGTGACTGCGATAAGCAGGAGCTTGAGAGACCACGAACCACGTTGAGGTCGAACCGAATACCAGAATAGTTTTCCCTGAATTAATTCTATAGAGCTACACATATCCAATGAATGCTAAACATAACGTTCATACGACCCGCGGCAAGAGTTTGTAATAGCAAAGAAATAGTCGAGGGAAAGAGAGAGAGTTTTGACATGGAAATCGTTCGTAAATATGAGACACTCAGAAGACAGGATTCCAAAGATACGACCAGATTATAGCCCCATTGTCATGTGATTGCGGGGCAGAGTGAGCCTTTGAATATTCATAGAGGAAACCTCTTTGCCAGATTTTATCAAGGCGTTGCTAACGGCAAAAAAGGCAGTACCTGTAGAGAGTTTCTTCTTAGTGGCGCCAGACAAGTAGAATTATGCTGACAAGCTGAAGTGTAGTCAAATGCTCTTCAGGAAACCGATTTGGTTGCTGCAGATAAAATTCGAACAGAGGGAGATCCGATCGAGTAAGAGCCTATCGAACAACTTGGGCAAAAGATAGTTAGATAGTTGAGGTGATAGTCTTCAGGGAACATTCGCAGTTTGGGAATCACAACAATGTAGGTAAATGTCTACAGGCGAAGAAATATTGTAATCGGAAACAAGAGCTGAAGAGGCCATAAATGATATCAGGTGAGAAAATCTGATGGACTGTAACGCCGATCCGAGTCAAGGGTGCAACAGGCAACAGAGTGAGTCTGTATCGGCAGATAGACGATACAAAATCAGATAGACGAGCGGGAAAGGAAAATCAAGTGAAGGGGGAAAATATTCAGAAGTTAAACACGACTGCAAAACAAGCAGAATAATTTCAGGTCCAAAGAGAACAGATTCCTTTCCGTTGAAGAAACCTGATGCACTCTGAGTAATTAAATGAATTGTAATTCCTGCTCCTGGGGGAGACCTCATACATGTCTATCCTAAAAGGAAGTGTTTAACTATGTTGAAAATCACGAAAAGCTTATTGTCTTTAACTTCTTGTCTTCGTGAGAAGATGTTCACGATACCAAATATTGGTTGTGTTAGGTTTTCAAGAATGACAGTCGGAAAAATAGGGGACAGATGAAGTTGGTCTGTGAACAGGCAGTCGTTTCGTGGGTTGATTTATGCTATTCAGGACACGATGAACGTTTCAAGGTCGTACGTTCTACGTGGTGATTAGGACATTTCGAAACATACGTTTCTGGGTGACCAGGCTGTTTGGGAGCCGATTCTGCCTGATGCAGGAAATGCTATGAGCTCCTACGCAGGACCGTGCGAAGAAAGTTTACGACAGGGGGTAAAGGCTGAATCTGGTGCCTTTATCGAAGTACTGAAATATAGTGTTCTTGCATCTTTGAAGATTATATACTTTCAGCGAAAAGCAGACATACGAAAATGCAGCAAACAACTTATTTAATATAACAATTATAAGTTTATTAGTAGTTTATATTGAAGTGCAAATGGCTAACTTACCCTTCTTGCTTTTAGATACGTAAAACCGTCGATAATCTGCTTTAAATCTAATGGTGTACTTCATGTTGAATAGTAAGTAACATATGCTGTCTTGTGTAGGCTACACAATTGGAGACATAACATTCACTACTCTTCAAGTTTGTTTACAGTGTGTAGCGGCCTTGTATGCGTAGTCATAACTGTTCTCTACAAATACGACTCTGGCCACGCCCGAGAACAATGCCTTTATTCATTAGTGTCGGATACCACTTTAGTGTTTGTATTACATTCGTATTCAATTATTTGAGCAAAATTACCAATAAAATGTATCTGGGCTCTGATTTCGGCGCCCGGGGGTCATTGGCAATTCACACGGCTGTGGCCTCAACTGGGGTCGACGGTTTCGATAGGAGACGCGAAAACGGTCTTACAGGTTCCAGCAGACGTACTGAGTACTATTTGTGTAAGGAGTTCTGCGAGTTGTGTTATGTGGTTTTGCTGCCGGCCTAGTTTTTTTTTTGCTGCCAGAGCTGTTGGGTTGTGCGTCGTGAGACGACCCAATGGGTTCCTAGTACCGAGCCTCCGGTAGGGGCTCCTGCCTAGTGGTCCTGTCCAGACGGAATATTACTTATTTAATTTTTAATGGTCGCTACAACGACATGCTCGTACTAGGTCGACTAGTACAGTATTTGTCGAGGCCGTTTCCAAGAATCACCTGGACGTGTTCGGTACTCGCCAAGGCCAGCTATGAGAGGGTTTGTCTGGGTCCTCGCAGCTCGGACGTAAAATTTACGTGCAAGTCGCCTTGCGGTGTCTTCCAAGGAGCGGACACCGAGTCCTCTTCTCAAGAGACGAGAAGAAAACCGATAGGGGACTTTGGCCGCTAGCCGAAGGCCCCTATCGAGAACGCTTTGCAACCTTCTTTTATGAACGGTTGCGAGGTAACCCCAGACGGGAAGAGCATAGGTAATGATCGGCAACAGATACGCGTTGACGATCAGCTTACCCAGCTTGCGGGTCATAGCCTTGTTGACAAGTATCGGAAACAGTTGCGCGAGACGAGCGGACGCTTTCTTTCGCATCGTCTCAGCGTGGGCACGCCAGGTGAGCCGACGATCAAGGTGGACACCGAGGTATTTAACTTCTCTCGACCAGAGCAAGTACGTTCTACCGAGTCTCACTCGGCCTCGTGGTTCTTTCAGGCGCTTTGAGAATAGCACCGCGGAGCTCTTGGTGTCGTTGACGGCAACTTTCCGTCCACGTCGAATACGCATCGAGTGCGTGCTGGAGTCGTATGATAGCCCTGTCAGCGTTCCCATCGGCGGTATAGACCGCCGTGTCGTCGGCAAACAAGGCCATCTGAACTCCAGGCTCTCTGGGTGCGTCGTTGACGTACACGGAGAACAGAAGAGGCCCTAGCACGCTACCTTGAGGTACCCCGGCTGTAATGCGTCTCTCGGAAGAGACATGGTCATCTATTCGCACGCAGAAAGTCCTCTCCGTCAGAAAGCTAGCAATCAAGCGAAGGTAGCAATCTGGGAGCTGGATTTCCCGGAGCTTGAACAAGAGCCCGTCATGCCAGACACTATCAAAGGCCTTTTCCACATCTAGGAAACAGGCGACAGTCTGCTCTTTCCGACAGCCGGCGCCCGTGATGTATTCCACCAGTCTCATCAGCTGATGAGTGGTGGAATGCCCCACACGGAAGCCGAACTGTTCGGGGACCAGTACATCGAAATTTCTGAGATGGTCTAGTACGAGTAAGAGCGGCGTTCGAGACGCCGTCCGGGCCAGGAGCTTTTCTCGGTACGAGTTCAACGAGCCGATCTGTGACCTCTTCCCTAGTAATAGGTTCGGGTTCCGCAGTGATCGGAAGAGACAGAAAGTCTTCCACTTCGTTCTCGACTTCTTCATCGAAGTCCCAGTCCATGGGCGGATTAGGAGCGAACTGTCGCTCGAAACACGCGCCCAAGTACTCGGCCTTCGCCTCCGGGCGAGCCAGGTTTGACCAAAGGGTCCAGCGATGGCCGGGATACGAGGTCGGCGCCTCTTCCCTACCAACGGCGAAGGTAACCGGTAAGGGCTACTTTCGTCCGATCCGTGCCCTGCTTGGGCCATGGCGAGTTCCCAACAGCGTCTCCGGTAGGCCTGCATTTCACGACGTAAAATGCCGGTCGCCCGGTTGTACGCTGCCTTGTCGGCCGGATCACGGGTCCGCTGCCAGCGTCTCCGGAGGCGATTTCTCTCGCAAGCGAGAGCACTCGTCTCCTCTGGGATCCGCTGCCAGTGGGGCGTGACGCCAGGCTTCATCCTGGAAGACGGTCGATCGCAGATACGACAGCCTCGTCAAACGCGGCAACTGCCTCGTCGACTTGGCGGACGGTTTCGAGTGGTCCCGCCTCTGGCAATCGGCGACAACGCCGGGCCATAGCGGTCCCATTCTACCACCTTCCTGACATCTCTGCGTACGACGTGCTGGGTACCGACGTGTATCAAGATGGGGAGATGATCGGACGATAGTTCCTTTAGCGCGGACACGTGGACCGGACAGTCAATTCCTTGGATCACCGCTATGTTCAAGATGTCGGGAGCCGCGTGGCGTTGTGAGGGGTAGAACGTAGGTTGGGTAGGCCCAATCACTGTTACCCTGCGTGAATCAGCGAACCTGCGTAAACGTTTCCCGTTTGGGGCAGTCAAGCGACTGTTCCACTCGCGATGTTTACAGTTCAGGTCGCCGGCCATGATGTCCCTCCTGTGTGCATCGAACGCGACAGCTAGATCGGGGTGAAGGAGCTCTTTTTGCGGCGGTTTGTACGCCGCGACCATCAGTACACCGCCTAGAGTGTTTAACATCTCCACAGCGGTGCCTTCGAGGTGAGTCATTGCAGGCAAGACGACTCGGTGATGCTCGAGATTGAGCCTCACCGCGATGGCAGTACCGCCACCAGCAGTGCCCGGTCTGTCGTTTCGATAGCACACATAGTTGGCCAGTCGTAACCGATTCGCAGGGGTCAAGTGGGTCTCATTGAGAAGCACTACATCGGGTTTGAGTCGGGCTAGTAATTCTTGGAGTTCCTGGATCTTATTAGGCACCCCGTTGGCGTTCCAGGAAAGAATTGAGAGATCACGTTTGAGGATCCGACTCATAGAGGACCTACACAAGTGGCGGCTTCCACCAAGAGCATGAATCTCTCGGTTATATCGGCAGTCTCCAAGCGGGAGCGGATGGACCTGAAGGTCTGGGCAACTTTGCGGAGATCGAACTCAGCAAGGAAGTTGTGGACGACCTGGTAGTCTTCAGGTTCGGTTTTTGAGGCAGAGTGCCCGGAGACTGTGTGCGCATAAGAGCGCCGAGGCTTATCAATCGGGGGATTGGTGGAAGCCAGGGGTTTCTTAGGGCCAGGTGTAGCGCCTCTAGCGGAGGTGCTAGGAAGAGGGACAGATGCGAGTGCGTCGGTCTTCGCGCGCTGTGCAGGCTGTCTGGACTGTGCGGCCGGGTTGGCAGGAGCCCGGGAACGAGCGCCACGGGGCTTTCGATGCCGCTTCTTTTTGCCTGCGTTAGGAAACCGCGGGGGCGGGAGGTCAGGCGAGGCTGCTTCTAAAGCAGGGGCAGGATTCTCCGGTGCTGGGGAGGGTTGAGTATTGTCAGGCTCCACAACCGAGATGTTTGACAATGGCTGGTCTGTCTCACTTTGATTTGATGCCGCGAGGTTTCGGCGCTTTTTCGCCATAGGCGGGACAGGGGCCTGGGAAGGAGCTGGAGCTGAGTTGGAGATGCCTGTATCCACAGGTGTCTGCTTCGGGCCTTTGCTGCGTTTTCGTTGCTTATTAGCAACTGCGGCGGAAGACACGGGAGCCGTAGCAGGAGGCGAAGGGCCTGGCTGCTCGGTTGCAGGTCTTGAACCAGCTTCCGGATGCCTCGGTGGTGGCAGGCGCCCTTTCGGCTTACGCCGCTCGAGCTCCCGCTGAAACACCGGACATGCCCGGTAGTTGGCGGGGTGAGTTCCGCCGCAGTTGATGCACCTTTTGAAAGCAGGTGCATCGCAGTGTTTACTGGCGTGGGGTAGAGAACACCTCACGCACGCCGGAGCGTTGGAACAAGTTTCTGAGTGGTGCCCGAAGCGTTGGCACCTGTAGCACTGAGGCAGAGCCCCGGGAGCGCGGCTTCTTTCCATTTTTACGCGGAAGCCAAAAAGCCGCGTAAGAGAGAGTAGGCTTGCGCCTGCCTCGCTGTTCTCGGCCATGATGCGAATCAGGGAAATTGGACGCCTTGGTCCGGCAGGAGCAAATACTCGATGTACCGCGCGAACCGGATAGCCCAGCTCGCGCAGCTCATCGAGGATTTCCTCGAGAGGAGAGTCCACGTCTAAGCCTCTGAGCACAAAGGACAGAGGCTTCACGTGTTTCGGGGTAAAGGTGTGGTATTGCAGGTTGGCGGATTCAACGAACGCCATGACGCTGCGGTACTCGTCCATTCCTCGGACAACGATCTTGACAGTGTCGCCCCCAAGGAGCTTCAAGTCTACGTTGGCCGGGGAAAGCCCGGGAGCCACTATCAGTCGCCGGTAAAAACCGGTGACGTTGTTCACGCCGTGAACGAAAACGGGGGGGATGCGACGAGTGGCCGGCGGTGCTTGGGCATCGCCGAGCACAGTCGGCCACGAGCCGGATTCGCCATCGGCGGGGACAACTTTCATGGCGGACGCCGAGGAAGAGGTTGAGGAGGACCGGTTCCGCCTCGGTTTCTTAATCGGGCGCCCCCGTGGCCCAACCGCCACGAAGGCGTCGGTCTCGTCACCGGGCTGCGGACCCGTCCGGGGATCTACGACTTGGTCCGCATCCATGACCGGAGAACACGGCGAATCGCTCGTGTGGGGTATGGAGGTGGCGAGCGACTGCGTGCTCGTTGACGCGCCCGAAACGTGCATATCCGCCAACGAGCGGGAGGTTCGCCGACCAGAGGCAGCCAGGCTGCCTCCAGCGGTAACCAGGGACGTAGGGTCCGGCCCGAGCCGGATCGCAAGCGGGACAACTGAACGCTCAGGCTTTCTACGAGCTGGGCTAATGACCGGCTTCGTTAGATACCTCTCCTTACCAAGAGAGGTGTCCACCGGCCTCTTTACCTAGGCGATATCCAAGCTCGCTTACCACTGGTGGGGGCTCGCAAGGATCGTCCTAGGCAGCGCTACCTAAGAGGCTGAGCGTCAGCGGGCAAGATGTGCTGCGCAACTTTAAGCTCTGGCAGGCTGAAAGTGCTTCCTCTTCAACGGCTGTTGGTGGTCCTGAAAAGGGTCGCTCGGCTGGTGGCCCTTAGAAGGTCCGACGAACTCAGCTGTGCGTGCTGGCTACTCAGTTCACCAGCCAGCTGAGTTGTAGTCTTCTTTCTTCTTGTTGACAAGCAGCAAGCGGGCCAAAGATGTTGACTGTCCAACGGCGAAGCAGAAGACAGCACGGCAGCGGCTGAGAATCAGCGAAAAACTTCAGCGTCCAAGCTGGAGAGAGCAGTCCAAAGGAGAGGTCCGTCCTGTTCCAGAGCTGGTTCCGTTGACTACTCGAGCGAGCGATCGTCTCGCTGCCGGCCTAGTCTGTGAGACATAGATATAACTGAGTAGACTAGTTTCCATGACATGAAACCAGAGTCTGCCATCACATCTGTTTATGGAACTGGCCGCCTCCCGTTATCGCACGTGTGTTATTGCTTTGACAGTATGACGGTTTATGTACCGCCGACGCTTATTATAGTTTCTGCAAAGCACAGCATACAGCAATATGGGTTCGATGTCAGCTGCCTTGCGAAGGCAACCAAAACAAACAGCAATGAATCTCTTATACAGTTTTGGGTCGTCCAGAAAGTATATCATACGCCGGAAGAAATCTTCACTGTCGCAAGAGACGTATGTAGCTACTCTTGGCCTGCTCAACCACTGTCGTCCATCCATATGAATAAGGGAGATGTTTATCCTCAGCTGATTAAAATTACTCAGGACACTGTCTCTTCACCGACTCCTAGCCCGTCCTCTAGGTCGTACTCCACCAGTAGAACCCTTGTACAGTTTTATGATTGTCGTGCTATCTTCCATTCTCAGGTCTTGACCTAACCACTTCAATCTTTGTATCTTAATAAAGGATGTAATACTGAGACCATAATATGCTGCAAACAATTTCCCTGTTTGTTCTGTGCCACCATGTCCCCTTTTCACATGCTGGGCCTGTAATCCTTACTGTATTTCGAATCTGTCCAGCATCTCCATTGCCGACCTATTAAGGATCAAGGTTTCGCCGTCATACGCCACGACTGTTCTAATTAAGGTCCTATATAACCTGAACATCGTTGATTGGCGTACTAACCTATTCTTCAAGATTTTATTCAAGGCAAAGTGTGCTCTGTTCCCGGCTGCAATTCTTCTCATTATTTGTCCTTTTTATCAAGGTCTTTACTGACAGTAGAACCAGGGATTTGAAACTAAAGTCTGCTTCAAAACAGTAATCACCATACACGTAATGCTGCTGCAAGAAATCTTCGACGTACTTAATCTGTATAGATGACACACACAAACACATTATTCCGACCTGTAGAAAGAAAGAAAAAATATCGACTCTCTAAAAAAAAGAATAGTCATATATCGCACAAGAACTATAACTGTACAACGACCATGAACGACCAGAAATAGCATTATATAAAACCTGGAAAAATAGCCCTACACAACCTTCATTCATCACGCTAACCATACGCTATCGATGATTCATTGTACGACGTGTGTATTTTTTTTAATACATTAACGACAAACAGCTAAGGACGTACAATTTACAATTACAGAATGAGGAACTGGATGGATTATCTAGTCTGGCCTTCCCCTGCTTCGGACACACCAGATACAGAGAATAAAAATTGCACAATTGCTACCTACATGTAGACTTTCAATATCAACCAGTCGCCAACAAAAAATGATTGCACGGCTCGTGAATACTGAAGAAAAATTGTAGGAAACAACGAATAACTGTAATGCATGCTGGATAGAAACTGTTTCTCCAACAAACAATTCTGCATGATCCTACAGGGTTGTACAATACAGAAGAAAATGTCTACCCTACATCCACCAGCCTACAAAATACGAACTACCGGTGAAGTCAAGAGAAGGAATTAAGGCTTATACGAAGTATCGTGTGTAGACTGGCCGAAACTTCGAGGGTCAGACAAGCCACATGGAAAATACGCCTGTCCGACAGTATATATTTGGAGAGGAAGAAAATGAATCTGTAACAGATAGCGCCATAAACTAAACTGCATAATCTCGTATCATCTATTCGTTAATCGCACTGAATGAGGTGTATTCCGTCAGACTCGCGGTCCCCTGTTTACTCTTCACCTATACAATTTTTCGATTTCGAATCGTTCGCTACATTTTCTAAATATGTGCTGGAGGAGATGGAGGATCGTGGATGGACAAATTACAGAGCTATAAGCTTGATAAATACAACTTACAAGTTATAAGGAAAAATTATCAATGAAAGACTTCGTTCTCTCTCGGATATTTTACTTCTTGACGAAAAGGCAGGATTTCGTAAAGGTCTTGCAAGATAACGTACACGCCTTGAAAATATTGATTGAGAAAAAAGAGAGTATAATTTGGAGACACACCTTGCCTTCATTGACTACAAGAAAGGATTTGATAGAGTTAAGAAATCAATTCTGTGAGACATTATGTGTAAGAGGGGTTATTTTAAATATCTTGTAGACGTTATAAAGAGATTATACTACTGTACACGTATAGTATAGGAGATGGTCTGTTACGAGACGATCTATAGGAGATGATCTGACAGAAGAGATTTACAATAATCAGGCAGTGCGCCAAGGCTGTAGCATGTCTCCAACACTGTTTAATATCTATATTGATGACATAAAGAGAGGAAATTACGAGTTGATTAGAGAACAAAAGTAAATAATGGAACATGCACGAATACAATGATAATGATCCAGGGCCAAACGGTATCCATAATATCTTTCTTAAAAATCTTCCCGAAGCAGCATTAACATTCCTTATACGTTTGTTCAATGTTATACGTTTGTTCAATGTTATATGGTTTTCCGGAACATTACCTAATAAATGGAGGGAAGCGATAGTTATCCCACTCCCTAAGCCAAATAAAGATAATTGTAAACCTGAAAACTATCGTCCAATTGCTGCTCTTACCTGTACTTTATGTAAGTTAATGGAAAACATTAACAGAATTTTAGTACGTAGGCTTTCACGGCCGGTGTCACTATAATTAATTAAAACTTCCGGGCTGAAAGGCCGTGGTCGAATGCTCGATGTAAAATCGCTAGACGTTTCGGCCACACCACCGGTGGCCATCTTCAGTAGCAAAGAATGTTCGTAATGGATGATATGCCGAACAATTCGCCCAGTGAAATGGGAACAAGCAACAGTGAGAGACAAGAGTTGTTGGGAGAAGTCCGCAGTTGCTGAACACACTCTTTCCGACGACGACCACCGGGTGGTGTTTGATGAAGCCCGGGTGTTGTCTTCTGTCCGGGGTTTCTTCACTCGCCTGCATCTGGAGTCCATCCATATTCATAAGAATGCGTCCGTCGCTATGAACCGCCGGTTGTTGCGTTGCGTTGCGTCAGGTAGTGGGGCGTCTTTGCACCCATGGCTAAATTACAGCTTCCGGGACGTGCCCGATGGCTGTCAGAAGAAAACAGTGCTGGACTTTCATAAAGAAGGTTTCCTAATTATCGGGAGGGACACGCCAACCAGTTAACTGAGAAGGCGGGGGAAATACACAACACAACTGGGGGTTGCGCGGGTCGCGAGTAGTGCAGTGTCCCGAGTCTCAGAAAGGACTCCTGCCACTGGGTCAGTTTGAGTTCTTTTTATATGTTTTTACCTATTTGTGGGGGGGGGGGTCTGAAGCGACCTGCGATTGGTGGGTTATACCACCGGGACTAGCAAACGAGGTCGCTTCCAGGACTCACCTGGTCGCGGGGTGTATTTACCAAATCCGGCAATGAGGGAATTGTGGGTCATTCTGTCGGAACGAACATAGAATCTACGCGCCAGGCGTCTCACGGTGTCATCAAGAGAGCGGACACCGAGTCCTCTCCTCAAAAGACGAGAAGAGTACCTCCGGGGGACTTTGCACGCAAGCTTCAGTCCCCGGTAGAGTACGCGCTGGAGCATTATACTATGACCACGAGCCAGGTATCCCCAAACAGGACAGGCATAGGTAATCACGGGCAACACGTACGAGTTGACTATGAGCTTACCTAGCCGGGGGGTCATTGCCGGATTAGATAGCACGGGCCAGAGTCTACTGAGTTGCGCCGAAGCGCGTTGACGGATGTATTGTGTATGGGTTCGCCAGGTGAGTCGGGAATCCACGTGGAGCCCGAGGTACTTGACGCTGTTGGTCCAGGGCACCTCGACGGGGCCTACTTTAAGCGGCCGAGGCCGCTTGCGTTTGCGCGAGAATATTACCGCGGCGCTCTTGGAAGCGTTAACGGCAACTCTCCAGTCATCGGTCCACCCGACATACGCTTCGAGTTGACGCTGGAGCTTAATTGCCGCATAACTTGCGTTCGGCTCTGAGGCAAAAGCCGCAGTGTCGTCCGCGAACAGCGACAATTTTACTCCAGGAACACGGGGCGTGTCATTGACAAACAGCGAGAACAGGAGAGGCCCAAGGACACTTCCCTGAGATACGCCAGCGGTAATACGCCTCTCCGAAGAGAGAGCGTGGTTTATTCTCACTCGGAAGCTACGGTCTCGCAGAAAGCTGCCGATCAAGTGAACGTAGCAATCTGGAAGATGGACTTCCGTGAGTTTGTACAGGACACCCTCGTGCCACACGCGGTCAAAGGCTTTCTCTACGTCTAGGAAGATCGCAGTCGTCTGTTTGCCCTGGCAGCCAGCCTCGGTAATGCATTCCACGAGTCTCATCAGCTGATGAGTCGAGGAGTGCAGCTCACGAAAGCCGAACTATTCGGGGATCAGCACGTCTAGTCTTTCTAGATGGTCGCGGATCCTACGCTGGATCAGTCGCTCGAAAACCTTGGACGTCGCGGACAAGAGGCTGATGGGCCTGAGGTTTTCCACGCGAGAAGAATTCTTTCCCGGTTTGGGTATCACTATTACTGTAGCCGTTTTCCATTTCGCCGGAAAGTAGGCTAGTCTGAGGCATGAATTGAACAGGTCAGAGAGGAACTGGGTTCCTCGCTCCGGAAGGCGATGGAGGGCGGAATTAATGACTCCGTCCGGGCCAGACGCCTTCCGGGGCTTGAGCTGAACAATCCTCTCAGAGACCTCCTCCGGGGAGATGGGCTCCGGTTGGACTGTGATACCGGCCGATAGAAAGCGCTCTACCTCGCGGCGGATTTGCTCAGTGAAAGCCGGGTTCTTGGATGGGTTGGGAGCGAACTGACGCTCCAAACTGTCAGCCAAGAACTCTGCTTTTTCGAGGGGGCGGCCAAGGGTTTGACCGCCGGGTCCGACCAGTGCGGACAGAGGCGCGCGTTTACGCTTTCCCGTTAGGGCACTGGAAATCCGCCAGACATTACGGTCCTCGGCAGGGCCATCCATCTGTGTAACAGCTAGCTCCCAGTCGCGTCTACGGAACGCCAGCATGTCGGCGACGCAACTTGCCGGACGCTCTGTTGAACGCAGCCTTGTCAGCCGGGTCACGAGTCCTCTGCCAGCGTCTCCGGAGGCGATTCCTCTCGCAAGCGAGCTGAGACACCTCTTCGGGGATACGCTGATAGTCGGGCGTGAGCCCCGGCTTCATCCGGGAGGACACGTCTACCGCCGAGACTACGGCTGTGTCGAATAAGGCAACTGCCTCGTCGACATGCTGGGTAGTGTCGAGCGGGATATGCTCAGGTAGGCGGCGACTGAACGCCGGGCCAAAGCGTTCCCACTCGATTACCCGCCGCTCGTCGCGGACGGTAGCGTGCTGGGTAGCTATATGCACACTGATGGGGCAATGGTCCGAGGACAGTTCCGAAATGACGGAGACGTGGACCGGGCAATAAACGCCCCTGACCGCGACGATGTCCAGTACGTCAGGGCGGGAGTTAGCCCTCGAGGGATAGTACGTAGGCCCGGTAGGACCCATGACTGTGACCCGAGCCGCATCAGCATACCTGCATAAGCGGGCCCCGTTTGGGTTCAACAAGCGGCTCCCCCAATCAGGGTGCTTACAGTTCAGGTCGCCCGCCAGGACTACCCTTCTGTGTGCGCCAAAGACGGCCTCCAGATCGTTCGACAGGAGCTCCGTTTGTGGAGGCTTGTAAGCGGAAACCACGAGTAGACCGCCGAGAGCACCATGGAGCTCAACCGCGGTGCACTCGAGGTTCCGCCACTGAGGCAGGACAACGCGGTGATGGCGAAGACTCGCCTTCACCGCGATGGCTGTGCCCCCTCCTGCGCGACCCGACCGGTCATCCCGGTAGCACACGTAGTTGGGTAATCGGAAACGACGATGCGGGGTCAGGTGCGTCTCGCCAAGAAGAAGCACGTCGGGCTTGTGACGGGCAACGAACTCTAAGAGCTCAGAATGCCGGGAAGCGAGGCCGTTGGCGTTCCACGCCACGAGCTCGAGGTCTCGCTTGAGGGATTGCCGTGGTTGTCCGTTCATAACAGACCAATAGTACGGCAGGCTTCCACCAAAAGGAGGAATTTGTCCTGGGCGAGGCTGATGTCAAGCGTTCCTTAATTTTGCGGAAAGTTTGGGCTACTTTCTGCAAGTCGTAAATTGCCAGAAAGTCGGAAATGACGGCGAGATCATCGGTAGATGAGGCGTGGGGAGAACGCTTGGCGGCAGCTGCATAGCTGCGGCGGGGCGAGGCGGTGGAAGCCTTGGGGGCAGGTTCTGGAGCGGGTGGTCGCTCTGACTTTTGGTGGACAGGCTTGGTTCCAGTGGCAGGTTTTGGCTGGCCCGTGTTCTTGGCCTGAGGTTTATCTTTTGTGCCTGATCTGGGATATCTAGGCTTGGGTGGCGGCGGCAGTGGAGGATCAATTTCCTCCTTATCATCCGGCAACGGGACTAGAGCGTAGGGGGGTACCTCGCGTTCCGGTTCCGGGGGCCCGGCTTTGGGTTTGGCCTGTTGATCTTTGCTCGGGCTCACTGCACTGTGTGGTTTCGGAACCGGAACAGACCTAGGGGCTGGTTTCTGGACCACAGGTTCAGAGGCTTTGGCCGTCTTTACTGGTTGGGCAACAACTTGTCGAGGCTTAGGCTGGACGGGCTTTGCAAGTTTGTCCAGCTGCTCTTTATAGACTGGGCAGCGCCTGTTATTAGCAGCATGTGCGCCGCCACAGTTAATACAATACCTGTGGTTGTCAGGAACAGCGCAGGCCTGCGTTAGGTGGTCATTTCCACAGCGGACGCAGGTCGGCGCGTTCCGACAACCGAAGCGGCTGTGGCCGAACCTCTGACACCTGTGGCACTGGGAAAGTCGCCCGGTCTGACGGCAGGGCTCTACGCTAACGCAGAGCCCGAAAAGCCGTTTCAACTCTAAAAGGGCCTGGGTGGATTCGCCCTTCTCCACCAAGTCTCATTAGGGGTAGTGGTCGACGCGAGCCATAGGTTGTGTACAACCGAGAGGCTCTCACAACCTTGTAGCCCGCGTCGCATAGTTCGTCAAGGACGACCTGCGGATCCGCCTGTATGTCTAGCCCCCGAAGGACAAGGGCTACAGGCTTGATTCGGTTTAGGGTATAAGTGTGGAACTGGAACGATTCTCGTTCCAGCCACTGGATTACTCCGAAGTGCTCGGATGCGCTGCGGCAGGTAACGCGCACAGTCGCACTCGCTAGAAGTTTGACAGAAGCGTTATCTGCCAGCGCAACGACCTTGCGGAGTCGGCGACTAAAGCCGATAATGTCTCTGACGTTCGTGACGAATACCGGCGGGATCCTTCCTTCGGAGGTGCGACTAGGCGCAACCTCAGCGGAGGCTTGGAATGCCGCCGAGTCCGTAGCCGAACTCAGGGAGGCCAGGGAAGGAGACTTCCTCGGCTTGCCACCGTGCTTTACTACCACCCAGTCGGTGGAAGCCGAGGTCTCCATGTCTGGGGAGTCAGTCTCCGGCAGAGGATTAGGGCTGCCTGGCACTACTACACTAGTGGTGCCCGAAGCGTTGGCACTTGTAGCACTGAGGCAGAGCCCCGGGAGCGCGGCTTCTTTCCACTTTTACGCGGAAACCAAAAAGCCGCGTAAGAGAGAGTAGGCTTGCGCCTGCCTCGCTGTTCTCGACCATGATGCGAACCAGGGGAATTGGACGCCTTGGTCCGGCGGGAGCAAATACCCGATGTACCGCGCGAACCGGATAACCCAGCTCGCGCAGCTCATCGAGGATTTCCTCGAGAGGAGAGTCCACGTCTAAGCCTCTGAGCACGAGGGACAGAGGCTTCACGTGTTTCGGGGTAAAGGTGTGGTATTGCAGGTTGGCTGATTCGACGAACGCCACGACGCTGCGGTACTCGTCCATTCCGCGGACAGCGATCTTGACAGTGTCGCCCCCAAGGAGCTTCAGGTCAACGCTGGCCGGGGAAAGTCCGGGAGCCACTTTGAGTCGCCGGTAGAAACCGGTGACGTTGTTCACGCCGTGAACGAACACGGGCGGGATGCGACGAATGACCGGCGGTGCTTGGGCAGCGCCGGGCACAGTCGGCCCCGAGCCGGATTCGCCATCGGCGGGGACAACTTCCATGGCGGACGCCGAGGAAGAGGTTGAGGAGGACCGGTTCCGCCTCGGTTTCTTAACCGGGCGCCCCCGTGGCCCAACCGCCACGAAAGCGTCGGTCTCGTCACCGGGCAGCGGAACCGTCCGGGGATCGACAACTTGGTCCGCATCCATAGCAGGAGAACACGGCGAGTCGCTCGTGTGGGGTATGGACGTGGCGAGCGACTGCGTGCTCGTTGACGCGCCCGGAGCGGGCATTTCCGCCAACGAGCGGGAGGTTTGCCGACCAGAGGCAGCCAGGCTGCCTCCGGCGGTAACCAGGGACCTAGGGTCCGGCCCGAGCCGGATCGCAAGCGGGACTGAAACGCTCAGGCTTACTACGAGCTGGGCAAATGACCGGCTTCGTTAGATACCTCTCCTTACCAAGAGAGGTGTCCACCGGCCTCTTTACCTAGGCGATATCCAAGCTCGCTTACCACTGGTGGGGGCTCGCAAGGATCGTCCTAGGCAGCGCTACCTAAGAGCCTGAGCGTCAGCGGGCTAGATGCGCTGCGCAACTTACAACAGCTCTGGCAGGCTATTCGCTTCCTCTTCTGCGGCGAGAAGGTGGTCCTGAAAAGGGTCACTTGGCTGGTGGCCCTAAGAAGGTCCGACGGACGAACTCAGCTGTTGTGCTGGCTACTCAGTTAACCAGCCAGCTGAGTTGCAGTCTTCTTTCTTCAAAGGCAAGTTGTCCAGCAAGCAGTGCAGCAGATGTGCGTCTGTCCTCAATTCGAAGGCAGCAGGTCAGCAGCTGAAAGCAGCGAAATCTTCCTCCAGAGAGAGCAGTCCAGGAGAGGTCCGTTCTGTTCAAGAGCTGGGTCTGAAGACGACTACGCACACACAAAGTTGCGCAACGCGCACTCACTCTGACAAAGCGGCGGAAATTTTTCTCTAATTTTGTATTATATAGGTTCCGGGTCATGGTAACATTGCCGCCGGTCTCGGGGCGAACGGCAGATGCCGCACGCGCCCGGCCCGGCATGCAGGCGCCTTGTAGCGCCGGTCGTTCCCCGCAAGGTGTCTGTGGAATACGGTAACAGCGCCAAGCAGTTTGCAAACCAACATACTTGGGGAAGGTATCAGACTGAATAGGAAGGTAACAAGGAAACAGAATTGCTTGGGAACCTAAGTTACAGCATACAGAATTACGGGAGGTCGTCTAAGATCGCCCGAGGGCGTTTGACGCGTATAGCGGGAGGTGGTTCAGACGTGCTGATAGAACGGAGATGAGGAAAGGACGAGGTCGCTGCAGAAGCAAAGAGAGTTTCGGCAAGCGACCGGACGAAATCAGCGAGGGTAGGAACTCGAAGGCCTCCACAAATAACATTATTTCTCACAAACCATGGAGACCCCGACAAGGATCTGAGGGTACGGGCCTGGAAAGCTTCCAGCCTACACTTGTTAGTGGTCGACGCAAGCGACCACCACGCGGGAGCAGCATAGGTCAATACTGACCGGAGAAACAAGAGATAGATGGTGACTTTAGTGCGCAAAGCCAGGCGGTTGCGGCACGAGAGCATGTGAAATATTTTGGCTCGGACGCCTCGATCTTTGTTGAGGGTGTCAGTCACGTGGCCGTTGAAGCTAAGGCGCTGGTCTAGCCGAACGCCCAAATACTTCACCGACTTATGCCAGGCGATAGGCCTCCCTTCGAGGGAGAGGGGCTGGCACCGGAAGTGGACTTACTGGTGAAGCAGATCGCCTCGGATTTCTCCGCGTTGATCATCACCCGCCACTTCCGTAGCCAGTCCGGAAGCTGATTCAACTGACGCTGCAGCTTTGTACTCGCTAAGCGCGGGGACAGGGAGCTGCAGTAATACATTGCGTCGTCAGCGAATAGAGATAACGTGACTCCAGGAATAACAGGCAGGTCGTTCGTGTACACTAGGTACAGAACGGGGCCGAGGACAGATCCCTGTGGAACGCCAGCGGCGACGGGTCGAAATGAACCGCCGGTAGCATGTAGCATCATAGTAGCGGGGCGTCTTTGCACCCGGTGCATGACTGCAGCATCTGGGTCGAGCCCAATGGCTGCCTGTGGATATACGTAGTTCTGGTTCATTCGACTGGTGCCTAAAAACAGGAATGGACAACCGCCAACCAGTTAACTGAGAAGGCGGGGGAGAAAGGTTTTTAAATTTTTATTTATTTTAAAATTTCAGCAATCAGTGGGCACTGCCGCATGAACGGGTTCAGGTGACAAATGTCACCCGTTCCCAGTCCCGCGTACAGACGCCGTGAGACGTCGGTCGCTCCCCGCGAGGCGGAGAGCCTCCGTGCCAGTGATAGCGCGTAGCAGCGGCATTCAGCGCGGTCGGCATACTAGGAAAGGAGGAAGGAAACAGCTTTGCAGGTAAATTCTGGGGCAAGGGCAGATAGTGAGTATGCAAAAGAAGATTTAAGTAGTTTACTTAAATTTATGGCGGGTCATCGAGAATCGCCCGAGGGTGTTTGACCCGGACAGGGGGAGGTGGTTGCGTGGTGCTGATGGTCCTGAGGTAAGGGAAGGAAGAGGTCTCAGCTGCGGCAAAGCGAGTCGCAGCTAATGACCAGACAAAGGCAGAGAGAGTAGGAACTCGTAGACCTCCTCGAATTACACTGTTTCTAACAAACCAAGGAGATCCCGACAAGGAACGGAGGGTTCTGGATTGGTTCCAGCCTACGGCTGTTGGTGGCGGAGACAAGTGACCACCAAACAGGTACCGCATAGGTCAATACAGACCGGAGAAACAACAGATAGAGGGTAACTTTCGTGCGCAGCGCCAGGGGGCTGCGGCACGCGAGGTATGGGTAAAGTTTGGCTCGGACGCCGCGAGCCTTGGAGAGGGTTTCGGTCACGTGGGCGTTGAAGCAAAGACGCCGGTCGAGCCGAACGCGTAGATACTTCACCGACTCTTTGTAGGCGATAGGCCTCCCTTCCAGGGAGAGGGGCTGGCATCGGGAGATGGACTTACGAGTGAAACAGATCGCTTCGGATTTCTCCGTATTGACCGTCACCCGCCATTTCCGTAGCCAGTCCGGAAGCTGGTCCAACTGACGCTGCAACTGTGTGCTCGCAAAACGCGGGGACACAGAGCTGTAATGAAACATTGCATCGTCAGCGAACAAAGACAACGTGACACCGGGCAAGACAGGCAGGTCGTTCGTGTACACAAGGTACAGAACGGGGCCAAGGACAGATCCCTGAGGTACGCCGGCGGCGACGGGACGAACTGCAGAGCAGGTTCCGTCGACGCTCACCCTGAAGGTTCGGTCGCTGAGATATGACCGGAGGAAAAACACTATGGACGGTGGTATGGGGGAGTTGGCAAGTTTGAAGAGAAGACCTTCGTGCCAGACTTTATCGAAGGTCTTGCTCACGTCCAGCAGTGCGGCGGCCGTAGCCGCTCGCCTGTTGGTGGCGTCAGAGAGTTGCGTTACCACGCGGACTAGTTGAAGCGTGGTCGAGTGCTCTCTGCGAAACCCGAACTGTTCGTTGCGGATAAAATTATCCAACAACGGCGAGATGCGGGCCAGCAGGAGCCGCTCGAACACCTTCGAGATAACTGGCAAGAGAGATATTGGCCGATAGCTTTCAGGAAGCATGCGTGGCTTGCGGGGTTTAGGAATCATAACGATGTTGGCAGTTTTCCACAGGCGGGGAAAGTACTGTAGCCGGAGACAAGAGTTGAACAGCTCGAGCACGAGGTCAACGCCTGAGGCCGGGAGATATTGTAATGCAGCGGCCCCGATCCGGTCAGGACCGGGGGCGCGACGGCGGTTTAGTCGGCAGACAGACGAAACAAGTTCGTCTCTGTCGAACGGGAGGTCTGGGCCAGCGGGAGGGCAAGTAAAATAACCAGATAGGAAGTCCCGGACTTCTGCCGAGTGGGCAGGGTCCGAAACGCCTCGATGAACGGTAAATTGCGATTCCATGCAGTTGGCGAAGACCTCAGCCTTGCCTTCTGATGAAGACACGATCCCGTTCGGGGTTTCCAGCGGGTTGTGAGTTCTCTTCTCGCGGGTCAGTCTACTCGCCGCACTCCAGACGGAGGCGTGGTCGACTTCAAGAGACTCAAGATATGAGTCCCATCGATCAGAGTTTACGTCCCGCAGAAGCTGCTGAACGTAAAGGGTGCTGTTGTTGAAATCGTCGCTTAACGACTGGGTCACGGGTTCTTTGCCATCTGCGGCGGAGCTGGCGCCTTAGCCAGATGGCGTGGAGTACTTCCGCAGATAAGGCCGATTTACGATGATTCACCTCGAGTGCGTAGGTGTGTCGATCCATGACACCTTGGACCAATTCCTGAAGATTTGTGGCGCGGAGATCCAAATCGTCACGAGTGACGATTGGGTCCGCCGGGGGAGATGGTAACCTTCGAGAGAGCTCGTCATGATAGGAGCGCCAGTTGACTCTCCTAACAATCTGAGCGGGAAGTCGGGGTGACACCGACATCTCTCGAACAGTTATAACAAGGGGATTGTGATCGGACGAAAGATCCGACACAGACGAGACCTCGATGTTTCGGGCAACGTTCTTGACAACTACTATGTCAAGAACGTCCGGCCGATGGCCGTGAAAGGGGTAATAGGTAGGGTCTTCAGGGCCGATGACATTAAGTGCCGGGTCGCCAGAGACGAACCGGAACAGAGAATTTCCATAGGCGTTGACAACGCGGCTGTTCCATGAAGGGTGTTTGGCGTTTAAGTCGCGCCGGCTACAATGGTTGAGAGGGGGTGGTCGAGGAGGGCGTCCCACTCCTCGGGCGGTGGCGGAGTTCGCCTGCCAGGCCGGAGGTACGCAGAAACAACGCGCAACTCCGATCCGCCGACGTCCACCGCCACCGCGCAGCCTTCAATAATAGATGTATCTAGAGGAGGCAAAAGCCTGTGGGATATCCGCCTGTGGACTAAGACAGCTGTGCCCCCCGAGGGGGGACAGCGAGGCCGTAGGGGACTATCCTGACGATAACAGGCATAGGCAGGAAGGGAAAACGAGTGGTAATGAGCCAGATGAGTCTCGGAAAGAAGTATGATATCAACATCATGCTCCGTCACGAAAGTCATCAGTTCAGATCGTCTGGGAAGTAGCCGGAAAGCGTTCCACGCAACGATCCTCAGGCTATTAGCCATTCAGGGGAAGTAGAGGAAAGAGGGTAGCTAATGATTGGAAGACCAGGGCAAGCACTGTGGTAGTGTCGCGAGCAGTCCTGATAGACGCAACAAGATTATCTGCCCAGGCAGTCAGGGGATCCGCCGAGGCCCGAGAAGATTCCCGGGACCCCGGAGGACAAGCCTGACTGGCCTCGACAGGGGTAGTAGATGGGCGCTGGGCTGGTGGACTGAGTAGTAGACTGCTCACTGGGAGGTTGATTTTGATGACTGGGGGCGGGTCAAGCCCACGGAGTTGGTACAGGTGGAACCTGCTATGATGTAGGTCGGCCGGCGGAGTTCCGACGACGACGAGAGCGCTTGGATTTGCCCGATCGGGCTGGAGGTGGGACAGATTTAGCGGCCATGGCCGCGTAGGAATGTGCAGGCGCTCCGGCAGGCGCCGGGGTTGAGGCCGCTGCAGGCGGCGCCGAAGCGACGACTGCAGGCGAGACGGCGGCACCGGAAGCAACCGGAGTTGCTGCCGGGACCTTGGCAGATGAACCAGTGAGAGGTGGGAATGCCTCTCGCCGGTTAGGGCCAGGACCAGCTACACGGCTAGCCTGCGCGCCAGGGCGCACAGGAGGTCGCTGCGGTTTCATGGCGGCGATAAAGTTAGGGCAGCCTCGGTAATTAGCCGGGTGGGCTCCGTCACAGTTGCAGCATTTATCTGTGAACCCCGTCAGTGGCTTATCACAGCCACGATGAGGCTCAGCACAACGCACGCAACGCGGGGGCTGATGGCAGAAAAGACTGCTGTGGCCGAACCTCTGGCAGTTAAAACACTGCGAGGGGCCGGGCCGCGGGTCAAATGTTCGGACTTACACCCGTAGGTGCAGAAGATTTTGGAGAGTGTAAATCTCCTCGAAAGGGCCTACTTTCATTAATTTTACAAGAAAGCTGTTTACAGGTCTGCGATCATCACCTTTGCCAACATGCAGGACGCTTACCGCAGTCGGCGCATAGCCGAGCGCAACAAGTTCCTGCCTGATGGCATCGGTTTCGGTGAAGGAAGGTATTCCAGACAGAACGACCTTGATTTCTCGCTCTGACGGGAGGGCAAAAGTGTGGAAAGAGATTTTGCGCTGTCAGGAATGCCTGAACAGAGCGGAAGTCGGGGATCGTAGCGGTCGCCAGCTTTAGCGAGGCGCCTTGGCACCTCGCCTCGACCTTGACCGAAGGGAGAGCTTGGGATAGAGGGAACGAAGCAATTGTGTGTAATTCCTGTTGTCAGGAATTACAATAGGAGGAATGCGTGGGGAAGACACAGTTTGGGCAGTTGAATACTCACGCTGCTCACGCTGAGTGCCGCTGTTACCATGACTAGGCGGCTGATGTGCAACCGAGGCGGGCGGCGGAGTTAGGGCCAGCTTTCGCTTGCGCTTGGCAGATTTGCCTTGCACAAGCGAGAACTGTCCGTCCCTCGACCCAACACTGCACATTTCCACTGCACTATTATCACTTTCGCAATCACTTTCACTGTCATGAGGAAGTGGAGTAGAACGGAAGCCGGGTGAACATGTTTCCATTAAGGAGACAAGTGGCGCCGGCAGAGGATTTGGGGGCGTATTGGACGCCATTTCGGACAAGCCGAAATGAAACGTCTACGCTACGCAGGGATTGAAGGATCACCAGACACTGAACTATTCACAGGCAGCAATAGAGCACAACACAGACCGCACAGCACACGGAAACAAAAACACTCCCGCACAGATTAAATAAAACTGATTTGCACTGAACTGATGGTGATACTTGTAGTGTTGATGATGCTGAAGACGATGATGATAGTAAAAATGTTGAAACTCAATATTTCCGCAGAAGTTAAGAAAATTCTGCAGAGCAAAAACAGACACAGCCTACCCGGGCCAATGCTCTAGGTAGACTCCGAACCGCCGGTGCTACCAGAGCTGTTGGGTTGTGCGTCGTGAGACGACCCAATGGTTTCCTAGTACCGAGCCTCCGGTAGGGGCTCCTGCCTAGTGGTCCTGTCCAGACGGAATATTATTTATTTATTTTTAGTGGTCGCTACAACGACATGCTCGTACTAGGTCGACTAGTACAGTATTTATCGAGGCCGTTTCCAAGATTCACCTGGACGTGTTCGGTACTTGCCAAGGCCAGCTATGAGTGGGTTTGTCTGGGTCCTCGCAGCTCGGACGTAAAATTTACGTGCAAGTCGCCTTGCGGTGTCTTCCAAGGAGCGGACACCGAGTCCTCTTCTCAAGAGACGAGAAGAAAACCGATAGGGGACTTTGGCCGCTAGCCGAAGGCCCCTATCGAGAACGCTTTGCAACCTTCTTTTATGAACGGTTGCGAGGTAACCCCAGACGGGAAGAGCATAGGTAATGATCGGCAACAGATACGCGTTGACGATCAGCTTACCCAGCTTGCGGGTCATAGCCTTGTTGACAAGTATCGGAAACAGTTGCGCGAGACGAGCGGCCGCTTTCTTTCGCATCGTCTCAGCGTGGGCACGCCAGGTGAGCTGACGATCAAGGTGGACACCGAGGTATTTAACTTCTCTCGACCAGGGCAAGTACGTTCTACCGAGTCTCACTCGGCCTCGTGGTTCTTTCAGGCGCTTTGAGAATAGCACCGCGGAGCTCTTGGTGTCGTTGACGGCAACTTTCCGTCCACGTCGAATACGCATCGAGTGCGCGCTGGAGTCGTATGATAGCCCTGTCAGCGTTCCGATCGGCGGTGTAGACCGCCGTGTCGTCGGCAAACAAGGCCATCTGGACTCCAGGTTCTCTGGGTGCGTCGTTGACGTACACGGAGAACAGGAGAGGCCCTAGCACGCTACCTTGAGGTACCCCGGCTGTAATGCGTCTCACGGAAGAGACATGGTCGTCTATTCTCACGCAGAAAGTCCTCTCCGTCAGAAAGCTAGCAATCAAGCGAAGGTAGCAATCTGGGAGCTGGATTTCCCGGAGCTTGAACAGGAGCCCGTCGTGCCAGACACTATCAAAGGCCTTTTCCACATCTAGGAAACAGGCGACAGTCTGCTCTTTCCGACAGCCGGCGCCCGTGATGTATTCCACCAGTCTCATCAGCTGATGAGTGGTGGAATGCCCCACACGGAAGCCGAACTGTTCGGGGACCAGTACATCGAAATTTCGTAGATGGTCTAGTACTCTCCGTTGTACGAGACGTTCGAGAACCTTTGACGTGGCTGACAGTAGACTGATGGGCCGGAGGTTGCCGGGACGGGAAGCATCCTTTCCCTGCTTCGGGATCACTATGACCGTCGCCTTACGCCATTTCTGGGGAAAGTAGGCCAGTCTTAGACACGCGTTGAACAGCGCAACCAAGAAAAGTACTCCTTGCTCCGGGAGTCGAGTAAGAGCGGCGTTCGAGACGCCGTCCGGGCCAGGAGCTTTTCTCGGTACGAGTTCAACGAGCCGATCTGTGACCTCTTCCCTAGTAATGGTCTTCCCTATTAATGGGTTCGGGCTCCGCAGTGATCGGAAGAGACAGAAAGTCTTCCACTTCGTTCTCGACTTCTTCATCGAAGTCCCAGTCCATGGGCGGGTTAGGAGCGAACTGTCGCTCGAAACACGCGGCCAAGTACTCGGCCTTCGCCTCCGGGCGAGCCAGGATTTGACCGAAAGGTCCAGCAATGGCTGGGATGAGAGGTCGGCGCCTCTTCCCTACTAACGCCGAAGGTATCCGGTAAGGGCTATTTTCGTCCGATCCGTCCCCTGCCTGGGCCACGGCGAGTTCCCAACAGCGCCTCCGGTAGGCCTCCATTTCATCCGAACCGCCGGGGTGAAAGCATCTCCTTAAATAGTGTCTGGCATTGTTTATTTTCCACGGCCAATCAGAGTGGAGAATGATGAGCTGGCTTCTGATTGGTTCGCGTTATACACCTAAAGCGGCCAAAAAGTTATACATAGAAACAGCGTTGGTGTTGCTTGTTCCCCACCGAGGTGACAAGACTTTTAAGTGACATCAGAATCATTCGACTGCTTACATTCGAAGAAGAAGGAACAGCTCACACAGAACAACGCAGCAGAGGACAGCCTCGACCACAAGACTGCAATGAAGAGGCCTTCAACTCAAGCCACTGCGGCAGTAAAGAAGAAGCCGCCAGACCAGAACTCACCTCCTCGCCAGCGACAACATCAAGCTGCAGCGATGGAAGTGGACCTACCGCCTTGCCAGCAAGACGACGCCAAGAAGCAGCACACAACTGGGACCTGCCGCACAGTGCCGGTAAGTGTTTTAGGTAGCGCTGTCCAGCGAAACCCGGGGAGTCCGAGAGTAGGACTAACTAATAGAGATGCGGGTTGCGCCGCCACTGTGACGGTGTTACAGTTCGGCCCCCGGGTACCCGCTGGACAAAGAGCCGAGTTAGTCGGCATTAGCCCAGCTGTTAGTGCCCCTAAAGCACTGTGCGGCAGCAACGAGCCCCCCGGCCGGCCACTTGGGCCAGTCGGGAACCCTACGACTCGCGCGGGAAGCCCTGCTGAACCCGCGCATCTCGTCAGAATAATCGGTCCTTATTAGGGCCGACCAAGCCCGCTAAGGCCGGACCTTCCGGCTGCACGGCCGCCAGTAGGCCAAGCAGCCCTGTACCTCTGCCGAAGTCTGACTCCCGAGACATGGAGACCTCGGCTTCCACCGACTGGGTGGTAGTAGGGCACGGTGGCAAGCCGAGAAAGTCTCCCTCCCTTACCTCCTTGAGTTCGGCTACGGACTCGGCGGCATTCCAAGCCTCCGCTGAGGTTGCGCCTAGTCGCACCTCCGAAGGAAGAATCCCGCCGGTGTTCGTGACGAACGTCAGGGATGTAATCGGCTTCGTTCGCCGACTCCGTAAGGTCGTTGCGCTGGCAGATAACGCATCGGTCAAGCTCCTTGCGAGCGAGACTGTGCGCGTTACCTGCCGCAGTGCATCCGAACACTTCGGAGTTGTCCAGTGGCTGGAACGTGAATCGTTCCAGTTCCACACCTACACACTCAACCGCACCAAGCCTGTAGCCCTCGTCCTTCGGGGCCTGGACATACAGGCGGATCCGCAGGTCGTCCTAGACGAACTGCGCGACGCGGGCTATAAGGTTGTGGGAGCCTCTCGGCTGTACACTACTTATGGCTCGCGTCGCCCACTCCCCCTAATAAGACTCCTGGTAAAGGGCGACTCCTCCCAGGCCTTGTTAGATTTGAAACGGCTTTTCGGGCTCTGCGTGAGCGTAGAGCCCTGCCGTCAGACCGGGCGAATCTCTCAGTGCCACAGGTGCCAGCGGTTCGGCCACAGCAGCTTCGGTTGTCGGAACGCGCCGACCTGCGTCCGCTGTGGAAATGACCACTTGACGCAGGCCTGCGCTGTCCCGGACAACCACCGATACTGTATCAACTGTGGCGGCGCCCATGCTGCTAATAACAGGCGCTGCCCAGTATATAACGAGCAGCTGGACAAGCTCAAGAAACCGGTCCAGCCTAAGCCTCGCAATGTTGTTGTTGCCAAACCAGTCACACCGGCCAAAGCCGCTCAACCTGTGGTCCGGAGACCAGCCCCGAGTCTGCTCCGGTTCCGAAACCTTCAAGTGCAGTGAGCCCGAGCGAAGCTCCACAGGCCAAACCTACTACCGCGCCCCCGGAACCGGAACGCGAAGTTCCACACTACACGCAAGTATCGCTGCCGGACGATGAGGAAATTGATCCTCCATTGCCGCCGCCACCCAAGCCTAGATTCCCCAAATCGGGCAAGAAAGGTAGGACCCAGGCCAAGAACACGGGCCAGCCTAAACCACCTGCCACTGGACCCAAGCCCGTCCACCAAAAGCCAGAGCGGCCACCCGCTCCAGTACCTGCCCCCAAGGCTTCCACCGTCTCGCCCCGCCGCAGCTATGCAGCTGCCGCCAAGCGTTCTCCCCAGGCCTCATCTTCCGATGATCTCGCCGTCGTATCAGACTTTCTGGCAAGCTACGACTTGCAGAAAGTAGCCCAGACTTTCCTTAAAATCAAGGAACGCTTGGCAACAGCCTCGCCCCAAGATAAGTTCCTCCTCTTGGTGGAAGCCTGCCGTGTTACAGGTCTGTTATGAACGGACAACCACGGCAATCCCTCAAGCGAGACCTCGAGCTCGTGGCGTGGAACGCCAACGGCCTCGCTTCCCGTCATTCTGAGCTCTTAGAGTACGTTGCCCGTCACAAGCCCGACGTGCTTCTTCTTGGCGAGACGCACCTGACCCCGCATCGTCGTTTCCGACTACCAAACTACGTGTGCCACCGGGACGACCGGTCGGGTCGCGCAGGAGGGGGCACAGCCATCGCGGTGAAGGCGAGTCTTCGCCATCACCGCGTTGTCCTGCCTCAGCGGCGGAACCTCGAGTGCACCGCGGTCGAGCTCCATGGTGCTCTCGGCGGTCTACTCGTGGTTTCCGCTTACAAGCCTCCACAAACGGAGCTCCTGTCGAACGATCTGGAGGCCGTCTTTGGAGCACACAGGAGGGTAGTCCTGGCGGGCGACCTGAACTGTAAGCACCCCGATTGGGGGAGCCGCTTGGCGAACCCAAACGGGACCCGCTTACGCAGGTATGCTGAAGCGGCTCGGGTCACAGTCATGGGTCCTACCGGGCCTACATACTATCCCTCGAGGGCTAACTCCCCCCTGACGTACTGGACATTGCCGCGGTCAGGGGCGTTTATTGCCCGGTCCACGTCTCCGTCATTTCGGAACTGTCCTCGGACCATTGCCCTATCAGTGTGCACATAGCTACCCAGCACGCCACCGTCCGCGACGAGCGGCGGGTAATCGAGTGGGACCGCTTTGGCCCGGCGTTCAGTCGCCGCCTACCAGAGCATATCCCGCTCGACACTACCCAGCATGTCGACGAGGCAGTTGCCTTGTTCGACACAGCCGTAGTCTCGGCGGTAGACGTGTCCTCCCGGATGAAGCCGGGGCTCACGCCCGACTATCAGCGGATCCCCGAAGAGGTGTCTCAGCTCGCTTGCGAGAGGAATCGCCTCCGGAGACGCTGGCAGAGGACTCGTGACCCGGCTGACAAGGCTGCGTTCAACAGGGCGTCCGGCAAGTTGCGTCGCGACATGCTGGCGTTCCGTAGACGCAACTGGGAGCTAGCTGTTACACAGATGGACGGCCCTGCCGAGGACCGTAATGTCTGGCGGATTCCCAGTGCCCTAACGGGAAAGCGCAAACGCGCGCCTCTCCCCGCACTGGTCGGACCCGGCGGTCAACCCCTTGGCCGCCCCCTCGAAAAGGCAGAGTTCTTGGCTGACAGTTTAGAGCGTCAGTTCGCTCCCAACCCATCCAAGAACCCGGCCTTCACTGAGCAAATCTGCCGCGAGGTAGAGCGCTTTCTATCGGCCGATACCACAGTCCAGCCGGAGCCCATCTCCCCGGAGGAGGTCTCTGAGAGGATTGTTCAGCTCAAGCCCCGGAAGGCGCCTGGCCCGGACGGAGTCATGAATTCCGCCCTCCATCGCCTTCCGGAGCGAGGAACCCAGTTCCTCACTGACCTGTTCAATTCATGCCTCAGACTGGCCTATTTTCCGGTGAAATGGAAAACGGCTACCGTCATTGTGATACCTAAGCCGGGAAAGAATTCTTCTCGCGTGGAAAACCTCAGGCCCATCAGCCTCTTGTCCGCGACGTCCAAGGTTTTTGAGCGTCTGATCCAGCGTAGGATCCGCGACCATCTAGAAAGACTAGACGTGCTGATCCCCGAACAGTTCGGCTTTCGTGAGCTGCACTCCTCGACTCATCAGCTGATGAGACTCGTGGAATGCATAACCGAGGCTGGCTGCCAGGGCAAACAGACGACTGCGATCTTCCTAGACGTAGAGAAAGCCTTTGACCGCGTGTGGCACGAGGGTGTCCTGTACAAACTCACGGAAGTCCTTCTCCCAGACTGCTACGTTCACTTGATCGGCAGCTTTCTGCGAGACCGTAGCTTCCGAGTGAGAGTAGACCACGCTCTCTCTTCGGAGAGGCGTATTACCGCTGGCGTCCCTCAGGAAAGTGTCCTTGGGCCTCTCCTGTTCTCGTTGTTTGTCAACGACACGCCCCGAGTTCCTGGAGTGAAATTGTCGCTGTTCGCGGACGACACTACGGCTTTTGCCTCAGAGCCGAACGCGAGTTATGCGGAAGTTAAGCTCCAGCGCCAACTCGACGCGTATGTCGGGTGGACCGATGACTGGAGAGTTGCCGTTAACGCTTCCAAGAGCGCCGCGGTAATATTCTCGCGAAAATGTAAGCGGCCTCGGCCGCTTAAAGTAGGCCCCGTCGAGGTGCCCTGGACCAATAGCGTCAAGTACCTCGGGCTCCACGTGGATTCCCGACTCACCTGGCGAACCCATGTACAGTACATCCGACAACGCGCTTCGGCGCAACTCAGTAGACTCTGGCCCGTGCTTTCTAATCCGGCAATGACCCCCCGGCTAGGTAAGCTCATAGTCAACACGTACGAGTTGCCCGTGATTACCTACGCCTGTCCTGTTTGGGGATACCTGGCTCGTGGTCATAGAATTACGCTCCAGCGCGTACTCGACCGGGGACTGAAGCTCGCGTGCAAAGTCCCCCGGAGGTACTCTTCTCGTCTTTTGAGGAGAGGACTCGGTGTCCGCTCTCTTGATGACACCGTGAGACGCCTGGCGCGACGATTCCATGTTCGTTCCGACAGAGTGACCCACAATTCCCTCATTGCCGGACTTGGTAAATACACCCCGCGACCAGGTGAGTCCTGGAAGCGACCTCGTTTGCTAGTCCCGGTGGTATAATCCACCACTCGCAGGTCGTTTCAGACCCCCCCATAATTAGATAAAAAGTATAAAACGAACTCAAACAGACCCAGTGGCAGGAGTCCTTTCTGAGACTCGGGACACTGCACTACTCGCGACCCGCGCAACCCCCAGTTGTGTGTTGCTTGTTCCCATTTCACTGGGCGAATTGTTCGGCATACCATCCATTACGAACATTCTTTGCTACTGAAGATGGCCACCGGTGGTGTGGCCGAAACGTCTAGCGATTTTACATCGAGCATTCGACCACGGCCTTTCAGCCCGGAAGTTTTAATTAATTATTATTAACAGAAGTTTACAATGGTACTTGAAGAGTATTAAGTTCTTATCAGCGCATCAGAGCGGTTTTCGAAAAGCTCGATCTAGTTTAGATCACTTAATAAATATTGCAGCAAATGTCTGCGAGGCCTTTATAAATAACGAACATCTTGTTGCCGTCTGCTTAGATCTGGAAAAAGCTTATGAACTGGTATGGATGGACCGAATTGTATACATTATGAAAAATATTGGAGTTACGGGATATTTACTTAACTTTGTAATAAACTTCTTACAGCACAGAGAGATCCGGGTAAGAGTGAATGGCATATTATCAGATAAGTAGAAAATCTCAAACGGAGTGCCACAGGATTGTCCACTTAGTGCCACTCTCTTTTTAATTGCCATTAACGAAATTTCTTCTGTAATATCAAAGCCCATCCAAAAATGTCTTTTCGCCGACGATTTAACACTTTTGTGCAAAGGAATCAACATCCAGTCCACTACGGACTGCATTCAGGAAACACTCAATAAATTAACTAACTGGGCGCAAAACACGGGTTTTAAATTTTCAGAATCAAAATCTGAATATATAATTTTTTCTCGCATCAGAAGACCACATTTAAGAAAAAATATAAAGTTGTCACTTGGAACCATTCAAGAAATATAAAGTTGTCACTTGGAACCAAAGAAATTAGACGATCAAATCAAAATATTAGGTCTCACGTTCTACCAGCGACTCACATGGTACTCACATAAGGACATTAAAAGGTGAGTGTTTAAGGAGAATGAACCTTATTAAATCAATTGCATCATGCAACTGGGGTGCCAGCAAAGACGTAATCATGAACACCTACAAAGCCTTTATAAGATCAAAAATAGATTACGGAGCAATAATATATGACAGCTAAACAAACCATTTTAAAATCTCTGGAGACTATACTATACTACCATTCGCCCTACGCCTGGCCCTAGGAGCGTTTAGAACTAGCCCGAGTAACAGCATTCTATCCGAGTCTCATGAATATCCGCTTAGAATAAGAAGAATAAAACTCTGTCTGTCATTTGCCACAAGAGCAGCTTCAAATCCTGATAATCCTGTAAGTCTTAATGTGTTCTCAAATAGGAACAGCGACAAATATGCTAAACGCCCAACCCTACCCAAACCATTTTATGAACGTATAATATCTACCTACGCAAATTAAACTCATTTTCCATCTGTTTTCATCCAGCAACATCCACCAGAGCCTCCTTGGTGTCGTAAACCTCTCAAATTTGATAACATAATCTCAGAATCCCCAAAAGCTACTACAACTCCGTACATTTTCTTGTCTAAGTTCTACGAAAAACTTGATAAATACACAAGAGTACTCTCATGTGTTCACGGATAGTTCTCGCACAGACGAAAACAATGGATGTGCAGTAATATTATCTGGACATGAATACTTATTCAGGTTGGACGGGGTCTTCTCGGTTTTTTTCTGCGAAGCATATGCAATTCGTTCAGGACTGGACATAATAAAAGATTCCATGGGCTCCAAGTATATTATCTTCTTAGATTCTCGAAGTGTTTTAGATAGTCTGCAGCAGGGGGACAGCAAAGAACCCATTATTCAAGACATAAGTAACATAACACTTGATATCTCAACTAGACAGTGCAAGGAAATTATTTTCAGTTGGATACCATCGCACATCGGAATTAAGGGCAACGAGATGGCTGATAGGGCTGCGAAAACTGCTACGACAAGTCAATATCATCCTCACAAACCTTATGTCCCACAATGACCTTAAGAAATATCTGCATTTAAAACTTCTGGATCACTGGAATGATGAATGGCTTAAGTCACCACCCGTCAAGCTATTTCGAGTGAGGAAAAATATTTACGAGCAGCACTCACTTGCTACAGACTCCAGGAGAAATCAAGTGGTCATAACAAGACTCTGCATCGGCCACACGCTACTGACTCACAAGTACATTTTCACAAGAGACCCTCCTGCGAGATGTAGGCTAATCGCTGTGGCACGGTTTTGTCAGCTTTCCATCTTGTTTCAGAGTGCCCTGCTCTTCAACATCTACGAAGCAAATTTAATATCCCTGCAGATGTGCGAAAAAGTTTAAATGACAAGACTGCAGCCGCCAACATACTTCTCCTGTTAAAGGAGATTCAGTTGTTAACAGCAATACAGGTTCGAACTAAGAAAATTATACGAACATTAAAAATTGTGTAATTAAGTTAATGGATTGATATGTTATTATGACTTATTGTTATATACTTGTTATATTTTGTTACTTAGTGTTATATTTATTATATGTATATTTAGTGATATTTTTTTATGTGCATGATGTGTATTTATATTGTTTGTGTTGTGGGGGGTATTATATTGCTCATTTTATTTTCCATCAGTTAAACTAATACTGTTATTTGTTAAATATTTTTATCTATCTCATTTGTTTACACTATTTGGTATTTAAACAAATATTTACTACATGTTAATACATCTGTTTAAGAATCTGTACAAATTCATTTTTGTGGTCACTAATGACCGTTGCTGTTGCAGCGACTTTATAAATAAAATTAATAAAAAAAAAAAAAATGATAATCATCCGAAACAATGAATGTACTCCAGAGATCGATGATCCAATTACAAGTGTGTTCAAATTAAAACATGACAATTTCTGCGCAGAAGACAGAAACTATGGTATTTATTCGAAAATACCCCTTGAGAATTAAGGTTTTATTGGATGACAGGAGTATACAGCAGGTGTCACATTTCCGCTATCTTGGCTGTGACATCCGCCATAATGTGGACTATAATGCAGATCACAACTTGGCTAACTTTCAGTCAGTGTGTGACACAATTCGTCGAGTTTTATCTAGAAAAACAAGGAACGAGACTCAACTAAAATTTTATACGGTAATGCTGTTCCAGTGTTGTATGGCTCTGAAATTGGGTTTCGGTGAAAAAGGTTCGAGTAGGATACAGGATCGGAGATGAGATTCTTGTGATCTGTTAAATGCTACACACGAAGAGACAGACTCTACAATAAAGACATTCGTAAAGAGTTGAACATTTTTAATACCAAGATCGTAATGCAGAAAACAAAGCGAGACGATTGCTCATCTAACTAGAATGCCAGATGACAGATTGCCTAAGGAAGTTTGGCAATACAAGCCTGATGGACAACGAAATATAGAAGTCCTAGGAAGCGTTGGTGAAATGGATATATTCGGAACAGGTGATTCGCCTAGTCCCTGATAGAAGAAGAAGATGATGACAGTTTTCACTACAGTTTTGTTTAAATATAACTAGACTAATTTCAGTAATTTCGGGTAATAATGTCTTATTATTGTTAAAAGCGAATTTTCGATTTTTTATTAATTGTAAAGATTTTGTTTGGAAAAAATGGTAGCGTTGAAATATATGTCGTAATGTTTTTAAAATTACGTTAGTTCAGATAACCTTAGGGTTTCTGATTTCTACTTCAATTACGTCGAAATCATAAATTTTCATTAATATTACTAACATTCATAGAGATATGTGAGATAAAATACTGACATTCGGGAAAAATACGTGAAATTGTCATTGACTTGTACACTAAAGGAGGATGAGCTTACCGAATAGTTTTACATCCCAGGTGGTAGGCCTGTACTTATTACGAGCCAAATATGTAGTTCACCAAATCATGCACTGTGCCATACTAACTTTGTTTCAGTTCATTATTGCATATTAAGGACAAAATTGCTATCACCAACTGCTGTTGCTACAGAAAAATTATTTACGGGGTAACTCTGGTTTCCACGAACCATAACGTCCGTTTTCAGTGGAACTCTATTTCACGTTATACCATATTAAGGGGTCTGCTAACAGCCTCCTTATCACTTACTTATCACATCATGATAAAGCGGGTAAAGAGCATCATGGATGAACCTAATATACAGGAGAGATGGAGTGGATTTCGTTATATTAAATTAATGTAGATTAAAACAAAAATCAATACAGAAACAGACAATTAAACTAAGGTGAATCATTCAGCTTAATTAACAAATAGTGTTTTACAATACATTTTTTTCACAAATAGAGGAGGTCTCCTAAGGCTGAATCAACCAGAAAAAATAATAAGCTAACACTTTAGTATAGGGCAACAAAAAATATCTTGTAAAATTCTACCGTAGTCAATCATAAGTCGAAGAGCGGCTAAATTTTCTATTTTCCTGTCACTAACCTTAACAAAGAAAACGGTGAATCACAAAAGTTATTTGAATACCTTTATGCAAAGATGATGTATAAAATATAGAACACGAACAGAAAACAACGTTACAAAAACATAAAGGAATCAAATTAGCGAAGAACAAGGTCGGATCACAGTTACCAGACAATTACTACTGGTAAATAACGTTTACTACAAATAATGGGACAAGACTGACTACCAAAGAAAACAATGAGATGGATATCTAGAGAGCACAGAAAGAAAGGAAGACCCAAGAAAACATGGATAGAGGGCATAAGAAGATCAATGAGATAGAGAACTAAACGACGAAAACTGCAACGACAGACACGATTGGAGGTTGGGCATTGGACAACATCGTAGGACGTTTTGACCCCGAATTAAAACAAAATAACGTTTACAGGAATCAAGAGAATCAGGAATTTAGTAACTATTAATATAGTAGTCGTTTTTTATTTGCCTGGCTATCCTCGTCTATTATACTTCCAGCAATATAGGCCTATTTTTTTTTAGTAAGCTTGTCGTCTGTTAAAATTTATTCATAGGACAATCGGGTTCGAGAACTATAGGCCTATGGGACAAACCTGGACATGGAAGTTTAGTATATAAACCAAAAAAATCTGACACACATGATGTGTTAGTAGCACATATCATTCATAAGAAAAGTACCTTGTTGAAAAGGCAAAATAATTTTCAAAATAAACTACTGGTTTGAAAAACCTAAATGTCTTATAAGTGTGAAAATTGTGTTCAATGGAGTTGTATACTCGATACACACGTACCTATCATATATCTCAATTCCTTGTGACTTAAAAAACCACACCCATTATAGCTCTAAACCTTTCTTGAATACATACGTGAATATTACGTAATAGTCAAATAAAAATGCGTGTTTTTGTTATTGGGAAAAAATGTCAAGCCTCCTGCCGTGTAGAGCTCATTGTTGCCGTGCATTACTATGATCGAACTCTCTTCCGAGGCATTTAAACGACTTTTTTTATACGCAGAGGAATCTTTCAAAAAATAAACAGGATTAGCGGTATATTTGTTTGTTTAACGTGGCAAACGTACGTGTAAGGTAGGTGGAAATAGGATGTTTAAAAAGTAAGACTACCAGCAAAATGGAGCGAATACAGTCATTTCTTTTGGGAAGGTAAGCAGTAAATTGTATGGAGAACTGCGCAGTGTTTTACTGTAATTACATCAGATGGATGAAGATTTGCTACCACTCTGAGTCACAGAATAGGGATGGTGAAGGAGGTCAGGGAAGAAACAAACTGCTGAAAATGGTACTGCTCGCAAGATTCTGTCCAAGTGAAAATGTTACTACTCGCAAGATTCTGTCCAAGTGAAAATGGTACTACTCGCAAGATTCTGTCCATGTGAAAATGGTACTGCTCGCTCGCACGATTCTGTCCAAGTGAAAATGGTACTGCTCCCAAGATTCTGTCCAAGTGAAAATGGTACTACTCCCAAGATTCTGTCCAAGTGAAAACGGTACTACTCACAAGATTCTGTCCAAGTGAAAGAGGGCATTAATGTGATGAACTGTCGCGTCGTTATTAAGTCTTAAAAAAAAACCTACTACTCATGCACGTTCGCGGTATTTAAGTTGCTCATACGGCTGGCGCTAACAAAGTACATACTACGGAATCTATGTTATTACCACGGATTACGCAAGGAAAACACAACAGAATACTCGGAAATCAAATAGAACTCGGTACGGATTAAGGAACATTCAGAGCAAACGCGTCGTTGTTATTAAGAATTATTCAGAGAAGCTAATGTTACTGAATTTCATTATTATAGAGGTTGTCACGAAAAGGCGAAACCCCTATGCGCGCGTCCACACACACACCTGAAAATTTTTGTTATTAAATTGAAGACTGGAGCTTTTAGTGTTACCAATGAAGCTTATAGAAAGTACAATAATGGGAAATTATTTTATAATTATTTTAAGAACTATTTAAGCACATACACCCGAATTTTTGTTATTTTTGAAATCAGGCAGAAAGAACTCAATAGTCTGAAAATCAAACACGTGAAACTCTATTGCTATTAATTCCCTTGATTAAAAAATAGCACTCACACCTCAGTCTGCATTATTATTATTATTATTATTAAAATATTATTAAAATGTTCAAAGGAACCACATACATCATGTACAAAAGAAATCTCTACTTCAAGAACTTCATTGTTATTGGGTCCTGTTAATAAAATGCATGTAGCATAACTACTGAATTCTTGTTAATAAAGTTCGTTTATAATCGACATATAGTCCTAAAACCCTGTTAATACCAAGTTCTTGAAAGAACACACTTCTTTGGTATTAATTATTAAGCAACACCAAAATATGCTTAGGCCTATGCATGATACCTTTGTTACTGGCGATTATTCGAATAAAGCATATAATGAATCCATATTAGCCAAGTCATTCAGAGCACATATTACTCTTGACTCCTTGCTAATATGCTAATTCCGGGAAAGTACAAACAGCTGTGTATTCGGGGTTATTGAGGGTGGTTAAAAGGAAGTACACGTGTATGTACACGTGTTACTTAGTCTGTAAGAGAAAGCACCGCACCTGAAACTTCGTCGTTATTAAGGATTATTCAGTGAAAGTCTATGTTTGAGACGGTCATTGTTATTAGGTCTCGGTAGAGAAAGCCTTGAGAAGGTTGGTGAAGCAGAAGGGGTAATTTGGTGCTGTTTACAGGTTCACGATGTGCCTGCAACAGCCGACCTGTAAAACCGATTGTCTGTCAAACGTAAACGGACTGTGTGCCTTTAGTTGTACTTGAGTAACTAATTATCCGTTAGAATGCAACTTTCATGTACGCTGGTGTCATCGCCTATTAATTCATCCATTAATTACCTTAAGTTGCCATGTTATTCAAGCCAAAGAGATCCTGATAAGTAGACACCAATATTAGATATTAGGTCTCTGTTTATTTTCCTATATATATATTCCTATGTATATTTATTATACATACATACAAACATACATACATTTATTTATATATATATATATAATTTATTTATTTTTCTATAGGCTATATATGATATGCTACTTGGTGATTCAAAATGCCACACTTACTCACGTCATCGGAGTTTCGATCTACGGGCTATTCGACTGCAGCGAATTGTCATTTAACACAACTCCATGGATTATAGGTTTATTTAACACATGGATTATGGGTTTAGTATTTTGTTATAGTTTATGCACACGCGCCGTCCTACAGATACTTTTATGGCTTTTACCGTTTTGTCTGTCATCGTTAGTTAATTTATAGGTTAAACATACTGTATTTAAAATATACATAGACCTACTTAAATGTGTAGGCCTATATACTTAACAATATATACTCGCAGGTTTTACATATTGTGTCAGTATTACATGAGGCTCGATGAATACACAGGGTGCATTTGCATTTGCTGGGTGAAACAAATTATTCCTGTGACATTTGAGATACAGTACCCAAACACGATACATCTTTCAGCTATACAAATAAAACACTACTAGAGAAATCGGAAACCGAAAAATCTACTTCGTCAGCAAAAAATTAAGATGGTGAACTTGGCCCTAGAAAATCACAAATCATGAAAATAAGTACGCGATAGGCATCTACCTGGTTTTACATTTCGATATTTTATTACACGCGAGAAAAACTTATTGTAATTTGCAAGAAATCGTAAAAATTTTATAGCTTATACACTTTGTAATTGGTAAAAAGCCAATATAAAAGATATTCCTTAAAAATATTAAATACTTTGTTTTGCTTAATGTTTCACATGTTTCTAGAATTAGCTACGTGATTTGAACTCTAGTAACTGTTTGTTCTTTTCTTTTTTTTTTAACATTTTTGTAAATAACTAGCTATAGCCTATAGGGAGTGTATGAAGATGAACATCTTTAATAATTTAGGGCGAATACAGTTTGTTATATAATGACACTAAAAACTGTTCAGTTTTAATGTTATACTAACATGATAGGCCTACTTACGATTTTGTGTTTATACCGAATCAGAGTTCAGCAGCACTTGGGGATGCCTAGGTAAATGTTTTTTTACTTAACATGTGAAACTGTACTAGACTAAACACGAGTATTATCCTACAAAGTATCGTTACTGCTGATCAAATATTTTAAAAGTTTTTACAAGAAACTTTTGAAGTTCTCAATTTGCTATTAACATGACTGTACTGCAAGCAAGATAAACAACCAATTATGACGAAATAAATTAGTTTTGTTTTCCGCTTCTTGTACAGAATAGATTCGCGTAACTTGGAAGTAATCTTCAATTATGTGCTTTACTTTTAAGTACAATGTACAAATAACTATAAAACGAGCCTAAAATAATAAACGGTAAACACGATGTAGGAAAATACGACGTAACTGAACGCTTTTTACGTAATTCGATAACCAAAATCTAGCGTAGGCCTAATAGGCTACTAGGCAAACAAACTGCCAGAAAAAATTTCAAAATAGGCAGTCATTGAGGACTGCCGACAATAGTGAAAACTTAAAACTATGAAATAGCAGTGGTTTTTTTGGATATTCAAATTAATTGTAGTATCAAAAATTAAAATTTTTTGTAAATTAAAATCTTTACCATCAGTCTGGTTTTCACATCTATCGGCACTCCGAGCAACAATTATATACATTTTTATATGGTTTACTTATTAATCAAAACATATGATGGGCTGCGCAAGCCCAGTACAAAATATAAATACAACTTAATTGACATAATGATTAATATACATTTATATTATTTATACATAGTATTTGTATTTACATGAATTTCAATGAACTTAATTTTCAACATTATTTTCATTGTTTGCATCATTATTATCATTTTATTAAAAATAATGTAAAATAGATCATAAGTATTGCGTTAATTGTTAATACGGAAAGCCAAAATCGCGCTAGGGATCGAACACGCGATAGCAAATTCGGCAGTGTAAGAAACTCCAAAATAAAGTACGTAAACGATAAAAGTGTGTTAAATAGTATAAATAATAGTATTACACACAAGTATAATCTATACTTTCACTGCTGGCCACGCGCACACGTCATACTTATAGCTACAGATATACTGTTAACATTAGCATGTCGGTGACGCGAACTCAAAAGATTTTACCCATCCAAAAATCGCCCAACGTGCCTATAGAAGTTTTCACTTCAAAAATTAAAGCCTTGTCATAATTAAGTTAATGTTAAATAAGTTGCAAAATCAAAATAACTTGCTTAAATCACAAAACACTACCTTAAAATTTTTGTCACTTTAATTTACCATTGTATGAAACGTACTATTCTGTACCGAGACGTCTACTGCTTGTATTGGCTTCAAAACAGAACATCCACGCGCGAAATCTTACGTAACATTTCAGATGCGATCTTCTCAAACATGACGTGCTGTTATAAAATTAAATTAAAAGATGGCGAATTACTACTTACGCAGTTTTTACTTTTGTGAAAGTTATAATCAGTAATAGGCTTGCAAAACGAGGAAGTGGACAAACGTTTTGCACACAGCAACAATGATTACTTGTAAATATGTTTTTTCGTTCTGTCACTGATTACAAATCGAAATTTTTGTAATGTTAGATTTAGATCTGTTACGATTTACTGTCAAATCTATCGTTTTTACTTGGCTAGATTAGACTCGTAGTATTTGGTGTCTGAACGATTTCAATACGATTACTCAACTTGAACATCAAATAACAATAGGTTTATTGTTTTTCCTTATTCACTACTTACAGTACAAACGTCGAGTAAACACCTTATCCAATTACAACACAATCGCTGAATCATGTTGTACGCGTGTATACAACAAATGTAATGACCAATAAACATAAAATACTTCATACAATTATAATGTAATACTTGATGCTATTAAATACATGTCTAACACTTTAATTTAAAAGTTGATATACCTAGATAAATTAATTTCCGTTACACTTGAACCTACTAGATTTAGTGCCTTTCTATTCCGATTAAGTAATAACATCCCACAGTATCACTCCCACTGACTCCAAAAGAAATCTGACTTTCCTATAGGCTACTGCCAATAATTATTACGTCGTATTTTATATTAAACAATATAAAAGGTTCGAGATTGTTATCAGATAACAGAGATCGTTAGAGATGAGAGCATTATTATTATTATAATAGTATGGTACAGACATTCAACTGCCGAACTTCGTAACTGATAAGAAACCAATCACTTGTCTCTTAGAGAACTATACGTGTGTCAACATATTTTGTCATTCCTCAACAAAACATCGTAAATTTGGCAAGTTCTGCTTAGCAACCGCTGTTTACGAAACAATATCAACGGTTACTTTTTCTGACGATGAAAACTTTTACACCGCGTTGAGTGTCACACCCACGTCTAGTTAGCGTTTTACAGCTAATAGTTTCAAACGTAACTTCCAGTTTTCACACTTTCTAACACTACGTGTACTTGTTATTCGATTTATAAATTGAATGACACTATTACTTTAGGAATTCAACAAACCGGATTTGACTGAAAACATGCCTGACCAGTACAACGCCTGGAACTCTACTAAATTCATGGTGCTTTTACCAAACCGTCTTTAATTTTTACAACTGTTTCGTAATATTTTTGGCGCATGTAATAATACTGTTAAACACTTGAAACCGTTTTTATGTGTTGTTTTTGTGTCTTTATGCTAGAAACTTGAACTGAAAAGAAATGTTTAAGAAAAATGTATTACGTATGTTAGACCATTTGTTTGGAAGAGATCATTTATACGCTTTCCACACATTTATTTACATACTGACATGTGTGATGTGTCAATTATGTAGGCCTACATGTCGTACGTATGTTAGACCATTTGTTTGGAAGAGATCAATTATACGCTTTCCACACATTTATTTACATACTGACATGTGTGATGTGTCAATTATGTACTTATCATCATTATAATAAGTTTACTATCATTAGAGAAATGGAGAAATGACGTCTATCATATTTTAACATGTTTTTAATCAACTTCCGGTAGTCTTGCGCGTAAAATTTTACCTCTTTACTTAACGTACTTTTGCACACTTAGCCATTTTGCATTCCGAGTGTTTTAATGTAACATGTACATAACGAGTTTGTGACGTTTTTATTATAATTATGTTTACGACTCTGGCATGTGGCGGTCGCGGTGACCGTTCCGGTTGCCCCGCTTACGACGCCCATCGAAAGTCGGTGACATCATCATGCCGCCTATACACTCCACACCGTACGTCTGGGAATTTGCTGGTAACGGTACCATTCGGGTGTTGATCATAACGAAAACGATCTGTTATCAATTCTACAGCGTAATACTGTTTAACTGTAAGATGTTTGAGAATTCAAGGAAGGAGTTATAAAATGGAAATAAACAGTACAAAATGTAGGCCGCAACCTGTAATAATTATATACACAGTGCTACATAAAAGCACATACTGTTTACAAGTGTCATAGCATTTGGACTGAACATTGTGATTACATGACCTTTCAACGAATCTTATCACGCTCTTATCACCAGATATTTTGTTACGCGCACCACACAACGTATATATTATTTCTTTTTCTCAATGGTTATAATAAAGTCTGTAAGTCAAATGTTCATTATGTTGTGTTGTTTTGTTTTCATTATCACTACAGGTGTATATGTGTCATAATTTTAACCAAAACTGCTTTACTGTCATAAAGTACTTCAACAGTTTATTAACGGACCGGCATCAAACAAATACCGGATGCAAAGAACCGGTTCTATGTACCTTCGCAGAGTACAGTAAATAATTGATAACTGTGATAAACTTCAGATGATATTTATACATTTATACTGAAATGTATATAAGTTTATTCAACTATTAGTAACGTTAGAAAACTAAGTTTGTCGTTGTCAAATCAGAGCGAGATTACTTATTAATTAATTTCAACTGAAACTATATTTGTTGTAGAAGCGATTCTTATCTTAAAATAAATACTGTCACTTTCTGTTATTTTCTTTTTAATTAAAATTATATCACAAACATTTATGAATAATACAAGTAAGTTTACCTGGAATCGAACTTCGTTCCATCTTGGAGTGTACCTGTATAGTGCATTGTTAACATGTCTCCATTTTTTGATTTAACTGTACATACTTCGGGCACGTAATCTGTATGAATTTTTAGCCCGGACTCGTTTGCAAAGACATCAACCAAAAACGCGACTGTAAACAAGGCGCGCGCTATGTGAAACATGTTCCTTACCTAAAGCTAAAAAAGCGACTGAATCAAAGTGGCGAGTGCCACGCTGTTAGAGCCCATGCTCGCGCGGCGCTCTCCCATTGGCCAACTCATTACATCGCTTTCTCTTGCTCAAGGCTAGTTTCCCTCACAAAGTCACGTTCAAGAATATGAACAGAATGCAAGTTTATTTTTTCCGATTTTCTTAGTACAGTGTTAAATTCTGGAGGTTTGGTTAAATATAAAATACTGAAAGCAAATTTCAAATGATGTTTAATCTTTACGAAGGGGTTGATGTTTCTACACTACATCACGTGTTCGTAATAATAATTATGCCTGACAGATAATAATTAAGACTGTATTATATTCAAAAGTTTATTGTAAATAAAAATGGCAAAAAGTGCGAATAATTAAATAAAATTATAAGTAATTAAAGAGTCGTTGGCCAGCAACATTTCGAGTCTCTACCTGGAAAAGAACTGCAGCTCGTTATGGAATTACCGGCACTGCATTTACCTACTTAATCCTTAATCCTCATGTGTACATAATACAGTGCACTTGTACTATGTAAAAAATTTACTGACCGGTAAGGAAAATACCAGATGATAGACAGTATTGTGCTATGACGAGGCATTAAGCTTATTAATTACTTTCCTGGTCGATTTATAGTAATGTTAATTACAGACGATGGAAACGGCTCTTATTTTACGTCTACATCTTAGCAGTGAATAGAAACAAAGAACCGGCTCAACTGATCCTACCAGATCTACTGAACCAACTAGACAGTGAAAAACCAGTCAACGTCACTAGATAGGCCTATTCAACTGATTCGTTGTGTTCCACTGACATTAAAAACGACTCGTTCTTAATAAAATTCCCTTGTTTGTATTACACTATAAACGTAAATATAGTGTTGTCTATTTTTTCATCTTTCTATGTGCTGTTCATTAGCAATACGGATGTATGATTATTGAGAATTCATGAAGGAGAAAGGAACATGTATAGACCTTAATAGTTTAATATTCGCAAAGTTTTCCTTAAAGCGTGCTCATAGTAAGTTGGGCATATTTTTAGTAGGCCTACATGATGTAATAATATATTATGCTTTTGCAATTTTAATTTTCCTAACGCTGGGATTTTAAATATTCGCCATTATTTTCTTTGTATCTTTATGGTCTGTTTTCATCAGTTATTTCGTGCCAGCATTAGTTATTGAATGATTCGTCTCAAACTTCTCAACAAATTATAAACATTTGTCATGACATTTCGAAGATCCAAGGACGTCGTTATATTACAAAGCATCATTTTGTATCAAAAAATCTCCAATCTGTGAAATACGCGTGTGTATTTTGCCCGCTCAAGTCTCCTCCATTGTTATTACAACAGATGCAGACTACACTGCATTTTATTATAATATCAAAATTCAAATACGTATTAGCACAATAATTTTGTTAGCTCACAGTTGTATAATAAAGTTCATTATATTCATTATGATACTGTATAATTTGTTTTATTATTACATTATCATTATTATCACTATGTTCATGTTATTCACTATGTCATTTTGTCATAATATTCATCTATAAAATATAATGAATATTTATAAAAATATATTTATATAAAACATTTATAAATGAATATTTATACTAACACTTATAAATATGAAATAGTTGTAGTGATTTAGTGATCACTGACACTTTTTAAAATATAGTAGGCCTATCCTATCAGTAAATTTTTTGCAGTAAAACCATCTAATTCCCTTCTGCAGTAATGTTCTCGTGTTGTCGTTTATCGCAGAACAACGTGTGTTTCGACACTTATCTTCTGGTTTACGTTAAAGACTTTAATGTATATTATTCTTAAACTTATATTTAAGACTGCATATTTAAACTTCTTTTATTTACCCATTGGCGTCAGTCCCGTAACGTTTCCATATCTCCACGAGGTTCGTTGTGTAAAAGTAACCGACATGCAGAGATAGCCTAATGTAACTAATAGGTAGGCCTATGTTGGAACAATTAAAAAGTTTTAATATTTAAAGTTTCAAATCTTACGCTGTTAAATTCGCCCTTTGTTGAAGCTTCGAGACGTTTTTGTCATATTTACGGCATTATATCTAAATGATTCTTTTTTTGCTACCGATGTTCTATCCTATCCTATCCTGTCCTGTTCTATTTGTTTTGCCTTACCATCGTGGATTTGAATAGCTTTTCATAGGAGTAATAACACCTGTTGCCACGTACGATGCGGGACTTTATTTCATTGCTCCATGAGTTGTTCTGACCAATTTGTGAACCTAAGTAAGAAAATTATTGGACACTTCAAATGTATAATTGCCAACTGATAGATATGCCTGGTTGTGACATTCCGTTGACGTTCCATGTATTGTTAATATGTATTATATGTATTATTAAATAGAGGAAAGTACCCAAACCCGGGCCCCCATTTTGTTTTAGAATTTTTTTAAATCTAATTTTGTGCAAAATTAAATGAAAATATTTGCAATATATACCTTATTTAGTTCTACAAATGTATATATTTTACTTAAAATTATTGGACAACTTTCTTAAGAGTAAAAAAATTTTTTCGTAAACAAATCATTTTGTTGATTTTTAAAAAAAGGTTCCTAATGTGGGCCCCCGCAAAATTATTTAGAAATGGGTACAAATAAATGAAAACAATGGCAAATTGGTGGAACTTAACTGTAATTTTACAACGATAGCAAGTTTAACAGCTTATACATGAGAAAAGCACATATTTATTATGTATTCAAGTGCGACAAAAGTCACATTAATATGTAAGCGTCTTTTACCGCCCCCGCACATTCTACATGAGCCCAGAGTGAACACATTAGGCACATCACCCAAAGTTCTCCTTTAGAGTCGTCTGAAAATTTTACACTGCAAAACATGCACTCTGCATCTTCTTCACCTGTGAGGGAAGATACCCCTGGTAAAACTTCCAATTCCGAAGAGCCTGAGGACATGTTGTCGTTCGAGTCTTCACCGGAGCTGGATTCTTCCTTTTGTTTTTTGTTGAACACTAGACGTTTCTTAAATCCCTTCTTTTTCGGTAAAGGCCTTGGGAGAGACTTTGATCCACGACCTCGACCGCGTGCTGGTTTTAAGTCTGCAGGTTGTTTACTGGCCTTAGCTTCTTTAGACTGCCTACGTTCTTTAGCCTGCTCCAATTCTGATTTGTAAGGGGAAGAAGTTATGATTGCAGAACTACACGCTGTACGCCCTCTGGTAGAAGCCCTCTTCTTAATTTTTGGTATGGGGTTGATTTGAAACGGACTTGTCTGAAAAGCCTTTCCCTGTGATGTTTCTTCTTTCTCGGATGAGCTAGGCTTTGAGGGTTTTTTCTGCAAGGGTGTCAAGCTGACTTGAGAGATTCCAGATGACGTTGACGGAATAGCATTCTGAGACGCTCTGGATGTTGATGGTTTATTCAGGTCTATTTCAACATTGACTTGTTCACTGGTATTATATTCTGCAATTGTCTCTGGATCTATCTCTTCTTCTACTTCCTGCCCTCTCGAACTGTTAGGCTTCAGAGTAGGCTCTTGCTTTTTATTAGCCTCCTCGATGTATTCAGACTCTGTAAATCTGTTCCTGTCAATAGGGTAGATCCCTGTAACTCGGAAGCCATTGATTGCAATCTCAGCCTTCTGGCATTTAATGTAGGCTGTTCCAAAAAGCTCCATCACTTCATACGCACCAACAGGCCAGTCACTATGCCGTAACCACTGTCTGATTTCCTCACTGTACATGGCTTTTAGAGGGCCCATGAAAGTCCTGTCAAGCGGCTGCATTTTGTGAGACGAGTGGGGAGGCAGGGACACAATTGCAACATGGTTTTGTCTGGCCAAGTCGATCAAATCTATGTTCTGAGTGTGGCTGAAGTGTCCATCTAAGATGAGAAGAACAGGCTTGACTTTCGTAGGCTTCACAAAAGCTACGAAGTGTTGGAACCACATTGTAACAAGATTGGCCTGTATCCATCCTGAGGGATGAACTGCAAATATGGTTCCCGGTGGAGCCCCCTTTTTCAGTTGGTCGCTCATATTTTTCCTCGCAAAAATTACTAAAGGGGGAACAAAAGTGCCGCCGCATTCATGCACACAACAATTGTAATGAGTGCTCCACGTTCAGCAGATGTCAGTGCAGCGACCTGTCTTTTCCCACGCAAACCAATCACTTTAGATACTTTTGACTGGACAATAGAAATTCCGCTTTCATCTACGTTGAAAATTCGGTCTGCAGTGTATTTCTCTTTGTCATAAACCTCTTCAAGAAGGTTGAAAAATTTATCGGTGTTTTCTTTGTTGAATCCTAATGCTCTTGCATAGAACGTCCCGGTAGGCTTTCGTTCAGATAATTTATTTTTGTGGCGTTTCAGGAAAAGCCTCGCCCATTTTTTCCCAGCCATCTCGTTTTGAAGGGGTGTTCTATGTTGTTTCTTTCAGCTAATTGTACAGCCATCCTTCGCAGGTCTACACGAGTGAGCCCACAAAATGATGCTTCCATGGCTAAACAATAATTCACTAGTTCCTCCTCAAGTTGTTTGCAAAAAACTGGTGGCCTACCAACTTTTGTTTGAGATGCCTCTAAGGGGTTCCCATAGTTTTCTTTAGCTAGCCTTTGCAGTGTTGCCCTAGGCACGTTGTAGGCTTTACTGGCTTTTTTCAACCCCATCTTCTTTTTACGGAGAGCATCAATCGCTCTTGCCATGTCTGCAGAGGACCACGATCTTAACGGTTTGGTTTTCGCCATGGACTCTGCAACAGAGTGTCCAATACGTAAGTTTTGTATCAAAATCAAACCCGTTGTAGTTTTACAAAACGAAAAATAGGGGGCCCGGATTAGGAACCTTTGGGGGGCTCGGGTTAGGCACCGGCGTGCTTATATTTCAAATGCCGACAACATTTTAACAAGTCAAGTAAAATAAATTATATAACCCTAAATCGATAGCTTGTAATGCCCCCTTCAAAATAATATAATGGTTAAAAGACTTACAGATGAAGTAGCGAAGTCAGGCAACTGAAAATGAGCACTTGATAAAAATTTGCTATTCACTGTTTTGACTAATGGCCGACTGAACAGCAACAATTGAAGACGGCGACACTAGCGATCGACTAGGCTTTGGTCATGTAAGGAACTACTACTTTATTACATTTGCGATTGGCAGCAGCACCATACAGAGCTGTAAGCCAGGGGGCTCGCATTAGGAACCGGGCCCGAGTTTGGGTACTTTCCTCTACTATTATTATTTATTACGTAAAATTCCTTTAAAAAATACTTCGACAGTGTAGAATATGTAGGCCTATATCGACAGCGGATAGGTTTTATACTAAAGTTTATTTAATATAGAACTTTCACTTGTGAAACTTACTTGTTTTCTTTACGTACGCGTTTCGGCGTGGTGTTCGCATTCGTCAGCAGTAGAGGTGAGCCGATATACCTGTAATAGGTATTTTGGAACGATATTTTTGTGGAACGGATGTAACAGTGACTGAAAAGTTGAAATACCTGTTACTCGCGGCGACGCTGTTCCGAGTCGAGACACGCCGCCCTCGCTGTTCCGAGTCGAGGCACACCCCCTACGCACCTACACAGACACACACACACAAAAAGTACGCAAGATCACGTAAACGAATATGCCAAGGCCAAATACTAGGCGTACAAAAATATCGCTGGAACGCTAGGAACAGCCAGTAACGCGTATTTAAAATACTAGGTATTTCAAATACTAGTGGTATCACCGATACACAAGGAACAACGCGTTCCAGAGTAACAGTAGTATTTTAGTAACACCTAATATTTTAGGAACACCTAGTATTTTAGGAACAGGTAGTATCGAGGTATCAAGCATATTTCGAGTAGGAACTATAGTACGAGCCACTTTTTCGTCATGTATACTTCATTCTGCGCAAAGAGACGAAGCTGTTTTTAATAAAGGAAATAATTCATCCTGCTGTTACATTTATTCTCGTGTGATATGCAGATATATAATACAGATTATATGCTAATAAATTATATATTATACTAGTCACCAACTTGTAACTAAAATCGGTTGGTAAAACTTTGTTTTTACTCGAAAAAACTTTGTGTTCCGAATCGTTAGTGAAATAGTTGTATTTAATTATATTGAGTTATAACCTATAGAGTGGCTGATGTTGATAAGCTATATTATACTTTTTATTAATGTGATTTTAACTTCACTACACATCTCACGTAAATGATGAGATTGTTGTAATGGACATTTATGCACTTTATCTAGTTCTGTTCCTTAAATATCTGTAATGTATTTAATTTACTTTTGTTGTTGCTTATTATTTATAAGTTTTTATTTATATTTATTTTATTACAGTTTGGTTTTTTATTTTTATTTGTAAAATTTTGTTTATTCTCATTCACTCTTGTGGCTTACTGTTATGTTTTTATTATACGTTTCTGACGTTTTTTCACATTATTTTTTGTGGTATTACGTGTAGGCCTACTCTAAATTATTTAATTGCCCCGAGTTTCGCAACTGATTTGTCTAACCAATGTTAGTTTGTTTACTACTAGTGAAAACTTAAATTGGTATTCCCAAAGGGAGATAGGCCTATAAATTCTCTTGTTTCTTATTTTCATTTAAACAGTAATAGTTTAATAAAGTCAGTGTAAAGTAACACTGTTCATACTTTTAGTTTCAATTTATTTCTTATAACAAATTATATAGTATAGGTTACATAATATCTTCAAATAAATACACAGCAAGTAGGTTTATTAATATATTAATAGGTTTACCTAGGTGAAAATAAACCTACTTGCAGTGTATTTATTTGAAGATATTACATAGGAGACCTGCAGGAACCTCAAAACGAGTTACTTACAAAGGATAATATAGGTTATGTATATATAGTATATAATAACAGGTATTTGTACCTGTTATTTTTTTGGAACGGTATTTTCATACCTAGTATTTTAAAATAACAGTTTAGCCCACCTCTAGTCAGCAGTTTGAGACAGACTGGCCAGTAATTCGTAAAGGTTTTTATTTGGAAGGTTTAGTGGGGGTAGTGTGTGGAGGAAGGGGATTGGCGCGGGGATCCAAATTATTGTTAGTTTTATGTATAATTGTGTCAAACAGTTTGTGTGATTTATAGTTTAATTGGTCGTTAAGTATGTTGTTTGAGTATGAGGAGGCTACGATTTGTCCTGATCACCTAATTTCCATCCAAAATACAGTTAATATGTATTAAGCACAACAAAGTTTATTTGTTAAACACTGTAAGTAATGACATGCGGTTGATAGAAACAGAACATGCCTTATCGTTTTTTGCAAACATTTTACATTTTCTCATATACTTCAATCCAAAGCTTCTTTAATTTTATGCGACTTTTTATAGTAATAAGAAAATTTAATTTCTGCTGTACCTCTTAGTTAATGTATACATCTGTGTAATTATATACGTTTTATTTACTCGTAAAACGAAACATTTTTAGCTCCCAATTAATTTTGATAGACAAAATTTTTCTGTCAGTCTAGGCCTACAATTTGTCGATTATTGATATAATATCAATTCAGACTAAGAGTTGTTTGTCTACTTGTGACAGTGTTTACATAAATAACAACAGCGACACGCTCACTGCGCAGTCAGCTCCTTTAATTCTAACAGTTGTCACTTTAAAGTTTTTGTAAATTGCCTGTTACAGCTGAAACTTTACGCGCATAAACTACTTCATTTATGTCAAACTAAAAGTTTTTGCCAAAAATCCTGTCTTTACGAACTAAATATTTAAAAAACTCCTACAGCGTTATATTATGTCTCCGCACATAATTTTAAAATATTCTGTCGGACCAAAAATATTACAATATGCAGAGGAAAGTACAGTTTAGTAGCTCTTGGTGTAATGTCACGCTAGTACTGCGTTATCAAGTTAGTGCGCTAATTCCTGACTACTACCGGACACGGTAATAACGAAGTGGGAAGACTAAAGTTACGCACTAACTTCAACGTCGAGAAAAAAATGATTGGGTAATATTAAGATAAGAAATGTACCAGTGTATTCGTCTAAATTCTGTAAGCCGATGTAGACGAAACTCCGTTTTACTTCCATATTCCTTAAGGAATGGAAGTATGGTGATGGCAAAAAAAATCGTGTTCGAGATTATTGCAGATTCTGATTGTACTACACTCAAAACATGAAAAAAAGTCGTTTTCCGAAAAGTGTCTGTCTGTGTGTCTGTAGATTTTTTTCTATGGCAAACGATAACTGCCGCAAATTCAAACAGAATCAAATAATATTTTGCATACTACCCTGATTTGTAGAGTACTCAAGACCTATTTTTTTTGGTGAAGATCGGTTGAGGGAAAGGGGTAGTTTACCGGCAACGGTTTTTTTTTATCAAGGGAAATTTTTTTTTTTTTGGCAAACGATAACAGCCGCAAATTCAAACAGAATCAAATAATGTTTCGCATACAGCCCTGAATTGTAGAGTTCTCAAGACCTATTGTTTTTGGTGAAGATCGGTTAAGGGAAAGGGGTAGTTTACCTGTAACGTTTTATGTTTTAACAAGGGTATTTCCTATGGCAAACGATAACAGCCGCAAATTCAAACAGAATCAAAAGATTATTTGCATACAGCCCTAAATTGTCGAGTTCTCACGACCTTTTGTTTTTGGTGAAGATCGGTTAAGGGAAAGGGGTAGTTTACCTACAACGTTTTTTTAACAAGGGTATTTTCTATGGCAAACGATAACAGCCGCAAATTCAAACAGAATCAAACAATTTTCTGCACAACCCTGATTTGTAGAGTACTCAAGACCTATTGTTTTTGGTGAAGATCGGTTAAGGGGAAGGGGTAGTTTACCTGCAACGTTTTCTATCAAGCGTATTTTATATGGCAAACGATAACTGCCGCAAATTCAAACAGAATCAAATAATTTTTTGCATACGTCCCTGAATTGTAGAGATCTCAAGGACTTTCGATTTTGGTGAAGATCGGTTAAGGGGAAGGGGTAGTTTACCTGCAACCTTTTACGTTTTAACAAGAGTAAAGTACTTGAAAATTTATTTAAACTTTTTGAAACAATGGTAATTGTTAAAAATAAAATAATTTTGTTGCCAGGCAATAAAATTAAAATTTTTTCATTTTAATGTAATATAATATTTTTCATTTAATACGGCAAAAAAAGGCAGGTAAGACACACACACACACACACACACACACACACACACACACACACACACACACACACACACACACACACACACACACACAATTCACGTTATTTCTGGCCTCACTCATGTTTATTTTCTTACGTTTGCACGCTTTTTAAATGGAAAGTGCCGAAACCCACACCAAAATAACGCGTGCAAGCCGAAAAAATGGACATCAATTTGCTTACTGGCGAAGCTAGTAGTTAATGAATGGGTAGGCAAAAATCTTATCTTAAATTTTTTTTAAGGAATCACTAAAAGGATGGTGGGTCAAATCGGACGATGAGGTAGAGTTTGCTGTAACCGAATGGTTCCACAAACAGCCGTAAGAATTTTACTAGCAGGGAATCTACAGGTTAGTGCAACAGTGGAACTCATGTCTTAATGTTATTGGAGACTTCTTTTAAAATCGTTGAATAAAAAATGCTTTACAGCTCTATACGTGTGTCTATAGAACAATCCTTGTATTAGTCATACACAATAATACAACTGATTGAACTTCAAAATTTTAAACTTGATTAGTTTCTATATATATGTTTAATGTTACAAATAATTCAAATAACAATCTTGATCATCTGTTAGATCAGCGGAATAACAGTGACACTTTTAATAACCGCATAAAATAAACACTTAGAAACAACACAGGCGCTTTAACTTAACTGTTTGGACCACAGAAGTGAGGCATGCCTCAACGCTCTATGTGTACAGCGCGGGACAATCCCCCCTCCCTACACTTCCCTATCACACCACTACATTGCTTACATACGATGTATACAAAAAACGCTGAGGCAAGTTCAGGTTGCCTCATTCGCTTTAAACGAACTATGCCGAATCTCACCTGTCACCATCTAGCGGTCGCTCAATAAAGCACGTTTCGGTTTAATAAATTTGACAGTCGCAGTAACAATGTATAATCTTTACGTTATGTAGTTCATACGTATTTATAATTTTTATTCTACAGAATTTTTTAGGGTAGGCATTGCCTCAATTGCCTCCATGTAACTTCGCCACTGATATATATGTGTACAACGTTATCGGCAACAAAGAAGTAGTTTTTGTTAAAATTCCTTCACGGGATATTTGGCCGTAGTCCAATGTTTTCTACAAAACCAGACATTTCGGCAATGCCATCGACTTCCATCATCAGTGAAAATCGAGTGCGATAACGTGAGGTGGTTTACGTTAGTGACCACAGTACTGTGGTTAAGGCTGAAGCAGTAAGTAGAAAGAAGTAGTTTCTATGGTAATATTTCATTTCGAAAATGATTTTAAATATAAATCTTAGAATATGGAAGTCATGTATGGTTCTCCATACCGATTTTTTATTTTATCGAATCACTATCACTGTCTCTGTCATCACCTTTCACCATTTCTGTCATCTCTGATAACACTGGTCAACAAAAAATTTAATTTTTTGTTTGCTAAATGCAAGTGAATAACTGATTCTTATAGTATTTTTAGTTTGTTTATGGTTTCCCAGGAGTTGTTAGCCTAACCATATTTTGAACGATATTTTGGAACCAGGATTTCCACACAGCAACCTCAAAGTCATTCAAACTTTCTTCAAACGCAGGATCATTCATCAGTTTTCTTACTTGTGGTCCAACAGATATACCATCCTTAATCTTACCACCACTTAGGCTATATTAGGGAACTTGTTTTTTATAATCTGAAATCTTGTACCATTACGTTCCATTGCTTTAAAAAATTGTTCATTAAACCGAGCTGAAGTATATTATATATGGCGGAAGATAAACTTTTTCAGGTTTTACTAGTGCCTGACTTGTAACATTCTTCTCTCCTGCAGTCAGTGCCTCTCTCTTTGACCACTGCTTTTTTATGTAATGATTCTTTCTATCCCTGCTGTCCATTCACACAAGAAGCAACGGAATTTAGTGTACCCAAGTTACAATCCAAGTAAAAGTGCTATCACTTCCATTTAACCAACCAGTCAACAGCGTTACACATGAAGCACAGCAAGTATGAGGAGCCTACGATTTGTCCTGATCACCTAATTTCCATCCAAAATACAGTTAATATGACCATTTTATCAATGCAGTTATATTTCTTCTCTGAGACTTCAACGTTACCTCCACAAATACGCAATAAATATTTCTCACACTGAATTCTGCTTCATGTTATTGTATGACTCCTTCATGTGAGAAGCATAAGGTAAATTGATGGGTATTTATTTCTAGTGTGAAGTAGGACTGCTTTCAAACTAAGCTTTGAAGAGTCTATAAATAGACGCCATTCTTCAGGATGGTGCATATGTCCCAAAGCTTCCAGTAAAGAATTCACATCATTGCATTCCTCCTACTGGGAGAAAAAATTTTCAAATTCCGACTGCCTGTCACAGAAAACACTTATTTAAGTATTCTGCTGTAAAAGATTCCATCCTTTCAATCTTGATGCCAGTATTTCTGCTAGACTCTTTGATAAATTTAGATCACGAACGAGGTCATTTAATTCTGACTGATTAATTAAGTGAGGTTCAGTATATGTATTTTTCAAAAAAAGTATATGTATCTTCTTTCTTCATCACCTCATAAGTCTGCACAAGGTTTAACATTAGTAACACCTTTATTTTCGTCTAAGTTCCATGTTTCTGGTGGTACTGGAATTGAAAGCTCTGGACTGTGTGTCACTGGCCTTATAGCAGTGGGGATATCGGGGTATTTAACGTTATCTCTAGTCTTAGCTGTTATCCCATATAACAGTCCGTGGTGTGGTCATTCGGTTCTCTCCAAATCATTGGAATTGCAAATGGCGTGTGACGAGATCCATTTAGCCAATCGGTCAACAGCGTTACACATGAAGCACAGCAAATATGAGGAGCCCAACATTTGTCCTGATCACCTAATTTCCATCCAAAATACAGTTGATATGACTATTTTGTCAGTACAGTTATATTTCTTCTATGAGACTTCCACGTTACCTCGCCAAATAGGTTACGTAGCAGAAATTGTTTGGACGACTGATGCAATTTCGAGGCTTTGTTAATATATGATAGCTAACACTAGTCCACCAGTCTACAGAAATAGAATTATAAACAATATGCTATGAGTAATGGATGAAATGCTTACATTAAGAAGAAAATAGGAGTGACGAATCGTACATTCTTGTTTGTTTTCATTAGTGTGTACCTAAATAACAATAGTGATGACTATTCACTAACCCAAACAATTATATTTGCCTTATCAATTTAGCTGCAGCAATAATTAACCAAAGCTAATTTATTGATATTATATTCAAGTTCACAAAATTCTATGTATATAGAGTTCGTGCATAGTACTTGCTAAAAAATAAAAAGGTCAGCTTTAAAAAAAAAAAAATGAGGCTTATAGAGAAATTCTGACTACACATTCAGAATCAGCACCCAAAAATACTGTTACGACGGTCAACTGATCGTCGTATGGTACAGTGGAAAACAAAATACAAGACGCCAATTAAGTGACTAATCACCAGCTTTAATTATCACAATTAAATAGTTTGTAATCAACAAAATAGTCTTTTACAACAAATCAAATAAAAATTGTTCACACACAATAAAAATGTCAACTAATAGAGTCCCGCACAATTATAAAACACAGCACTTCACTACAATACTTCGAACCGCACTGGAATAAATCGCCAACCTAACTGACTTGACCGTCGCTGAATACCTATATTTATACTTCGCCGATATTCCAGAATAATCTGCCACTTTGAATGACTTGTTAAACAAACAGGCGCTCTCGAGAATTCACTAGAAACAGTGTCCTTGAACACACTGCGCTGACCGGTATGGTCTGGTATAGACTCGATAGTTGACGCGTAGCAGCAATGTACACATTGCACCCGGGATAGTCGGGATACTTGTAGAACGTTACGTATTACATAACACTTTTTCCGCATCACGTAACAATACATAAGAATTGGCAGAAGTTGAAGATTTAACAGAATCATTGTTAACCAGTGCACTCCTCTGAACTTCTAACTGTTAGTGGTAGTTTCTGCCCTACAGACTCAAATGGTAGTTGCCAATGAATTGAGTGTTTTCAAAGTAAAACTGCGTGTTTGAAAACGAATCGTCTCGATCCGCAAATGCCTGTACTTTTCAAATATTGTCTTTTGATTTATCAATCATAAAACCTATAGAAAGTTGCTTTTTTGTGTCTTATTGAAGAAACTTAATTTTCTTAAAATTTGGTGAGTAAGAGTACAATACATTCTATTTTAAAGAAAATATTTATAGTAATATAAGTTGCATACAAAACAATTTTAATAAAACAAGAATAGAGGAAGTCGTCGAAAGATATTCTTACGACGGTCTCAAGGATCGTCATATTGTACAGTGGAAACAAAATACAGACACCAATGAAGTCACTAATTACCAACTTTAGTCACAAATAACAATCTGAAATCAACAAGGTACTCTTGTACAATAAGTCAAGTTAAATTTGACCACACGCAATAATAATGTCAACTAATAGAGTTCCGCACTAATTATAACACAATAATCACTTTTCACTAATCCACAACAATCACTTGACCCGCACTCTACAATCTCACCAGGTGTAACTAACTCTAAGCCGGCCGCTGTTGCTTATGTAGGTACCGCAGATGTTCCAGAATAGTTTTCCATACTGCTGGCGGCATGCCAACATAATTTGGGTAATTAAGAGTGCTCGAACAGTCACGAAGCTACTTGAGTGAACGGCCTTGACTCAGACACCGCACGCTGGGCTAGCCGAGAAACGTGTAGAACTTTTACACAACTGCACCTGCCGACTTTTCGAGAGCGTTACGTAACTGCCGTAGCATATGCTTAGGTGCAAGTGACTGTAAATTATATTTAAAAACAGTTTACTTTATGGGAAGATTGTAGAGAGAAATTTTGCAGTTATCCTCCATTTTTTATTTTTAGTTTACTGTACTATAATTTAGACATACTAATTTTCAATATAGTTTTAGATTTTTAAGTTAAGGAAGAGAGAAAGAGCTCAGCTCGGTAAATTTTTCGTATTTTATTCGTATATATTCGGTACACTATTTTATTTCGTATTAATGATGAAGTTTACTAAACTTCGTATTCTTAAAAAATTTAGTTTACTATTTAAAAAAAAAAAAATCATAATTTATTTACTGAACAGACTTTCTTTATACGGATTTCGCTTTTGGTCTAGTTTTTGTTGCTGAAATAATATCCAGTAATCAAAGACTGTGCTGAATTATAGTATCGTCCTTTCCGAATGACTGAAAGTTGATTGGCATATGTGGATGGCAGTCTGCGAAGGCCAATGTTGAGTTCAGCACGATGCAATTGACAATAAAAGGTCACCCAGACTCTGTTGTAGTAATCGTTGTCTTTTACTGTGGGACCCCGTATCCAATGTGTAACGATTAAAAAAAGTATATGATTTCAGGAGTAAAATAACGTTTTGAAATCGGTGCGACTGATACCAGCAAAAGGTTGTATTATTGGAACTTACATTGTGCAATTTGGAAATGTTATCAAATTTTGTTTGAAAAATGTTGTTAGAACACTATGTCAAACACAACCGGTTGTACTAAGCAGCGTCCATTAACAAGATGGCAGTAAAAGGTACTCGATTAGACCTATTATATGTATTGCTGTAACTGTTAACGATTATGAAATTAATCAGTTAACCGTCAGTTAATCATTACTGATGAAATTTAATACAATGTAAAGTCTAAAATTATTTATCTTATGACATTCACGATGTCTGATAGTATGCTTACGATTTCTGATAGTAATTACCGTGCCGACATAGAGCTCAACGCCAAATCTGCATCCAATTACAGATTGGAGATGCACAAACAGCTTATCTTTGACTGCACAATCGCCTCACTAGGCGTGCGCCCAGATTTAAATATTTAATTTCTCTTAAACATCGTAATCGCTGTTATCTTACATAAAAAAATAATTTAACTTGAATTTGTTACTATATTTTGAATACAATTATTTGTTTATTTATTGTAATGTAAGAAATTGCGTTCTTTAAAATATCGAATGATAATTGTGTACGTTATGATTACCTTCTATCGTAGTTTCATGATTATGCTTTATGAACAACACTATTTTAATTGAGTCAATAACTACTACTACTACTACTACTACTACTACTACTACTAAATAAGTCTACTGAACTATAGTAGATGAAGTAAAGCGGATATATTAACACAGACAAAATCATAAAAAATTTCTATAAGTTAAAAATTGCTTTACAAACAATTGTTAAATAAATAATCATCATGAAATCGATTACAAATAGACAACCCTGAGTTATTGATTTACGCAGATTAGAAAGCATGTGAGTGTAGGGGGGGGAGAGAGAGAGAGAGAGAGAGAGAGAGAGAGAGAGAGAGAGAGAGAGAGAGAGAGAGAGAGAGAGACTACATGTGTAAAAAAATAGTTTTCTTTCAAAAATGTTTCGTGTAAATTTGTGTAAGAAAAATGAAAATTCATTTTTTGTTTTATTTCATTTTCTGTTTATTCAAATTTTGCTAACGTGATTTTAAAGAAAATTCCAGCAATTATGTTTATTTCATTTTTTCTACTAAAATCGTAAAGGAAGTAATTTTAAATGCAGTAAGGTTTCAAAATGACAATTTGAAAGTTATTTCCGTCAGGTGAGAAAATTAATATACGTAAACTTAACAGGCAAAACTTAAGAATGCTCTGAGTGAATATTTCATAAGAAGAGAATTTCCCATGTGAAGAAATTTCCATGTTTTATAAGTCATTACCCTCTTAGGTCAGGATTAAAATCACATATGTAAACATGCGCGCGCGCGCACCCCACACACGTGCACGCATTATATATTTTTAAACATAAAAATTTTAATTGTTTTCGAAAACGGACTAAACACGATTTTGAGGAATAAATTGTATTAATGGAACTTATCTTCTTTGCTAATCACATAGAGTAGTTTTGATTTACCAAAATGAATTAGCAAAGAATTTCTTACCTTTAGTTTTTTCATGCCCTTTCCAAACGACGGGAAATATAGACTTTTCCGTAAATATTTTCCCTACTTTTTAAACATGTTTCTAGCTATAACAATACACATGAAGTTTCCTGGAAATTAGGGTTCTTATTTGTTAGGCTTTTAATGTTATTTTAGGTTTATTAAATAATCACATTGAACGGAAATATACCTATATAATTGTTGTATGTTGTATCTGCATAACGGAATTTCACCAATTGTTGAAAGTTTCTGTCAGATTATTTTCGGTATAATTGTTTGTACATCGCAAGGATTTAGCCATATACAATCGTGCGCAAGGGAATACACTGTATTAAGGTACGCTGCATTGATGTGAGAAGCTGCATCAACACTGGAGTGAAAGCCTTCACGTTTATTGAAAAATTAGTGGAACATGAATTAACAATTGTATAATTATACAGACATAAGCGATGCTGGCAATTTGATGGCAAAATCATTCAATTTGATTTTCTGTACCATTTAAATTTTACGATACCGAGCCTTGGTCAAGCTTTCGTTCGACTGTGCCGTTCAAAGTTTTAGGTATGTAGCTCACAGCTCGTTTAAGTAGTTAAAACATCAAAGCTTCCATTACTTTACATCAGAGATAAAACAGGAGTAAATACTGACAGAACTCCTATCATTTTATACTTTTATTTTTACCATTAGCTAATATAAAGTAAATCTTTAGTGCAGAAGCCCGTTGTTAGCCTTGGACTGCCAGAGGACCGAGAGGTAGTCTTGAGAGGGAACGTTGCTTGCTTAGTTCCCAGCCATAATTGTGACGTTCTCTGCCAGGAGGCGTTGCACGTTTCGCTACTCAGTTGACCTCATATGGTGTTCGCTAGTGAACACCATTCACAGTTTACACGGGATTCTTGCACAGGAGGCGAGAATGTTATGATCTAGAAGATCACGGAGGAAGTTATTATTAAATGCAAACTAGTAAAACACCTTTTTAGTAAGTAATTAATTTCGGATGCCTTAGCTTCATCTGTATTTTATTATTTTTATTTTTGTACAAACATACAGTTATTTCCGATAGGTACACGGAGTAAATTGTAAAACAAGCATGAGGGCATACCAAAATGTATCAGTATTTTATGTTATGGTAAACTTATAATGTAAATTATAATGTGTAAGTGTTCTGTTGTCCAGGCCCGGATTTCCCACTAGGCACACTAGGCACGTGCCTAGGGGCGGCAGGCTCAGGGGGGCGGCACGAGGTGAAAATTTATTTGTTAAAATTTCATGTTTTCGGTTTTTTAATTACAGTATTTGTATTGCGCACTTGCATTATGGGCAAATTAAAGAAAATGGTTTTGAAATAACCTTTAATTATATCATTGAATAACACAGTATTGACACTGGGCCTATCAATAACGGTGGTTTCACCATCATTTAATTTCTACAAAATTGTGTTGCTTCCCAAAAGTCTATCATTACCCGTGGCATCAATAAAAAAAAAGTCTTAGGGCATCGTATTGTTCTAGAAGTCTAGATACAACCATATGTAAGGAAAGCTTTTAAAAACTATTAAAAAGGTTGACAGTTTTTTCAAACCTGTAGACAAACTATATAATGTGGAAGGAGACTCGCGTCAACAGTATAATATTGCATCTGGTTGTGAAAATTTTGAAAAATCTAATGTAGATAATAGTGGTTTTGATTCTGAAAACAATGAACACTTAAACAGTGAGAGTAAAAGTGTGGATTTTAAATAGAACGAGGCTAATAAAACTGACGTTAAATGTGAAGTAACCAATAAATGTTCAGATATCTTAAATACTAATGACACTGTTAGTGATGATCCTATTGAGTGGACAGTTGATGATACGACAGTTGAATTACTTTTACGCAAAGGTATTAATCAGAACAAGGAATGTGACTTTCAAAATTCCTAAAGAGTTTTTGGCAGTAGGACCAGATATTTACATAAAAGAATCTTTAACCGAAAATTATTAAATGGGGAATCGACTTCAAGAGATATTTAGTTTACTCAAAAAGTACAGGCTCAGTATTTTGTGCTTCGTGTAGGTTATTTCGAAAATCAAACACAGCTTCTAAGTTAGCCACTGAAGGCGTATCGGACTGGAAAAATATTGGGAAAATATTAACTGCTCATGAAAATTCTCAAGAACATATGAATTCTAAACTGACATTGTTAACCCGGAGAAAATGCCTAGGAACTCTAGAAAAGCACTATGAATCGTATGTGGATAGCTACAGAAAGTACTGGAGAAATGTACTGAAAAGAGTATTTGCTGTTGTAAAAAAGTTGGCAAGTCGAAGACGTCCCTTTCGAGATGATGAAATATTTGGTTCTCTGCACAACGGTGAATATATGACGTCTCTAGAACTAATATCTGAATTCGATCCATTTCTAGCTGATCACATTCAGAGATTCGGTAATCCAGGCTCAGGACGAACCTCCTACCTTTCTTCAGTTATATGTGATGATGAGATCGAATTACTTGCTTTTACTTTACAGTAAGAAAAATCATAATTGACGATGTAAAACTAGCTAAGTACTACTCCATAATAGTAGTCTCAACACCCGATGTAAGTCACACTGATCAATTATCCTTTGTCTTAAGATTTGTAGAAGAAAATGGCAATCCCGTTGAACGTTTTCTTTTATTTTTGCCTCATAAATCAGAGAATTTAGCTAATGCTGTGATGACTGTTTTTGTTGTGTCAAAACTCTATTGATATTGCTGACTGTAGAGGACAATCGTATGATAATGCCAGCAATATGTCAGGAGTATATAACCCCTTGCAAGCGCGCATCAAGGGTGAAAATCCGAAAGCACTTTTCGTACCTTGTTCAGCACACTCTCTTAATCTAGTAGGCACTTGTGCTGCAAGTTGTTGTCCGGAAGCATGTGCATTTTTTAACTTAACTCAAAATGCGTATAACTTTTTCACTGCATCTACCAAGAGGTGGGAAACTTTACTAAGTTTTAGTCAACCTAAAAGTAAAACAATCAAGAGTTTGTCTGATACCCGTTGGAGCGCTAGAGAAGAGGCCTGTAAGAGCCTGTGCGGGAATTTAGAAAGTGTGATACTGGCTCTGGAGCATTACGAATATGATACTAATGAGAAACCGTTAGTAAGGAGTGAAGCATCGGAATTATTGAAGTCTTTGAACAGACTTGAAACAACATTGATGATGGAACTGTGGTGTGACATTTTAGACAGATTTGAGAAAGTGAGTCAAACTCTCCAAAAAGTTGATACTTCACTTGAAAAAGTAGTAATACTGTATGAGTCTTTAATCACGTTTATTGCTTCCCTGCGGGAAATGTTTGGTGGATATGAAAAACGAGCAAAGAAACGTTGTGAGATGAACTCTGAGTCATTCAACAAACGACAAAGAAAAAGGAAACACCACGCTGATGAGAACAATGAGTCTGAAGTTATTCTTCATGGAAGAAAAGTTCAAGGTGGACACGTTTTATACAGTACTCGACCGATTAAAATCTGAGTTGCATAGAAGGAAAAATGCCTATGACTCAATAGCGGAAAATTTTGTAGTTTTTAAGGAACTGTCTACCACGCCATCTGCAACTGTCATTGAACGTGCTAATAAACTTCAATCTTTGTACAAAAATGATCTTGAAGAGTCATTTGCTAATGAATGTGTCCATTTTGCTGGACTAAAAAAAAAATGCTGATATTAAGAACACCCCACTGCATATGATGTTATTCATGCGACAAGAGCAACTTCAATCAACATTTCCAAATATTGCAATAGCTCTTCGTATGTATTTGTGTACAGCCGTCTCTAACTGTTCGGCAGAACGTACGTTTTCTGGTATAAAAAGAATTAAATCATGTGTTAGATCCACAATGAATGAGGAAAAACTCAACTCACTCTCAATCCTGCATGTTGAGGGAGAACTTTTAAACAGAGAACAAAATAACTTTGAAGACCTTATTGAAGAATTTTCACTGATCAATGCAAGACGAAAGCCAATGTAAAATCAAGTCATTTGTGTAATTTGGGATCTTATTCGATCACTCTTAAATTATTTGTTATATATATTCAATTTACATTACTTTCATCGATTTTACTATGTTTGATAATAAAACCAAACCATGTAGGTCTATAAATAGACATATATAAAGAAAGTAGGCCTACGTATATTACTTGTTATAAAACTAATCTATGTGTTACTAAAGTGTACACGTAAATAAATATTAATAAAAGTTAAAAAAATGTAGTCTTTTTCACAATTCCATCACATTTCCCTTTTAAATTTAAGATCAAATGAGATATTCGCAATAGAGATAGTTGAAATGACTATTTTCAGCAACTTTTTTTCAGCAGTCAAGGAGAATTGAATATATAGAAGTTACTTGTTGGGAGGGGGCGGCGCTAACTATAGTGCCTAGGGGCGGCAGGACACCTAAATCCGGGCCTGCTGTTGCCTCCCAAATAAGTATCACAGGTACGTAGGCCTAAGGCTACACAGTACTGTGAGCATGAAAAATTACCTTGTACGCGTATGTTCATCACTCAAAGCAAACAAGAAAGTTAGGTGGGAGTAGGTCGAAAGCTTCACTAAATTTGTCAGTGTGATGCCTTGTGAGGCACACTATGCAACTATTGAGACAATGTACGAGAGCAAACTGACACATGGAAGGTCATGCATGTAAGCAAGTCACACAAAAGTTAGCTTTCCACAGAGAAAGTGCATAATTAACAGCATGTCTGTGGGAACATGCAATTGTGTAGCTGAACTCTACTCAGCCCCCGACTCTCTGTAAATTACAAACAAGTGCTCAAGCTTTCAAATCGTAAACCATTTGTAATCAGTAACGTTTCTTTTTTACTTTCATTTCTATTTTTATTTGTTTATTTGTATTTGTTTTATTTAAATCAGTTTTTTGACAGTCATATCTTAATGCAGGGAGCACGATTGATAAATTCTTTCAGTAGTTCACGCTTCTCTAATAGAAACTGTTACTATTCAAAAAGAATTTAGACCTATTCAGGTATATACTGTAGTGCCTTTTCTCCTTGTTACGTGACAATTTGTTTGACCACGAGGCGTTATATTCTCAACTTTTGTACATGTCATGACCAGTTCTACACAATGATACGCGCACGCTACATAATGTTCCATGTTATCTTTATTCTAACGTAACAACATATCGTCAGTATATTAAAAAAAAAGAAACCACTTTTAAAAAATACATTTTACTTTTGTCTGGTGTATTACACTTTTATAGAAACGTCTGTTCCTTCTGACTTTTTGATAAAAGCCTTACATTTATTAAAAATTAATTCTGCATAATACTGCAGAAACAAATACTGCAAAGTAACATAAAGAATACTAAGTATCATTTGAAATGTGTAAGGGCGTGCATATAATTTTTCAAAGCTTGTAAATTTGATATAATGTCCAGTTAATCTTGCAAGCAGTAACGCGATGACAAACTTGAGTTGAATGTGACAGGTTATTTGTAAAGACAAATCAATTTTCTTTCAGGGATACTGATTCAATTCGAATTACTTTAATAAACATTTTTAAATTAATTTTTCAATTAGGCCAGATTTGAGTTTATTTAATTAAAAATCCATAAATCCATAATACATTTGCAGCACGCTCACGATCGGTGTACGTGATGTTGGAGTGCTCGATGGGATAAAGGTGGGCTCACCACTTCATTGTCATTTCTTCCTTGCATTAATCCATTTTAATTAAACTTAATAAACACATCACACGTTATTTAAATGAAACGATTTTCCTTTGATGTCCTACTGTCGGCACTTAAACATTTCTGATGACACTTACTGTCGGCACTTAAACGTTTCTGATGACACGTAATGTTTACAGTTTCTTATCATATTTTCAAATTATTAAAACACAATGCAAAACGTAGGTGAAACAGTCGCATAATATCATTTCGATATACTAAAACATTTAACAGTTAAAATTCAGTTTAACAAAGTGTCACAACTAAGTATATCGTATAGGACTTTTTTACAAAAAATAAGTAAAAGCATCAGATATTTGAATAAGGGTGATAGGAAAATAAAGCTTATTTCGCTCCCGCGTTAACAAAATTAGATTAGTGTAGTAACTTGCTACTTAAAATGGTGTATGGATTGTCCACGAAATGGTTACATTTTCAGACATAACTTCATCCTTATTTATTTTTTAAACATAACAGGTAATATTTCAGTAACATACCTACTACTATTTATTGTATGTACCCTATACCCACTATAGGCACTATGCGCGATATATTTTACTATATCATCTTATAGTACGCATTATTTAAATTTGTAGGTACTACATAACTTATAAATACATTTATACATACATAACTTATTTAAATAATGTAATACGTGTATTTGTTAAATCTGAACAAATATAATTTTTTTTAAATCGAAAATAGTTTCCATTGCAAATGATTTCGTTGCCTTAAGCATTTTAGACAGGTAAACATAGTATTCCATATTAGGCATTTATTCTATCCAGTTAAGTAGATGAATAATTACTTTTACTGTTATTATTTATCACCGACTTCCCGGTGGTAACGGTTAACGATTAACCGAAATAAAAATTTCAAATTTGACGTAATATGTAGACTATAAATTAAAAATACACGTTAGTTTAAAAAATTTCAACAATTGTGTATTGTCAATTCATTAACGTAAATTCGTAACTCCACGAGAAATTTATAGAGAAAATTCCGTAAGAAATTTGTTCTTCTGCTGTAAAAACAAGGAACTTCTTGATGCTTAGAAATATGAATAACAATTTATGTAATAAGTTTATATTATTCGTACATCCAATTTTCATGATTTATAATTAATTTGAGCATTTGAGCATTCTTAAACAGCTACATTGTAGGCAACGTCTTTAAAAAGATGACATGTAACTGACTGTCTCATGTAACTGACATTTTTAGTCTTTATGTCCATATTACGCAAATTTTACTTATTAAAGTAATCGTCTGCTGAAAAAGTAAATGGCTATCTACGAAAAAGTAATTATTCTATTAAAAACCGAATAATTTAGATGATTTTGCTTTGATCATATTCTTACAGGAAACGAGACCTATTCATTTTATTAAACCATACGTCCTAGAAATAGGATGAATTTTTAAAATTTACTAACCATTTATAGCAATAAAGTAATATACTTGAACTGAGCATGTAAACAAAAATTTCCTTACATCCTGTGAAATCTAAACCATTACCCAGTACGAACATGATTAAAAATAAGAAATTAAATTTTTATCGTTAACTTGTTTACCTGGTCATACGTTACACCGCATTTTAAGCCACAGGTGCAGAGTGCTTTTTCGAAAAAAGAAAAGAGGAAACGGTAATTGTATAATGCTTTTTTCTTAAATAATGTTGCATTAGGTGTAACTGCATTATTCGTAACCTTATGAGTTTGAGAGTCTCTTCAAAGTGTTAACAGTTAATGCACGGACTGTCGCTTGGGTACACACACTGAAAGAGGTTTAATCGTTCAGGTTCTTCACTTGACTGAAAATTTAAATGAAGAGAACACAACATTCTTGATCAGCTTAGTTTTCATTTTATCTTAAAACTTGTGGGTAACGTTTATTACAACAACTAAAAATATTGTAATTCTTACGATGTTAAAATACCTCCTGATTGTGTAATAAACGAAAATAACCGCGTTAAAAATTTACAGATATTACGTGGAGCGGAATGTGGTGTAAGAAGTGTAGGCCTCTAGGGTTGTATCTGGAACTGAGACCAGATGATATCGCCTTGTGTTTTAAATATCACATGAGTTTCTGCGGCATCGTAGCCATAATAACGGTAGTAAATCAGGTGGCGGCTGCTCAAGCGGTCCCTTGCCACCTTGCCTGCACTAACCCCTTAATCAATTGATGTTTTACTCTCTACCCTCAGTAATGTCATCACCAAACAAAACAAATTCTGTACATGTTTCCACCAGCCGCCTCTTACTTGTAGTTGCTTCAAATAGGACGCTATATCATTGATGTTTTTCATGCTGGCTAAGCACATTATGATGACAGAAAAAAATGAGACTGCTTTTCAATAACAGCTTGTGTTATGGCAATTTTTGATTACAGTATATGTGACATGTTGGTTATTTTCTGAATTGTTTAGGAAAATACTACATATAAAAATGCAATTACCTATTACAAAAAGTTCATTCTTTCATTAGGAGTATGTGAATTAACTGTCTGTAGATAACTAATTAAGGGGACCAGAATTAGTTTTATACAACTTATTCGGGTCCCAAATTGCTTTTAGATCAAATTTTTGTAGATCAAATTGCTTGTTGCTACTCGTTTAGTGCGTTACACTTTGTTGTAAGTTCGTAATATAAGCCGCTGCATTAAAGTTATGTACATGCACAATTAAATACTATTTTTATTAATTTTAATTAAAATTATAAAAACTTGCTAAATGCATAACTTAATAAACTCTCTCAAGTAATTACGAGTAAACGGACATGCCATGTAACATAGTAAAACGATGTTTAGTTTTCCCTGTATTCAAAAAGGATTATTTATAAAAAATAATTAGTTTGACGAGTTAGACTACTTAAATTTAAGTTATTAGGCCTATTGTTGTAGCAGCTGGAGAAGGATGCGTAATTATACAACGTGTTCTCTGCAAGATAACTGCTGAAATTTCTAACAAAGTATAGTTAAAGCTGACGATTGTAACAAATAACGGACTTATAGATTCAGCTGTTATAACAAGAACGTCAACGGGAGGATATTTCCTCACACCGTAATTATCATAAAACATAATCAGAACACACACACACACACGTCATCAACCACATCATAAAATCGTTAGCACTAACTGTTCATGTCTAATTACCATCATTTTTTATGAGATTTTGTCCCGCTATCGACCTTGGCTTTTCTCGTCTCTTGTATTTTTGCTTTTTCCAAAACTTTTTCGTCCTTTCACCACGTTCTTTCTTCCTTCCTTCTTCCTTCTGTCCAGACAGTCTTTTGTTTATTTTAACCCTTGAATCCTTTAATCCTTTCCCGCTATTATTTGTTGGTCGTGCAATAATCTTTTCTGTAGTATTTATACTCCTATTCTTTCGTATTATTTATTTGAATTTCTCATTTCGGAGTTTTTTGTATCGTTTCAAGAACTTATGTGTTCCTTGCATCATTGATAGGATGATAGAAATACAGTTACTGTACCATTATTTACTTACTTTGTAGTCGCAAAGTATTGTTTCAGTAATTTAGTTAGTCCTACTGAAGTCTCCCATGGTAATTTTTTGCAGTTTAATAGATTGGTACTTGTTATTCGATTTTATGAAAATTCATATCCCTGTAATTTATTAAGCTAATTACTGACATAACTTTAATAATTCCTTTTTTCCAGTCATGATAAAGTCTATCTCGTTCTTTACCGTTTGCGATTTTCTGTTCTATTTTCCCTTACAGAATATATAGGTATATAACCCTTCTACAAATCTGTATACAGTACTATTGTACAAATCAGTATGCGCAAGACTTCTCTTGTTTATTGTAACCTTGTGTTCTTTCAAAGCCTATCATAAAATCCAAAGTGACGTACATTATTCCTAAACTTATCTCTTCCTCACTTTCGTATTAGTCACCGATGACCATGTCTAAGTCAAACGTTGTGTATTTCTACTGCCTTCACTACTGCTTCCTCACCATCACTACTTGCAAACGACAATACGCTTGGATTTTCGCTTCATTTAATTGTTTGTATACTTTATGAAATTGCTTCTGATATATGCAACGATTCCATTATGTTGTTTTCTATATTTTTATTAATAACAAATCTTACATCCTTTAGAACTCCCATTCCGAGTTCCATTTTCATTCACTGTGTTCGCGTTTCTTAGTTTTAGTCCTTACCTTATCTTCCAACGTTGTAGAACATGCTATTTGACGTTCTTTAAATTCTCCTTCAACTCCTGTAGCGATTTTCTGTTTGGAAACGTTGGACGTTGGAGGTACCCAAAAAGGACTTGGTAAACGGTTCTTTATTGTACTTGCGGTTTACTAACAATCTGTACTGAATGATCACCGTAATCGCTTCAGTAAGGAAGTTGCTACGCCCTCAGTAATAAAGATGAATGTTTTCGAATTTTTTAATGACACAAAGAACGGCATGAATGGACTGATTGTCAAAAAAACAATGATAGAAAATGAAAACTGTACGGGAATATGTGTTGGGAGTGCATGAATATAAACAGAGGCTATGAAATTCCAAATATATCTAATGAACCTAGTGAACCTAGAAAGTACAGTGACACAGAAAGTACAATTACCGGAAATAACTTCTATCTTTAGATTTATGATTTGTTTTCGAAACCTAGTTTAATGGTTTAGTGATAAAGTAGCGTTAGGTGATAAAGTGACTTCTTCAATTACAGTGGTTAGTAATTCTAAATATATCTACTAAAACTAAGTATATCTAAATATGTGTCCAGTAGTTTTTACTTCAGTAAAAATTTTAAATAAATAATTTTAGTTTGGGGAGGCAATTTTTAGGTATTAACGAAATGTGTGTAATGTTCCAGCATCTGATTAAATTCAGTCAAACATATACAAAATATTATAACAACAGTAACATTCCCCAACGTTCTGACGTGTTAAAGATGATAAATAAGATGTTTCGACTTTATCGACAAATGGCCAATGGACCTACGTCGGCAGCGATAGAATCCAGCCAGCTTAACACTGGCAGTCTGCCTGTTGCTCGTAATTACGTTTTACTTCCATATTCCTTAAGGAATGGAAGTATGGTGATGGCAAAAAAAATCGTGTTCGAGATTATTGCAGATTCTGATTCTACTACACTCAAAACATGAAAAAAAGTCGTCTTCCGAAAAGTGTCTGTGTGTCTGTCTGTCTGTCTGTCTGTCTGTGTGTCTGTCTGTCTGTCTGTAGATTTTTTTCTATGGCAAACGATAACTGCCGCAAATTCAAACAGAATCAAATAATTTTTTGCATGCAGCTCGGATTTGCAGAGTACTCGCGACCTATTGTTTTTGGTGAAGATCGGTTGAGGGAAAGGGGTAGTTTACCTGCAACGGTTTTTTTTTAGCAAGGGTAATTTTGTTTGTTTGGCAAACGATAACAGCCGCAAATTCAAACAGAATCAAATAATGTTTCGCATACAGCCCTGAATTGTAGAGTTCTCAAGATCTGTTGATTTTGGTGAAGATCGGTTAAGGGAAAGGGGTAGTTTACCTGTAACGTTTTATGTTTTAACAAGTGTATTTCCTATGGCAAACGATAACAGCCGCAAATTCAAACAGAATCAAATAATGTTTCGCATACAGCCCTGAATTGTAGAGTTCTCAAGATCTGTTGATTTTGGTGAAGATCGGTTAAGGGAAAGGGGTAGTTTACCTGTAACGTTTTATGTTTTAACAAGGGTATTTCCTATGGCAAACGATAACAGCCGCAAATTCAAACAGAATCAAAAGATTATTTGCATACAGCCCTAAATTGTAGAGTTCTCAAGACCTATTGTTTTTGGTGAAGTTCGGTTGAGGGAAAGGGGTAGTTTACCTGCAACGTTTTTTTAACAAGGGTATTTTCTATGGCAAACGATAACAGCCGCAAATTCAAACAGAATCAAATAATGTTTTGCATACAGCCCTGATTTGTAGAGTACTCAAGACCTATTGTTTTTGGTGAAGATCGGTTAAGGGAAAGGGGTAGTTTACCTGTAACGTTTTATGTTTTAACAAGGGTATTTCCTATGGCAAACGATAACAGCCGCAAATTCAAACAGAATCAAAAAATTATTTGCATACAGCCCTAAATTGTAGAGTTCTAAAGACCTATTGTTTTTGGTGAAGATCGGTTGAGGGAAAGGGGTAGTTTACCTGCAACGTTTTTTTAACAAGGGTATTTTCTATGGCAAACGATAACAGCCGCAAATTCAAACAGAATCAAATAAAGTTTTGCATACAGTCCTGATTTGTAGAGTACTCAAGACCTATTGTTTTTGGTGAAGATCGGTTAAGGGGAAGGGGTAGTTTACCTGCAACGTTTTTTTATCAAGCGTATTTTCTATGGCAAACGATAACAGCCGCAAATTCAAACAGAATCAAATAATTTTTTGCACACGTCCCTCAATTGTAGAGGTCTCAAGGACTTTCGATTTTGGTGAAGATCGGTTAAGGGGAAGGGGTAGTTTACCTGCAACCTTTTACGTTTTAACAAGAGTAAAGTACTTGAAAATTTATTTAAACTTTTTCAAACAATGGTTGGTTTATTGCCAAGCAATAAAATTAAAATTTTTTCATTTTAATGTAAATCATGTATAAGAGAAAATATATCGCGCTTGGCAGGCGATATTAAGATTTAAATATAAATCTTAGAATATGGAAGTCATGTATGGTTCTCCATACCGATATTTTGTTTTAGTTATTATAAACTATTCAAAAAAATATTCCGAGCATTTATAATCCGAAACTGAATTGTTAGAATTGCCGTTAAAATATAATAGTTCAGTACAGTTTTGATTAATCTGTATGCTGGGAAGTTATTTAGCCTACAAATTACAAAGAAACGTCGGTTCAGTAAAATTTTTGTCTACACGTCTTATGAAAAAAGATAATTAAGAATTTTATCTTAACAAAAATAAAATAACGAAAAATTAAGAAAATCGTAAGCCTAGCAGTAGACTACAGTAAATTAAATATAACAATAGTAATCACGGAAAACATTGCTGTAAGCTGAGCTACTCAGTTTCTATGGTATAACCAGAAACACATTGTATCTAATCATATTTAATATAACGATATATGACTTAGTATAGAGCACTTTAATACCACAGATTAGTGGTCACGTAAACACGAAAGTAGAATTCGAAAATATTATAAAAGAATGATTAAAGTATCAAGGGGATACGTGTAGTGTGGTATATGCTGATATGAAGTAAATAAGATTATGATAAAGAATTAGAAAGTTGTAATTACGTAGAAAGTAGAAGTAGGGCGTGTGCTGAGGAAAGTATGAGACATGTTTTCCTTAACAGCTCCCGAGGGAAGTGTTGAAAAATTTTTGTTAACCACCTCCAACTTCCCATTAGTTATGATATTCTCCCTTCTCGCTTCTAAAACTTATGCACAATTTAAAAATAATCTACTTAAAACGAAAATTTTGGAGTTTGCGTTAAGTATTACTGAGTTTGCTCATTTTCGCAAAATGTCAGTGCTTAATCTAATTTAAAAAAATATTAGTAAAAAAATGTATTTGTCAATGTCAGTCTAACAGTACTACAGTATTACCGAATAATAATTTATGTGATTGTAACCAAAACGAAAATAACGTCTATATTCAGTGAAGTTAGCAAAGAGGATTAAAATATCACTGGATAGAAACAGTGAAAATTAAACATTTTAAATCAACAAAATAATGAAATAAAATGACAAATTAAAATTCTCGTAAGCTTATAAAATCTCTGAATAATGTAACAACTTTTGATAATGTAAAAGACTTGCTAAATAAGTTACAACATTTATCGCATAATCTAGGTATACTTCTAGATGTAATGCATGTTACTATTTTTTACTTTCATACATTACTATGTAAACATATTAAAACAAAAGAAATTAAAGTACCAGAACAAGGACAAATTTGTATATTTTCTTGTGTTTGAACTTAACGTTATTATTTTTTTAATCTAGTTTATAAAACTAACCGCATACTTATTAACGTAATTTTCGTTATTATTTTCTAGGCTAGGAATTACTTATTCTCTGAAGTACAAAGATACACGCCATTTTGTGAGCGCTGTCCCCACTGACTAAATCAACAATGTTCATAATATTGGCAATGATTCATATTTGTGACATCACGTAGAAGAACTTATTTATTGCTCGGAGCTTTATAAATTGGTGGGGGGGGGGGTAACGTCTTATGACTGAACCTGTACGGATAATTAGCTGTGCATTTGTTTGCCTTGGTGAAGAAAACGTTCTCGTTTGCGGTAGAGAGCTCAGTTGAAACTTTTACTAAAACACACAGAGAACTGTTACTTGCCGGTACAGACTACAATGGAACACATGTACTATGTGAGTAGCAGATAGCACCAGGTCAGTGCTTCAACCTAAACTAAGTCAGAACAACAACAAATGGTACAACAGCACTATTTACCAAACTAATTACCAAAATTACTGTACCAAATGTAATAAATTAGATACAATATGATGCCTTTACAGCAAAAACCTAATTCATTTATCATACGTATCTACAACCCCTCAGGTTTATCATCAAGCTAATCAATACTGTTCTTAACCTGAAACCACCATATACATGCAGTGACAGTAAAATCAGCGAGTATGAGTTTGAAACGACAACAAAATACAGGTGCAATAGTAAAGAAACGAAAGATATCACAACCATCCCCAGACTCACCTGCAGCAAGAAATACTTTCCAGCTAATACTCGAAATAGATGCGAAGAGATCTCACAACTCTTGGACGAATACATACAAAAAAATAGGCAAATGATACGCGAACCAAATGACATGAATCGGAAATGAATTTATCGCAAACGATAAATAATGAATCCATAGATCATAAATGTTACACTATATATATATATATATATATATATATTACTTTCATATTTATAACTAATATTAAAGTATTATATACATCAAGAAACGGACTGTAGCAGAAAGTGATTGAAATATATATATATATATATATATATATATATATATATGGGATAACAAAGCGACAAAAAATAAACAGTATTATTGAAGACATAATCAAATGAAACCACATGACAGTTATCGGACAGCTGAGCTCCAACAAGATACAACAGTGCATCATACATTATAATAAGAGATCGTCAGAGAAGATAGGGTCTACAGGATAGTACTACATAATCTGGATCACTATAATTCAACGGAGGAAAAAAAACAAGACATCAAGAAACATGAGTACAGTCGGACCCATACTGAACATCGGACACCATAAGGGAAAGGGACCACTCTGTATTTCATCGTTTTAAAGGCAACAACAAAAACATCTATGATACTAAATATGTATGCAATATGAAAATATCGGTTGAACCTCCAAGAAGTAAAAATGAATCGTAAGGTGTCAGTACTACGGGCATACAAAAGCTACCAGCTCAAGACCGTATGCCTGTATCAAATCTGGAAGAGAACGTAATTCTGCCTTATGTAAGAAACCCCGAGATACTCCAGCAACCTGTACTTTATGCGCTTTGTGCTTCATGCATCCAATTATAAAGGGTGCGATATGTCTATACAAACCTACAAAAATCAAGCAGCAGAACACCAAGCCGGATACCAAAAGTTCCGATCAGTTTCCTCTTGTAACTTATGAGCCAAGTGTCCAAATTCCAACTAACTAAAGACTTTCCTATTCTTAAATTTTAAGATAAATCAGCAGTCATCTGACACACAAGATCGGTTAAAACCTTTCTTAAATGAATTTAAAACATTATTTAATCAACCAGTAAACCAGTACAGCAAGATATTTGAACATGCTAAATTCAGTCATAAATAAACTTATCTAGTAGGGATTAACTCACTGAGAATTTCAATCTGGAGTCATTCATAAGTTATAACTACAAACGTACTACAAATGAACACAATTGATATTGCATTAATATTAGAAATACGCTTTACTGTTAGACACGTGATTAAAATACCATATTACAACATCTATCATATGCCACATCCAGACGACAGCACACATGGGGGGTGTAACTGTTATAATTCGATATTTATAATTACTCACCATGTCGTATTAGAAATATAACCACTCACTACGCTCCCAGCTAGTTAAAATACAGGCCCGTGTTCAAGTTGATGCTATGAAGCAAAGGACAATAGATCTATTACTGCCGTCTATTGTCTTCCAAGGGATGCCGTGTCTCCGAAGAGCACACAGAGTTCTTCTATTCTCAGGGAGCTATATTGGTGACTGCAGTGTCAGACATACAAACTGGGTAGTGAGATTTACAACATCAAAAAGAAAAATCTGTTATACATAATAGGCAGGCAAAACTGTATCTATCCTTACGACTGGTAGAATAAAACACTCACTTGTTTACATTTATTTTTACACTTCGTTTGATTATGCCTTCCCGTAAATCCACATGTAACATCCAAAGAAGATACCAGATCCATTGGACTTCATTGTATTGAAGAGGACACAATGACAAGTTGAATCCAGAAGATTGCAAACATCGAGTCCACCAATAAGAAAAACAGAACTTGGACAATTCCTGTTACAAATCCCAATGAGAATGAAAGAGAAAAGGCGCTATGCCATCTAATCGCTTTCTTCCTAAGAAGTAAAACACGAAATACAGAACTTGAAACCATGCAAAGCATGGTTATGATCTCGTCACAGGAAAGACACTCAGGTAGTTGACAAAGAAAGTCACAATAATGTTAACAATAAGTTATAACAAACTAAGCAAACTAAGGCTCTCCTTCTGTCCGATAATTTGGAAATTCGCTCAAATCACAACCCTTTATCTAAACGCACGCGATCAACTCTCATTATCCTATTAACCTCATCTCTATCCTATTTACATTGAAAAATTATTCCTAATCAGAATCAGAAGTGATCGGGTCCTGATCACTAATTTGCTTTCCGACAACGACGTTCCAATCACATGAAATCATAAACAAAATAATTTTCAAACCTTAAACTTTGTATCAAGTTTGTACTTATATACCAGTCATTTTCAAGACTCGATGTCGCTCAGACGTTTTGAGAATTGTACTGAATAAAACCCACATTACCCAGCCTATATTAGTTCCTGTTAAAGGCATTTCAAAAAATATAATAGCTCGCATTCCAGTTCGTACCAAGTGAAATGTTTTAGGACCTCTATTGCTGACTCTCCCACATTACACGGCCTTGACAGCAGCACATCAACATTCAGTACCAGTAACACAACACCGCCTTGATCTTCTCCAAGATTGGTTTCGTAAATGGGAAATAAAAATAAGGAAACAAAATCAGTACACCATGAAACGCACAATTTCTCCAAAGGTAACATTAAATGTATGGAAATTTCAGTTTTAAAATCAAATTAAATATTTCCATTTATACCTAGATCAGAAATTAACATCGCAGAAGCATGTTAAAATAAAGACATATAGCAACTAAACTTTGAAAAATGTCCTGGTTGCTGAGTTGAAAATCAAAATTTTCCCTGGAAAACAAAATTCTTTTATAAAAGTTCATTTCCGAGAAAAACGCAGACTTTCAACCTGCGTATAAAGAAATATAGTGAAAACGTATATGAAATGAAAATATAATTAAATGAAAACGTATTTGTTGTAGAAATGAGCATTCTGCCAGCCAAAACAAAAATACTGACGTTTACTGGCTCTCTGGCATTCCACAGCGCTGGAAACCAAGTAAATTATAGAGGATCGTCGTTGGATGACTTATGTCATCTCTTTCAGAAAATTGACTTTTTGGCGAATAAAAATTAATAATACTGGCAAGCAGTAATGAGACAGGAGAAAAAGATGTAGATTTTTCTATCTGGTCTTGTACACGTTCATGGAATTCAATTGTGCAACCTCCAGGGAACCATTATTTTTAGAAAAGATTTATTATATAGTTAATATTACACAAAAAACGCTCACCTTCCTTGCCAATAAATGAGCCTTTAGGAAAGAGACTGTGACTTCACTTAGGAAGAATCTGTCAGGAAGAGAGAGAGAATTTCCGAGGAAATTGTTACCAATAGGGGAGGCAGTGAAAGAGGAAGTCAGACGAAGCTTTGCCGGGGCGCTTAGCATCTGTGCGTTACGCGCTTTGCTTTGAGTGAAATGTAAGAATTTGCAGGAAAGATATTTGGCAGTTTCTTAAGAACGTAAGAATAATTCCGATGCTACTATAATGCCAGAGATTAATGAACAACTAAATACAAACATTGGAATTAGCAATATGATATAAAATTATTTAAGAAAAAAGTTCATACGTTTAGTGTGGTAAGTGCTGATACAAAGTAAATAAAATTATCATAAAACTTAGATAATTGAAATTACGTAGATACAGAAGTAAAGCGGTGGCGAGGACAAATAAGAATTATGAATAAAATTATGATAAAAATTAGATAATTGTAAAGTAAGAAGATGTAAGTTACATGTCTCATGTTAGTCGCTTCAAGCTTTCTCATGTCGCGAATGCTTCAAGCTTTATAACAATGACACGCCAAAAAAAATAGGACTGGGAGAATGGCAAAAATCAAATGTTAACTGGTATCCTTCTTCTCATTTCTTTACTCCCTTTTCTTTTGTTTCACTCCCGTGGCTTTTGTTGTAGGTGCTTTACAACGAATAAACCTTTCTCCGTCCATATTGGATTTCTATGTGGACACAGAAATTTCATGATTGTTTAGTTGTATTTCACAGTCGCATTTGAAGCGAATGTAAAATTTGTGGCACCAATTTTATAATATATTTTGAAAACAATAATCAGAAGACTATCATCACGATTATTCCCGAAAACTCTCAATCATGTAATCTGAAAATGAGCTATTATTCTTTCCAGAATGTATGAACTAGATATTCCTAAACGTTTCTGATATTTAAAATTATAAGTTATTATTAAAAAAACACATTGCATAAAAAATATCACGTTTAGGGCCGTGTTTATAAGAAACTATACTGGCGAAGAAACATTCAGGATGTAAATAGAAGCTAAGGTAAGCCTAATTGGACACGCGAGGCATAGTCCAGTGGTATACAGAAATATCTATGTTTAGTTCCTTCAGTTTAATATAATTACAGCTAACAATCAAGAAACTAATAAATTCTGTCAAAAATGCTTAGTACTCATTAAGTTTACAAACACAATATTGTCAACAGCATGAACCGACGTAAAATTACTGTACACAAACTGATGTGAAGTACGCCCAAAAGGTGCTTTGTGTAGTTAACAATGGTAGCTGTCTGCTGTCTGGGTGGAGTGTATTTATACTACATAATGTAGATACACCACTAAATACGTTTTCAGTTGGAATAGTTCTTCGTTAGAGCCAAGTCGTGTCACATCATTATTTTTATATGCTAAATGGTTTATTGCTGTGTGCTTGAGCGCGAATTTCAGTCGTCGACACAGAGAGTTCCGTAATCGCTAAAGGTCCTGTTTTGCTGAACCAATCAGGTCCAATAACAATGGAACGAATTACACGCAAACGTTCTTCAGAAAGAAAAGTGAGTTTTGCTACACTTGATGTGAGAAGCCTAATGACATTGACGGACCATGTATGTAGTGATCATCCGTCTTCGACAGTGTATTTTGAGTCTTCTTATATTTGCGTCGTGTGCCTGAAACCAAGGTGAGATTCTGTTCATTTAATTGCTTTAGTTCACGAAATTTTCAGCGTGAAAATTTATATATTTTTGTACAAAAGAAACTTTTGATATTATACTTATTGTGTAATGTATACAATGTTGTTCGTTTGGCTGTTACATATGTTCCCATAAGGCTAAAACTCAGCTCATGCGGTTTCAAATTTGGTTTACTGTTACACCGTATACCGATGTTAGGATGCGAAAAAGAATACATGCTATATATAGGTTGCACACCTCCAAGTGCTAATCTCTGCGTTGACTACAGAGGAAGACAATAAATTTAATTTTCACATGAAAAATCATAATTTTTTTACTTTTTTCGTAATGTGGTGCCTATATCAGTAGGCCAACCGAGTAGACCTATATCAGTTCCCCCCTGCACGCAGATTAAAATTCTTTGACAATCCGTAACTGATGAGAAATTTTGGTTTTGCATACGACAGTTACTGTAATCATTTAAAACAACTACTAAATAGTTAATATTTATATACTAATTATTGTATATGTCAATATGTAAAATAATTATAAGGATTGGAGAAACCGACCTTTAATATAATCTGTGTTTACGTAAAGATGGAATTTTATAGATTAATTGTATAGGTTACTAACCGCAATGAATGCAGACGGTTAGTATGAAAAAGATTATGAATGAAATAAAATGGTAATAATCGGATAAAATAAATGCTTCACGAATGTATTGATGGAATACAGTTCATGTATTAAGTGGTGAACTCAATAAATCGTGTATAACTTCAGGAACGATATTTCACGACCGTGAAATGTAGATCCGGATCTTGATCTACATGACTGTCACCACCCACTATGACTGTCACATATTTTAGGATATAACATTTTTCTGGGGTAGCAAATATGCTACTGATCGTATAATAGCATATTTGGATAGTTGATGGTCCGTTTTTTTTCTAAGCATTCCATGATGAAGAGGTGGCACTATGAAGAAGTAACAGTAATGTGGCTTGTGGGTTCTCGCTATATTGTGAGAACGGCGAAGGCTCAATAAAAGAAGTCTGTACAATCAAAATGGCTTCCGTTGGAATATGATCGTATAATCAGTGTTACGAACTCAATATTTTTAACTCAAAAGTTCGTAAGAAAATTGGAATATTTCACTACATCATAAAGTAAATTACTGTTATTGAAGTGAGAACTCCATATATTGCACTACGGTGCCCGGGAAACTCCCGAATTTTTTATTATAACCACACAGTAGGTTTTTAATTCCTCCCTACGACTTCTGTTTGCCATTCAGTTCATCGACTTCATTCAAATAGGCTTTGAAAATCGTTCCAACAATTCAATTGCTTAGTAGATAATTCTTATCAACAGTTCCTCTTATGGTGCCCACTATGTAGTATCCTAAATTGCTGGTAGAATTTTTATGCGAATAAATAAAATTAAACAACTCTTGCCCTTTTACATAATTACGAATTTTAATCTAGTAGGATAGAAATTTAATTTTGTGAAAAGAGGAGAGATAATTAAATTTTACATTTAGAGTGTTGAACGAAATACACACAAGAGTATATTCACGGCTACTTTCAACGTACTAATTTTTCCTGACTGAAACACATAAAAGCACATACTCACAAGACAGGATAAGAAGCAGTAGGAAACAGCAGCAGTATAAAAGCACCCAGTACAAAAACTTTTGTTTGCTGCAGAAGTTATCTAGTACAAAATATTTCTGTAATAGGCAATAGCGGACAAGGCTAACCAAAACTAGGGGCTATTCTTTATTGAGGGTAGGCAGATCGGGCACTTCATTTTGTGGCCCCAGCTACGGTTCTTTTTAATAGGTAAATATTTTACATATTTTTTTACTAAATGCTTTACTTATTGTTTATTGAAACAGAAAGCGAAGACATATAAACAAGAAAAATTACAGCTTTATTCGCATAAAATTAAGTTATCATTTTTTCTTCTATAAACAAATGGTCAAATTTTTCGGTCTTTCCTCACTCAGTTGATCTAAGGTAAATTTTTATTGATTTCAGTTTTGGAAAATTTTTTACATGAGGCCACAAACACGCAAATTGTTAAAAAATATTGTAGTATGAGATAATATTGTTGGAAATGGATTCAGTAAAGACCCATTTGACAGTAAACTGAAGAATTTCCTTGTTTCCTTGGGTGTCCATGCTTCTGCAGCCGGCATGTCGTTCAAATCTGTTTACTTCTTGCAAATAATTATTTGAGTCTTGTTCTTTACCAAAGGTTGAGCTTTTCTGTGCTACATCACTACCAGAGTTTCCTATCAAGAATTTTTGTTGTACGATATTAAATCAATTCGGAATCATTTGTGATGATACCGACGTTTCCGATTGTACGGCGTACGACGCGAATTCGAAATCGTTTTCTCGTTACAAGTAATACATTCTCTGTGACTAAAGCGAAAAAATCAATTTCAATTATATAGTATAAAATATAAAATGGAGATAAAGGATTCAAATTAAACCTTACACGCCCCCCAAATTGAAGGGGCCCTTAGTGGATCGCCCCTGTCCCCCCTTCTTTACCAGCGATTTGGTGGTCTCTTTTGTTGACCACCAACAACTGAGGTAGGTAAAAATTTGAAAGGTAAAGCTATTTCAAAATCTTATCCTTCGTTTTTTCAGACCTCCTTCTTCTTCAAAAATGTCAACATTTTCGGAGACTAGGTTTCTATCGTAACAGACTTCGTTTGTTTCTCTCTCCCTCTTTGACTTTTGTCTCTTTAACTCTACATCACTCTGTTTTTCTATAATCTCACTCCTATATCCAGCTGCATGACAATTAGTGCAGCCATTTACTTCTTTATATGCCTCATAAGCAAAACACGGAGCTTAATAAAATGATCCGGGGGGCTCATCGCTTCTGTCTGGATAGGCACAAAATTCGAAATTCAGGTGTCTGGACACACAGTGATAGAGTGTCAGTTACCGAAACCGATTACTTGTTTTACAAGGGCTATCGATGGTAGGCCTTCACTGCGGAAGCTATCCTCCCGTCTTGTGACGTGGCTTTCCAACCGGTAATGTCACTCTCTCGGAATCCTCACTAGACCACTCTTCAAAGTTTGTCAATACCTAATAAATACGTTCTCTTATTTTCTGGAGGATTTCCCAGCTCCCTCTTATGACTCCGTCAGGGCTGAAAAGCACGGATTTTCCCTACCCGTGCTCTTCAAATCTTCCACAGTTTTAGCTAGAGAAGTTAACGTAAAACTAATATAATAACAACGACAGACGCTTGCTTAGTCGTCGTTCCATACAGATGTCATTGAATACCTGGTGCAGGTAGCCAACACCTTGAAAACAATTTGGTTTTGATACTTGTTCTCGATAAATAAAAAAAGCAAAAGAGAGCTTTTGAACTCCCTCCAGCACGTCCCCAGAGATGTATTGAGGACAGAGTACAAGATTCTTTCTCTTAATAATATTTAGCGCTCCACAGTTAGTTTGTGTTTGTTACTTGATCAATTCTTACATTCGACGAAATATTACCGTCAAAGAGCAGTAATTTCATTCTACTTTCTGATCTGTAGTGAAAAATAATTTGCTCGCTAAATTACACGCGTATAGTACAATGAATGACAACTTACCAGTTGTGCCTGAGTACTGTTATATTTTTTCGAATCGGCATTCGTTAGGGAGAAGAACTCGTACATTATTTTGTTAATGTCTACATTCTTTCTTTCTTCATTTTCAGTGCCGAGTTCTTTCAAAGAATTCAACCTCTTCTATGACTTAGTGCAACGAAGGCACGTTTTGATACTTTTCAATTGGCGAATGGTCATTCTGGTGAGGTAGAGTTGTAAAGATGTAAAAACGTTTCGGGGGTAGTCAAAATCTAACAGAAATGAATTTTGTCAGATTGATAAAGATACCAAACATGTATTTTGAATAAAATTTCTCATAATCTGATGCTTCATATAGACTTTTACAATTTTTTTAAACATTTTGACGTCCATTTTTGGCAAGTATAAATTAAAAAAAAAATTAGATAAACACTACATTTGCATTTGGGTAAAATTCCCTTTAGTATGAATGCCGGCTTGAATTTTTATAATATTTTACACGTTTTTTCGGCCTTGGTGTCCTAGAGTTTTGAAATGTGCATGACTAAACAGTATCTTGAGATTCTGGGTAAATTCTGTTTAATTTGATACCTAATTCTATTTTTTCAAAATTTTGACTACTAACTTTCTTGCCACCCGTCCTCTATTTTTTGGGGAGATCAGTTTAAAAAAGATTAGTGTCTGTAGAGTTGGGGACATTAAACAATGTGCAATTATGCTAATTTACGCAAATTCAATTATTCAATTAGATTAAATGTGTCAAATTGATTTATTTATGTGAATATTGTAGCATAACAGAATTATCACCTTAAAATTTAACTTAATACAACATTAAAAAAGAAGAAACTATCAATAGTGAGTGAAAAAAAATAAATAGTTGAAAATGAATTAAAGAAGCTGATCATTATAGTCGATAAAATATTAATAAAAATAAACTGAATAACAAAGAAAACTCTTGGTCCATATAAAAGAAACCAACTATATAAAACCCCAGTACAACATCAATATACCCAGTAGGTTGAGGAGCAGTAAATGAGAAGATAAATGAAAAAGAATAATCAAGTAAGATTCCTTGAATTGATGCCACGAGGACATGAAAACACAAGATATAGAAATACTTATAGAATAAGAAAGAAGAGACAAACTATGTCAAGTTCATACAAGGAATGTAGAAACAAGAAGGACTATACCCAAAATATTATGAAGAATACATACACAATTTAAACAGAATTAAAACCGATAAATGTTAGACCCAGTAACTCAGGTTACAAGATACAATGCAATTAAAGTAAATTGTAAACTAGATGTAAACCTAATTTAAGAACAAACTAGAAACAAACAAAAGACTACCATAGAGTAGAAACCAAACAAAAGACTACCATTAGTGTAGAAAATATAAGGTGAAATACCATAATAAAATATAATAAAAGTTAGAGACTACAGTGAGTGTAGTGAATAACATAGTGAAAAAACTATAAGAAATAAATAGTGAAGGAAATGAAAATTATTTAAAAAGACTACCATTAGTGTAGAGTGATACAATGAAAAACATAAGAATAAAAGACAGTCTAATGACTGAAAATATTATTAGTAGTAAGAGTGTTTGAAAGTTATAGATAAAGAATAATAGATATAAGAGGTTTTTATTATAGTTAAATTGTTACAAAAGGAAACATAATAACAAAGGACAGTTAAAGACTGAAAGTATGACTAGTAATAAGATATTTTTATTTTATTTTTTAATCAAATTATGTATAGTAAATACAAAAGACAGTTAATGACTGAAAGTATTATTAGTAATAAGATGTTTTATTTTAATCAAATTAAATATAAAAAAATAATAGGTATGAGATATTTTTGTTATAACTAGGTGATATATGAAAAATAATAGATATAAGATGTTCTGTTGTATTTAATTAATGTTCAATAATTTCAAAGTTTTGTTAAGGCAGAGAAGGCAAGAAGATAATATGAATATATTTTTTTAATTGTAAACCATATAAAGAATTATATAACAACCTAACTAAAAAACCCAATAGAAAAACAAACCAGCATTTTAGACCAAAATCAACTACTACTATAGAGTCAAATCCAAATGAATAAATTCAATAGAACTGTATATAATTAATAGAAACTAGTCAATGTAAAACAAAGATATGTAAATGTAATCAGCACAGAAACAAATATTAGTAAATGTAATGACAAAAGGATAAAATTAACTTTATTTGGAAAGATGTAATACTAGGCCTAGAAAGGTACACTATTCAGATAAAATGTAAATTAATCAATATTGGAGTATTATAACAACAAATTATTAACAACAAGCAATAATCATGAAGTGAGTAAAATTATTTAAAGGAAATATTAACATAAAATCACTTATTATAAACCATTTAATTACTAATATTGTAAAAAATACAAGGCCTATAAGAAATATCAAAAAATGTAAATTTTGGGCCTATTTGAACTTAAAATAGGTCAAGTTATATATTGAATTATGTAAAATTACCACAAGAATATTGCTAGATAGTTAAATTCTCATAAAATTAATAAATAATTAAATTACAGCAATAAATAGGAAAACTTGTCATGTATTTTTATGAGTTGAAATCAAATCCAAGACATGTAGATGTGTACAGACGATGATAAGAGGAATAAGATATTTTATAAATTACCACCTAAAACGACGACTTTAAGTCATCAGTCTATTGTTAATCGTGAATGTGTGCAGATCAAAATTTACGGACAGAAGATCTGAAAAAATATAAATGGTTGTAAAACATTGAAGTGCCATCTTAAAAATATACTACAGAGGCTAACTACTGAAAATTAACAACATAATAACTAACTCAATAACGGAACCAAAACGAATAACCATAATAATACGATTCAAGCCGAGGGCACAAGAAATCAACCGCCATATTAAAAATTACTGTAATTCAACACCAATATTATCTGGACAACGAACTCAACAGATTTTTAACATGGAGCACAGCACCATTAATCCAACACTGAACAACATCGCCGAGGAGGAGCGAACACTTCACATAATTATCCAGAGGTACTACAACATCGCAGAGGAAGGAATCCACATTTATATTTGAGGGAGAAGATCAAACATAGGAGTTGGCGTTGGATAGCAGAAAACTGAAGCGGACGGCAGCCATCTTTTAATTACTGAGCAACCGAGACGGACACAGTCTACCAGAGCCAGTGACGTCATTCTACGAATTGGTTCGAATTTTACCTATTCATTGACAATATTTTCTGAATTATGTTATTTGTATAGAATAATAGCTAAGATTGAATTAATTGTAAGTATTGTATCTTGTTGCTTGCCCTTCTCTGACCATTTCGACAGTTAAAAAAACTCAAATAATTAATTTTGGTAATATTATATTTTTGTATTTTATCACAATCGACCTGAGTGAGTCTCAGCCACTGCCATTATCGATGTGCGTAAGATTGGCGCACAAATTTAAATTTTAAAAATAAATATCAGAATTATTCAAATACTTGTGTTCATTATTATTTGTATTAGCAATATTAGCTTTTTCTTTCTTCTCAACATAAATAAGAAGTCTTAGAAGAATTTATCAAGAAGAAGAAGAAGAAGAGAAGCTGAGTGAGAAGAGAGATTACTTGATCCAAGTAACATAACTAGATTAACACTTGTGAAACAAATATTTTGACTCACACAATAACTAATTTACACATTTTAAAGTAATTAAAAATTTATAATTAATTAATTAATTAATCAAATAGAAAAAAATAAAATTTTATTAAAAATTTTTTTTAATTAAATTAATAAAAATTAAACTTTTTTCTTATAAACATAAATTTATTATTTGTAATTTAGTTTTATTACAATATATTAATTACTCTGATATAATTAACTGTATTCATTAATGATTAGCATAATTACTGAGACTCTTTATTGTCGTTATAAAACGATATAAGAAAATTTATAACAAACAATTCAATTAACGTTAGTGTTTCGTTACTAAGGTTGTGACAATAATGAACTCATGAAATACTTAACAAATAAATACTTATTTATTAAACATCATTCAAATAAACTTCTGATACATAAATGTAAATTATGACCTGAAAATACATTCAAGAAAAACATATAAGAATATGAATCACAATATATATCCGTTTCGTTGCTTGCTGTAAAACATAACATACAATACAATAAACATACACAAACATAGACAATCAAATATTATTTATCCTACACTAATGCGTTCATTTTGCCTCAGATGAGTAGCTTTTTATGTTTAATATTATCATTACAATTGATCTAATTTCTCAAAGTGTGGTTTCTTGGAAAAGAGACAGAGCAGTAGTTTTATTATAATATTAATAACATGAAGATTTTACTTGAGATAGTGAATATCCAAAACTCCATCGGTGAGGATTCCTGTTCACGGATGATCCCATGTAAGTAGAAGTTCCGTAGATTAGGTGTTTGTCATCACTTTGCACTCGCGGATAAGATTCACTCCCGGTCTGTGCCTTGCCGTTGGCGTTGCCGTTAATAATGAAAGTTTATAGAGTCTTGTATTGCATAAGTGCTATTATTATTAGGGGTTTTGTACAAATAACTGTCTGTCGCTAAACTGCTTCGTGTGTTTATATACGTTTAATTTAGTTGGATCATGATTGTGTGCAATGTTGAGCACGAGTGTTATGAGCGCTAAGTCACTTATTGTTTCTGAGTTCGCACGACTGAGATAGTTTTGCCTGAATCATAGTGTGTTCTGATATCGATCACTGTGTTCGTAATTGTCGCGCCAAAGTTCTAACATCGAGTCGTTCGTTCACTTATTAATGTTTAATTTGCATGACGAAATACTTTTAAAGTTTATAGTATCAAACTCAAATTCTAGCGATACTTATATCACTTCACACTTCGCGTTACTGCGGTAAACTTCCGTAAACTTAGTGAAATACTGACATAAAGTTTTGTAAGACTGTTATTAAAATTGAAGACTGATTAACTGAGTAACTTTTGAATAACTGACTTAGTTTTGAACAACTGGTAACTGAGTAATACCGATTGACTGATTGAAAAACTGCGTAACTGACTGAGAACTATTGAGTAACCGAGAAAACTGCGTAACTGACTGCCTCGCGTACCCTGTAAACAGTTTTTATTAAACGTCTTCTACCATAATGAAACTTTCTGTCGAACACGCCTATGGTCGTCCTCGATAGGTCCAATATTTCCTTCCACTATGAAGATCTATGGTTCTCGACACCCTGATTCGCTGTTCTGGTTGTCACCATGACGACAGTCCTCTCCACTTGCTTCTTTGGAAGATGCTAAACTCTGGTTGGGTATCGAACATCCCCTAAAATACGCGGCGAAAGGGCTTCGCACTACTTCTTAGAATGTAGAGTAATTGCTCGCCTGTCCGTCAAACCTTTGTTCTTGTGAGTTTCCCAAGGCCTGCTGTTATTCCCTTACTAACAATACGTAGCGCCTCGTTCATTGTTTGACTTCCCTTCGTCTTTTTTCTGCCAATTAACAGCTTCTTGCTCGTCGTCATCCCAAGATGCCTCCACGGTCTCTCGTCATAAATATCAGTTGTCATCCTAACGTTGTTTTCACGCTGTGCGACACCCTTGACTGTATTCATTTGGTGTACGTTGCTTTGTCTTCATACTGGGTAAAACCTTTCTAAATCCTTTGTGAGTGAGTATCCTTTTCTTAAGGCTCGCACGCTTCGATTTAACCCTACAGCATGTGCTCGCTTCAATTTCTGCGTATCCGTGCCACTGGACTCTGCTTTTGTTCAGTTTGTTGTGGTGTTGTAAATCTGAGTTGAGCTTGGTCTGTCACAGTCGATCCTATTTCCTTTTGTTGTGTTATGTCAGGCGTTCTCTCATTGTCTTGTAGCTAGCGTCGGGTTGACGTGTTGTTAAATTGTCCTTATTTATTACTCTGGGTTGGGTTGGTGACTTGACTTGTGCAAACGCACTTCTCGATCAGAAAATTATGAAATTAAAATTTTTGATCGCTATAACATGCATGCCAAGTTGTATGAAAATCGTGATGCATTCAAAAGTTATCGTGAGTCATCCCCAAAAGCACATGCCACGTGGTCGAGTTAAAACTGAGAACTTGCCTCTCTTGTTCAATTAAAACACAAATGTTTAATTGTTCAGGACAATAAAAAATATAAACGCTCTTGATCGAAGTTATTAAAGTTCGAAAATTATAGTGTTATGTGGAGCACCGTGATGTGGAGCTTCTTACATGCCGGGTACCCTTGGGCACTGTGGGCGCTGTAGTTACGCATGATCAGTCTCACTGCTCATCCTCAACCATTCTAATCATTAAGCTCTCAACGATTTCAGATTGTTTATGGAGAACCACTCGTCTGCATTCGCTTCCAGTTTAGTCACGACAATTCCCAAATAGAATCTCCTTACCATCGCTAAAGCTAGCTGCTTCTTATCTGCGACTGTAACTTCTAAAATTCAGTTGGATGAGCGCATCCGGTTTGCGTCAACAATTGCCACAGACACCGTGGCGGCAAGAACACACAGCACCCAATTACAAAGTCAGTGTTTTTCATACTTATTCAGAAAAGAAGTGTCTTCTCCACCCTAAGTGTAAACATACGGATATTAAGTACTAGCGAATACAACAAAACAGGGGGATGGGTATCGCTCAGTTCATACTATCTGGACTGGAATAAATCGTTAAGTTCTCAACTAGCTCGACTACGTAATATTTTATTATTATAATTTAATATACAGGTAATTAGTGAATTATTTTCAGTAACGTGGTCATGAATATGGCGATAAGTTTTAACATAGTTTACTTTTATGGACGTTGCTTAGACTATACTGCATCCGTTATTTCCTGGCAGCTCATATGAAATGAATAATCGATCGGTAGGAGAACTGTAAATGATTCATGAAAAGAGCAATATTTATCTTCTCCAACAGCCATAATGTATATAATGGTGAAAATAATGTACACGAAACGCGGTAAGTGTATTCGAAACATGAAAATATCTCGGTGTCATATATCTAAACCCGTCTTCTCTTTACTATGTATGTGCTGAGGCAAACATGCTTTTTACGCAGATCATATGAACACAGAAACCCCTAAAGAAAACGATTTAATTTTTTAGAAATTTTAACGCGTCTATAGTAATAGCTGTATTATTGATAATTGTAGAAAACATATTCATAAGCTACACAAAACAATAAGCCCACGACCAAATGACCGTGATTGATTGATCAACTGACGACTTTTAAAATTAAAAATTATTATTGTTTATGTTAAAAACAATCTACACGTAAACTCATATAAACAGTAGACTATTTAGACATACTCCTTACCTACAGTTTTTATGTGTACCGGACCCTTACAGGAGTCATATTTATATGTATTACTGTAGTACCTAATTTTTTTCGATTTCTAAGACTTTTTTTTTATCATCGCTCCCAGTAAAGCTGGATCAATGTTACTAATTGTTAATCATTTGTCTACCAACTCCTCCAAAAAGTTTTAAGCATAATTAGACGTAAAAATTCATTTACAAAACAGAAATTAAAAATCTGTTTCTGAAATAATTCCAGAAAATTAAGAATTTTCGAAACATTTTTATACAAGATTAGAAGTTAATTTAAAATTTATATAGAGTTTCTGATGTTCATTTTCATATCCATAAATACTTTCTAAAGATGTTTCATCGAAAGTACAATACAGTACAAATGACCCCGTGCAAACACCCCGCTTTTGTAAATGTCTGCCATTGAGTATTATTCTTAATTATGTGGCAAACAACTTTAATCGGAAACTGTCTCTTAGACAGCGTAAAAGACATGGTGGTGTTTGAAGTCTTAAACGTGATTTTTGGAATGGTTACAGGTTTTTTGAGTCACATATAGAACACGTAAAATTACGTTTTATTGGGAACGAACAAAAGATGTTATAGCTGGAATATATTAAAAATGGTGTACCTCAGCACTACTAAAAGTTTCAATAAAATTCTTGGAAAACACACTCAAATTAGAGACGAAAATCCGATTTTATTCAAAATCTCTCCACTGGTAAGCATTTTCACAAAATTAACGAAGACAATGTATTTAAAGCTGAAGTGACTTATAATAATTTGAGAATTGTTAGAATTGTTAAAAAATGAAGGTTTTTGAAAATCTTTTTTTATATTATTATTTTTCATATTTTAAGATTTACAATAATTTTTTACAAATAAATAAATTAAAAATAATAATTTATGGTAAAATTTATGTTAATATTAATTTATTGTTAAAATTAATTAATAAAATTGTTTGTTAATTTAAGTCAATTTTTTTTTAATTTTTGGTATTTTTTAAATCGATTTAAAAAAAAATACTTTTCCTGTTAACGAAATTAATGAGGATCTAAACACTTTTTACAAAACTTGACATCACATTTAATTCTCTTTAATACGAGTCACATCCTCGCCAATAGAAATGGCTACATTGTGACAGGAAACAACAGGAAAACATCATTTTCTTTTTTAAATTAGTATTACATTTTTACGTTTAGAGTGTGTCAAATCAAAAGAAAAAAAAGAAAAAGACTGGTTTTCCGATGAAGAAATTTGTTTTGTATTCAGTTTTTCAAAATATTAATTTGGTAAAGTGAATGTCTACATGAAAAATTTGTGCTTTTTATATTTTGTTATATACAATCATGTTTAATCAAAAGATATTACCAGAAAAATTATGTGTGTGTGTTGAGCGTGCAATGATGTGCTTGTATTGTACTGTATATGTGCACTGTGAAGTTTTCACTGCATAAGCGGAATAATAGTTGACAAATTAGGAAAGATTACGACAAAATAGAACAGAAGATTTTTTTACGAAAGTAAGTTGAAAATGACATACTTTTACATGAACTAAAAAGTAATGGAATAAACCTTCATAATAGAGTTCAAAGTGGTTAAAACCCGTTTTTTTAAATATTTAAAAATATGCATTTTATCACGAACACGCATTTAAAATCAATGTGTTTCCTGGTAATTTGAGAGGTGTTACGTTTAAGGGTAAAATTAAGCGAGATCAAAAAGTTTGAAAATTATAGTTTTAACGGCAAATTAATTAGCGTTGCGGACATTACTGTGGCACTTTCTGCCTAAATTAAATTCATTATTGTTAGACAGGGATTCTAATTTTGCAACAGAAATTACTAGCAACGACGACGAATTGTACGAGTATAAGTATGAATGCAGCTCTTCTTACGTAACAGAATTAAGAAAATTGAACAAATATTTACTGTGCTTCGTGTAGAAATTAAATGGCAATAAAAAGCGATTATGATAAAAAAGAAACTAACTGAAGGTATTAAGTTTTTTTCTAATTTTCACTAAAATATCAATTGTATAATATTCATTTTATAATTACATGTATTTTAATAGATAATAAACAAAATGCTGACCAAAAACGTATATATCATATTTTTTATATTTATGTTCGTTATAAAGCTCAGAAAACGTGGTACGACGGTCTCGTGTACCGCCGTTGTTGTACACTGGAAACAGAATAACTGACACCAATGAAGTCACCAATAACAAACTTTAATTAGACAGCAGTTATAAATCAACAAAGCACTCTTACACAATAATATTCAAGTTAAATTTGTCCAAATGGGCGGATGAAGCGTAGTGCTGGCCACACTGCCTTCCTTGTATGTTGTAAGGCTCACATTAGGCAGCCTACCCTGCCTACTCCTAAGCTACTTCGGTGGTACTCATGGGAGCCATTATTATTAAATTTGTCTAACACACAACAATAAACGTCAATCCGCACTAATTAACACAATGATCACTTCCCATTAAACCGCCACAGTAACTTCGATCCGCACTTGAATAAAATCGCCAGCTGTAACTGAATTGGGTCGCTCCGAAATCGAGTATTTATACCTCTGTCGCCTTTCAGTGTAGTGAATAGCGGCCGTGGATGCGAGTAGAGTAGTCGAGTAAACATCAGGTACAGGTACAGACGACCTGGAAGTATCCAGAACTCTACGCAGCTCTGCCGCGCAGAATGATCTGTAAACGTCTGGAACAGTCTCGCGCGCCGTGTACCTAGAATCACTACGCACTCAGCGATCTGGTACTACTTATTTCATCAGTGTAACACTGGCCCCTCCTTAAACCTGTTTGTCCCGAACTGGCAAACGTCTCTGCCGTAGTACTTGGCCAAGCGGACTAGGTAGTGACCTTGACCGACATCATTGGTTCCCTTTTTCACAGTGTAATTGTCTTCCAGTCAGTTTGCTTTTCGTCAACTAGCTCTTGCGTAACGTCCTATTCAGTGACCTCTCCGTCGGGGGCTTCGTTGAACTCAGGAACAAACAAGAGTCTTTCGTCGACAACTATAGAAGAGGCTTTTCAATCACCTCTTCTGTCGCCATACAAATTGGCCTTTATCTACTAGTTCTTCCGTTCCCACATCCAACACCAATAGTTCCTCTTCTCCGCATATATTGGCTCTTTTTCGGCCACCGTCACTTGCTTGATCGAATGTTTGGTTGATCCTGTCATTTCAGTCGTTGAAAACTTTATCTTCACTTAGCCAACCCTCAGGACATTCTCTCTTAAGTCCACAACGAAATCGTAGGTATTCATAATGTCTATGATAATAATCACGAAGAATATCTAAGAATTCATCGACAATATTTGCAACGAGCATTTGATGGCTAAGTTCGAGGAGACCTAGGCGTACATGTACGTCTACCTTTCTTAACACGTTGACGGAGCCTCCAGGCACAGTCTGGATGGTACAAGAGTTAAATTGAGGCCGGCGGTGGCTAAGTCAGGGCGCACAATGGATACTGTAGCGCCCGTGTCGACTGTACATGCTGTTGGTTTACCTTCCGTAAATCCAATAACGATTCATTTTCCACTGGTCTTATGAAACGTCGAATCTGTGTGCTGTTCTGGAACATTATTTCTACAATTTTTGCAATCACGCCCTTCTCTCTGTATTTTATTCTCCTAACAATCTGCCTGTAGATGACCACGTTTCCCACTGTTGTAAGACTTAAGTCTTTTGTTTTTTTCCTTAGTTCGAAAGATCGTTGTGGCGCTACTGACTCCTTAAATTGTTTTTCTTCAACTGTCTCTTTATTCTGTCCGTTATGGCGGTACTATGATTTTGGATCTGTTTGGGTACAACGTGATGACATACTTTGATTAATGTAGGTCGCCGAATTGGCAGTTTCAAACCGGAGAGCGTGAACGAGAGCGTCTGAGCTATTCTGACGCGCGCCATTCTTAACTTGTTGAAATTCATTATCTCTGATGCTATCAATAAACATAATGAGAGAAATTTACGACGGAAGTCCTCCGGTGTTTCAGAATAAGCCAGTCTTGTCAATCGGTCGACATTTGCTTCAAACTCCCCCCGGAACTCTGTCGCCTCGCTTTTAGTTGAACACGGTACACATCGCACAGATGTTGATCGCCGTATCGCAATTCCAGGCCTTTTTATTAATTCGGCATAGGTATTCTGGTTGTCAGATGGCACTGTCTGCAGTGGTTCTGCGGCAGGTCCTTTTAAAGCAAGAACAAGTGTAAGGCCTTTCTCTTTTTCTGTCCATTTATTTAAACGAACAGCAGCTTCAAATTGGTGAAGGTAAGTTGCCCAGTGAGTGCTTCCATCGAACGTTGATGCCTTTGAATAAACTGGCCCTTCTATAGTTAATGGCGTGTTTTCATTGCTTTTATTTTTTGAATCTACTTCAGCTTTTATTAATGCCCTTGGTTTCACAACTATTTCTTTCATTAGATGCTCGACTTCAACTTTAATTTGTTTTTTTACATTTGTAATCGCAGTGGCGTAGCTAGGGGGGGCGAAGGGGGCGGCTGCCCCGGGCGGCACGAGAAGGGGAGCGGCAAACTGGAAAAAATTAAACTGTACATTAAGGTGGTTCTTGGGAGTTTTCATTTCGTCTAAATTTGTCTGAAACTTTGCAGTCAACTAAACAAAGCTATTTCACATGTACTGTTAAAATTTCGGTGCGATTGGCCGTTCGAAAGTTGTTGAACAGTCATAGATGTGAGCGTGGCGCTGTCTGAAGCATAGAGGGGGCAAAGAGAAATCTGTGAAGAAATGTGAGGAATGGGGCGTGGAAACAGATAAGAGGCCACGGAAAAACGTAAAATGCCTGGAGAGCATGCTGATGATGTTGTATTAAACAGCCGACAAGAGATAAAACGTTGTCTAATTGAAATTATAGACAAATTGTCAGCAGAGATGAGAGACAGATTCACACATCTTTCGGAGCTAGAAAAACGATTTGGTTATCTTTGCGAGATTGAAAATCACCTCAAGAAGGGAATCAGCGAAGAAAAATTATCTGAACACTGTAAAATACTTGCAGAAAATTATCCACATGACATTGATTTTGAAGAGCTACTAAGAGACACTAAAGATGTTTTACTGTTGTTGAAAAGAGCAACCAATAATGGCGAAAAACTAAACTTGAAACCAAAAGGTCTATTGACTTATATTAATTCGATGGGTGCAGAATCATACAAGTCTCTAGCGACTGCCCTTCAAATACTTCTTACAATTCCAGTGTCAGTAGCCTCGTGTGAGCGCTCATTTAGCAAGCTTAAGTTAATAAAAAATTACTTAAGGTCTAAAATGACGGAGAATAGACTTACCAATTTAGCAGTTCTATCAATAGAACACGAAACTGCATCGTCACTTGACTACAGCAATGTTATTTCCGATTTTGCAGCAGCAAAAGCAACAAAAGTGAAGTTTTAAATTGTTTTCATCTGTAAATAATGCTATGTACTTTTTAGTTGCTATGTACTTTCAACTTTTAAGACTACGATTGGAGTATTTTTGAAAAGTAACATGTAAATAAAAATGCTCAGTTAAACACAATTCTTTTCTTTTCTGTTATCCTTCATGTGTAACATCGTTCATGTTAATGTTGATGTCATCCTTCATGTTAAAAAAGTTTAACCTCCAAACGGGTAGAAAGGCAACCTAGTTAAATTCTAACTTCCGAACTGACAAAAAGGTGACCTAGCAAAAGTTTAACCTCCAAACGAGGAAGAAGGCAACCTAGCGAAAGTCTAACCTCCAAACGGGCAGAAAGGCGGGCTAGGAAAAATGCTAACTCCTTTCTGCCCGCTCAAAGGTAGAAATTTCGTTGGCTCATCTTTGTGTCTGTTTGGAGGTTAGACTCTCACTAGATCGCCTTTCTGTCCGTTTGGAGGTTAGACTTTCGCTAGGTCGCCTTTCTACCCGTTGGAATACATATTATTCTTTATTTACTGTTTAAATAAAGTACAGTGATAAGTCAAAAAATAGACCGCCAATTACTTTTTTTTTTTTTTGCTAGGGGCGAGTGTCAACTGAAATGTGTAGGGGGCAGCAAACTGACAGGCCGCCCCGGGCGGCGAAAGTACTAGCTACGCCACTGTGTAATCGAGTTTTTATACTTGACATACCTGTTTACATAGTTGACTCAAATTTTTCTATTTCAGATATTCAAGTAACTTGTTTGTTCAGATCATCTGGTAACAGACCAAATTTTCGCAGTGGTATCCTCTTGTACGAACGCCTTAACGTCTTCTGTTTCACGGTTAAATTCTTCTTTTTGCTGTTTCTCTGTTGTTTCATTTTCAAGCATGCGTTTTTCTTCCTGTCGTTGTATTGCATCTCCTGCTTTCCAACGGCGTCTCTCGTCTCGCTCTTCCATCAAACACGCAAAGATTATACCATAGGTACTTGTTGACTTCTATTCGTATCAATTACCAAGCGCGTTACTCTTCTATGAAAAGTCCTCCGATTCCACTGTTAAAGGTACTATCCGACTTCAAACGCCAATATTACGACGGTCTTGTGTATCGTCGTCGTATGGTGGAAACAGAATAACTGACGCCAATGAAGTAACTAATTACAAACTGTAATCAGACACACACACAGCAGTTATAAATTAACAAAGCACTTTTACACAATAATTCAAGTTAAATTTGTCTAGCACACAACAATAAATGTCAACTACTATTATAGTTCCGCACTAATTAACACTACGATCACTTCCCACTAAACCGCCACAGTAACTTCGATCCACACGTAAATACAATCGCCAGCTGTAACTGAATTGAGGCCCTTCGAAATCGAGTACTTGAAGTGTCGCGAACTAGAAGACATGGATGGGTATAACTGGCAAATTTTTATGTATGAGAATGTGGAAATCTAAATTTGGCGAGAATTAAATTTGTATTGGAGAATTTTTTTGACGTATATCTTTATTATACAACTTTTAGTTTTTGAGTAAATTAACGTAAGTATTGACAACAATAAGAAACAAAAGCACTAATTTCATTATATTCTATTTCGGGCAGTTGCTATTCAGATTGAACGTAATAAAGCCATACTATCAGGAATCGTATTCTTCATAGGCGTAACTGGGGAGGGGCAAGGGGGGCACTTGCCCCCTCCCCAATGTTCCGAGCATTATAACATTTTGTTTCCAGTTGTTATAAATAAAAACTAACAAATAGTCAAACAGGAGACAGTTTGTATGCTTGCGAGCACAGTAAACACTATTTATCAACGTCTGTACTGTTATCAGACGACTAGTTGCGATAAATTTATTATTCTTATTTCTTTCGAAGAAACTTGTAAGGGGAATGTTTGACAGATTTGAATGATATACGTTAAAATAATATTTCTGTTCGAAAAAAACAAACGCTAGAGACCTAATTAACTAGAATACAATGAGTCCTTTTACACAAATAAAGACTTGTTTTGGAACACCGTAATGAAATAATAAGCGCAGCTTTACTTCTAAAAATTTGGTCTCTTTACTTTCCTCTCTTTGTCACACATATTCTTCTGAATCATCATCTCTGTGCTTTTGATTCGAGATTATCGCTGTTTTCAGTTCAGCAGAATTACGCAAACACTACAGGCCAGTGTAAAAGAGAGCGGTATGATAGGGGTAACAGACTCGGCAGTATGAACAAAGCTAGCTTACTGTGCAAGACGTCGATGGCTTAGTTCACGAATCTTAAAAGACGGTCGTTTGGAACTGTTATTTGTTAGTGATTACTGCTACAAATGCGGTCGGTTACTCGGTCGTGTACTGCATTAGACTCAACTCAACTCCATATATATTCGTACTCTGTGACTCCACGTCTCTGATGGAGGGGACAAAGTATGGGTGATTGTGTTGTGTGTGTGTCTATGTTGGTACTGTTTATTTGTCAAGGCCAATGATTCATCAGCCCTGTTCACAGTGCAAACTGACATCCATCATAAAGGCAGACTACCAGTTTGTAATATTATTGGAGTCCGCTTTTTACCGTTTCGGTAGTAAGTGCGTTTTAAATACTACCCTACGTATTATTGGCATTGTGTTTACAACTTAGTTCTTTTTAAGTAGTTGTGTTATAGTAACATTAAAAATACGAATTTGTAAACTATCGTGTAGTATTAATGTACTTTAGTTACTTTCTGTTAGTGAGTGAATTATCCTGTTATTTGTTTATTTGTAACTGTTCCCTGTTCACAATGTCTCTTCAAGGATCACCGAAACAAAGAAAAAAAAGTTTCATTGTTCATAATGAAGGTCGCGAAATAATTAGTAATATAATTGAAAAATGTGATGAAGAAAAACGACAAAATTCGCTGATATACCCACTTAATCAAGGAACAAAACGAGCTGCGTATTACTGTGATAAATCGAAAAGCTTCATTAAGTATACTTCAGGAAGCAAAAACTGCAGTCCAGATGGAAAATTCTCCACACCGGGGAAAAAACTTAAACATGTGAGAAAAGGAAACTTTTTCTTGATGATTTCGATAAATGTGTGGTAAGAAATATTGTTCAAGATTTTTATAAAAATCAAAACGTTGTGCCTACTGTTAAAAAACTCCTACCTATCGTGAAAGAAAGAATCCATTTTCCATGGTGCACTAAATCATTAACGCGAGTTATCCTTAACACAACACATAGCGTCACAGTTATCTGGCTTAATGCTCAATGAGAGGAAAGTGAGCGTTGAGTGAGGTTTGATAATGCATGTGAATCGGGATTTCTCAGTAATCGCTGATTGTTTAACGCAACTCCGCGTCCGTGTGTCTACGGTCTCTTTCTGCCTGCGTTCCTCTTGAGCCGGTCGTACGACGGATCCGTGACATTGGTTGGTTCAAACGTGTTTGAAAATGTGTGGTGGGAATTTGAGTCGGAGCACGTGGTTTGAAGGTTCGCAGGCCAAACCGTCGAACATCCGACCCGACTGTCAGTCCAGTTGTCAAGTTTGAAAGTGTGTTGCTCTCTCAAACCGGACTCAAGTAAGTACACAATATCTGCGTTTTTAACATGTATCGAAATTTAATAAACAATGGAATATTTATTTGTTTATTGGTTGTTATTTGTTGATAGGATGGCTTTTGAAGATAATAAGCAGTTTTGGGAGGAGTTTATTGAGCTGTATCGAGAGCGCCCTTGCTTGTGGGATACAAAATCGAATGAGTACAGTAACCGGAATATTCGTAATAGTGCATACGAATCCCTAGTTACAAAACTAGTTATACCGATCCATCAATTTCACCAGAACTACAACAACCCAGTATTTCCAAATCCACACACATTCACAACTCCACCATTACAAAATCCGTCTTACCAGAGGCACGTGGCCTTTGCACCAATCGTTGGTACCTCTTCAGCAACATCAGGTGTACAACAACATGTAGCAACTTCTCACATTCTCTCAAAAACCAATGAAACCACGGGCACACCAACAACATCAGGTGTTCTACAAATCCACCATCAGCAGCCTGAAAATCCAGTTTTCACAACAAACGTCCAGCCAGCACAAACCTTCTACCAACAACAACCGTCTACACAAACCCTTGTAGATGACAAAATGACAACGGCGGTTTAGATGAATTTTTGTTGTTAAAAATGAACAATTATAATAATAAGAATGGTACCTCTATCGAGGAACCAAAATAAAGAGGGTGAATTATCTGTCTGAAAAATAGTAGGTAGGGAAATAGGCCTATAACACTTTTTCTATTATTTTTTAATATGTAAAATACTTTTTGTACTCTTCATACATTCATGTGTGCATTTTTTGTAACACCTCAGTTTGTATAATAAAGTTTTGGAAGTAAAATTGTTTTTCTATTGTCCTAGTAACAGGTGTGAAAAGTGTTGACTGTTGAGTTTTATTTAACATTGAGTTCGTGCAATCAAAAACTCACTGTTAACAGTTTTGACAAGGGGTCGTATCCATAATAATAACTAAATGCTTTTTTTGATAGTATTTACTTATTCTTGAAGTAAATATTTGGGAGTAATTGCATATTGACCAATAATGTCGCCTCAATATATGTAACAATATGTTACATCACATGTCGATAGATTTTAGGGGTAACGCATAAAGAGTAGAATAAAATAAGGAACAAAATTTTAACTTATGTGGAAATATTCCAATTTCAATGCTTTGTATATTGCCCAGCAAGTTTCTGGGATGCATTTTCCAAGCAGCTGAGGTGAAATTATACAGCTGAACTTTAAGTCCTCATAGCTTCTTCCTGTTGCGAGAAACCTCAACGTTGCTATTAGTCTTTCTTCAGCACTTACAGTTTCTCTTAACCACGTTTCCTTTTTCACAATTTTCGGTCGAACTAATGCCAGTAATTCCGAAAAACTCTCATTATCCATCCTAAGATAATTCTTGAAATCTTCCGGTTCCTGCATTTTCAAAGTATTCACCAAACTGATGTGTGAAAAAGTTGATTTATTTTTTAACCACTCTTTCATCCAAACTCTCTTCATTTTTTGTTGTTGTTATCCAACAAAATCAGGATTGCCCCAGCGATTGCAGCTTTTGATTTCTTTGATTGCAGCTTTTGATTAGGCGCCATGACACACAGAAAACTGATTGTCCGCTGGCCGGTTTGAAAAGTGTATGCTTTCACTCAAACCTCAGACGGTTTGAAGACCAACCAAGGTCACGGACCTGTCGTACGACAGGTTTGAAAGTGAATGGGGGGCTTTAGAGACTTGGAGTTCAGTCTAATGCAGTACTAGTCGGTTAAAGTACACATCACTTGTCTCTTTCTTAATTCGTTATTGTTGTGATTGTTTTGGTTTGAGTTTGCGAATTTTACACTACATTCCCAAAAGTCGCAAACTCAACACCGCAGAACAATACGAAATATACAAACACAAAAAACACAACCAAACAACATACTCAATGAACAATTACAATTTAAATCCAACACACTATTCGACACAATAATACACAACGCATACAATTCAGAATCCCGCGCCAACCCCCTTCCATCTCCACACACTCCCACACACAACCAGTCACCAAAAAACCGTTACAGATTACCAACGCCTTGAAGCATTCCGCATTTATACCTCACTGAGAAAGGAGTAAAGTAAACCACTCCGAAACGTACGTTTGAGGAAATAACAAAAAGTAAGTTTTTTCACAAGTGAAAGTGCATTAAATATTAATTGTTAAAGTGCTGTGAAAGAAGTGATGATAATTCAAAATAATATAAACATAACTGGAAGTACAACTTATGAAGAAAGGTTTGTTGATCATTAAAAAATGAAATTGGCCCTCGTTTACTAACTATGAATTATTACTAATCTTCTAATTTTGTATATAATATATTTTATCTATATTATATAGATGGTTTCACTACACACTTGAATTTATGAAGCTTTACCCCCCCCCCAAAGTTAGGCCCCAAGTTACGCCCATGGTATTCTTGATATAGTTTTTTGAATATTCGAGTTTCTTAAGGTATTTTAAAGAAACAGTTTTTTGTTTTTATTCCCTTACAACCTAGTTTGAGAATGTTATCTAAGGTTTTATTACACAATTTTTTGTTTCTCTTATGTATTTTGGTGTTTGTTTCAGCAATAAAATCTTATATATATTTTTTTAATTAGGCTCAAAAAACCGTCATTAATGTGATCTATTCATTTTTAAAAAATATTGAGTTCATTTAAATGTATGATGACCAATCCTACCACCTTTCCGTCCTGGGTCTAATGTCCTTTCCGTAACATTTTATAAGACCTAAGGAAAAGCACATGTCTCATAAAAGACAGTAGCCTAATTTTCAAAAATTGTGTTCATGAACAGAATTTAATGTTAAATTATATTAGTCGATAGTTATGTGCATGAAACAGGAGGAATTGTAAAAAAAAGTCTCGCAATTATTAAAATTTATTATACTGTACATGCTCATTCTTTATATAGGTTACGGCCTTCCCTCTGAAATTTTTTCATACCACTTTCTATGATGCAGGCTCTGCAGCAGTAGCAACGGATCCAAGATTTCACCGTAATTGGTGCTTTCAGCCCCAACCTTTTCATTCCCAATAACTTTCGCTATCATGTCCAGTATCTTTTGCTGCTTTGAACTATGAATGGCCTTCTTGATTCCCTTGAACTCGATCGTGTATCTTTATGGAAGCCAGTGAGTACACTGACCCACTAGAAGAGAACTTGCAACACTTTGGAAACCCAGAAAAGTACTGTGAATTACCAAGGCTAAGATCTTTGCCGATTTCAGAGAGACAGAATTCGTCACGTGTCAGGGCCACAGTTTCCAGCTCAAGGCATTGAACATGTTATCGAGTTTTTCAAGTCTTGTCTCTGGTTAGAGTTCTTTTACTGTCTGTGGAAATGCGATGATCACAAGACTCCAAGATTCAAACAACAGTTACCCATTAATAATTTAATGCACTTTCACTTGTGAAAAAACTTACTTTTTGTTATATCCTCAAACGCACGTTTCGGAGTAGTTTGCTCCTTCACAGTGAGGTATTACTGTTAATACATTCAAAATAATATTAACAGTTACCCAGTAATTTGCATGTTTCGTAACACTACACTATGCATTGCTATGCTAATGTCCTATTATCGGTAAGTGGGTTTTCCTCCTGATGTGCTGTGTGAAAGCGTGGAGTTATTAGACCTCAAAGTTAATGTGGTTGCCCAGTCTCCATGTTTTATGGCTATTTTCTTGATCTAGGCCTACCATTGGAGGAATGTTCAAACTTCTATGAATATCTTCATATTGAACAAACTACGAAACATCGATTGTAGTTTCATGCATATCTCAATACTTTATTCTGCTATATCTGAATATTTTTAATTTGATTACATAATGCTTTGCTCTTTGATACTAATTTTTTAAAACTTTATGGTGTTTAGAGAACAGATGATCAACTATTTCATGTTAAAGTTTTTTTTTTCTTGTAGTGAGGGGGGTTGGTATAACCTGAACTTTCTGATTTCCAATCCAGAATACTATATATAAGACAGAAGTCTGCACTTATGAAGTGCAAAGATTTTTTACCAAGTGCAGGATAAAATTTGCTCTGTTGGGGACGGGGGGACAACTGTTGGCATATCTGTTGACTGGCAGTGCCTGTAACAAGTAACATGTTACATATTACTGCCATACACATACAGTAGAGTCTAGAATAGCAGCTAGTGATGCCCTAACAGTTCTGGCTAAAGATTTCTTCCGCACTGATTAGCAAGATCTAAACAGAATACTCTATTACTGGCAGAAGCAGGATGTTTCCTATGTAGTGCCATATGTTTGTATGTAGAGCTCAGACTTTGTTGTACAAATAACTCTAGAAATATTTCCCAGTCATTCTCCTATTCATATTGAGTGTAATATAATAAAATCTAAAGTCAGTATCTAATACAAAAATTATGTTGAAAACGTGTAAGCTAACTCACACCCACACATTCACATAGGCACATTTCTCTCTAAAACTGTGTATGTGTTTTGTAGGTTTTTGTTCATTCTAAGAACTAAAGCACTTTTTTCCTTGCATTAACTTACAAATTTTTATATTTTGTAACATAACAAAATTATCACACTAAACATTTGAATTAATGCAACATAAATAAAAGAAAAAGTTCCATAGTGAGTAAGAAGAATAAATTGTTTAAGGATTACACTAGAAACTGTATATTAAGTCTATAAAATATTAATAAAAATGGAAGATAATAAAGAAAACCATTAATTAAAATAACCTACTATGTAAAAACCAGTTAAACCAGCAGTATACCCAGTAGATTGGGGAAGCAGTACAAAAAAGGGAAGGACCATAAAAAAGGAAATAATCTGTCATGAAACCATGTTAATAAGGAAACTACTAATGTGATATTTGAAGAAGGGACGAAACATATCAAGATTCCAACAAAGAGACCAGAACCAGGAAGAGATATGCCAAAACAAAATGTTAGTCATATAATAAATACCATGAGACAAAATTGAAACCGATATATGTAAACCCAAACAAGTTACAAGATGCAATCCTATAAAACCCAAATTGTATATTAGTTGTAAGTGTAATATGTTTAAAAATATATCAAAAGAGACTACCATAGAGTAGAACTCACTGAAAAGACTACCATAGTGTAGAATCCAATAAAGTGAAGTGAGTTAACAAAAATAAGAAACTACAGTGTGTATAGTGAGAAACATAGCTAAAAAATCTATGAAAAAATCTTCAATGAAGTGTAAATATTATAAAAAGACTACCATGAGTGTAGAATAATAATAGTAAAACCATTGGAATCAAAGACAGTCTAAGGGCTGACAGTATTACCAGTAATAAGAGTTTTTTAAATTAGATATAAGAAAAACTATTACACATAAAATGTTTTCTTTAATTATAGCTAAGTAAATGGTGAGAAGGACAAAAATACCAAAGGACAGTTCATAACTGAAGGTATGACTAATATTAAGATGTTTGTTATTTATTATTAATTAGATAATATTTTAGATGTAAGGTGTAAATAGATACACGATGTTTTTTGATCACAGTTAAAGTGTTTTCAAAAGAAACATAATACACAAGACAGTTAGTGACTGACAGTGTTACTAGTAATAGGAGTTTTTTTATTTTTTTTTCTAATTAAATTATGTCTAGGATAAGCTATTGTGTTATCATTTGATGATACAGTTAAAAATAATAGGAATAAAATGTTTTTGTTAAAATTAGGTGATATAAAGAAAATTAGGCATAAGATGTTCATGTTATGGTTCAATGATGTTATTAGTATAAAGAAAGTTTAGTAGATACAAGATATTCTATTGTATTTTAAAATCATGTCATTTAATTTTCCATTGTGTAAGTCAGAGAGGCAAGTAGGGCATAAAAATGTAATAATTTTATTCAAATCAGTAAACCATGTATAATGTACAAACAGACCAGCCAAGACACCATTTTTGTAAACACAGAATGGCCTATAAACAAAAAATTATCTATCAAAGAATTAATATATGTAATAGGAATAGAATTCAATACATACAATACAGAAATTGAAAATATAATTAATACAGATACAGTTAATAGCAAATAGAATGACAAAAGAGAGGAAATTAACTTCTTTTGGAAACAGTCAATAATAGGCTTATGATAGTAATCAAATCAGACTAAACAGCAAATTAATCAATATTGAAATGTTTTAATAACCAAATTATTAACAACAAAGTAATTACGGAGTTATTAGGTATATTCCATGGAAATATTATACCGAAAAAACAAATAAAAACCTTTAAAACACTGAATTTGTACAAAATATGGGGCATACAATCATTATGTAAATTTGTAATTTTTGGGCTTAAATGAGTTTGAAACAAACCCAGCTATATATCAAAAGATGTAAAATTAAATAATCAATATTACTGAATAGTTAGATTCATGTAAAATTAAGAAATATTTGAAATACAGTAAAAAATAAGAAAACTTGTTATGTATAGTTAGATAGTGAAACAAGTCTTAGACAGATATTTTATAATTAAACAATATGAAGAGGAAAAAGACATACCACAAATTGCCATAAAACGACGACGTTGCGTCTATTAGTCTATTGTTAATCGCAAAGCTGAACAGTTGAAAAATGTGTTAGTGGAGTATTGAAAACCAAATAATTTGTATTAAAACCAAGTGTGGTTATGTGGCGTGTAACGGAGATGAACTAACAAGTGAAATAACCTTATCTATCAATGTCTAACACTTCACAAGTTTCCAAAAACACAGTATAACACCATAAAACTCAACACCAGAAATCGACAGCCATTTTGAACAATTTTTGGAACGAATTCACAGAGAACCAACACACATAATTGAACACCACACTACACAAGAGATCCATCCAGAATCCGACATCGCAGACGACGAGGGGACATTTAACACTATATTTTGGACCAACACCACTTCGCAGAAAAGGGAACATCGTTTTATTTCTGTGGGAGAAGATCTTCAATTCCAACAGCATTGTAGCAGTTAAAATCGAGCAGACGGCGGCCATTGCTGAATTCCTTATAAAGACGATCAGCCAGTGCTTCCTGGAGAGGAGTGACGTCATTTCTTCGACTTGGTTCGAAATTTAAATAATTTCTTTCTAATTGACAATTGTAATAATAATTCTGTTCTATTTCAGATATTAACATTTAGTTTAAGAATACCTGTTAAATGTATCTTGTTCCTTGCCCTCTGACCATTTCGACTCGTTAAAAGAACCATAAATTTAAACTTGTAAAAAATATATTTGTTGATTTTTCTCACTGCCGACTGTGGCGAATATTCGCCAGTGCCTGGGACATGCGCAGTTTGGCTGGCGCACAATTTTGAATGAATAAACGCAAATCATTATTCAGTTACCAGCATTGTTTTTATTTCTACCATTAATGTTATTATTATTTTTTTATTAAGCAAAAACATAATTCACATTGAGAGAATAGATATAGAAGGAAGTTACAAACTCAACTAATTAATTAATTATTAATTAATTAAATTAAATCATTCCATCAAACTCGATACAAGAACAAGAAAAAATATTTGCAAAATTTTTAAAGTTTGATGTATTTGTTATTTATCAATCAAACACACCTAGTTATAACATATTCTTATCATCAATATTTCTATATTTTATTTATTATTACATTTGAAATTATATTACAATTTGACTAGCCTAACAGTGGGGCTAAAAGGAAGAGCACAATACCCTTGTTATCACCAAAAGCTACACACACAATATCTCTATATATTTCAATTATATTTATATTTTTATTTTTATTTGTAATATTAAATATTATATTACAAATTGGCTTGCCCAACTAGTGGGGCTTTAAGGAGTCAGACTGATCCAGTGATAAAGAACAATACAAGAACGATACGTCTACTTATCTATACATATTCAATTTTATTTTATTTTTATTTGTAATTTGTAAATATTATATCACAAATTGGCGTCCAACTTAAGGGGCTTTAAATAGGAGGTAATAGTGTTATAAAATAAGGACGATTGTCCAATTTCCTATTTTTAGCTTGGCAACGGTCAACAGGTCGGAAGAGGGAGCGAGATGCACAGGAGAGCTACATCAAGGAAAAGGGCTATGGAGGCCGAGCAGGAGGTAGAACTGGAAGATAAAGAGGCGACACCAGTGGAAGATGTGGAGTCAATGTTACCGCCAGCAGAACCAAATAAGCCGGCACCACAGAAGGAACAGCCGGAGAAATCCACCGCAAGGGAAGATACAAAATTTGATCAAATGATGGAGATGTTACTCAAAGAATTTAAAACGACAAAGGAAGAGTTGGGTAATAAAATGGAAGAAAATAGTAAGAAGATGGAGGAGAAGATGGAAGAAAATAGTAAGAAGCTGGAAAAGGATAACCAACAATTGAAGGAGGAATTAAGAGAAAATAGTAAGAAGGTGGAGGAGGAAATGAAGAATGGTAACCAACGATTGAAGGAAGAATTGGGCAATAAAATTGGAGATACTAGCAAGAAGATGGAGGAGAAGATGGAAGCAAATAGTAAGAAGATAGAAGAGAAGATGGAGGAAAATATTCAGAAAATTGAGGAGAAAATGGAGGAAATAAAGACTGACAATAAACAGTCGAAAGAGGAATTAACCCAGATAAGCCAAAAACTGGAAGAAACTAACAAGAGGATGGAAGAAACAAATCAGAAAATGGAAAGCAATAGTCAGCAATTGAGAGAAGAATTGAAGGAGACGAACCAAGAAAACATGAACCGGTTAGACGGAAGAATGGAAATATTGAAGGAAGAATTGAGCCAGAAGATAGCTGAAAACAATGAGACAATCAGCAAGAAGGTAGAAGAGGAAATAACGGTAATCGAACAAAGGGTTACCAGAGCTGACGAAAAATGGAGTCAAACTGAACGGGAAGTACAGATAATCAAGACCGAAATAAATACGAAGGTTAACAACATTGAAGAAACGACTAGGAAGACATTGGAGGAAAAACTAAAGGAAACACGGGAAGACTGGGAGCGAGTGCAGGACCGATTCACAGAAAAATGCGACGGCATTGAAGCTGCTGTGACCAGCATCAACAGTCAGGTAAGACAGAACCAGACAGATATAGACCTATTCCATAGTTGACCGACAACCATTACCAGTTGTCCCAACAATGAGAATCGTGAAGGGATTAACTTCAGGTTTTATAAAAATAAACCCATGGAGTTCCTAGCAAGAATCGAGGAATACTTCGCCAAACACAGAGGTAATCGCTGGAGGGAGAATAAAGAGGTGCTTGACGAATCGTTCAAGGAAATAGCAGACAATTGGTGGATGGCGATAAGAGACGAGGTGACCGACTATCAACAATTCAGAAGGCTATTCAAAGCCAAATATTGGTCTGAATCAACGCAAAATATCGCCAGAGACGGGATATGTCATGGGAAGTACAACCCGTATGGGAACCAAACTTTAACGGCGTACTTTTTAGGAAAGGTGTGCGTGGCCAAACATCTAGAGCCCCGAATACCGGAAGAATGCCTGGTCAGCAAACTCTCATACCACTATGAGGAGGATATTATCAGAGCCAGACGAAACAGTCAAATAAAGACGGTGCAAGCCATGACCGAGCTTTTAGAAATGTACGAGCACGAAGACTATTACCGTCAAAGTCGCAGGAGATATGAAAAGCAGGAACCAAGGAGTAACAACAATAATTTGAATAATACTAATAATAATCGGCAGAATGTGGGTAATAATAATAATTATAATTCCGCAAATCGGAATAATGCCGAGTACAATTATAACCCCAGAAATAACAATAATTTGCCCCGTTTTAACAACAATAATAATAATAGTAATATTCCTCGAATAAATAATAATAACAACAACCACAACAATAATAATCATAATAATAATAGCCGTCCACAAAATAACAACGGTTATTATAATCATAATAGTAACTATGTTCCAAATGGTCAGAGGAACCCCAACCTTTCTAATAATAATAATTATCATGGTAATTATAACCGGAATTACCCAAATGGAGGTAATAACAACAATTACAGGGCATATCGACCTAATGTTAACTACATCCGAGCAGAAGGCAGTGGACACAGGAGGTACCAGCCTCAACGGAGGAGCCGATACTACGAGTACGAGACCTTCCAAGGAAGTCAGGGAAGTAATAGGTACAGAGAGTACGAGCCCAGACGTAGTTCCAGCCTGGATAATCAGCGAAGACTACCTGTAACAGAAGCCCAACCAGACGATCGAGCAGAACCAAACGAAGCAGTCTCAGGACTTCAAGCTGACGCTTCCAACGGCCTAACCCGGAATGAAGCGGAACATTTAAACGAACGGAGGCAGTAATAAACCCCAATAACCCTTTACTGCTCCAATCTGCTGGGTTTAACCAAGTAGGTATGAATTTGAAGAAAAACAGAAAAAATTTTACCATAATATACAGCAATTATTTAAAAGATATCCGTAAGGACCTATTAGAAGAAAGTGAGCTTAATATTAACAATAATGATAATGAAATAATATACATAATGGCAGAAATTGAAGGTATTTCTGTTCCTATAATGATAGACACTGGAGCCAATGTCTCCATAATAAATCGAAATGAGTTGGACCGGATACAGCAGGAATGCCACAAAAACTTACCGGTACTACCTATTAATAATATTGTACTTGTAGGAGCTACCGGCCGACAGATAAGACCATAAGAAAGCAGGTATCACTCGGTGTCAAAAGTCAGGGTATTAGTGTGGACATGATATTTCTTGTTGCAGCCGGATTACCTTTCAACATCATGATAGGATGCGACATATTGCGCCGAAACTCAGCAATTATCGACTTGTGCCGAGGAAAGGTATCACTCTTTGCTGAAGGTTTAACCTGGATAGCCAATTTAACTGATAACAAGACTTTAGACTCCAGACAACTTCTCGACCACCAAAATAAGGTGAATTACTTGTCCAACCACTCAACAAACAACAAGCCAGTACATCAGGATTCGGAGGAAGACTTATGGCAACAAAAGATTCAAGAGATACGTAACTTCCAGTGCCACAATACTAACGAGCAATTAAAGGAAGACCAGCTGAATCAATTGGTAGAAATATACGAGAAATATCGAGCTGTATTTTCTGACGAACCTGGAAAGATCCGGAACTACCAATGTTCCATACGATTCAGAGAACCGGTAGAATTTAACCGAAAGTCGTACCCAATAGCACAATCTTTGAAAGAAGCCGTACGCACAGAGATCCAGAATATGATCCGTAGAGATATCATCGAGAGCAGTCAATCGCCATACACTAGCCCAATTGTGGCCATACAAAAGAAAAATGGGAAGGTAAGACTTTGCCTTGACGCTCGTGAGATAAATAAAATGATAATAAACGATCGTACCTCACCTGGCGAAATTGATGAAATTTTGAAGAGGTTCCACGGAACACGATTCATTACCACCTGGGATACGGTATGCGGCTATTGGCAAGTGGAGTTGCACCCAGCAAGCCGGCAATACATGGCGTTCATCTTCGAAGGGCGCAATTATCAGTTTAAGAGGTTGCCCTTCGGGTTGGTGAATTCAGTAGCGGTTTTTGTCGCTTGTATGGATCATATACTAGGACCAGAAGCGCTCCAATTCACGACTGTCTATGTTGATGATCTCCTAATAACATCAACCAACTGGGAGGAACACTGTTATCGTGTGGAGTATGTCTTGAAGAAGCTTGCTGAAAATAATGTCACCCTTAAACTGGACAAGTCCAAGCTTATAGCTAAAGAAGTACAATTCCTGGGTTTCCAACTAAACAGTCAAGGAATAACACCATCAACAGAAAAGGTAGACGCCATACAACGATTCCCTACACCAAGAAACAGAAGGGAACTACAATCATTTTTGGGCCTATGTAACTATTATAGGAAGTTCCAGAATAATTATTCCGAACTAACAGCCCAGTTTCAGTACCAGTTATCGTCCAAGAATAAATGGCGATGGGGTCAAGAACAAGACGAAACCTTCAAATCAATTAAAGAGAAATTCTTAGATGCAGTAATGCTCAACCATCCAGATTTTAACCGACCCTTCTTTCTAAACTGTGACGCTAGTAACATTAGCTTGGGATCAACACTGTACCAAGAAGATGAAAGTGGAAACCATCTAGTAGTGAGCTTTGCTAGCAGAACCCTTAACCAGTGTGAAAAGAACTATAATGTGATGGAAAAAGAACTGCTAAGTGTAGTCTTTGCCTGCGGGAAGTTTCGGACGTATATCCTCGGATATCCAGTGACCGTCCGAACAGATCACAAGTCAATATCATTTCTAAGAAGATGCAAATTAAGCCATGGTAGATTGACCAGATGGGTACTCGCCCTACAGGAATACGATATACAATGGGAGTATGTTCCTGGAAGGAAAAATGTAGTAGCCGACGTATTGTCGAGAGTGAATCTGGAAGAACAAACATTCGAAGGCGAAAAGGAGAGCGTTTTGAAAATCTATAACATCATTAAGGACAGATCCGATTTAGAGAAGATAGTGCAGGACATCAGCAAACACCAGCAGTCCGATCCGAAGTTAAACTCTATTAAACTTCGTCTCTCCAACCAAGATGACACAATAAACAAATTTTATTGTATACATAATGGGATTTTATTCATCAAGACATCCCTTGATGAAGAAATATGGAAAATCATGATCCCTACTACAATCGAAAAGGATATCATCCTGGACTATCACCTACGATACGGTCACATGGGAGCCATGAAGGTGATCAAGGCAATAGAAGAGAATTGTCACATAAAAAGTATCAATAGAAAAACGAGAAACTACCTCAAAACCTGTCTGATATGTCAATTGGTGAAAACCAACAATGAGAGAAAGGAAGGTATGATGATACCAATTACCTCACAAGCCAAACTGGAAAAGGTCTTTCTGGACATATGTGGTCCATTTCCCCGCAGTGGCGGACGCCATCGATACAAGTATATTGTTATTATGATGGATCATTTTACAAAATTTACAAAACTATACCCTGTGAACAGAGCCACCACTCTGAAGACTCTAGAAATAATAACAAATCATTACATTCCAGAGGTAGGAAGCCCGACATCCATAATCACCGACCATGGAACGCAATTTAAGGGTTGGCGGTGGAGAAACACTCTGAATACATTGGGCATTAAGACATACAAGACGTCTGTCTACCACCCCAGCAGCAATCCAGCGGAGAGGGTACTGCGAGAGGTCGGAAGAATATTACGGACTTATTGCTATAATCAACAAAAGAAGTGGCAAGAATATTTATTAGCTACGGAAGAATTCCTTAATTTGTCATATCACACCGCTATTGGTACCACGCCATACACGGCAATGTATGAAAAACCGCCTCCGAGAGAAATACAAGAAATAATAGAGTTCCCTAGGAGTCAAGAATACAAATTCAATCGAATCAGATTCTACAATAAATTGTCAGAAGACCAGGAAAGGCGAAAGAACAAATATCAAAAGGCTGTTAAGAAAATAATAAGATATGAAGTCGGAGAAAAGGTACTGCTAAAAAACAGGGAATTACCCAGTACTTTGGAAGGCATTACCAAAAAGTTGTTACTGCTGTATACCGGCCCATACCTGATAATTAAAAACAATAATAACAATACGTATGTACTAAAGGATATCATTTCGAATAAAGTAAAAGGAACTTATAATCAGTTATCCATTAAAAAATATTTGGAGGACTCATAATTATGAGTTAAAACTATTATGAAGAAATTGTGAATTTTGATAAAAATATAATTACCAAATTCCAAAAGCTAGTAAGTACAACTTACACCAAATATCAGAAAGAATATTGTGATACAAAAAGAATTTTGATAAAAATAAAATTTCAAAATTCAAAAATCAGTAAGTACAACTTACAACAAAACATTTGAAGAATTATTGTGAATAAATAAAAAGAATTTTGAACATAATAAGCTTCAAAATTCAAAAGCAATAGTAGGTACAAGTGACACAAATATTCAAAGACTATTATGAAAGTAAAAAGAATTTGGATGGAGATAATAATTGTCCAAATTCAAAATAATTAGTAAGTACCACTTACACAAACATTCAAAGACTATTATGAATGAAAAAAGAATTTTGAGGAATAATAATTTCAAAATTCAAAACGATAATAAGTACAACTTATACCAAAATATTTGAAAAACAACTATGAATAAGAAAGAATGTAGTTGAATAAAAATGTCTAAAATTAAAAAAAACATTAAACTCACATCATTACTCATACAAATGATGAGAAATAACTCTGAAATATGAAAAAAGATTTTGTAAGAAAGAGATACAAAATTCTAAGGGAGAAAGGAAACCAGAATGTCATATGACTTAATCGAAACAAATTAACCAAACTCACAAAGAAAATAATTAATAAAAATGGAACAATGAAGAAGGACCAGCTCAATAAAGACCAAATAGTGAGACCAAAAAAAAAAAAAACCTGATGCTAATAATGATAATGCTGTTACAACAACCACTGTTATAGTGAAAGTGATAAAGAATTAATTCATGTTATACCATGAGCAATAAAAATAACTCAATGGATACCAGATGGTAGAAAGAGTAAATATAAATACTACTTACTATGTAAACATGATGAAATGTATATTATACCACATACCTAAACCACCTAATATGGAATAAGCTTTAAGAGAGAAGAAGGGTCAAGTGTATAAAAGTATTAATTAATATAACGTATTATGAAGTGAAGAATCTAAAGATGTTTATTTTAATCAAAAATGACTACTTTTACTGTTTATTTATTTTTATGACTGGATGTAGAAAATGCCATCAGTCTTATGTGTTGAGCAGAGATGATAATACCTCTGGACTCAATTGAAGTATTGGACAGCAGGGATTGAAGCCAAAAGTGCCACTCTGAACTGTTCCAATTAATTTGTTAGGGAATGTTAGGGAGTAAACATACTGGTGAGGAAGCACCAAATAAGAAAGAATATAAAATGATAATGTTATACACAAGATTGAAGATCACTTATCAATGAAAAAAAAAGAAACTAATGAAGGAGATACACGTCATCTGAGAGGAAGCAATGGTGGAAAAAGAAGGTATATAAAGTGAAACATGTAATCACGGAGAAAATGTAAATACAAAAGAATTAGTAGTAATTATTTCATCCATACAGAGTATGATCTGAACTAATCACTTTTACAGGAGAGCATATGTAACACAACAAAATTATCACACTAAACATTTGAATTAATGCAACATAAATAAAAGAAAAAGTTCCATAGTGAGTAAGAAGAATAAATTGTTTAAGGATTACACTAGAAACTGTATATTAAGTCTATAAAATATTAATAAAAATGGAAGATAATAAAGAAAACCATGAATTAAAATAACCTACTATGTAAAAACCAGTTAAACCAGCAGTATACCCAGTAGATTGGGGAAGCAGTACAAAAAAGGGAAGGACCATAAAAAAGGAAATAATCTGTCATGAAACCATGTTAATAAGGAAACTACTAATGTGATATTTGAAGAAGGGACGAAACATATCAAGATTCCAACAAAGAGACCAGAACCAGGAAGAGATATGCCAAAACAAAATGTTAGTCATATAATAAATACCATGAGACAAAATTGAAACCAATATATGTAAACCCAAACAAGTTACAAGATGCAATCCTATAAAACCCAAATTGTATATTAGTTGTAAGTGTAATATGTTTAAAAATATATCAAAAGAGACTACCATAGAGTAGAACTCACTGAAAAGACTACCATAGTGTAGAATCCAATAAAGTGAAGTGAGTTAACAAAAATAAGAAACTACAGTGTGTATAGTGAGAAACATAGCTAAAAAATCTATGAAAAAATCTTCAATGAAGTGTAAATATTATAAAAAGACTACCATGAGTGTAGAATAATAATAGTAAAACCATTGGAATCAAAGACAGTCTAAGGACTGACAGTATTACCAGTAATAAGAGTTTTTTAAATTAGATATAAGAAAAACTATTACACATAAAATGTTTTCTTTAATTATAGCTAAGTAAATGGTGAGAAGGACAAAAATACCAAAGGACAGTTCATAACTGAAGGTATGACTAATATTAAGATGTTTGTTATTTATTATTAATTAGATAATATTTTAGATGTAAGGTGTAAATAGATACACGATGTTTTTTGATCACAGTTAAAGTGTTTTCAAAAGAAACATAATACACAAGACAGTTAGTGACTGACAGTGTTACTAGTAATAGGAGTTTTTTTATTTTTTTTCTAATTAAATTATGTCTAGGATAAGCTATTGTGTTATCATTTGATGATACAGTTAAAAATAATAGGAATAAAATGTTTTTGTTAAAATTAGGTGATATAAAGAAAATTAGGCATAAGATGTTCATGTTATGGTTCAATGATGTTATTAGTATAAAGAAAGTTTAGTAGATACAAGATATTCTATTGTATTTTAAAATCATGTCGTTTAATTTTCCATTGTGTAAGTCAGAGAGGCAAGTAGGGCATAAAAATGTAATAATTTTATTCAAATCAGTAAACCATGTATAATGTACAAACAGACCAGCCAAGACACCATTTTTGTAAACACAGAATGGCCTATAAACAAAAAATTATCTATCAAAGAATTAATATATGTAATAGGAATAGAATTCAATACATACAATACAGAAATTGAAAATATAATTAATACAGATACAGTTAATAGCAAATAGAATGACAAAAGAGAGGAAATTAACTTCTTTTGGAAACAGTCAATAATAGGCTTATGATAGTAATCAAATCAGACTAAACAGCAAATTAATCAATATTGAAATGTTTTAATAACCAAATTATTAACAACAAAGTAATTACGGAGTTATTAGGTATATTCCATGGAAATATTATACCGAAAAAACAAATAAAAACCTTTAAAACACTGAATTTGTACAAAATATGGGGCATACAATCATTATGTAAATTTGTAATTTTTGGGCTTAAATGAGTTTGAAACAAACCCAGCTATATATCAAAAGATGTAAAATTAAATAATCAATATTACTGAATAGTTAGATTCATGTAAAATTAAGAAATATTTGAAATACAGTAAAAAATAAGAAAACTTGTTATGTATAGTTAGATAGTGAAACAAGTCTTAGATAGATATTTTATAATTAAACAATATGAAGAGGAAAAAGACATACCACAAATTGCCATAAAACGACGACGTTGCGTCTATTAGTCTATTGTTAATCGCAAAGCTGAACAGTTGAAAAATGTGTTAGTGGAGTATTGAAAACCAAATAATTTGTATTAAAACCAAGTGTGGTTATGTGGCGTGTAACGGAGATGAACTAACAAGTGAAATAACCTTATCTATCAATGTCTAACACTTCAAAAGTTTCCAAAAACACAGTATAACACCATAAAACTCAACACCAGAAATCGACAGCCATTTTGAACAATTTTTGGAACGAATTCACAGAGAACCAACACACATAATTGAACACCACACTACACAAGAGATCCATCCAGAATCCGACATCGCAGACGACGAGGGGACATTCAACACTATATTTTGGACCAACACCACTTCGCAGAAAAGGGAACATCGTTTTATTTCTGTGGGAGAAGATCTTCAATTCCAACAGCATTGTAGCAGTTAAAATCGAGCAGACGGCGGCCATTGCTGAATTCCTTATAAAGACGATCAGCCAGTGCTTCCTGGAGAGGAGTGACGTCATTTCTTCGACTTGGTTCGAAATTTAAATAATTTCTTTCTAATTGACAATTGTAATAATAATTCTGTTCTATTTCAGATATTAACATTTAGTTTAAGAATACCTGTTAAATGTATCTTGTTCCTTGCCCTCTGACCATTTCGACTCGTTAAAAGAACCATAAATTTAAACTTGTAAAAAATATATTTGTTGATTTTTCTCACTGCCGACTGTGGCGAATATTCGCCAGTGCCTGGGACATGCGCAGTTTGGCTGGCGCACAATTTTGAATGAATAAACGCAAATCATTATTCAGTTACCAGCATTGTTTTTATTTCTACCATTAATGTTATTATTATTTTTTTATTAAGCAAAAACATAATTCACATTGAGAGAATAGATATAGAAGGAAGTTACAAACTCAACTAATTAATTAATTATTAATTAATTAAATTAAATCATTCCATCAAACTCGATACAAGAACAAGAAAAAATATTTGCAAAATTTTTAAAGTTTGATGTATTTGTTATTTATCAATCAAACACACCTAGTTATAACATATTCTTATCATCAATATTTCTATATTTTATTTATTATTACATTTGAAATTATATTACAATTTGACTAGCCTAACAGTGGGGCTAAAAGGAAGAGCACAATACCCTTGTTATCACCAAAAGCTACACACACAATATCTCTATATATTTCAATTATATTTATATTTTTATTTTTATTTGTAATATTAAATATTATATTACAAATTGGCTTGCCCAACTAGTGGGGCTTTAAGGAGTCAGACTGATCCAGTGATAAAGAACAATACAAGAACGATACGTCTACTTATCTATACATATTCAATTTTATTTTATTTTTATTTGTAATTTGTAAATATTATATCACAATTTTAAACTCTATTTATTAGGAAACTACAATAATAATAATAATAATAATAAACTCTTTAATTAACATTATCAATATCAATTCATTTTTAGGACCTTTAAGTTTGAAATGATCGCTTTTGATGATTGTAACTGTTTGGCCTTCTGACTACTTTTTGGCCTTTTGACTACTTTCTGACTCCTTTTATAAGGATATTATTTGTTAGTCTGACTGCCTGCATTATCTATGTATGAGTGCTTTTGAAGAGTGGTTACAATAAAGGGATCCGAGTAGGGGTGTTCCTTAGAACTATAGGATGCCAGAATGGCAAATTTTTTGTTACATCCTGAATGATTTTGGAGCCTCTGACACAATGAGTGAGTTACAAACTGAGAGGGATTCCTAGTGCATCGTGTAATGCCTAACCTGCTGTAATTTAAGTTAAAGCAGAGAGTGGGTTTGGCCATAGGCATAACTTGGGAGGGGCAAGGGAGGCACTCGTCCCCCCCCCAATGTTCCGAGCATTATAAAATTTTGTTTCCAGTTGTTTATAAATAAAAACTAACAAATAGTCAAACAGGAGACAGTTTCTATGCTTGCGAGCACAGTAAGCACTATTTCTCAACGTCTGTACTGTTATCAGAAGACTAGTTGCCATAAATTTATTATTCTTATTTCTTTCGAAGAAACTTGTAAGGAGAATGTTTGACAGATTTGAATGATGTTCGAAAAAAACAAATGCTAGAGACCTAATTAACTGAAATACAATGCGAACCTTTTACACAAACAAAGACTTGTTTTGGAACACCGCAAGACGTCGATGGCTTGTTCATGAATCTTAAAAGACGGTTGTTTGGAACTGTAATTTGTTAATGATTACTGATACAAGTGCGGTTGGTTACTCAGTCGTGTATGTAGTCTGTTAAAGTACACATCGCTTGTCTCTTTCTTAATTTATTATTGTTGTGATTGTTTTGGTTTTTTGTGTTGATAAGTACTGGGAAATGGGAGATAAGAAACACAAAGGAGTGACACTGCTTAATTGCCTGACTGGCAATTTGAAAATTTCTTTGTGTTGTGACTGATTCGGCTTACTGCTACTACTGTCGAGCATTTTGTGACAGTGTGCCTAAGGGAGAGGATGCGTTTACAAAAACTTGGTATAAGAATTGGAAGAACTGAAATTGTGTATGTTTATAGGCCTACAGTATATTTGTTCTAGGTAAACATAAATGCACTTTCACTTGTGAAAAACCTTACTTTTTGTTATTTCCTCAAACGTACGTTTCAGAGTGGTTTACTCTTCCTCAGTGAGGTGTAAATGCGGAATGCATCAAGGCGTTGGTAATCTGTAACGGTTTTTTGTGACTGGTTGTGTGTGGGAGTGTGTGGAGATGGAAGGGGTTTGACGCGGGATTCTGAATTGTATGCGTTGTGTATTATTGTGTCAAATAATGTGTTGGATTTAAATTGTAATTGTTCATTGACTATGTTGTTTGGTTGTGTTTTGTTGCGTTTGTATATTTCGTATACAAATAGTTTCGTATTTATAGGCCTACAGTATATTTGTTCTAGGTAAACATAACTGGAAGTACAACTTATGAAGAAAGGTTTGTTGATCATTAAAAAATTAAATTGTCCCTCGTTTACTAACTAAGAATTATTACTAAACTTTCTAATTTTGTATATAATATATTTTATTATATAGATGAACTCACTACACACGTGAATTTATGAAGCTTTACCCTGCCCCACCAGAGTTAGGCCCCAAGTTACGCCCATGGGTTTGGCTATTTTATTATGTAAGTAGTTTGTAGCCATGGATGTTCTATATAAACGTCAGGACAAGATGAACAACGTCCAGGAGAAACTGTCGACCATCAGACTAAGGCTAAACTGCCTCTTTGCAAGAAAACATCAGCAGAATAAACTGCAGGCTAAAGCTGACATGGTAAGTGAGAATATAAATGAGTACTGGTAAATATGTAAGAAAATTATACAAGATACAGCTGAAGAAACAGTCGGAAAAGAAAGTAATGCACAGAGAATGGCAGATTGGTTTTATGAGGAATGTGCTGAAGCTACTAAAAGAAAAAGTGCAGCCTATATGAGATTACTAAATAGAAGAACCAGACAAGTTGAAGAAGAATACAAACAATTAAGAAGGGAGGAGAAGAAGATACATAAAGGAAAAAAGAAAAAATATATGCAAATGGAAGTGCAAGAGCTAGATATGCAAAAGGAGGCCAGAAAATTTTATAAGAAACTTAATGAGAGTAGACAAGATTTTAAGCCAAAAATTAATTTGTGTAGAAATAGAGCTGGTGAGATACTTAGTGAGGAACAGCAAATACTGGAGAGATGGACAGAACATTTTGAAGAGCATTTGAAATTAAGGGCAGAGACTACCGAGATAGAGCTGGATATGGAAGATGACAGAGAGAAAGATATATTGCCAATGATAGAGGAAGTACAAGATGTTGTAAAAAAAAAATAAAAAATGATAAAACACAATAATAAACCAGCAATAAAAATTATGAAAATAATCCCATTGCTAGGCACAGCTTTTTATGTCCATAAAAGTATAATAGAGAATGTAACAGAATTCATATCTAGTTCAGAAAGAATATCACTTCTAACAATTAAATGTAAAAACAAAAAATACACACTTGTTAATTGCCACGCACCAATAGGCCTAAATGAAGACAACAGGAAGAATCCACAAAAAACAGAAGAATTCTGGGATCTTTTAGAAATTGAAATATCCAGGATCCCCAAATCAAATCTTATAATACTACTGGGAGATTTCAACGCTCAAATAGGCAGGGAGAAGAAATTTGGAAACATCATAGGGTAATATCCAGCCCACAGAAGAACTAATAAAAATGGTATGAGACTAATTAATTTATGTAAAGGTTCTCAATTGAAATTAATGTCTACTTTCTTCAGAAAGCTTCCAAGAAAGGCTAAAACGTGGATATCTCCAAACCCGATGTTAGGAGAATTTCAGTTAGATCATGTAGCTATTTCTCAAAGAAATATAAAGGAAATTATGAATGTCAAAGTAATAAGAAATGGCGAATTTGATTCTGATCACTACCTGTCTAAACTTAAACTCAAACTCCTACCTAATAAAGTTCATCGAAAATTAAAAAAGCTATAAAATATAATATAAACAGACTTGCCATAATGGAAGAATCAATAAGAAATATCAAGAAGAAATAAAATAGTTAAGCATGGTAACTGGCAAGAGTAATCTACAGAAATCAATAATGCAGCAAAGATAACATTTGGTTTAGTTAAAAATAAAAGACAAGTATGGTGAAAATGAATTGTGTGAAGTAGCATTAGCAGAGAGAGCAAAAAAATGGAAATTCTCAGGGAAAACTGAACACTACGAGCAATTTAAGCAACAAAGAAAGGAAGCAGCAAAGATAGTAAGGGGAACAAAAAGATCTTTTGAAAAATTCAAACTTGTTGAAATGCAGGGAAATTTTATAAAAAATAATTGTTGAGATTTCTATCAGACTTTTAAAAATAAACTAAAGGGTTACCAAACACCAAGTGTTTGTTTTAAAAATGAAAGTGGTAGAATTGCCCTAAGCAATATGGAAAATTGTGAAATACTTGCAAAATATTTTGGTCAACTTTTAAATTGCCCAGAACCGATTCAGAGGTTAGAACTGTCAGACATTTATGAAAATTTAGAAGAAGATACACCTCCAACTGTCGAAGAAATTGAAGAAGTAATTAAAACTTTGAAAAACAATAAAGCTAGTGAGGAAGACTCCATATCAGCTGAACTTTTGAAATAGTCTACACCAAAGTTCAAAAACGATCTACAATTAATTTTTGAAGAAATTTGGAAAACAGAAAAATCCTAGAAGAATGGAAGGTGGCCTTAATACATCCGCTGCATAAGAAGGGTGATAAGCAAGAGGTTAATAACTACAGAGGAATATCTTTACTTCCAGTTGCATATAAAATATTTTCAAAGATTCTGTTGAAGAGAGTAGAAAAACATTGGATAGCCATTTGGGTGAATATCAGGGTGGCTTTCGGAAGGGCAGATCCTGTCCAGAACAATATTCACTTTGAAGTCAATAATCCATCACAGGCTTCTGAATTCAAAGGATATTGTAGTAACATTTGTTGATTTCAAAAAGGCCTTTGATTCTGTTGATAGAGAAACTATAGATAAAATAATCCAAGAATTTGGTATTAAATCTAAATTGGGAAATCTAATCCATGAAACCCTTACGGACACAGTCTCAAAAATAAAATTCATGGGAGAAATATCTCAACCATTCAAAATAAATACAGGTGTAAGACAGGGTGATAGTTTATCCCCAATTTTTTTCAACTGTGTCCTGGAGAAAGCAGTGAGAATTTGGAATGAAAAATCAAAAGAATGCAAAATGTCACCAATCATGTTGGGAAGAAGGAACAAATGTATTGAAATAAACTGTTTGGCATTTGCAGATGACTTTCCTATACTTTCTGAACATCTGACATCTGCAGTAACACAAGTTAATTTTTTAGAGGACATAGCCAGTAGAACAGGCTTAAGAATTTCTGCAGAAAAAAAAACAAATTTCTCATGAACATTAAAAATGTGCCAACATTCCTGGTAACAGATATTGGTCGAACAGAGAGGGTTCAAAAATTTAAGTATCTCGGAGAAATAATTCAAGAGAATGGTTTAGAAAAATCTGCTATAGAAGAAAGGATCAAAAAAATGGAAAGGGGATATGGTATAACTAAAGATATTTACAATAAATAGTGCATATCTAAAAATGTGAAAATAAGACATTACAGTACAGTAGTGAAGCCAGAATGCCTATATGCAAGTGAATGTCTAGCACTGAATTATAATTTAGACAAACTAGAAATATTGGAAACACGAATAATTAGGAAAATATTAGGCCCACGAAAAACTTCAGAAGTTGGAAATTAAGAAGTAACGATGAAATATATCAAAGTATAGAAAATATAACAGAAACAATGAGAAAAAGAAGACTATTATTTTTTGGACATTTATATAGAATGGACGACAATAGGTTAACAAAGCAGGTCTTGAAATATCTGTGGGGGAAGAAGTCAACATAAAGTTTATAACGAAAAGAAATTTGGTGTGAATATGAGTGAGTACGTCCTTCTTCAAGCCCCGCGATGGAAGCCAATTTATAACAAAAAGAGATATTGGGTGATGTTGTAATTGTAAAAGTGTTGTAAACTGTGTCGGGCGTTACCTCCGCGCACTTTTGTTACTTACTCTGTTGACTGGATCCTCTGCAGTGATGTAGTCCTGTAACACAACTTAAAACTATGCTTTTTGTGGGCGCCACTTGGAAACGTTTGTTCCAAGAAAAAATTAAATGTGATTGAAAAAATTTTTAAATCTACGAAAAAATTTAAACAAGTCAGTTTAGCATTGAAAAATCAGTTATGTTTAATGATTCTTTAAAAAACAACAAACAAATCGTCTGAAGGACTATCATTCATAAAAATTATAAAATTGCAGAGAAAAAATTTTACAAGTTATTATTATTGACAATTTTCTTTTATATGTCCAATCAAGTATCGGCTAGTATAATTCAGATTCTGACTCAGTTGACAAGCATGAGTTTAATATGTGAAAAAACTTTAATCTCAGGACGTGACTCCTTTGAACTACCAAGACATATCAATTAGATGCCTTACAAGAAAAAAAACTAAGTGATTTGAAGGTGTATGTGTGGCGTGTAAAGTACAACTGTGTGATAATTGTAACCAGGTAACAATGATTTTAATTTTGGTAACTCACGTTCCAATGGTCGTTTATTCTCTCACTGGACACTTCCTTCGGGTAGTTTCTCGATCTCGCCTCTTCGGGTGTACACTGAAGCTATTTAAAGTCAATTTTTGCGATCGTTACTTTTTCCGCACTTTTTGTCAAAACGTTTGACAGTAAAATCTCGTTCAAACGCCGCCACTACGAATCATCTGTTTAGCGTTGATTCAGAAATCTGCCACCGCAGCGCTGATCCCCATGCAGTTTTGAGGAAGGCTTAGATGTATTGTTTGTTTACGTTCGGGGGAATTATTTGTCACGTTAGTCAGTCAATGCGAACACAGCAGAATTCGTTCTCTATTAAATGTTTGGGACCCTCCTGGGCCGTCGACGTTCTGGCTGCGTGCTTTCTATTAAAATTTGCCGTATCGCTGCTCTATTTCAGCGATACTTTTTGGCGTATACTCTCGTTGAGGTTAGGTCAGTCGGGTATGTCTATGTACGGGAAAAGCCTTCCTGCCGTGTCTTGTCGATTTTTTCGCCTCTCGGTTTCGCCTTAGCTGCGTTGATCAGTGTTGTGTGAGATGCATCAGCTTTGGAGTTCAATCTTCAAGTGTTTTTCGGTCAAATTTTGTCTCGCTTTTATACTAAATCGGGATGACTGTTTTCGTCGACTTCCGGTATATTTGTGTAAAAATTCTTTCTAGATTGTTCGAGAATAAACGAAATGGAATGTCATAGAACAATTTTCACTTCCGTAGAAGCTTTTAGAACGAATTTCTTATTCTTCATACAATGGATATTTCAAAATTTACACTGGTATTTATCAAACAGTTTCACATTAGTACTTACAATTTGTATGCCATTAATGTATTTAGATTCCTTGTTTTTTACTGAATCTAGCGATACTAAATATGATTGGTATCTAATTAACTTAAGTCTAACAAACATTACAATTTACAACCCTCACCTTGAGTTGTAGTCATTAAAAACACAATATTTATAATAAAAATTGTTGTGGAGTTATAAAGTTCCCTTCACAAGCTGGACATCTACTACTACTACTCTCCTACAACAAAATAAACAAAATTTAACATCAATAAAACACAAATAAATACAATTTTATATGGCCTCTGCTCATGGCCTAAATTCTTGTCAGTTTTCTAATACAATGATTAGTCTTTTTCCTTAATATATGTGTTATTTCACCACTATACACACAGAGTTTATTATTTTGTCTATCTTTTGTGATACCTGGTTACTTTGTACATATTTTATATTTATCACAAGATGACATAGCATCATTGATTGTCTTGAGATGTCATTTTTTATGGTGTGACAAATCTCACTCTAATTAGTTAAATTCTTTTAGAATTGATTTTACTTTCAACTGAGTTTATTTCTTATTAAGGTATTTTGATGTATTGTACCTTTCTATCTTATTTTGTTAGTATTATGTAAGTATTTTAGCCAGATATGATTATTTTTGTATTGGATAATTGGCTTCAGCCATACATGGTATAAGTAAATATTTTGCTGACTTGACTATTACAATGTTAAAGTTGGTCAGGTATATTAGTATAGTTGCTTTATATCATATTACAGCTTTCTAATACAGTTTGGTTGCATTTTGGCAACATTAAATTCATAAATTATACAATATTAGATGCCTATTACATGTTTTTAGTTAACACTGTTTTTGGTTATTTTGGCTGCTTTTTATTCATTTGACAGATTCCTTTATTTAAGATAAATTGTTCACTATTGTCTGCTTGACAATTACATATAGTTTTTATTTAAATCTGATAATAATTAATTTTTTCATGAAATCTTGGTGTATGGTCTCAAATCCAACACATTAATATTTTTTGGTCATTGCAAATATACAATTTTTATTTTAACTTAAACTCTTTCTAATAATGTATTTAAGTCATTTAATACATTTATTTCATTTACATCACATAATATAATGATGGATCCTGTCCATTTATTCACAAAAAATAGTTTTTAAATACTATATTCATAGTTATAAAACTTAATAATTATTGACTTTATTCTGGTGGATTCTGACATTATTTCTCTCTCTTATAGTGTCTTATGGTTTTTTTTACTCGTATTCACTTGAATAATATATATGGGGTTTTGTCTTAGTCATAGTTTGGTCGTTTTTTCAAGTTGATAGAAATAATTATTATACAAAATTACACAATTTTTTGGGACTACTTGGGTTCGATACTGTTCACTTCACTTTCCTCTTATGCTAACTTACTATATAAATGATTTCTTTTTATGGAACGTTCTGTGACGTTACATATGCCTCCCGTTAAAGTTGATAATTTTGGAAAAACATATCTTTGGTTTTGATGAAATTATCATCTCTATAATAACCCTTTATTAGCTTCTTTATATCTCATTCTTTTATCTTATAATTAAATTCCTGTACTACTCCTTTAATATATTAATCCAACTCAATATTCCTAGTTCGTTCTTTGTCATATCACCTGTTCCTTTCCTTTTTACCTTGATGTTTTATAATTAATCTTTGATATAATTCCCTATCAATTCCCTAACTTACATAGAGGGTTGGGAGTCAGAGTGGCTCGCTATGGCATACGTTCTCTGTCCCTTCCTGTCTATCACTACTGAAATCAGAGGCAACACATCCCTGTTCAGAAAATAATAATTGCACCTTTGCAACAAATAATAATAATAATAATAATAATAATAATAAAAAAAATACAATATTCAAAGATCATAGGCTCCTACACATAAATTCCCTTTCTTAAACTCTTCTGATTAATTCACAATTATATTAATATATCGTTCTCCGCAGGTTAAAATTATCGTTTAAAATCATTCAATGTTAATAGCTATATTCATATTCATCATTACCTCCTTATGTAACACACTGTTTTCCTCTCCTTTTTTTTTTTTTTTTTTTTTTTTTTTTTCATTTACCATTTCCATTTAGTATCAAATATATATGAGTATTTCTTCCTCTTTTCTCCTTTACTAAGTGTCCATCTTGTAATATTTATTAATAATAATCTCTCTCCTTCTCTAAGTACGGGTAAGCTGGTAAATATACGTTGACATGGCTATTGGAAATAAATCTTGCCTATGGTGGAATGTGTCCTCGTAATATTTATTAATAACAATCATTATACAATAATATTTATCTTTATTTAAAAATCTCTATCTCCTTTCTAATTATGGCTAAGTTAAAAAATTCACGTTGACATGTTTAGTCAAGGTACCTTCTCTATGATGCTGTATTTGACTTGGGTCTTTGGTCATGGTACTTGGTCACTGATTGAGTATTCGACTTGCGATTTTTTAATCATGGTACTTTTTTAATGAAGTCTGGTTATACGTTCCTTTTACCTTGTTCCTAATTGTGTCAGTTACCTCGTAGGTATTGTTTTTATTATCTCTGGTTATCGTGAAAGGCCCTGTATATAAGAGTAGCAATTTCCTCGTTATGCCTTGTATAGCACTGGGCAATTCTCTATTTTTAACTAACACCTTTTCACCTACCTCATATTTAATTGCCTTAGGCTGTGATTTGATATATTTTTTCCGCTGGTGTTCCGTTTTTTCTAACACCTTATTATAAAATTTTGCCCCTTCAAATTGGTATGCGGGTTCGTCGGGAAAATTAATAATTTCCTTTATCTCTCGTGGTGGGGGTCTTTCGAACATAACCGTGTATGGCGACATCTCGATGGTATTGTGATGCGAGAAATTGAGGAAATCCTCGGTAGAGGCTACATATTCATGCCATCTTTTCTGCTCGTTATGGCAGTATGTTCTTAGTAACCGTCCTACCTCCCTTAACACTCTCTCGGCTGGGTTACTATTCGGGTGATATACGGACGTCTTGTACGTTTTTATTCCGTGTTCTCCCAAGATTTCCTTCCAAAGTTTTCCCCTAAACTGAGTACCGTGGTCCGTAATTATAGAATACGGTCGGCCCACTTCCATTATATAACGCTGGATTATTATGTCTATTATTTTCCTGGTCGTTGCCCTAGTTATTGGGTATAGCTTTGTATACTTGCTAAAGTGGTCGAAAATGATTACGATAAATTTATATCGGTGTCTCCCACCGCTGCGTGGAAAGGGTCCGCAGATATCGAGAAATACTTTTTCCAATTTTTCGGTAGATAATATGGGTATCAGGACCCCTTCCTTCCTCTCGTTATCACACTTTACTTTTTGACAAATATCGCACGACCGTATCGCCAGTTGCACCTTCTTATTCATCCCCTTGATGTATGTTTGCTCTTCCAATGCCTTCCTTACTTTAAGGGCACCCATATGTCCGTACCTCTCGTGATAGTCGATTATTAGCGGTCTCTCTATCGCGGGTGGAATCACTAATTTCCAACTCTCCTGGTGCGGGGTATTCCTAATAAATAAAGTGTCATCGTGAATACAATAAAATCTGTTTATGACCTCATCGCCTTCCTGTACCCTTTTTCTAATATCTCCTAATTTCGGATCGGCCTCTTGTTGTGACTTTATTTCGCGCAAAATATCTTTTAAATCCTCCCTGCTCTTTATAATGTGATAAACCTTGGCTAATTGTTCCTTTTCGCCGTCAAAGGTTTGGTCTGGTATATTGACGCGAGATAAGACGTCGGCGGCTACGTTCTGTTTGCCGGGTATATATTCCCATGTGATATTGTACTCTTGCAAGGCCAAAACCCATCTAGTCAGCCTTCCATGGTTCAGTTTACAATGCTTTAAAAATGATATAGATTTGTGGTCGCTTCTAAATATTATGGGGTACCCTAATATATATGTCCTGAATTTACCGCATGCGAAAACTACACTCAACAGTTCTTTTTCGGTAGTATTGTAGTTTCTTTCGCAACTGTTCAGCACGCGGCTAGCAAAGCTAATTACTAAATGGTTACCGTCCTGATCTTCCTGATAGAGGGCTGCACCTAAACTCACGTTACTGGCATCGCAGTTTAGAAAAAATGGTTTTGTAAAGTCGGGATGATGCAACATTACGGTTTCTAAAAATTTTTCCTTTATTATATTGAGCACTCCATCTTGCTCTGGTCCCCAAGTCCATTTGTCTTTAGCTGATAACTGCTTTTGGAACCTGGCAGTTAATTCTGAGTAATTGGACCGAAACTTTCTGTAATAGTTGCAGATTCCTAAAAATGACTGCAGCTGTTTCCTATTCTTTGGGGTGGGGAACTTCTGTATGGCTTCTACCTTTTCCTTGGATGGAGTAATCCCTTGTTCTGTTAAATTGAATCCTAAAAATTTCACCTCATTTGCAATGAATTGGGACTTGTCTAATTTGAGGGTGATATTATTCTCCGATAATTTCTCTAGCACCTGTTCAACCCTATTACAATGGTCGTCCCAATTCGCTGAAGTCACCAGTAGGTCGTCGACGTACACTGTCGTAAACTTCAGTACTTCCTGCCCCAATATTCTGTCCATTATCTTTACAAACACCGCCACAGAATTTATTAAGCCAAAAGGTAACCGCTTAAACTGATAGTTTCTGCCCTCGAATATGAATGCCATATATTTCCTACTATCAGGGTGGAGTTCTATCTGCCAGTATCCGCATACCGTATCCCAGGAGCTTATATATCTGATTCCGTGGAACTTTTTTAATATCTCCTCTGTCTCCCCAGGTGAAGTGCGGTCGTTAACAATCATTTTGTTAATCTCCCTAGCATCGAGACATATACGTACCTTTCCGTTCTTTTTTGGCACCGCTATGATTGGGCTGGTAAAGGGCGAATGACTATACTCGATTATGTCGTCCTCTATCATCCTATTCAATTCTTCCCTGACTTCGTTCTTTAGCGAGTATGCGATCGGGTACGATTTCCTGTTAAATTCCACCGGAGTTTTAAATTTTATGGTGCACTGATAATCTCTGGCTTTACCTGGAGCGTTCGAGAATATGTGTTTATATCGGTTGTATACCTCGATCAATCGTTCCGCCTGTTTTTCGCTGACCAGACCCCTTGCTTTCGTCCGTTGGAAATCCCGTATTTCTTCTAACTTTTCTAACCACAACTCTGGGTTTTCCTCCTGATATAATGGCATATTGATTGGACGATCGGTACAATAATAATGGTTCACTATCGCTTGATAAGGTGTATTGTCTGTACCACTTCCTTGGACATCGATTAAATTATTGGTCCAAATTCCCTTGTTAGTCTTAAAAGTTATCACTTTACTTTCCAAATCTATCACAGCATTGTATGGCCTAAGTATATCGCAGCCTATTAGTATACTCATGGGTAAATTACTCGCCACTAATAACCCTATTGGTATTGTTACCCCATTACTAGTCATCTCTAATGACACCTGTTTCTTTATTGATTTATTTTGCCTCCCCGTTGCTCCGACTAAAACAATGTTATTTATCGGTAGAGTGGGTATTGGTAAATCACTATTTTGTTTAATCCGCTCTAACTCAATGCTATCAATAAGTGACACATTTGACCCCGTGTCAATGAGTAGTATCGCTTCTATGCCATTGATATATGCTTTAATCTGCACGATACTATTGTTCCCTTGGTTGCTATTTTTAATGATATCGTCACCTTCTTCTAATAACTCCTCTCTAATATCCTTAAGGTAATTATTTATTCTTAATATAGTCCCGTCTTTGTCCTGTCTATGTTCGTCGTTTGTCACCCCATAATATTGGTTCAGTGAAGGGCGGTTTTCCTTTTTCACTGCCGCGTTTAGTTTAAATGAGCCACTGTCTCATTGGGCCGGTCTCCCGGAACATTGGGTTGCTGACCCGTCTGTGTTTCCGGCCTGACCTCGGGATTACCGTTAATAGGTTGGCTATTCGCCGTGTTACCCTGGCTACCTGACGCCTGTTGTGGGTAAAACATGTAAGTGGGTACATTAGGTGGATATGGCCGTCGGTTATTGGCCATTGTATAATTTACCTGGGGCCTGTACTCATTTTGGTTTCTCCTATCGCTTCCTCCTTGGTTTCCCCCGTTGCGATAACCATTACGTTGGCCATAATTACTTCCTCTATAATTATTCCCGCGATAACCGTTTCCCTGGTGGAAGTTCCTACCGTAGTTATTCCCGGTGCAATTACCTCTGTTTGGTCCTGGATAGTTGCGGTTAATTGGGCCCTGAGTGGTATCATTTCGGCCGTTTGGTGGGATATTATTATTCTGATTATTGGTGCTTAGATTATTACCGTTCCCACCTCCATTCCGGTTTGGTCCGTTATTATTGCTGTTGTACTCTACCTTACGATTGGGGGGTTGGTAATCCTGGAACCTTCCAGTGGATTCGCAATTTTCCAATAATTTGGCCAGATCGGCTATTTTGCTAATCTGTTGGTATAATTGGGCATCCTTGATCCCATAGCTGTAATGTCCAGCTAACTGCCTTACCAAACATTCTTCTGGGATCGGCGGTATCAACTTCCGTGCTAAACATACCTTTCCCAGGAAATAAGACGTCGGGGACTGTCCATAGGACGCGTCGTATTTGCCATAGAAAATGTCCATTCTTACCCTGTTTTGTGCGGTCTCTGACCAATACTTTTCCTTAAACTGGCGTTTAAACTCTGCTAAATTCGTTATTTCTGGTCGTACCGCTATCCACCAGTTATCCTTAGTATTTTTAAACGTCTCGTCAAGCATCTCTCTTATCCTGTCCCACCTTGTTTCTCTACTTCTCCCAATAACTTCCTCCATTCTTTCCAAAAATTCCATTGGGTTTCGTCGATAGTCCTGGAAGTTAATTACTTCCCTGTTTTCACCATGACACGTATGAGTGTTTAGTATTGGTGTGTCTCTCAGCGCCTCTAATCTTTCCTGCAGGTTTTTCTCTCTCTGGTCTATTTCCATAATACTATTTTTGTTAGTTTTTATCTGTTCGTCCAGCCTGTTAGCGATGTGCTGGACTTCTCCCACCTCCTGCATGATGGCGTCTTGGTCCTGCCTTACCTTGTTTTCGAGATTTCTAACATCTTGTTTGGTCTCTACTGTTTGCTCCTCTATACTTTCGAAACGTGTATTGTTTCCCTCCCGTAACCTTTCCAACTGTTTCTCCATGTTTTCGACCTTCCTGTCACTATCGATTTTATTATCATCGATCTTTTTGGTTACTGTTTCGTATTTTATGCTAATTTCCTTTTTCAGGGATTCTATGCTTTTTTTGTTCTCCTCCTGAAATCTCTCCAGTTTTTTCCCATTGTCATCTATTTTCTCGGTTATATCCTCCTTTAAAGATTCTGTGTTTTTGTTCATTTTTTCTTCCATCCTTTGGAACATTTTCTCATTATTATTTTTGTTTGTTTCTTCCATTTTTTGGAACATTTGCTCATTACTTTTTTTATTCTCCTCCTTATCCTCCTGTCTGTTTTTATTATTCTCCTCCTTCATTCCTAGGAGCATCACCATTATTGCATTCATGTCAACGCTCGCTATTTTTTCTGGTTCGGGTTTCTCTGTCTGTTCTACCATTTGTATGGGTTCTTCTCCCGTTTGTTCTTCTGATTCCTCTGCCGTTTGTACCGGTCTTTCCATTTCTAGTGTGGGCGGTTCTAACTCCGTTTCCTCGACCTGTACTGCCTCTCCGTCTTCCACACTTAACTCGGGTTCCGCAGTCTTCTTCACCTTCTTTCCCTTTGGTTGCGGCATTTTAATATGTTGGTAGTTGCCGGGCTTGTTCCGTCTTTTTCAAGCCTCACTAGTTGGGCTGCCAATTTATAACGAAAAGAAATTTGGTGTGAATATGAGTGAGTACGTCCTTCTTCAAGCCCCGCGATGGAAGCCAATTTATAACAAAAAGAGATATTGGGTGATGTTGTAATTGTAAAAGTGTTGTAAACTGTGTCGGGCGTTACCTCCGCGCACTTTTGTTACTTACTCTGTTGACTGGATCCTCTGCAGTGATGTAGTCCTGTAACACAACTTAAAACTATGCTTTTTGTGGGCGCCACTTGGAAACGTTTGTTCCAAGAAAAAATTAAATGTGATTGAAAAAATTTTTAAATCTACGAAAAAATTTAAACAAGTCAGTTTAGCATTGAAAAATCAGTTATGTTTAATGATTCTTTAAAAAACAACAAACAAATCGTCTGAAGGACTATCATTCATAAAAATTATAAAATTGCAGAGAAAAAATTTTACAAGTTATTATTATTGACAATTTTCTTTTATATGTCCAATCAAGTATCGGCTAGTATAATTCAGATTCTGACTCAGTTGACAAGCATGAGTTTAATATGTGAAAAAACTTTAATCTCAGGACGTGACTCCTTTGAACTACCAAGACATATCAATTAGATGCCTTACAAGAAAAAAAACTAAGTGATTTGAAGGTGTATGTGTGGCGTGTAAAGTACAACTGTGTGATAATTGTAACCAGGTAACAATGATTTTAATTTTGGTAACTCACGTTCCAATGGTCGTTTATTCTCTCACTGGACACTTCCTTCGGGTAGTTTCTCGATCTCGCCTCTTCGGGTGTACACTGAAGCTATTTAAAGTCAATTTTTGCGATCGTTACTTTTTCCGCACTTTTTGTCAAAACGTTTGGCAGTAAAATCTCGTTCAAACGCCGCCACTACGAATCATCTGTTTAGCGTTGATTCAGAAATCTGCCACCGCAGCGCTGATCCCCATGCAGTTTTGAGGAAGGCTTAGATGTATTGTTTGTTTACGTTCGGGGGAATTATTTGTCACGTTAGTCAGTCAATGCGAACACAGCAGAATTCGTTCTCTATTAAATGTTTGGGACCCTCCTGGGCCGTCGACGTTCTGGCTGCGTGCTTTCTATTAAAATTTGCCGTATCGCTGCTCTATTTCAGCGATACTTTTTGGCGTATACTCTCGTTGAGGTTAGGTCAGTCGGGTATGTCTATGTACGGGAAAAGCCTTCCTGCCGTGTCTTGTCGATTTTTTCGCCTCTCGGTTTCGCCTTAGCTGCGTTGATCAGTGTTGTGTGAGATGCATCAGCTTTGGAGTTCAATCTTCAAGTGTTTTTCGGTCAAATTTTGTCTCGCTTTTATACTAAATCGGGATGACTGTTTTCGTCGACTTCCGGTATATTTGTGTAAAAATTCTTTCTAGATTGTTCGAGAATAAACGAAATGGAATGTCATAGAACAATTTTCACTTCCGTAGAAGCTTTTAGAACGAATTTCTTATTCTTCATACAATGGATATTTCAAAATTTACACTGGTATTTATCAAACAGTTTCACATTAGTACTTACAATTTGTATGCCATTAATGTATTTAGATTCCTTGTTTTTTACTGAATCTAGCGATACTAAATATGATTGGTATCTAATTAACTTAAGTCTAACAAACATTACAATTTACAACCCTCACCTTGAGTTGTAGTCATTAAAAACACAATATTTATAATAAAAATTGTTGTGGAGTTATAAAGTTCCCTTCACAAGCTGGACATCTACTACTACTACTCTCCTACAACAAAATAAACAAAATTTAACATCAATAAAACACAAATAAATACAATTTTATATGGCCTCTGCTCATGGCCTAAATTCTTGTCAGTTTTCTAATACAATGATTAGTCTTTTTCCTTAATATATGTGTTATTTCACCACTATACACACAGAGTTTATTATTTTGTCTATCTTTTGTGATACCTGGTTACTTTGTACATATTTTATATTTATCACAAGATGACATAGCATCATTGATTGTCTTGAGATGTCATTTTTTATGGTGTGACAAATCTCACTCTAATTAGTTAAATTCTTTTAGAATTGACTTTACTTTCAACTGAGTTTATTTCTTATTAAGGTATTTTGATGTATTGTACCTTTCTATCTTATTTTGTTAGTATTATGTAAGTATTTTAGCCAGATATGATTATTTTTGTATTGGATAATTGGCTTCAGCCATACATGGTATAAGTAAATATTTTGCTGACTTGACTATTACAATGTTAAAGTTGGTCAGGTATATTAGTATAGTTGCTTTATATCATATTACAGCTTTCTAATACAGTTTGGTTGCATTTTGGCAACATTAAATTCATAAATTATACAATATTAGATGCCTATTACATGTTTTTAGTTAACACTGTTTTTGGTTATTTTGGCTGCTTTTTATTCATTTGACAGATTCCTTTATTTAAGATAAATTGTTCACTATTGTCTGCTTGACAATTACATATAGTTTTTATTTAAATCTGATAATAATTAATTTTTTCATGAAATCTTGGTGTATGGTCTCAAATCCAACACATTAATATTTTTTGGTCATTGCAAATATACAATTTTTATTTTAACTTAAACTCTTTCTAATAATGTATTTAAGTCATTTAATACATTTATTTCATTTACATCACATAATATAATGATGGATCCTGTCCATTTATTCACAAAAAATAGTTTTTAAATACTATATTCATAGTTATAAAACTTAATAATTATTGACTTTATTCTGGTGGATTCTGACATTATTTCTCTCTCTTATAGTGTCTTATGGTTTTTTTTACTCGTATTCACTTGAATAATATATATGGGGTTTTGTCTTAGTCATAGTTTGGTCGTTTTTTCAAGTTGATAGAAATAATTATTATACAAAATTACACAATTTTTTGGGACTACTTGGGTTCGATACTGTTCACTTCACTTTCCTCTTATGCTAACTTACTATATAAATGATTTCTTTTTATGGAACGTTCTGTGACCTTACAAGTTGGATTAAAGAAGTCCAAAAGGATATAGGAAAAAATAATATACATGCAGAAGAAGCAATTGAAAGAAACGTTTTTGGGGGAGGGGCAAAGTGTTAAAAATGGAAGGAGTGCAGGGTAGGAGAGAGAAAAACGCAGGTTCAAAGTGGACTGAAGACAGGAAGAAGAGTCACAGTGAAAAGATGAAAGAATATTGGAGAAAAAAGAACAAAGAATAAAGAATTTAAATTGACATGTGGTCCTTAGATGGCGGATAAAAAAAAAACAATCTGGTACTGAAGCAATACCAGTACAACTGCTAAAAAATGGCCTAGAAGTATTAGAAGAGCATATTTGTCAACTAGTGAGACTAATATGGAAACAAGTGAAACTTCTGGTACCTATCCACAAGAAAAGAGACCAACTCACTTGTGACAACTATCGAGGAATCACGTTTCTAAATATGGCCTATAAAGTTTTGGCATATTTAATATATGATAGATTGCAACTGTACACAGAACAGGTTATTGGTAAATACCAATGTGGTTTCCAACCAGGGAAATCTACAGTTAATCAAATCTTCATGGTTAGGAAAAAACATGAAAATTTGGTATAGAAACACATCACTTATTCATTGATTTTGAGAGCACTTATGACAGTGTAGACTGAATGGCACTGTACAGAGCATTGAAGGAATTCAGGATACCAACACATTTAATTAAATTAATCCAAGAATCTCTTTTGAAAGTAGAATGTAAAGTTAAAGTGCAGAAAACCATGTCACGTTCATTCACAACTCGAACTGAACTCCAACAAGGAGATAGTCTGTCATGCTTGTTATTTAATCTAGCACTAGACAAAGTGATAAGAGACTCCCAAATATACACTAGAGGTACAATCCTAAACAAAAGTATACAACTTTTAGCATATGCAGATGATATTGCTCTAATTGCCAGGACAAAATGGGATCTTATTAGTGCCTTTACAGCATTAGAGGAAGTCTCAAGTAAAATTGGACTGCAGATAAACTTGGAGAAAACAAAATATATATATATGCTGCCAATAAACTACCATTAAATTCAGCCATTCAAAACCTTGAAATAGGCACAAAAATATAGAGGCAGTAAAAGAGTTCATATATCTTGGCTCCCAGATAAACAGCACTAACAACACCAACACTGAAATAATAAGAGAATATGTCTCGCAAATAAAACATATTATGAATTAAAAAAGCACCTCACATATGCTTCAGAAACTAGGACAATGACAAAAAATAGTGAGGGACTTCTAGGCTGCTGTGAAAGACGGATTCTAAGAACAATATTTAGGGGAGTACAAGAAAATGGAATGTGGCGCAGGTGCTATAATTATGAACTATACCATCTTTACAAAGAGCCGTACATTGTCAGGATAATCAAAGTATACAGGGTAAGATGGGTTGGACACAGAGAGAATGGAGGAAGGACAGCCTATGAAACATATTTTCTACCAGAAACCAATGTGTAGTAGAAAAAGGGAAAGACCCCGAAGTAGATTCAAAGACCAGATAGAGGAGGACCTCAGAAACCTGAACATAAGAAACTGGAAAGCCAGGGCACACAATAGGGAGGAGTGGAATCGACTCTTGGAGCAGGCCAAAACCCACCAAGGGTTGTAGAGCCATGATTGATGATGATTATGGGTAATTTTAAGGAACTTGTCCTAAACTTCAACATTTCATTATATTCTGACTTTAATTACTTGAAGTACAGTAATTAAGTACAGTGGAACCTTGACAATCCAAACTATGATAGTGTGAATGGCTGTCAATCTGAACACACCATAATTATATTATACTAAATATACTGAGAGTTGCAGACATAAATTACAGACATAAAGAGTGTTTAATTAAATTAATCACCAAACTAAAAAATACCAAACTGAGTAAATGAAACTCAATTTATAACTTCAAGTTAACCAAACGTATACAAAACATAAGCCTATACCATTGCTATATAAATGTCTTAAGCAATAGATGAATCCCATTCCCAGCCAAAAAGTTCTTAGTGCATACAAATAAGAGCAGGCCAAACAAATTCTACATAGAGGACGTAGCTTCAAACAGAGATACATTGAACACACAGAGGCACTCCACTCCACTACAGAATCCACCTTTGCAAACCACCTCATTGAAGCAAACCACACATACAAAAACATCGACAATAACACGAACATTCTACACGTACACACACAAGGCCGAAAACTAGACACTCTAGAACAATTGAAAATATACAAACATACGAAAACAAATAAAAACGACATCCTAAACGAACAGACACAATTCAAATCGCACGCATTATTCGAACATATCTCACCCCACACACACAACATCGATCTTTCGAAATTCGATTCCGTCGCCCACAACAGGACGGACAGTGCTACCAGCGGCAACCTCTGAAGAAGCTTTTTAAAAGTGAAAACCGGTTCAGGTTGTAAGGTAAAACTTTATGTTTTTACTCATAAAAAACTTTGTGTTCCGATTTGTTAATGAAATAGTTGTATTTAGTTAAGTAACGGACACGTCATGGACAACAAAATCCAAGAATAAAACTAAGGAAGGATAAACGCTGCACCAGATTCTGGTTTAAGGGTAGAGCCTGAATTCACTGTCTTTGAGTTTAGCTGAAATTGGATGATAAGTACAGTTGGAGGGACAGCAGGGTGAGTCCTTGCCCCAGGTGAAATATGGCCTAGTTTCATCCCTGCTAATGACATGCTTGAATGTGTTGAAAATAATATAAATTTTACAATCACTACTGTAATTGGTGCTGAAGCATAGGTTTGTGGACTTGTATACTAGAGGACACACAACTCACATTCAAAGAAATATTATGAATATTGTATTGTTATAAAGGTCTACTGATCGTCGTATGGTACTGTGGATAACAAAATACAAGACACCAATTAAGTCACTAAAAACCAGCTTTATTTATCACAAATAACAGTTTATAATTGTAACACTTATAACCAAACGAATATTAGGGGTTGTGTTTAAACTTATTAAGTTTATTTGTTTATAGTAATGATATTAAAATAATGTTTAACTTCCGTTTAAAAGCCACACGGTTGGTCTAACCTATTTGTAATAAAATGAAAACGTGTGTGTTTACAATTAACTTGAAATAAAATAAAAGAGTTGTTATTTAAACTTATATTCGTGGTTAAAATATTAAAAGTCTCGTTAAAACAAAGTTCAACTATGTGTGAAGTGTTCTTTTGAGATAACTCAATGTTGAGAATGATTGTTTCTAATTGAAGGTTACTAATATAGTCAAGTAATTTAAAATAAAACATTCAAAGTTACTCACAGTGTTTACAATGGGTTAATTATATTTGTTTAAAAAAAAAATCCCCTTGTATTAAATAAATAAAATAGTGAGGTTGATTATACTTAAGTGCTAGATTAACTTAAGTTAAAACATGAAGTATAGCAGTTGGTTGCTTGATAATAGTTCTCGTCTGGTTGGAACTGGTAGTAAAAACTTCTCCTTCAGGTTGCAGGTAGTCTGAGTATGTCATGTCTCGTAAAGTCTGGACAATATCATAAACAAATATATGCTTTTACGTACCTGATTGTGTTTACTAGAAGTTCACTAAACTGTCAACTCAGCTTACAATCACCAACTCCCTTTGGTTGCAAGGTTAGGTTACCTTGTTTATTAATTAGTGGGCGCCACACGGATTTATTCAGGGAAAATCCCGTGTAAAACCCACACATAAAAATTACTGGATGATTAGAAAATTTAAAATAGTTGAGTACCACCTTTTGGCAATGCTATTCCAATATGTTAAACACAACAGAAGGTTGTTTAAGCTTATTAAAAGAAAATATTCAATTATCCTAGAGAAATAAATCGAAATCAGGTGATGCTGTTAACAATGGGTTTATTTACACCCTTATAGAGAATTAAAAAAAAAAACAAATATAATGCAAACATACAAAGTTGTACAATTAAAAGTCAGTTATTATATGCCTTACACGGCTTGCTCAGAACATGAATTATAAATCTGGTTAAGTCCAGATGCTATTTATTTTTAATATTAAAATTATTATAATCTCAGTAGTACCAAGTGGTACAATTAAAAGTCAGTTATAATATGCCTTATACGGCTTGCTCAGAACATGAATTATAAATCTGGTTAAGTCCAGATGCTATTTATTTTTTAATATTAAAATTATGATTATCTCAGTTGTGAATTCTTTGAGACACGAAAGAAAACAATTATGCCTACACAATATCCAATAATCCTTTTGACATAAAATTGATCATCAAAGTTTTAGGTTACTTTCGCAAAGTAATTAACAAAAACGATCTGTTGAAAGATCGCGCGTTTCATCAACGCTTGCTTTTTTAGTGACAATATTTATCAAGTGAGAACCCTTACAACTACCATATAGCTTAATTACTAATAACAAATTTGTATAATAATTTGAGACGTGGTGTAATCTTAAATAATGTTTTTGTGTTTTGCGTCAGTACAGGTTATTGTTGAAAAAAGTACAGGTTATGGCGCTCAGATCAAGATTAGTAATGATTGCACTTTTACCTTCTGAGTTTTAATTATTTAATTAAAACTTATTAATCACTTAAGTAATCGGATTATAATGATTACTGGGTTTCGGCACTAAATTCGCACAAGAACAGAATAATGCGATCCTCTTCTGATTAAAATGGATCGTGAATAATAACAATAAATTATTTTCTGTTCGTTATTCCCGCACAAAATTAAAATGAAACTGCACTTAATCACTGTTGCTTGTTGTGGATGAATTCGAAGTAGTCATCTTAGTTCTCACTATGTAGCCATTGTTAACATTAGTTTTGGCATTTACTGGTCATTGTCACATCTATTATCAGCAAAATGCTAATTCTGCTTTCACAGTATTTAACTGCTCATTAGTTCATTTTTTGTTTACATATGACATTCAGTTTACATCAACTATTTACTGAATTGACAGCTGAATGTAAATTTATTCTGTCCATCAGTTCGTTTTAGTCTCAGTCTAGTTGTAGTGTCAAACAGCCCTTGGGTTACTGTTTCATGTGGCACTTCTGCTTCATTCTTCTTTCTTGGTTTCTTCTTTCTTGGTTATTTCTACTATTATATACCTATTTACATGGTTGTTTTGTTTTTATAAAATCTGATAACATACACTTAGGTTAGGTGACATCTTGCGATGTTACATGTACACCCTCTTTAAAATTGATCATTTGAAAAAATTTATTTTTTGTAAAATTATCAATTCATGTCAGTTTCTTAGTATACTTCAATAAAAAATTTTTCTCTTGTACTCTTTTATTTTTTATACATACTATTGGTACATTACTCTAGGTTGGTTTTTTATCCAATGGTACAATTCTTAATTTACTAGTATTTTCAAGTTGCTTACTCTCTAAGTCATTTAACTACAATTGATCTTGTTTCTCAAGTTAACTATTCCCTGTCTTATTCACATTCTACTTTCTCATCACATACCTTTGCATTCGTGATTATCTTAATGGTTATTATAATTCATACCTCACAGATTCTTTCATAATATTCCTTGATACAATAAAACAATATAATTCCCTAACTGTTGTAGAGGTTTCGGAATCAGGGTGGCTCACTATGGCTAACATCCTCTGCCGTTCCTCACTACACATTCTCAGATTCAGAGGCATTACTCTTCTCTGTCTGAGAAAAAAATAAACATTGCACCTGGCAATAGTTGCACTATCACAACTCAAAAAAATATCACATATCATTCATATTCAATAATATAATATATTCACGATAATATTCAAGGTATCAGAGGTTTTCATTTAGATCACATTTCCATCTTTATACTTGCTAACATATTTTCTTTCTTACAGGTAATTACTTCTTTTAGACTTGATGTTTTTCAGCTATGCTTTTATCAGCTATATAGTTACTTATGTACTAGTTAACAATTTGTTTTGGTTCATTTAAATATTCTTAAGATTATACACTTGTTTTGATGTTTACAGTACTTATGCATTTGGTTTGCTCTATCTAGAGTCTACAATACTTTTGTTTTCACAATAGTCCATTAAATCTTTCTTAACGAGTTATATTCATCCTGAATTATCAGGGCTTACATTGTTTGTATACTAAATGGTTTTTTTTTTTGATGTTCTCTGACATATTCTGATGATGTATAATATTTGATAATTGACAAACATTTTTCTTTCCTTTCATTCCATTATAACAATAGTTATCTTTACAATTAACACTCTTTGTTATTTTTCTTCTCTACTCCTTCAAGTGATGGTGGTTTTCACTTATTCTGGATGGTTTTATTTACTATATACTATGCTGTAATTACAATTTCATTTGACAATATAATAACATACTAATATCTAATTTCATAGACATTTTTGGGGTTTACATGGTTTGTTTCACAAATATTATTTTTTTCTTTCCTTACATTCCATAATAATGTCCTTCTTTTTATTTCACACACTTTGTTATACTGCCTGTCTACTCCTTCAAAGGTTAGTTGGGTGAACCTTTATTCTGGACGATTTAATTTAACATTTGAGTTTTATGAGAGGTATACAATAATCATTTTATAAACATTAAGTTACATAGAATATCCATCTGGATACATAATTTTTCTCTAGGTATAGTACAGTAGTTGTATTTTCTTATTAAATCATTTGATTGACCTTATATAATTTTCTATCCCTTGGGGTGATAGATCTGGTAAATTTTCATCAGTAACAAATGGTTTGGCTTACATCTTAAATCTACACACTTTTGTAACTTGATAAGGCAAATTGACTAGTTATAGTTAATTAGTTACCTTCAACATTTTGTAGTTTAACAACAAATGAGTTTGTTTATAGTAGTGGTTTTTTAAATATATATTTTATCTTTTATACCCTAAACGTTCGGGTGAAAAATGTTGCTTACTATTACGTATTATCCGTCCTTAATATTAATCATTGTTTATTAATCGATATTCATGGGGTTATTTGTGCTCTTCCACTCTATTTATTGGTATTGTATTCTGGCGTCTTGGGATGTGCTGGGTCGGCTGCCATCTCCGGGTCTAGATTCTCTAGAGCTGCCTGCTCGGTTGTGCACTATTGTAAAGCCAGGCCTCTCACAGACTGGTACCCAATCTCCTTCGTCATCATTATTTGTGGTGTTTGGTGGCGGTCGGGTATCAGGTCTCCCTGGGTCGGACTGGTCATTGGCTTGTACAAAATTCACTTGTGGCCTGTAGTCGCTATTGTGGTTGTCGCCCTCAATGCTACTACTCCTCCATCGTCCTCCTCTCATGCTTCCTCTGTCTCCACTGTAGCTGTCTCTACGTTGGTATCGTCGCCTTCTATCGGAGTCGTAATTGGCTTGTACATAATTTGCTCGTCGATATTGCGATGGTTGGTTATTCCCGCTTTGGTTTGGTGGTCGATTAGTGTTGTTATTAAAATTGGGTCGCCGGTTATTGTTAATATTATTGTTATTCGGGTTGCCATTATTATTACTGTTATTATTATTATTCGGCCTATTATTATTGTTATTGTGATTAGCGTTATTATAATTTTGGTTTGTCTGACCATTATTATTAAAATTATTTCGAGAATTTCGAGGGTAGTTATTATTATTATTGTTCGTATTGCCGCCCACGGTATTAAACTGGTCATTTCGTCGACGACTCCTACGGTAATATCCCTCGTGCTCCTGATCTTCGAGCAGCGCTGACATAGCTGCTATTGTCTTAATCTGTCCCCACTGACGTGCTTTTGCAACACCCTCTTCAAAGTGATAAGATAATTTTGTGACAAGACATTCCTCCGGTATCTTTGTTTCTAGGTTTCTTGCGAGACATACTTGACCTAAGAAGTATGAAGTCATGGTCCCTCCTCGGTTCGCATCGTATCTTCCGTGACATATATGGTCTCGTACGATGTTTTGCGTCGCCTCGGACCAGTATTTTGCGCGGAATTGGGTTTTGAACTCATCGTAGCTGTGAACCTCGTGGCGTGTTGCGGTCCACCAATTGTCGTAGATTTCTTTAAAGTATTCGTCGATCAAACTTTTTATGTTATTCCACCTAGTTTCTCTAATCCGCGCCAAGTGTTCTTCCACACGCGCTAAAAATTCGATGGGATTATGTCGATAATTTCTAAAATTGATAGCGTCGCGGTTATCATTCGGTAGTAAGTACTGACCTGGTATTGGACGGTTGCGGATAATCTCAATCTCCTCCCGCATTTGCACTATTTCCTGCTGTCTAAGTTCTTCAATCCTCTCTCGATTTGCACCAGTTAAATTCCTTACTGCATCTACAGAGGTACTCACTTCTTCGCAGCGCTCACCTACGTCTACCTTACCCTTTTAATCTCCTCTTGATTTGTCCTTTTTAAAGACTCTATCCTTGCTTTGGTCACCTCCTCCATGGTATTGAGTCTCCCGTCGACCTCTTCTCTGGTTCGCTGCAAGTCCTGGTCGTGTTGTTCACACCTTTTATTTACTTCGACGATTTCCTCCCTCACAACGGCAATCTCCACGTCTATTCTTGTGTTTATCTTATCATTGCCTTCTTCCATCCTCCTGCTAATTTCGATCAAGGTGGTGTTCAATTCTTCTCTAATGGCCTGGCTGTTATCGTCGATTTTACCGTTCAGCGCGTCCATAGACTTATGAGTATTGTCTATCCTTTTATTTAGGTCCTCCTTCAGCGATTCCACATTTTTACTAAGCGATTCCAGATTTCTATTTAAGTCCCGATGGTTCTCCCTTATCGACTCTATATTCCTATTCACTAACTCAATATTTCTTTGGTTCTCTTCCCGGGATTTCTTACCTTCTTCCCTTAAAGTTCGATTATCTTCCTTCAATGCTTCCATATTTTTGTTCATCGAGTCATTCAGTTTTTTATGGGATTTCTTACCGTCTTCCTTTAATTCCATCATTATCTTCATCATTGCTTCCCTTCTAATCTCTTCAGTCGGCTTGTTTGGTTGTGGGAGTTCTTCAGGCCGTCTGGGTTGGTTGTCGACAGTCACTGCTATCTCTGGTTCTATGTGAGGTGTTTCGTCGGTACTAGTTTCGATATTATTGATTGTAATAACCTCCATCTCGTCTGTGGGTTGCGGTTCGTATGTATCTACATCCCGTTGCATCTCTCCTACCCTACTGTCCTTATATCTTGTATCGTATTGGTGGGTGTGCGGCATGTTAATTTTTTCGTGTCTACCGGGCTAATATAAAATATAAAAAATATATTTATTTAATATTTTTTAGGCCACACTAGTTGGTGCGCCAATTTATAACCAAACGAATATTAGGGGTTGTGTTTAAACTTATTAAGTTTATTTGTTTATAGTAATGATATTAAAATAATGTTTAACTTCCGTTTAAAAGCCACACGGTTGGTCTAACCTATTTGTAATAAAATGAAAACGTGTGTGTTTACAATTAACTTGAAATAAAATAAAAGAGTTGTTATTTAAACTTATATTCGTGGTTAAAATATTAAAAGTCTCGTTAAAACAAAGTTCAACTATGTGTGAAGTGTTCTTTTGAGATAACTCAATGTTGAGAATGATTGTTTCTAATTGAAGGTTACTAATATAGTCAAGTAATTTAAAATAAAACATTCAAAGTTACTCACAGTGTTTACAATGGGTTAATTATATTTGTTTAAAAAAAAATCCCCTTGTATTAAATAAATAAAATAGTGAGGTTGATTATACTTAAGTGCTAGATTAACTTAAGTTAAAACATGAAGTATAGCAGTTGGTTGCTTGATAATAGTTCTCGTCTGGTTGAAACTGGTAGTAAAAACTTCTCCTTCAGGTTGCAGGTAGTCTGAGTATGTCACGTCTCGTAAAGTCTGGACAATATCATAAACAAATATATGCTTTTACGTACCTGATTGTGTTTACTAGAAGTTCACTAAACTGTCAACTCAGCTTACAATCACCAACTCCCTTTGGTTGCAAGGTTAGGTTACCTTGTTTATTAATTAGTGGGCGCCACACGGATTTATTCAGGGAAAATCCCGTGTAAAACCCACACATAAAAATTACTGGATGATTAGAAAATTTAAAATAGTTGAGTACCACCTTTTGGCAATGCTATTCCAATATGTTAAACACAACAGAAGGTTGTTTAAGCTTATTAAAAGAAAATATTCAATTATCCTAGAGAAATAAATCGAAATCAGGTGATGCTGTTAACAATGGGTTTATTTACACCCTTATAGAGAATTAAAAAAAAAACAAATATAATGCAAACATACAAAGTTGTACAATTAAAAGTCAGTTATTATATGCCTTACACGGCTTGCTCAGAACATGAATTATAAATCTGGTTAAGTCCAGATGCTATTTATTTTTAATATTAAAATTATTATAATCTCAGTAGTACCAAGTGGTACAATTAAAAGTCAGTTATAATATGCCTTATACGGCTTGCTCAGAACATGAATTATAAATCTGGTTAAGTCCAGATGCTATTTATTTTTTAATATTAAAATTATGATTATCTCAGTTGTGAATTCTTTGAGACACGAAAGAAAACAATTATGCCTACACAATATCCAATAATCCTTTTGACATAAAATTGATCATCAAAGTTTTAGGTTACTTTCGCAAAGTAATTAACAAAAACGATCTATTGAAAGATCGCGCGTTTCATCAACGCTTGCTTTTTTAGTGACAATATTTATCAAGTGAGAACCCTTACAACTACCATATAGCTTAATTACTAATAACAAATTTGTATAATAATTTGAGACGTGGTGTAATCTTAAATAATGTTTTTGTGTTTTGCGTCAGTACAGGTTATTGTTGAAAAAAGTACAGGTTATGGCGCTCAGATCAAGATTAGTAATGATTGCACTTTTACCTTCTGAGTTTTAATTATTTAATTAAAACTTATTAATCACTTAAGTAATCGGATTATAATGATTACTGGGTTTCGGCACTAAATTCGCACAAGAACAGAATAATGCGATCCTCTTCTGATTAAAATGGATCGTGAATAATAACAATAAATTATTTTCTGTTCGTTATTCCCGCACAAAATTAAAATGAAACTGCACTTAATCACTGTTGCTTGTTGTGGATGAATTCGAAGTAGTCGTTTCTTGTTGTTGAACTATTGGTTCCAATGTACTATGTAAATGACGCTAAGTGTTATTAAAAAATGTAGAGATGACGGGCACACGTCTGTGCTACACGCTAGTTAGTAAAGGTCTGTCTCAAAATTCGCTGTTTCGTCTTTATATACCCCCGTCTTTGATCGGCTTTAGGTAAAAATGTTGATTACTAACTAATTTTCTGATTGGCTTTGGTAGGTGTGTCGGTGTGACGTGTCACTTTTTGACAGTTGATAACGGCTTTTTCTAACCGTCGAATGTTGCGGTGACAGCTCGTTGCCGTTTTTGTTATTATTCTTAAACAGTTTCCCGATGTACATTTTTAGAATGATGCTAACACCTCTCCCGCACTAAATACAGTTGCGATTGGGTTAATATTACTATCAAATTAAAGATTGTTCTTTTTCCTTTAATTTGATATCACTCGTTCTCGAATTACTCTCACTTTGACCGACATTGTTATAAAACCAACGTTCGGGTACATTACTCTTACTGTCGTCTGCTATTTACGAGTCGCCGATTTTACACTTTTGGTTAACATTGCTTGTATTCACATAACATTTTATTAATCAAATGTTTATGTGCGAACACCATTAATGCTGTACTGACGTTTTTTGCTGAACATTACTTGTACACCTAAACTCTATACATTGTAATAAATGATCCTACTGACTATGACATTTCGTTTTATGCTAATTCATTTTAAACTACTACTTAACAATGAAAATTATGATTAAACCTATTGTTTTAATAACATTTTTTGTTATGTCAAGGCATAACCATAGTTCTGTGCATTTTAGTCTACACTTGTGCTAATCCTCAATAGCCATTTTACTGACTAATGTTTGGTCTAAGCTTGCTAAGACATATCGCCTACATTGAAATTTGGCCTTAATAATGCCTATTGGTTCTCAATTCGGTAAATTGTGGAGACATCTTATTTGTATAAGATTCTCTCTTATAAATAGTTCTCTTTTCTAACAAGTATATTTGATGCTGAAATACATCTTAGTTCTCACTATGTAGCCATTGTTAACATTAGTTTTGGCATTTACTGGTCATTGTCACATCTATTATCAGCAAAATGCTAATTCTGCTTTCACAGTATTTAACTGCTCATTAGTTCATTTTTTGTTTACATATGACATTCGGTTTACATCAACTATTTACTGAATTGACAGCTGAATGTAAATTTATTCTGTCCATCAGTTCGTTTTAGTCTCAGTCTAGTTGTAGTGTCAAACAGCCCTTGGGTTACTGTTTCATGTGGCACTTCTGCTTCATTCTTCTTTCTTGGTTTCTTCTTTCTTGGTTATTTCTACTATTATATACCTATTTACATGGTTGTTTTGTTTTTATAAAATCTGATAACATACACTTAGGTTAGGTGACATCTTGCGATGTTACATATACACCCTCTTTAAAATTGATCATTTGAAAAAATTTATTTTTTGTAAAATTATCAATTCATGTCAGTTTCTTAGTATACTTCAATAAAAAATTTTTCTCTTGTGCTCTTTGATTTTTTATACGTACTATTGGTACATTACTCTAGGTTGGTTTTTTATCCAATGGTACAATTCTTAATTTACTAGTATTTTCAAGTTGCTTACTCTCTAAGTCATTTAACTACAATTGATCTTGTTTCTCAAGTTAACTATTCCCTGTCTTATTCACATTCTACTTTCTCATCACATACCTTTGCATTCGTGATTATCTTAATGGTTATTATAATTCATACCTCACAGATTCTTTCATAATATTCCTTGATACAATAAAACAATATAATTCCCTAACTGTTGTAGAGGTTTCGGAATCAGGGTGGCTCACTATGGCTAACATCCTCTGCCGTTCCTCACTACACATTCTCAGATTCAGAGGCATTACTCTTCTCTGTCTGAGAAAAAAATAAACATTGCACCTGGCAATAGTTGCACTATCACAACTCAAAAAAATATCACATATCATTCATATTCAATAATATAATATATTCACGATAATATTCAAGGTATCAGAGGTTTTCATTTAGATCACATTTCCATCTTTATACTTGCTAACATACTTTCTTTCTTACAGGTAATTACTTCTTTTAGACTTGATGTTTTTCAGCTATGCTTTTATCAGCTATATAGTTACTTATGTACTAGTTAACAATTTGTTTTGGTTCATTTAAATATTCTTAAGATTATACACTTGTTTTGATGTTTACAGTACTTATGCATTTGGTTTGCTCTATCTAGAGTCTACAATACTTTTGTTTTCACAATAGTCCATTAAATCTTTCTTAACGAGTTATATTCATCCTGAATTATCAGGGCTTACATTGTTTGTATACTAAATGGTTTTTTTTTTTGATGTTCTCTGACATATTCTGATGATGTATAATATTTGATAATTGACAAACATTTTTCTTTCCTTTCATTCCATTATAACAATAGTTATCTTTACAATTAACACTCTTTGTTATTTTTCTTCTCTACTCCTTCAAGTGATGGTGGTTTTCACTTATTCTGGATGGTTTTATTTACTATATACTATGCTGTAATTACAATTTCATTTGACAATATAATAACATACTAATATCTAATTTCATAGACATTTTTGGGGTTTACATGGTTTGTTTCACAAATATTATTTTTTTCTTTCCTTACATTCCATAATAATGTCCTTCTTTTTATTTCACACACTTTGTTATACTGCCTGTCTACTCCTTCAAAGGTTAGTTGGGTGAACCTTTATTCTGGACGATTTAATTTAACATTTGAGTTTTATGAGAGGTATACAATAATCATTTTATAAACATTAAGTTACATAGAATATCCATCTGGATACATAATTTTTCTCTAGGTATAGTACAGTAGTTGTATTTTCTTATTAAATCATTTGATTGACCTTATATAATTTTCTATCCCTTGGGGTGATAGATCTGGTAAATTTTCATCAGTAACAAATGGTTTGGCTTACATCTTAAATCTACACACTTTTGTAACTTGATAAGGCAAATTGACTAGTTATAGTTAATTAGTTACCTTCAACATTTTGTAGTTTAACAACAAATGAGTTTGTTTATAGTAGTGGTTTTTTAAATATATATTTTATCTTTTATACCCTAAACGTTCGGGTGAAAAATGTTGCTTACTATTACGTATTATCCGTCCTTAATATTAATCATTGTTTATTAATCGATATTCATGGGGTTATTTGTGCTCTTCCACTCTATTTATTGGTATTGTATTCTGGCGTCTTGGGATGTGCTGGGTCGGCTGCCATCTCCGGGTCTAGATTCTCTAGAGCTGCCTGCTCGGTTGTGCACTATTGTAAAGCCAGGCCTCTCACAGACTGGTACCCAATCTCCTTCGTCATCATTATTTGTGGTGTTTGGTGGCGGTCGGGTATCAGGTCTCCCTGGGTCGGACTGGTCATTGGCTTGTACAAAATTCACTTGTGGCCTGTAGTCGCTATTGTGGTTGTCGCCCTCAATGCTACTACTCCTCCATCGTCCTCCTCTCATGCTTCCTCTGTCTCCACTGTAGCTGTCTCTACGTTGGTATCGTCGCCTTCTATCGGAGTCGTAATTGGCTTGTACATAATTTGCTCGTCGATATTGCGATGGTTGGTTATTCCCGCTTTGGTTTGGTGGTCGATTAGTGTTGTTATTAAAATTGGGTCGCCGGTTATTGTTAATATTATTGTTATTCGGGTTGCCATTATTATTACTGTTATTATTATTATTCGGCCTATTATTATTGTTATTGTGATTAGCGTTATTATAATTTTGGTTTGTCTGACCATTATTATTAAAATTATTTCGAGAATTTCGAGGGTAGTTATTATTATTATTGTTCGTATTGCCGCCCACGGTATTAAACTGGTCATTTCGTCGACGACTCCTACGGTAATATCCCTCGTGCTCCTGATCTTCGAGCAGCGCTGACATAGCTGCTATTGTCTTAATCTGTCCCCACTGACGTGCTTTTGCAACACCCTCTTCAAAGTGATAAGATAATTTTGTGACAAGACATTCCTCCGGTATCTTTGTTTCTAGGTTTCTTGCGAGACATACTTGACCTAAGAAGTATGAAGTCATGGTCCCTCCTCGGTTCGCATCGTATCTTCCGTGACATATATGGTCTCGTACGATGTTTTGCGTCGCCTCGGACCAGTATTTTGCGCGGAATTGGGTTTTGAACTCATCGTAGCTGTGAACCTCGTGGCGTGTTGCGGTCCACCAATTGTCGTAGATTTCTTTAAAGTATTCGTCGATCAAACTTTTTATGTTATTCCACCTAGTTTCTCTAATCCGCGCCAAGTGTTCTTCCACACGCGCTAAAAATTCGATGGGATTATGTCGATAATTTCTAAAATTGATAGCGTCGCGGTTATCATTCGGTAGTAAGTACTGACCTGGTATTGGACGGTTGCGGATAATCTCAATCTCCTCCCGCATTTGCACTATTTCCTGCTGTCTAAGTTCTTCAATCCTCTCTCGATTTGCGACAGTTAAATTCCTTACTGCATCTACAGAGGTACTCACTTCTTCGCAGCGCTCACCTACGTCTAACCTTACCCTTTTAATCTCCTCTTGATTTGTCCTTTTTAAATACTCTATCCTTGCTTCGGTCACCTCCTCCATGGTATTGAGTCTCCCGTCGACCTCTTCTCTGGTTCGCTGCAAGTCCTGGTCGTGTTGTTCACACCTTTTATTTACTTCGGCGATTTCCTCCCTCACAACGGCAATCTCCACGTCTATTCTTGTGTTTATCTTATCATTGCCTTCTTCCATCCTCCTGCTAATTTCGATCAAGGTGGTGTTCAATTCTTCTCTAATGGCCTGGCTGTTATCGTCGATTTTACCGTTCAGCGCGTCCATAGACTTATGAGTATTGTCTATCCTTTTATTTAGGTCCTCCTTCAGCGATTCCACATTTTTACTAAGCGATTCCAGATTTCTATTTAAGTCCCGATGGTCCTCCCTTATCGACTCTATATTCCTATTCACTAACTCAATATTTCTTTGGTTCTCTTCCCGGGATTTCTTACCTTCTTCCCTTAAAGTTCGATTATCTTCCTTCAATGCTTCCATATTTTTGTTCATCGAGTCATTCAGTTTTTTATGGGATTTCTTACCGTCTTCCTTTAATGATCGACTATCTTCCTTTAATTCCATCATTATCTTCATCATTGCTTCCCATCTCATCTCTTCAGTCAGCTTGTTTGGTTGTGGGAGTTCTTCAGGCCGTCTGGGTTGGTTGTCGACAGTCACTGCTATCTCTGGTTCTATGTGAGGTGTTTCGTCGGTACTAGTTTCGATATTATTGATTGTAATAACCTCCATCTCGTCTGTGGGTTGCGGTTCGTATGTATCTACATCCCGTTGCATCTCTCCTACCCTACTGTCCTTATATCTTGTATCGTATTGGTGGGTGTGCGGCATGTTAATTTTTTCGTGTCTACCGGGCTAATATAAAATATAAAAAATATATTTATTTAATATTTTTTAGGCCACACTAGTTGGTGCGCCAATTTATAACCAAACGAATATTAGGGGTTGTGTTTAAACTTATTAAGTTTATTTGTTTATAGTAATGATATTAAAATAATGTTTAACTTCCGTTTAAAAGCCACACGGTTGGTCTAACCTATTTGTAATAAAATGAAAACGTGTGTGTTTACAATTAACTTGAAATAAAATAAAAGAGTTGTTATTTAAACTTATATTCGTGGTTAAAATATTAAAAGTCTCGTTAAAACAAAGTTCAACTATGTGTGAAGTGTTCTTTTGAGATAACTCAATGTTGAGAATGATTGTTTCTAATTGAAGGTTACTAATATAGTCAAGTAATTTAAAATAAAACATTCAAAGTTACTCACAGTGTTTACAATGGGTTAATTATATTTGTTTAAAAAAAAATCCCCTTGTATTAAATAAATAAAATAGTGAGGTTGATTATACTTAAGTGCTAGATTAACTTAAGTTAAAACATGAAGTATAGCAGTTGGTTGCTTGATAATAGTTCTCGTCTGGTTGAAACTGGTAGTAAAAACTTCTCCTTCAGGTTGCAGGTAGTCTGAGTATGTCACGTCTCGTAAAGTCTGGACAATATCATAAACAAATATATGCTTTTACGTACCTGATTGTGTTTACTAGAAGTTCACTAAACTGTCAACTCAGCTTACAATCACCAACTCCCTTTGGTTGCAAGGTTAGGTTACCTTGTTTATTAATTAGTGGGCGCCACACGGATTTATTCAGGGAAAATCCCGTGTAAAACCCACACATAAAAATTACTGGATGATTAGAAAATTTAAAATAGTTGAGTACCACCTTTTGGCAATGCTATTCCAATATGTTAAACACAACAGAAGGTTGTTTAAGCTTATTAAAAGAAAATATTCAATTATCCTAGAGAAATAAATCGAAATCAGGTGATGCTGTTAACAATGGGTTTATTTACACCCTTATAGAGAATTAAAAAAAAAACAAATATAATGCAAACATACAAAGTTGTACAATTAAAAGTCAGTTATTATATGCCTTACACGGCTTGCTCAGAACATGAATTATAAATCTGGTTAAGTCCAGATGCTATTTATTTTTAATATTAAAATTATTATAATCTCAGTAGTACCAAGTGGTACAATTAAAAGTCAGTTATAATATGCCTTATACGGCTTGCTCAGAACATGAATTATAAATCTGGTTAAGTCCAGATGCTATTTATTTTTTAATATTAAAATTATGATTATCTCAGTTGTGAATTCTTTGAGACACGAAAGAAAACAATTATGCCTACACAATATCCAATAATCCTTTTGACATAAAATTGATCATCAAAGTTTTAGGTTACTTTCGCAAAGTAATTAACAAAAACGATCTATTGAAAGATCGCGCGTTTCATCAACGCTTGCTTTTTTAGTGACAATATTTATCAAGTGAGAACCCTTACAACTACCATATAGCTTAATTACTAATAACAAATTTGTATAATAATTTGAGACGTGGTGTAATCTTAAATAATGTTTTTGTGTTTTGCGTCAGTACAGGTTATTGTTGAAAAAAGTACAGGTTATGGCGCTCAGATCAAGATTAGTAATGATTGCACTTTTACCTTCTGAGTTTTAATTATTTAATTAAAACTTATTAATCACTTAAGTAATCGGATTATAATGATTACTGGGTTTCGGCACTAAATTCGCACAAGAACAGAATAATGCGATCCTCTTCTGATTAAAATGGATCGTGAATAATAACAATAAATTATTTTCTGTTCGTTATTCCCGCACAAAATTAAAATGAAACTGCACTTAATCACTGTTGCTTGTTGTGGATGAATTCGAAGTAGTCGTTTCTTGTTGTTGAACTATTGGTTCCAATGTACTATGTAAATGACGCTAAGTGTTATTAAAAAATGTAGAGATGACGGGCACACGTCTGTGCTACACGCTAGTTAGTAAAGGTCTGTCTCAAAATTCGCTGTTTCGTCTTTATATACCCCCGTCTTTGATCGGCTTTAGGTAAAAATGTTGATTACTAACTAATTTTCTGATTGGCTTTGGTAGGTGTGTCGGTGTGACGTGTCACTTTTTGACAGTTGATAACGGCTTTTTCTAACCGTCGAATGTTGCGGTGACAGCTCGTTGCCGTTTTTGTTATTATTCTTAAACAGTTTCCCGATGTACATTTTTAGAATGATGCTAACACCTCTCCCGCACTAAATACAGTTGCGATTGGGTTAATATTACTATCAAATTAAAGATTGTTCTTTTTCCTTTAATTTGATATCACTCGTTCTCGAATTACTCTCACTTTGACCGACATTGTTATAAAACCAACGTTCGGGTACATTACTCTTACTGTCGTCTGCTATTTACGAGTCGCCGATTTTACACTTTTGGTTAACATTGCTTGTATTCACATAACATTTTATTAATCAAATGTTTATGTGCGAACACCATTAATGCTGTACTGACGTTTTTTGCTGAACATTACTTGTACACCTAAACTCTATACATTGTAATAAATGATCCTACTGACTATGACATTTCGTTTTATGCTAATTCATTTTAAACTACTACTTAACAATGAAAATTATGATTAAACCTATTGTTTTAATAACATTTTTTGTTATGTCAAGGCATAACCATAGTTCTGTGCATTTTAGTCTACACTTGTGCTAATCCTCAATAGCCATTTTACTGACTAATGTTTGGTCTAAGCTTGCTAAGACATATCGCCTACATTGAAATTTGGCCTTAATAATGCCTATTGGTTCTCAATTCGGTAAATTGTGGAGACATCTTATTTGTATAAGATTCTCTCTTATAAATAGTTCTCTTTTCTAACAAGTATATTTGATGCTGAAATACATCTTAGTTCTCACTATGTAGCCATTGTTAACATTAGTTTTGGCATTTACTGGTCATTGTCACATCTATTATCAGCAAAATGCTAATTCTGCTTTCACAGTATTTAACTGCTCATTAGTTCATTTTTTGTTTACATATGACATTCGGTTTACATCAACTATTTACTGAATTGACAGCTGAATGTAAATTTATTCTGTCCATCAGTTCGTTTTAGTCTCAGTCTAGTTGTAGTGTCAAACAGCCCTTGGGTTACTGTTTCATGTGGCACTTCTGCTTCATTCTTCTTTCTTGGTTTCTTCTTTCTTGGTTATTTCTACTATTATATACCTATTTACATGGTTGTTTTGTTTTTATAAAATCTGATAACATACACTTAGGTTAGGTGACATCTTGCGATGTTACATATACACCCTCTTTAAAATTGATCATTTGAAAAAATTTATTTTTTGTAAAATTATCAATTCATGTCAGTTTCTTAGTATACTTCAATAAAAAATTTTTCTCTTGTGCTCTTTGATTTTTTATACGTACTATTGGTACATTACTCTAGGTTGGTTTTTTATCCAATGGTACAATTCTTAATTTACTAGTATTTTCAAGTTGCTTACTCTCTAAGTCATTTAACTACAATTGATCTTGTTTCTCAAGTTAACTATTCCCTGTCTTATTCACATTCTACTTTCTCATCACATACCTTTGCATTCGTGATTATCTTAATGGTTATTATAATTCATACCTCACAGATTCTTTCATAATATTCCTTGATACAATAAAACAATATAATTCCCTAACTGTTGTAGAGGTTTCGGAATCAGGGTGGCTCACTATGGCTAACATCCTCTGCCGTTCCTCACTACACATTCTCAGATTCAGAGGCATTACTCTTCTCTGTCTGAGAAAAAAATAAACATTGCACCTGGCAATAGTTGCACTATCACAACTCAAAAAAATATCACATATCATTCATATTCAATAATATAATATATTCACGATAATATTCAAGGTATCAGAGGTTTTCATTTAGATCACATTTCCATCTTTATACTTGCTAACATATTTTCTTTCTTACAGGTAATTACTTCTTTTAGACTTGATGTTTTTCAGCTATGCTTTTATCAGCTATATAGTTACTTATGTACTAGTTAACAATTTGTTTTGGTTCATTTAAATATTCTTAAGATTATACACTTGTTTTGATGTTTACAGTACTTATGCATTTGGTTTGCTCTATCTAGAGTCTACAATACTTTTGTTTTCACAATAGTCCATTAAATCTTTCTTAACGAGTTATATTCATCCTGAATTATCAGGGCTTACATTGTTTGTATACTAAATGGTTTTTTTTTTTTGATGTTCTCTGACATATTCTGATGTATAATATTTGATAATTGACAAACATTTTTCTTTCCTTTCATTCCATTATAACAATAGTTATCTTTACAATTAACACTCTTTGTTATTTTTCTTCTCTACTCCTTCAAATGATGGTGCTTTTCACTTATTCTGGATGGTTTTATTTACTATATACTATGCTGTAATTACAATTTCATTTGACAATATAATAACATACTAATATCTAATTTCATAGACATTTTTGGGGTTTACATGGTTTGTTTCACAAATATTATTTTTTTCTTTCCTTACATTCCATAATAATGTCCTTCTTTTTATTTCACACACTTTGTTATACTGCCTGTCTACTCCTTCAAAGGTTAGTTGGGTGAACCTTTATTCTGGACGATTTAATTTAACATTTGAGTTTTATGAGAGGTATACAATAATCATTTTATAAACATTAAGTTACATAGAATATCCATCTGGATACATAATTTTTCTCTAGGTATAGTACAGTAGTTGTATTTTCTTATTAAATCATTTGATTGACCTTATATAATTTTCTATCCCTTGGGGTGATAGATCTGGTAAATTTTCATCAGTAACAAATGGTTTGGCTTACATCTTAAATCTACACACTTTTGTAACTTGATAAGGCAAATTGACTAGTTATAGTTAATTAGTTACCTTCAACATTTTGTAGTTTAACAACAAATGAGTTTGTTTATAGTAGTGGTTTTTTAAATATATATTTTATCTTTTATACCCTAAACGTTCGGGTGAAAAATGTTGCTTACTATTACGTATTATCCGTCCTTAATATTAATCATTGTTTATTAATCGATATTCATGGGGTTATTTGTGCTCTTCCACTCTATTTATTGGTATTGTTATTCTGGCGTCTTGGATGTGCTGGGTCGGCTGCCATCTCCGGGTCTAGATTCTCTAGAGCTGCCTGCTCGGTTGTGCACTATTGTAAAGCCAGGCCTCTCACAGACTGGTACCCAATCTCCTTCGTCATCATTATTTGTGGTGTTTGGTGGCGGTCGGGTATCAGGTCTCCCTGGGTCGGACTGGTCATTGGCTTGTACAAAATTCACTTGTGGCCTGTAGTCGCTATTGTGGTTGTCGCCCTCAATGCTACTACTCCTCCATCGTCCTCCTCTCATGCTTCCTCTGTCTCCACTGTAGCTGTCTCTACGTTGGTATCGTCGCCTTCTATCGGAGTCGTAATTGGCTTGTACATAATTTGCTCGTCGATATTGCGATGGTTGGTTATTCCCGCTTTGGTTTGGTGGTCGATTAGTGTTGTTATTAAAATTGGGTCGCCGGTTATTGTTAATATTATTGTTATTCGGGTTGCCATTATTATTACTGTTATTATTATTATTCGGCCTATTATTATTGTTATTGTGATTAGCGTTATTATAATTTTGGTTTGTCTGACCATTATTATTAAAATTATTTCGAGAATTTCGAGGGTAGTTATTATTATTATTGTTCGTATTGCCGCCCACGGTATTAAACTGGTCATTTCGTCGACGACTCCTACGGTAATATCCCTCGTGCTCCTGATCTTCGAGCAGCGCTGACATAGCTGCTATTGTCTTAATCTGTCCCCACTGACGTGCTTTTGCAACACCCTCTTCAAAGTGATAAGATAATTTTGTGACAAGACATTCCTCCGGTATCTTTGTTTCTAGGTTTCTTGCGAGACATACTTGACCTAAGAAGTATGAAGTCATGGTCCCTCCTCGGTTCGCATCGTATCTTCCGTGACATATATGGTCTCGTACGATGTTTTGCGTCGCCTCGGACCAGTATTTTGCGCGGAATTGGGTTTTGAACTCATCGTAGCTGTGAACCTCGTGGCGTGTTGCGGTCCACCAATTGTCGTAGATTTCTTTAAAGTATTCGTCGATCAAACTTTTTATGTTATTCCACCTAGTTTCTCTAATCCGCGCCAAGTGTTCTTCCACACGCGCTAAAAATTCGATGGGATTACGTCGATAATTTCTAAAATTGATAGCGTCGCGGTTATCATTCGGTAGTAAGTACTGACCTGGTATTGGACGGTTGCGGATAATCTCAATCTCCTCCCGCATTTGCACTATTTCCTGCTGTCTAAGTTCTTCAATCCTCTCTCGATTTGCGACAGTTAAATTCCTTACTGCATCTACAGAGGTACTCACTTCTTCGCAGCGCTCACCTACGTCTAACCTTACCCTTTTAATCTCCTCTTGATTTGTCCTTTTTAAATACTCTATCCTTGCTTCGGTCACCTCCTCCATGGTATTGAGTCTCCCGTCGACCTCTTCTCTGGTTCGCTGCAAGTCCTGGTCGTGTTGTTCACACCTTTTATTTACTTCGGCGATTTCCTCCCTCACAACGGCAATCTCCACGTCTATTCTTGTGTTTATCTTATCATTGCCTTCTTCCATCCTCCTGCTAATTTCGATCAAGGTGGTGTTCAATTCTTCTCTAATGGCCTGGCTGTTATCGTCGATTTTACCGTTCAGCGCGTCCATAGACTTATGAGTATTGTCTATCCTTTTATTTAGGTCCTCCTTCAGCGATTCCACATTTTTACTAAGCGATTCCAGATTTCTATTTAAGTCCCGATGGTCCTCCCTTATCGACTCTATATTCCTATTCACTAACTCAATATTTCTTTGGTTCTCTTCCCGGGATTTCTTACCTTCTTCCCTTAAAGTTCGATTATCTTCCTTCAATGCTTCCATATTTTTGTTCATCGAGTCATTCAGTTTTTTATGGGATTTCTTACCGTCTTCCTTTAATGATCGACTATCTTCCTTTAATTCCATCATTATCTTCATCATTGCTTCCCATCTCATCTCTTCAGTCAGCTTGTTGGTTGTGGGAGTTCTTCAGGCCGTCTGGGTTGGTTGTCGACAGTCACTGCTATCTCTGGTTCTATGTGAGGTGTTTCGTCGGTACTAGTTTCGATATTATTGATTGTAATAACCTCCATCTCGTCTGTGGGTTGCGCTTCGTATGTATCTACATCCCGTTGCATCTCTCCTACCCTACTGTCCTTATATCTTGTATCGTATTGGTGGGTGTGCGGCATGTTAATTTTTTCGTGTCTACCGGGCTAATATAAAATATAAAAAATATATTTATTTAATATTTTTTAGGCCACACTAGTTGGTGCGCCAATTTATAACCAAACGAATATTAGGGGTTGTGTTTAAACTTATTAAGTTTATTTGTTTATAGTAATGATATTAAAATAATGTTTAACTTCCGTTTAAAAGCCACACGGTTGGTCTAACCTATTTGTAATAAAATGAAAACGTGTGTGTTTACAATTAACTTGAAATAAAATAAAAGAGTTGTTATTTAAACTTATATTCGTGGTTAAAATATTAAAAGTCTCGTTAATACAAAGTTCAACTATGTGTGAAGTGTTCTTTTGAGATAACTCAATGTTGAGAATGATTGTTTCTAATTGAAGGTTACTAATATAGTCAAGTAATTTAAAATAAAACATTCAAAGTTACTCACAGTGTTTACAATGGGTTAATTATATTTGTTTAAAAAAAAATCCCCTTGTATTAAATAAATAAAATAGTGAGGTTGATTATACTTAAGTGCTAGATTAACTCAAGTTAAAACATGAAGTATAGCAGTTGGTTGCTTGATAATAGTTCTCGTCTGGTTGAAACTGGTAGTAAAAACGTCTCCTTCAGGTTGCAGGTAGTCTGAGTATGTCACGTCTCGTAAAGTCTGGACAATATCATAAACAAATATATGCTTTTATGTACCTGATTGTGTTTACTAGAAGTTCACTAAACTGTCAACTCAGCTTACAATCACCAACTCCCTTTGGTTGCAGGGTTAGGTTACCTTGTTTATTAATTAGTGGGCGCCACACGGATTTATTCAGGGAAAATCCCGTGTAAAACCCACACATAAAAATTACTGGATGATTAGAAAATTTAAAATAGTTGAGTACCACCTTTTGGCAATGCTATTCCAATATGTTAAACACAACAGAAGGTTGTTTAAGCTTATTAAAAGAAATATTCAATTATCCTAGAGAAATAAATCGAAATCAGGTGATGCTGTTAACAATGGGTTTATTTACACCCTTATAGAGAATTAAAAAAAAAAAAACAAATATAATGCAAACATACAAAGTTGTACAATTAAAAGTCAGTTATTATATGCCTTACACGGCTTGCTCAGAACATGAATTATAAATCTGGTTAAGTCCAGATGCTATTTATTTTTAATATTAAAATTATTATAATCTCAGTAGTACCAAGTGGTACAATTAAAAGTCAGTTATAATATGCCTTATACGGCTTGCTCAGAACATGAATTATAAATCTGGTTAAGTCCAGATGCTATTTATTTTTTAATATTAAAATTATGATTATCTCAGTTGTGAATTCTTTGAGACACGAAAGAAAACAATTATGCCTACACAATATCCAATAATCCTTTTGACATAAAATTGATCATCAAAGTTTTAGGTTACTTTCGCAAAGTAATTAACAAAAACGATCTGTTGAAAGATCGCGCGTTTCATCAACGCTTGCTTTTTTAGTGACAATATTTATCAAGTGAGAACCCTTACAACTACCATATAGCTTAATTACTAATAACAAATTTGTATAATAATTTGAGACGTGGTGTAATCTTAAATAATGTTTTTGTGTTTTGCGTCAGTACAGGTTATTGTTGAAAAAAGTACAGGTTATGGCGCTCAGATCAAGATTAGTAATGATTGCACTTTTACCTTCTGAGTTTTAATTATTTAATTAAAACTTATTAATCACTTAAGTAATCGGATTATAATGATTACTGGGTTTCGGCACTAAATTCGCACAAGAACAGAATAATGCGATCCTCTTCTGATTAAAATGGATCGTGAATAATAACAATAAATTATTTTCTGTTCGTTATTCCCGCACAAAATTAAAATGAAACTGCACTTAATCACTGTTGCTTGTTGTGGATGAATTCGAAGTAGTCGTTTCTTGTTGTTGAACTATTGGTTCCAATGTACTATGTAAATGACGCTAAGTGTTATTAAAAAATGTAGAGATGACGGGCACACGTCTGTGCTACACGCTAGTTAGTAAAGGTCTGTCTCAAAATTCGCTGTTTCGTCTTTATATACCCCCGTCTTTGATCGGCTTTAGGTAAAAATGTTGATTACTAACTAATTTTCTGATTGGCTTTGGTAGGTGTGTCGGTGTGACGTGTCACTTTTTGACAGTTGATAACGGCTTTTTCTAACCGTCGAATGTTGCGGTGACAGCTCGTTGCCGTTTTTGTTATTATTCTTAAACAGTTTCCCGATGTACATTTTTAGAATGATGCTAACACCTCTCCCGCACTAAATACAGTTGCGATTGGGTTAATATTACTATCAAATTAAAGATTGTTCTTTTTCCTTTAATTTGATATCACTCGTTCTCGAATTACTTTCACTTTGACCGACATTGTTATATAACCAACGTTCGGGTACATTACTCTTACTGTCGTCTGCTATTTATGAGTCGCCGATTTTACACTTTTGGTTAACATTGCTTGTATTCACATAACATTTTATTAATCAAATGTTTATGTGCGAACACCATTAATGCTGTACTGACGTTTTTTGCTGAACATTACTTGTACACCTAAACTCTATACATTGTAATAAATGATCCTACTGACTATGACATTTCGTTTTATGCTAATTCATTTTAAACTACTACTTAACAATGAAAATTATGATTAAACCTATTGTTTTAATAACATTTTTTGTTATGTCAAGGCATAACCATAGTTCTGTGCATTTTAGTCTACACTTGTGCTAATCCTCAATAGCCATTTTACTGACTAATGTTTGGTCTAAGCTTGCTAAGACATATCGCCTACATTGAAATTTGGCCTTAATAATGCCTATTGGTTCTCAATTCGGTAAATTGTGGAGACATCTTATTTGTATAAGATTCTCTCTTATAAATAGTTCTCTTTTCTAACAAGTATATTTGATGCTGAAATACATCTTAGTTCTCACTATGTAGCCATTGTTAACATTAGTTTTGGCATTTACTGGTCATTGTCACATCTATTATCAGCAAAATGCTAATTCTGCTTTCACAGAATTTAACTGCTCATTAGTTCATTTTTTGTTTACATATGACATTCGGTTTACATCAACTATTTACTGAATTGACAGCTGAATGTAAATTTATTCTGTCCATCAGTTCGTTTTAGTCTCAGTCTAGTTGTAGTGTCAAACAGCCCTTGGGTTACTGTTTCATGTGGCACTTCTGCTTCATTCTTCTTTCTTGGTTTCTTCTTTCTTGGTTATTTCTACTATTATATACCTATTTACATGGTTGTTTTGTTTTTATAAAATCTGATAACATACACTTAGGTTAGGTGACATCTTGCGATGTTACATATACACCCTCTTTAAAATTGATCATTTGAAAAAATTTATTTTTTGTAAAATTATCAATTCATGTCAGTTTCTTAGTATACTTCAATAAAAAATTTTTCTCTTGTACTCTTTGATTTTTTATACATACTATTGGTACATTACTCTAGGTTGGTTTTTTATCCAATGGTACAATTCTTAATTTACTAGTATTTTCAAGTTGCTTACTCTCTAAGTCATTTAACTACAATTGATCTTGTTTCTCAAGTTAACTATTCCCTGTCTTATTCACATTCTACTTTCTCATCACATACCTTTGCTTCGTGATTATCTTAATGGTTATTATAATTCGTACCTCACAGATTCTTTCGTAATATTCCTTGATACAATAAAACAATATAATTCCCTAACTGTTGTAGAGGTTTCGGAATCAGGGTGGCTCACTATGGCTAACATCCTCTGCCGTTCCTCACTACACATTCTCAGATTCAGAGGCATTACTCTTCTCTGTCTGAGAAAAAAATAAACATTGCACCTGGCAATAGTTGCACTATCACAACTCAAAAAAATATCACATATCATTCATATTCAATAATATAATATATTCACTATAATATTCAAGGTATCAGAGGTTTTCATTTAGATCACATTTCCATCTTTATACTTGCTAACATACTTTCTTTCTTACAGGTAATTACTTCTTTTAGACTTGATGTTTTTCAGCTATGCTTTTATCAGCTATATAGTTACTTATGTACTAGTTAACAATTTGTTTTGGTTCATTTAAATATTCTTAAGATTATACACTTGTTTTGATGTTTACAGTACTTATGCATTTGGTTTGCTCTATCTAGAGTCTACAATACTTTTGTTTTCACAATAGTCCATTAAATCTTTCTTAACGAGTTATATTCATCCTGAATTATCAGGGCTTACATTGTTTGTATACTAAATGGTTTTTTTTTTTTGATGTTCTCTGACATATTCTGATGATGTATAATATTTGATAATTGACAAACATTTTTCTTTCCTTTCATTCCATTATAACAATAGTTATCTTTACAATTAACACTCTTTGTTATTTTTCTTCTCTACTCCTTCAAGTGATGGTGGTTTTCACTTATTCTGGATGGTTTTATTTACTATATACTATGCTGTAATTACAATTTCATTTGACAATATAATAACATACTAATATCTAATTTCATAGACATTTTTGGGGTTTACATGGTTTGTTTCACAAATATTATTTTTTTCTTTCCTTACATTCCATAATAATGTCCTTCTTTTTATTTCACACACTTTGTTATACTGCCTGTCTACTCCTTCAAAGGTTAGTTGGGTGAACCTTTATTCTGGACGATTTAATTTAACATTTGAGTTTTATGAGAGGTATACAATAATCATTTTATAAACATTAAGTTACATAGAATATCCATCTGGATACATAATTTTTCTCTAGGTATAGTACAGTAGTTGTATTTTCTTATTAAATCATTTGATTGACCTTATATAATTTTCTATCCCTTGGGGTGATAGATCTGGTAAATTTTCATCAGTAACAAATGGTTTGGCTTACATCTTAAATCTACACACTTTTGTAACTTGATAAGGCAAATTGACTAGTTATAGCTAATTAGTTACCTTCAACATTTTGTAGTTTAACAACAAATGAGTTTGTTTATAGTAGTGGTTTTTTAAATATATATTTTATCTTTTATACCCTAAACGTTCGGGTGAAAAATGTTGCTTACTATTACGTATTATCCGTCCTTAATATTAATCATTGTTTATTAATCGATATTCATGGGGTTATTTGTGCTCTTCCACTCTATTTATTGGTATTGTATTCTGGCGTCTTGGGATGTGCTGGGTCGGCTGCCATCTCCGGGTCTAGATTCTCTAGAGCTGCCTGCTCGGTTGTGCACTATTGTAAAGCCAGGCCTCTCACAGACTGGTACCCAATCTCCTTCGTCATCATTATTTGTGGTGTTTGGTGGCGGTCGGGTATCAGGTCTCCCTGGGTCGGACTGGTCATTGGCTTGTACAAAATTCACTTGTGGCCTGTAGTCGCTATTGTGGTTGTCGCCCTCAATGCTACTACTCCTCCATCGTCCTCCTCTCATGCTTCCTCTGTCTCCACTGTAGCTGTCTCTACGTTGGTATCGTCGCCTTCTATCGGAGTCGTAATTGGCTTGTACATAATTTGCTCGTCGATATTGCGATGGTTGGTTATTCCCGCTTTGGTTTGGTGGTCGATTAGTGTTGTTATTAAAATTGGGTCGCCGGTTATTGTTATTATTATTGTTATTCGGGTTGCCATTATTATTACTGTTATTATTATTATTCGACCTATTATTATTGTTATTGTGATTAGCGTTATTATAATTTTGGTTTGTCTGACCATTATTATTAAAATTATTTCGAGAATTTCGAGGGTAGTTATTATTATTATTGTTCGTATTGCCGCCCACGGTATTAAACTGGTCATTTCGTCGACGACTCCTACGGTAATATCCCTCGTGCTCCTGATCTTCGAGCAGCGCTGACATAGCTGCTATTGTCTTAATCTGTCCCCACTGACGTGCTTTTGCAACACCCTCTTCAGAGTGATAAGATAATTTTGTGACAAGACATTCCTCCGGTATCTTTGTTTCTAGGTTTCTTGCGAGACATACTTGACCTAAGAAGTATGAAGTCATGGTCCCTCCTTGGTTCGCATCGTATCTTCCGTGACATATATGGTCTCGTACGATGTTTTGCGTCGCCTCGGACCAGTATTTTGCGCGGAATTGGGTTTTGAACTCATCGTAGCTGTGAACCTCGTGGCGTGTTGCGGTCCACCAATTGTCGTAGATTTCTTTAAAGTATTCGTCGATCAAACTTTTTATGTTATTCCACCTAGTTTCTCTAATCCGCGCCAAGTGTTCTTCCACACGCGCTAAAAATTCGATGGGATTACGTCGATAATTTCTAAAATTGATAGCGTCGCGGTTATCATTCGGTAGTAAGTACTGACCTGGTATTGGACGGTTGCGGATAATCTCAATCTCCTCCCGCATTTGCACTATTTCCTGCTGTCTAAGTTCTTCAATCCTCTCTCGATTTGCGACAGTTAAATTCCTTACTGCATCTACAGAGGTACTCACTTCTTCGCAGCGCTCACCTACGTCTAACCTTACCCTTTTAATCTCCTCTTGATTTGTCCTTTTTAAATACTCTATCCTTGCTTCGGTCACCTCCTCCATGGTATTGAGTCTCCCGTCGACCTCTTCTCTGGTTCGCTGCAAGTCCTGGTCGTGTTGTTCACACCTTTTATTTACTTCGGCGATTTCCTCCCTCACAACGGCAATCTCCACGTCTATTCTTGTGTTTATCTTATCATTGCCTTCTTCCATCCTCCTGCTAATTTCGATCAAGGTGGTGTTCAATTCTTCTCTAATGGCCTGGCTGTTATCGTCGATTTTACCGTTCAGCGCGTCCATAGACTTATGAGTATTGTCTATCCTTTTATTTAGGTCCTCCTTCAGCGATTCCACATTTTTACTAAGCGATTCCAGATTTCTATTTAAGTCCCGATGGTCCTCCCTTATCGACTCTATATTCCTATTCACTAACTCAATATTTATTTGGTTCTCTTCCCGGGATTTCTTACCTTCTTCCCTTAAAGTTCGATTATCTTCCTTCAATGCTTCCATATTTTTGTTCATCGAGTCATTCAGTTTTTTATGGGATTTCTTACCGTCTTCCTTTAATGATCGACTATCTTCCTTTAATTCCATCATTATCTTCATCATTGCTTCCCATCTCATCTCTTCAGTCGGCTTGTTTGGTTGTGGGAGTTCTTCAGGCCGTCTGGGTTGGTTGTCGACAGTCACTGCTATCTCTGGTTCTATGTGAGGTGTTTCGTCGGTACTAGTTTCGATATTATTGATTGTAATAACCTCCATCTCGTCTGTGGGTTGCGCTTCGTATGTATCTACATCCCGTTGCATCTCTCCTACCCTACTGTCCTTATATCTTGTATCGTATTGGTGGGTGTGCGGCATGTTAATTTTTTCGTGTCTACCGGGCTAATATAAAATATAAAAAATATATTTATTTAATATTTTTTAGGCCACACTAGTTGGTGCGCCAATTTATAACCAAACGAATATTAGGGGTTGTGTTTAAACTTATTAAGTTTATTTGTTTATAGTAATGATATTAAAATAATGTTTAACTTCCGTTTAAAAGCCACACGGTTGGTCTAACCTATTTGTAATAAAATGAAAACGTGTGTGTTTACAATTAACTTGAAATAAAATAAAAGAGTTGTTATTTAAACTTATATTCGTGGTTAAAATATTAAAAGTCTCGTTAAAACAAAGTTCAACTATGTGTGAAGTGTTCTTTTGAGATAACTCAATGTTGAGAATGATTGTTTCTAATTGAAGGTTACTAATATAGTCAAGTAATTTAAAATAAAACATTCAAAGTTACTCACAGTGTTTACAATGGGTTAATTATATTTGTTTAAAAAAAAATCCCCTTGTATTAAATAAATAAAATAGTGAGGTTGATTATACTTAAGTGCTAGATTAACTTAAGTTAAAACATGAAGTATAGCAGTTGGTTGCTTGATAATAGTTCTCGTCTGGTTGAAACTGGTAGTAAAAACTTCTCCTTCAGGTTGCAGGTAGTCTGAGTATGTCACGTCTCGTAAAGTCTGGACAATATCATAAACAAATATATGCTTTTACGTACCTGATTGTGTTTACTAGAAGTTCACTAAACTGTCAACTCAGCTTACAATCACCAACTCCCTTTGGTTGCAAGGTTAGGTTACCTTGTTTATTAATTAGTGGGCGCCACACGGATTTATTCAGGGAAAATCCCGTGTAAAACCCACACATAAAAATTACTGGATGATTAGAAAATTTAAAATAGTTGAGTACCACCTTTTGGCAATGCTATTCCAATATGTTAAACACAACAGAAGGTTGTTTAAGCTTATTAAAAGAAAATATTCAATTATCCTAGAGAAATAAATCGAAATCAGGTGATGCTGTTAACAATGGGTTTATTTACACCCTTATAGAGAATTAAAAAAAAAAAACAAATATAATGCAAACATACAAAGTTGTACAATTAAAAGTCAGTTATTATATGCCTTACACGGCTTGCTCAGAACATGAATTATAAATCTGGTTAAGTCCAGATGCTATTTATTTTTAATATTAAAATTATTATAATCTCAGTAGTACCAAGTGGTACAATTAAAAGTCAGTTATAATATGCCTTATACGGCTTGCTCAGAACATGAATTATAAATCTGGTTAAGTCCAGATGCTATTTATTTTTTAATATTAAAATTATGATTATCTCAGTTGTGAATTCTTTGAGACACGAAAGAAAACAATTATGCCTACACAATATCCAATAATCCTTTTGACATAAAATTGATCATCAAAGTTTTAGGTTACTTTCGCAAAGTAATTAACAAAAACGATCTGTTGAAAGATCGCGCGTTTCATCAACGCTTGCTTTTTTAGTGACAATATTTATCAAGTGAGAACCCTTACAACTACCATATAGCTTAATTACTAATAACAAATTTGTATAATAATTTGAGACGTGGTGTAATCTTAAATAATGTTTTTGTGTTTTGCGTCAGTACAGGTTATTGTTGAAAAAAGTACAGGTTATGGCGCTCAGATCAAGATTAGTAATGATTGCACTTTTACCTTCTGAGTTTTAATTATTTAATTAAAACTTATTAATCACTTAAGTAATCGGATTATAATGATTACTGGGTTTCGGCACTAAATTCGCACAAGAACAGAATAATGCGATCCTCTTCTGATTAAAATGGATCGTGAATAATAACAATAAATTATTTTCTGTTCGTTATTCCCGCACAAAATTAAAATGAAACTGCACTTAATCACTGTTGCTTGTTGTGGATGAATTCGAAGTAGTCGTTTCTTGTTGTTGAACTATTGGTTCCAATGTACTATGTAAATGACGCTAAGTGTTATTAAAAAATGTAGAGATGACGGGCACACGTCTGTGCTACACGCTAGTTAGTAAAGGTCTGTCTCAAAATTCGCTGTTTCGTCTTTATATACCCCCGTCTTTGATCGGCTTTAGGTAAAAATGTTGATTACTAACTAATTTTCTGATTGGCTTTGGTAGGTGTGTCGGTGTGACGTGTCACTTTTTGACAGTTGATAACGGCTTTTTCTAACCGTCGAATGTTGCGGTGACAGCTCGTTGCCGTTTTTGTTATTATTCTTAAACAGTTTCCCGATGTACATTTTTAGAATGATGCTAACACCTCTCCCGCACTAAATACAGTTGCGATTGGGTTAATATTACTATCAAATTAAAGATTGTTCTTTTTCCTTTAATTTGATATCACTCGTTCTCGAATTACTTTCACTTTGACCGACATTGTTATAAAACCAACGTTCGGGTACATTACTCTTACTGTCGTCTGCTATTTATGAGTCGCCGATTTTACACTTTTGGTTAACATTGCTTGTATTCACATAACATTTTATTAATCAAATGTTTATGTGCGAACACCATTAATGCTGTACTGACGTTTTTTGCTGAACATTACTTGTACACCTAAACTCTATACATTGTAATAAATGATCCTACTGACTATGACATTTCGTTTTATGCTAATTCATTTTAAACTACTACTTAACAATGAAAATTATGATTAAACCTATTGTTTTAATAACATTTTTTGTTATGTCAAGGCATAACCATAGTTCTGTGCATTTTAGTCTACACTTGTGCTAATCCTCAATAGCCATTTTACTGACTAATGTTTGGTCTAAGCTTGCTAAGACATATCGCCTACATTGAAATTTGGCCTTAATAATGCCTATTGGTTCTCAATTCGGTAAATTGTGGAGACATCTTATTTGTATAAGATTCTCTCATATAAATAGTTCTCTTTTCTAACAAGTATATTTGATGCTGAAATACATCTTAGTTCTCACTATGTAGCCATTGTTAACATTAGTTTTGGCATTTACTGGTCATTGTCACATCTATTATCAGCAAAATGCTAATTCTGCTTTCACAGTATTTAACTGCTAATTAGTTCATTTTTTGTTTACATATGACATTCGGTTTACATCAACTATTTACTGAATTGACAGCTGAATGTAAATTTATTCTGTCCATCAGTTCGTTTTAGTCTCAGTCTAGTTGTAGTGTCAAACAGCCCTTGGGTTACTGTTTCATGTGGCACTTCTGCTTCATTCTTCTTTCTTGGTTTCTTCTTTCTTGGTTATTTCTACTATTATATACCTATTTACATGGTTGTTTTGTTTTTATAAAATCTGATAACATACACTTACGTTAGGTGACATCTTGTGATGTTACACACTTAACTTTTATATGGTTTAAATTAATTGGTTACATTTATCTGATGTGTACTAAAATAATCACTTTCACTTATCGGGCGCCATGTTGTCACACTGTACAACAAAATACAAAACTTACCTTGAGGGCCAGAATTCGGGTAACACGAACCAGGGTCGTGGAATATATTACCTGAAATAATCGTACTCAAGATAAAACGTACCATTGACCTTTTATTTTTAAGATGACTCTAAATACATATTGAAAAATGACTCTAGCTGTACCATACACGTACATATTATGCCATGGGGCGTTTAGCAAACATTAAACCCTTAGAACATTTTAACCCTCCAAAACAAACATGTGTTATAATGTCATCATGCATGTCATCATTGGGTTAGGCTTGTTTACACTCTAATATGACGAACTGTTTTTTGCTGTTATTGTGATTTTACCCTGACCTCGACATAAATCCTGTCCGCTCAATATTACGTCGTTGAAAACTTTTGGAAAACTTTACGCTGTTTTCTTTATAGGGCTTTAAAAACAATTATAACAATTATACTTTATAACAATGATTTCCCAAAATAGTATAGGACCGGAATTGTACCGTTACAAAATCAACTTGTACAATAATTCCAGTTAGACTTGTTCACACGCAGTAATAATGTCAACTGTAAAGAATTGCACACTATAATCACTTTTCACTAATACACCCCTTACAACGCACTGTGTAAATCGCCGACATAACATTGAACACTAAGCGGCAGGTATGGGGTATTTATAGTCTGTAGGGTTCTATAATATGCGTCTTTACAAACACGTGAAAATTTTAGAGAATACTTCAGCAAGGCCATGGCATAAACACACACTGTTGGGCTAGTCAAGAAGCTTCTAGAACACCATCTAACGCACGAGACGTTCCCCATTACATAATACTGTCTCATGTGTCAAGCGTCATGTACGCATTACAGCTGCGGGAATAGCCGAGAAATATGTAGAACATTCTAAAATTGTGTAATAGTATAATATATTAAGTGATATTGTGATAGGTATTATTAAAAGTATATGTAGGTTAAGTTACTCACATGCATTTACATATCCTCAATTGGTATATAACTTATTACATTGATTGACACTATTTATAATATACATTAGAATATTCTGCATCAGTGTATAATACATTTATAGGTAGCATACAATGTTCTACAAGATTCTAGTTACACCCAGAATGACCTCGATTATACTGCCATGTGCCTGATACTCAAATGACACATGCTTGTGTATGACATTGTTACCAACTATATATAAAACAGTAACAGACAGAGAAAAGTCCGTTTTGGTTGAGAGTTTAGTTAGTGATTTACAGAGTTAGTGAGTGTGTTTGACACCACATTTGTGGATCAGTATTATATTGTGTACTTACTATCTTTTGATCAAAATTGTACTATATGTGTTATACTTTTTTATCTGTGGAAAGATACTTGTGATATCGGTAAATAAACAAAGTATCAACAGTGATAGAAGTGTTTTATTTCAATAAGTGAGATAGAAGACAACAAAAATGCGACCGTGACAGGACGAATTCCATTAACGTTATAGTGACCAAATTATGTTACCTTTAATAACGTGCAGTACGATGCAAAGATTGAAAGAGTACATTTGAAGAACATGACAACCTTCCAGCTGAAGAAGCAATTAGAAGAAAAAGGGCTTCCTACAACTACAACAAGATCTAAGGCCAATCTGGAGATGAGTTTCGAACAGGCTATATATGAGACATGTGGGAATCCTGATGAATTCTTCATAACTGTCAAAGAAACACCTACCACAAAGGAAGTCCAGGTAAGAGACATGTTTAACAAAATAATGACAGTAATTCAGGCCCAGTCAGAATAAAGTCAGACACAGTCAGAACGAATACAGACACAATTTTGGACTTAGTCGGAACAGTCTTTCAGACCCATATACAAGCTCTATCAGACAAGGTTATTCGTTCAGAAGAATTACTGAAGTACTCAGATGGCAAATGTGCCAATAGGGTACAGAATCTTCAGGAACAAGTGAACTCCCTAAAATCAGAGTTCAACACCACAGTAAATAGACTGGACACAGAACTAAGTGCCACCAACCAGAACCTCAGCAGAATGGAAGAACATATTAAGGACAAAATTTTACCTCTTCTCCAAACAGTCCTGGCTGATAGTAACTATAACTTTCCTCATCAGGTTCCAGTAGATCCAAAAGTGATTAGAAAGAGTTTACCAGAATTCCAAGGTAGGTTGGAGGAATGAACATCATCATTCATTAGGATCTGTGAATGAAACCACTACTGAATGAAACAAACCTACCACAGGAAATTTATACTCAGATTTTATTGCATCAATTAAAATGTTCAGCATCCACCTGGTGGCAGAACATTAAAGGTTTAAGCCTCCGTTGGGTTGATTTTCAGAAAGAATTACAGTAGAACCCTTTTTAACCGAACTAAAGGGGGCGGAGCCACTTTAAATAACATATTTTTTGGATAAGCCATGGAATCTATTCCCGTTTATTAAGGCATAAAAACACAAATTATCAGTAAAAACATATTTAATTATAAAAGCTCAAATTATAAACATGCAATACATTGTAATCTATGTTCACAGTTATATAGTTTTACTTAAAAAATTCTGTAATTTTTTTCTGAACAGTTTCTTCACAGCATTTGCAAGCTGTAATGTCATGCCATCCATCTCTTTAAAGGAAGATGTCTGATAGTGTTGCTTGCTCAGCCAGCTCAACAAAACGTAAAGCTACCTATAAAAATGAAGATGCATTATTGATTCTGTCATGCATTAATAAGACAGTAAAATTAATTGATTAATAAAAATAAGAAAATATTCTTACCTCTAAGTCTTTAAATCCATTGTCTACTGTCACACATTGTGTCTATGTCATGAACATCCTGGTCTGTGGCGTCTGCTTCAGGTTCTGGTCTCATCACAGCTTCCACAATTTTTTGGTCAGTCAATTCTAGTTCCACATCATCTGCCTCTAACCATTCATTAATTTCACTTTCTTCTATTTCTTCACACACCCTAGAATTTATTTTTCCATTTCTACCAAGTTTTCATAATTTTCCTATTCTTCTTCATACTCAAATTCATCATACACTTTGTTCCATACCTTATTTAAGGTGGAATCTTGAATCTTCTCCCACCTATGTGGATACCAATAAATTACATTTTCATGTTGATTAATTTCAATGAGTCTGACATTGTTTTGGTTAACCCGGATTTCGGATAATCTGAGTTTGGTTAAACAGGGTTTTACTGTAATACTGAAATTTGACTCTGAAGCAGTGAAAGTGGCAATACACAAAAAATTCTTAACTGAGGGTCAGTCGACAAGAATGTGAGGAGGTGCATTTGTGATCCACAAATTGGAGTTACTCAAAAGGATACATCCTGAGAAGCGTGGTGATGAATCTGTTCCTTTTATAACCACTCCAGGATAAGATCAGATCATTGGTAAAAATGTCGCATCTCAAAACATTTGAAGATCTGCGAGACATCATCAAACAATTAGAAGAGGACCATCCTGCTAAGACAAGGCCTGTTGCAGAGGAAGGTACTCACAGACAATGTTTCAGATGTGGCAAGTTAGGTCATTTAAGGAAAAATGTCCTATAGCAGAAAACTAGGTCTGGACTATTCTAGACTGGGGCGGATGGTACTGGGGATGTGATTTGCTCCCAGAAATCAGTTGCTGTATGTAGAGATAAGTGGTTACAGACAAGAGGAACTGGGCAGGTTCCTTTGGACTCTACAAACCTTGCCCAGCCATTTGCATATTAATATCAAAGACAAGTTGTTTGCAGCTGTAATTGATACCCAGGCAAGTCACCCCTTTATTCATATGAATGTAGCTAAATTACTTCAACCAGGAAAATGATGTAAGCATGAGGAGGTCCAGAGAGCTGTCAACTACATATATTATCAGGTGATAGGCCAGACATCCGTGAAAGCAAAGTGTTCGCCCATACACATAGCATTGCCTGTTCAAATAATCAAGGATTTGACACCACATGTTATCTTGGGTCATAATGTTTTAGATGTGTATGGAGTAATTATAGCGTATTCTGTAGATGAAATATTTTCAGGGAAGGATAACCAGTTGAGACTGGCATGGTGTGACTGGCATTAAAAAGGAAACGGCTATAACCACCACAGATTTGGATGATCTCTAAATAGATTCCTTGGACAATGAAGATGAGATGAAGCCCAGAGAATTGCTACATAGATGTCCGAAAGTTATTACAGATAAGATAAACTACACAACAACAGTTAAACATAGAATTAACTGTAAGTCTATAAAACCAAAACCCTATCCTATAAACCCAAATAAAAGAAAGTTTGTTCTGGATAAGATAAAGAAATGGAATGCCAAGGATTAATAGACCCATCAACATCTAGCTGGGCATCATCCACTATGTAATGCATCACCAATTTGCATTCACTAAAGAAGAAGAATGGAACATGTTGATTGTGTGTAAACTTCAGGAATTTAAACAGCCAAACCACATCTGATGGCTATCCAATACCAGATTTGAAGGACCTGCTGAAACAAATGAGTGGCTTGAAGATCTTCAGTACACTTGGATCTCAACTCTGGGTATTGGCAGGTTGAAGCTGAAGAAAGATCCAGGCCAATAACAGCCTTCAGTAAACCATAAGGTTTGTATCAGTTCAAGATTATGCCATTTGGTCTGAAGAATGTACCAGCTACCTTCATGTGGCTGATGGATAAAGTGTTGTCTGGGCACACTGGAGAATTCTGCCAAGTTATCTGGATGATATTCTAATTGATATACAGTAAGAATCGACAAGAACACTTTGAACACCTCAACCTTTGAACACTTTTTCAGTTTTGGAAAGATTTAACATTCATGGTCTAACCTGCAAATTGAAGAAATGTCATGTGATGTCACCAAATGTGGAATATTTATGTCATATTTTAACATCTGAGAGCTGGAAAGGCATCCAGAGAAGAACAAGGCTATTGAAGAATCAAATATATTTAATCAAATATATTGCAACTTACCGTTTGCAGCTTTTAGAAACAACATCTTCACAAAGTTGACATGTTTCGGGACACTTGTCCCATCATCAGAACTTAAAATAATCATGTATCATTTAAAGTTGATACATTTGTCAATTAATTAAAATATTAAAATCCAATATGAAACAAATAACATGTCAACTTTGTGAAGACGTTGTTTCTAAAAGCCGCAGACAGTAAGTTGCAATATATTTGATTGAACAACACTTGGCTTGGTACTAAACATTTGGGATTTATTCCTTTTAAACATTTGGGATTTATTCCTTTTAAACTATTGAAGAAATTAAGAGACCCCATAGTTAACACCAAATTTGTCAGTTCCTCAGACTTTGTGGGTGGTACAGCAGATTTTTACCATATTTCGAGGTATCAGTAAATATACAAGGTGGTAACAGTGATACGAGTGTTTTATTTCAACTGCTGACCTAGAAGGCAACAGTGGATATGATGCTAAAATTAAAGTGCAATTTTCAATATAAAATCAAAAATTCCAAACAAAACTCATTGTGTTTTTCTTTTATCACATGGAAGGAATTGAGCATCCTTGGGCAAAAAAATCACTGAGAAGTAATATAAATGTTTTACAGTTTCTAAGAGACGTGATTAATTAAAACAGACCAATGTTGCATCAAGACTGGAGAGTGGCAACCTCAACATACAATGTACAACATACAGCTCATTTATTGTATCTTGTCCAGCAGGTTGATGCAACACATTTTGTAGGTCCAAGACATGCAGTAATCACCAGATATAACCCCTTGTGACTTTCCTCTTTCCAAAAATAAAAAAATCACTTTGAAAAATCGTTCAAGATATTGAAGAGATTAAACAGAATCCGACAAGGGAATTGTTTGCAATAGCTTGAAATGGCTTCAAACCATGTGTTGAACAAGTGCAGAAACACTGGAAGAATGCATAGTTTCAAAAGAAGTATACATTTATGTGGGAAAATTTACAGGTCTGTTACTTTTTGTAATTTTTTCTCAGTAAATTCAGTTCTGATACTTTTTATCATTCCTTGTATTAACATAAACATGTTTTGCTATGTATAGTGTAATATGCTATCAGTGTTATGTTTTACAAACTGAACATTTAACAAATGAAAAACATAACTGACATAACCATGAAAAACAGAAATTTCATTATATATTTCTGATCATGATATATATTCTAGCTGATGATGAGCTGTGAAGCTTGAAAGCGCTAATTGGACATTTTTTTATAGTGGTGTGCAACAGTGTAATTTCTGTTTGTGATTGTAACCACTAACACAACTTTATTAATTAAATAGTCATGGAACTAAAATAGCCTGTTATAACCAAGATAAAAAGAAAATAGTACAGACTTTTTGAAAATTAGGTGTGTCTTCGTAAATCTTTTCCAATGGTTTGTTTCAATGTTGAGACAAATTTTGGGTAACAGTTAAGTTATGGTATCTGGTTGCAGGTAACAGGTTGTTAATTTTCTTCGGCACATGGGAGCAATAATAGTTAAATACAGGCCTCATTGCACCTAATTCTTGCAAGCTGATGATAGTTTGGGTACCACATTCAAATCTGAAATAAGTCCTCATAGTAGATTCCAAAATTAGCTTTGATATTTACTGAATTGGCTAAGTGGAACTAAAATTTTAGTATTATAACTTGCAACATTTTAATTCCATCAGAATCCAAAGATGCGGTGTTTCATTCTATAAACAAAATGGCCATGTTTCTCAGTCATTCCTCACTCATTGTTGACCTGAGATAATTTTCTATTGACTTAAGTTTGAAGAAACTTCTTTTGTACAATGTTACAGACATAAATTGTTAAATATACTGTAGGAGGAGACAGATTAGGAATGGATTCAGTGATATCCATTCAACAATAAACTGAAGAATTTCCTTAGCCATCCATATAACTGCTGCTTCTGCAGTGGCATTAGTAGTGTGTACATATCATCAAAATTTTTTTGCTTCTTGCACTACTTGTTCTTTATTAAAGTCACCATATAGCCCTACAAAGCTGAGCTTCTCTACAGTCAATTTTAAATCATTATCAGATACTTCCATCAAGAATTATGACTTTACAGTATATCTCCTCCATGGATGTAAAGGTAGCAGGATGTAGGATGGATAGATATAGATTAAAGGATTCTAGAGAAAATTTGTTGGAATCTGTATAGGACTCCCCTGTTGAAGGAGCCTGGAGTGGACCACCTCTGCTGTCCTCCAGTGTCTGTCACTGTATTGAAGTACTTGAGACACAGTGCAGGTATACTGGGATTGAAAAGAATCTTTAATGAGACTATAGAAGACAGATGCAAGTATAACCACTGAAAAAAATTAGTCTGGATCTATCACAGCCACTACTTAGTCATGAACAATTATATGTAGTCACAAGCGTGCTCATTTGAAAAATTTAAAGTAGAAAGTATGTTTAGGAAAATGGATAATCGATATTGTTTATAAAAAAGTAATATAGGTTTTTAAGTTTAATTTTTTATTAGTTTTATTATAAAATGATATTTTTTGTAGTTTTATATTTTTATTATAACATTTATTGTACAAATTCACTCGCATAGATCAGGTATTCATACTTTAAAACAGAACACTCTTCATTGCAGTGGCATCCACAGGCCTGACCCCCCAAAGCAAAATAGAAGAAAAACACAAAGAAATCCATCATAATACTACCAAGGGACTCTCAGAAGGGACAAGTCTACCACCTCAAAGTTGAATGATTCTGAATGGGATGGAAAGAACTAACTGGTGGTTCCTGTTAAAGGATAAAGGTATATTCTATATAATTCAACCCAGGAAATTCAAAATCCTATTGTGTTTGCCCAATAACGTATGACCTAACAATCAAGTACCGTACTTAAAAAATTAAGTTAAAATTTTACTGTTTACCAAATTATATGTTTCACATGTGGATTTTTGTGGACAGAATTGATAAATGAGTTGTTGATGAACATAGTCATTGCACCTAGCATTTAATATTGCTTGGCAAGGCACACTACATATTATACATAGTACAGTGTAGTATAGTGTAGTTTCCTAAAATTATTTTCTGACAGCTGCATTATTTCCTTAGAACAATCAGAGAATCGGCAGAAATAAAAAAAATTAACAAAGAAGAAAGTTCTATGGCCTAGTATTGTGGAAAGGAAAATAAAGAAATTAGGCAAATAAACTCTTTTGGAATTTATTTTAAGTATTCTTATTTATTTATTTACTATTATTATTAATATTTGTAAATTGTATGTCCTAGAATACTTTACAATCTTAGAATTACCTTATTTAGATTACAGGAAACTTATTTAGACAGAGCAGCTGACATTAAAATTATGGAAATTAAAAATTAAAATTTATGACTTTGGCCTCAAATAAAAGTGCTCAGTTTCAATTTGGAGAGCACATTCAGACATTTTGATTTGCAGTAGAAAGTATAAGGAAATCAATTGCATGTTTTTTGCAATATGGAACATAAGCTGTGAATGGATTTAAATTAATGATACAATGAAACAATAGGATAACCAGGATTATTGATATTACAGTTACTTGTTTGGTGGTGAGAAAAATATACTTTCATACACTGATAATATTATGCTGTTTGTTAAGGGTCCAAGATACTTTTCCAATATTATCAGTTTGGTTTCTTATTATTTAACTACCTAGAAAATAAAATAAAATAGTTGTGTGTGTGTACATATACGTATAAACAATCCCAAACAAAATTACATTAATACATTTAAGAAACAATGTTATGATGTACATTCTATAACCACTGAGTACTGGTTCATTATCTTTTCAACACTGGTATGAATATGAACATCTCTCTGAACAGGCAGTGATGTTAATCCACCTTTGTCTGTGCTATTCCATAAGTAAGTTTTCAAGTTTTTTTAGTGTCAAACGGGATTTCTCATCAGAAGCAGTTTTCACTGGAATTATTGGCAAAATATATGAAATAATTTTCATTTTGAAAAATGTGTCTGATTCTTTTAATATCACATATTGTCAGTCACACCAGATTGTATTGGGTACACTGGAAACAGAATAACTGATGCTAATTAGGCCATTAATTACAAACTTTAATTATGCACAACAGCAGTTATAAATCAACAAAGCACTCTTACACAATAATTCAATTTAAAATGTGCCCAACAGTTTTGTCATATTATTACAGTTTTGCACTAATTAATACAATAATCACCCTCAATAAACTACAACAATCACTGTAATCTCACTTGAATATCACCAGGTCTAAACTGAACTGGGCTGGCAATGTAACATTTAGCATGGTTTGAGTGGGGTGTCTTTGCATAATTAGTTGTTGCATACCAAACAATCATTTTATATAAAAAGTAATTGTTTATCATCTAACTGTTGTTTGCATTACCAGTAATTAATGTTACAGATAGCATATGATAGCAATGATAGGAACCTCCATCTCCATCTCATTCCATTGAGCTTCCCCTCCCTTCAGGTACCTTGCTTTTTCCCAACAAATATCTTCATCCAAATCTCAAGATAGTTCTCACATTGTTTTCTGGTAATATAGTGGTGGCTCCAGGATTTCAAAGATAGGTGGATGGCCCTGACTATAAGACGTTTTGTACGGATATAAGTTCAGAAGTGAAATTAAAAGCTACACTATGTGTTTTGTAACAAGAATGGGTGGCATCTACCTCATATGCTGTAACTACTCACAATATTTACTCCACTATATTATTTACACATACTTTTTTTTAGTCTTATCTTCTCTACCTCAAAGAATGTAAGTCACAGTGATACTGGCACATTAGTACAAACACATAATAGCATGAAGTTCATGCAGTAATATTATTGAATAATTGTGTCATACTTGTGTACATTTCGCTTACACTAAATTATATCTTTCCAGTAGCCAATGAAGAGCAGATAAATATTGAGTTACTGTATACTATTTGAATAAATATGTATTTACTCATATTGTTTATAAAAAAGTTGTGTAAGCTTTTTACAGGGAGGAATAATGTTAAACATTCCTTCTTGTTGCCTGCTTTTGTCCAGTCCAGTATATGTCATATGCAGAATCTTTACAAAATACTCCATTTATTGCATTCAAATCCCTCGTAATAAGCCTTTTTCATTAGAGTTTGCAATTCATTATCATTAATGTTTAAAACAAGTAGGATTACTATGCAATATCTTGGGTTCACTTGTGGGTTGTCACTTAAACCATGAGCATTGACTTTAAGCTTATACCAGATAAACAATTCATTTTGTAAAGAGAAAGTCTCATAGTGAAAAATAAGTGAGAAAAGTATAACTCACTGCTTAAAGTTTGCTGCTGCAAAGTTTGATGGTTCTGAAAAACTGTTCTGGTTGTGGAAGAAAAAATCGATAATGTTACGATATGCCTGCTTCATCCTGTGCAATGAATTTGTTTGACAAGAATTAAGTAAGTATGAAAAAATAAATGAAATAAATGGTATAACTGAATATATAGTTTCTTTGCTTACAATTTTGTGTTCAAGTATGTCAATAATGCTGATCTAAGGTAAATGGAGGTAAATACACAAACTTAAGGTTTGGTAATTTTTTATGATATTTAACAAAATAAAAAATATATAATCAAATCACTACTGACTCGGAACACCAAGTTTTTTTATGGGTAAAAACGTAAAAATTTTACCTTATAGCCTGAACCAGTTTTTGCTTATTATAAGCTTCATCAGAGGCTGCCACTGGGAACGATCTTCAGTCTTCAAGCTACACGCGCTGTAGTGGGCACGGGCACACACCGTCCGGCGGATTTATAACGAAGTGAGAATGAAGATCTTAACACAACGTGTGTGTATAAAATTTTGCTGCTGACTTCGTAAAATCTTTACAGAGCTATTTCCATTGTCTTCCAAAGTTTTCATTACCATTTGCATTGGTATGCAGTTGTTGACCGATTTCAAAACGGGTCTCTTTCTGATCGTCGTCAACAAACACAGTAAGAATTTATCAGTGATACGATACATTTAAATTTTTCTATCAAAATTTAATTTTACGATCTTAAATGGATTCTGTTAGAAAGTATCGGCATTTAAACGATGATTTACAATTACCATATCACGAGCTCTCTTCCCATGATCTTCGATATCGCTTTGATCTGCCTGACCATTGTTTTTTCCTCTTTAAAAATTCTTAAACTAATCGTTCGCCTCACGCAGGCTTCCGCGTATGCTTAATTGAAAACCAGAATGTCTCTGAAAAGTTTTAACCTAGTTTTGCTGCAAAATTTCATACGTACATGTTGTTCTCGCGGTCTTTCTTAATCGCTTTGTCACTAATCCGCCGGCCAGCGTGTGCACGTCCCCACTCAATGTGATATACCTCAAAGACTACTGCTAATAGCGGAACACAATAAGTGGTAGTTTGTTGTCAAAAACTATCGCTAGGTGCGCGCAAAGTCGCGGCGCATTGTTTGTGCGGATTGATGTGTTACTCAAAAAGTTTGGTCTTTTTATGAACACACCTCGTATACTGAATTTGTGTCTGTGTTCAAATTTTGTGATGGAGAGGTTTAGGAAGTTTATGCTATTGTTGTGTTCATATTCGGCAGTGAAGGTTATGTTTTTGTGTATTTTATTTATGTGGGTTAGTAACCGTTCGCATTGTCTTTTGTTTCCCCTGTACTGAATTATGATGTCAACGTATGTGTGCCAATATAGTATTTTATGTGAGTGTCTGTCATTGTTTGTGTGGATTCTTGTTTTTTCTAAGTGTTGGAGAAAGACCTCTGCTAATATTCTGGATATGGGTAAGACCATGGGTAAACCATCATTGTGTGTGTAAAATTTATTGTTATATGTGAAGTAACTTAGTTTTGTTTTGTAATTATGTTCAGAGTTTCTGTTATTTCTGTGATAAGTTCTTCTGGTGTGTTGTTCTGTTTGAGTTTGTTTTGTAGGATGGTGATTGTTTCGGAGATGGGGATGTTTGTGTACAGGTTTTTAATGTCAAAGGAGGCTAGTGTGGCATTATGGGGGATGTGTATGTCTTTTATTTTTGTTACTAGGTCTGTGTTGTTACTGGAATGTTGTCTAGTTGTGTGTGTTGTCTGATAATGTTGTCTAGATGTTTTGTGAGTTTGTATGCAAGGGCATTTCGGTAATTGATAATGGGGTGTATCGGGATTTCTTCTTTATGGATTGTGGGAAGTGCTTGGAGGGTAGGGGCTGATGGTCAGATTTGTCTCATGTAGGGCTTTTGTTTGTGTGTCATTATGTGTTTGGCTTTGTTGATTAGCTGTTTTACTGTGGTTTGGTATCTTTCAGAGGGGTCGTGTTTTAGTTCTGTGATGTTGTTCTGTTTCATGAAGTTTTGTACTTTATTGTGTAGGTCGTCTGTGGAGATGATTACAGTCGTGTTGCCTTTGTCTGCTTTTACAAATGTGATGTTGTGTTTGTGTGCCTTTTCTCTCAGTTTGATGGCAGTGTGTATTTCTGAGGTGTGGTTCTTGTTGTTTGATGCCTTATGTTCTCCTATTATATTGTTTATGCTATGTCTTAGTGTGTCTTGATGTTTTGGTGCTGTGTTTTGTATATTTGTTTCAGTGTCAACTATGAGTCTCAAACAGGGTGTTACAACCATCCCAATCTGGTCTCTTCTAACCATATATGTTTGGAAGTGATCCCATAAAGGCATCAGCTCTTGATCCCAGTAGGTCTCGAAAGGCTTAAAAACAGCATTGTCAAGGGGCTGTCACTCATGAGTTGTATTACTGGGTAAATAATTATGTTGTCATTTTCTGCTTCTTCTACAACTGAATAGTTCAAGTGTCTCTTAGCTCCATCGAAAATTAGGAGACATTATCTAGGTGTCTTGAATGATGCAAAGTGAGCAAACTAGTTTCCGAAAATTACAATGGTCTTACTTCCCTCAGTCAGACATACAACAAACTGAACCTACTGGTAGATTATGTGTCCGCTCTGGCTCCATATATTAATCTTTCTATAAAAACACAGGAGGCACAGTACTTCCAACTGTGTTTATACATGCTACTACCAAGTACTATGGTAGCATTTATCGATGCTCTTTATAATTGATACCTTTTTCATACATACTGTACCGGTATATATTTTGAGGGTTTCCCATTGCTCCCAAGCGGAGCATAACTTCTCATAGTTTGTTAAAATGGTCACTGACTATGAAGCAGTTTAATTTCATAACAGAACCTGGGTTAAGGTTTTGGCATTTTCTTATTGAAATCTCTTAATTTCTTTGCATAAGACCCTTGAACCAATAATAACCTACCATCTGATGTTCAATTGAAAATTAAAATACTCTTGTTGAAGATTAACAACAAAATACCATGCCACGATGAATGAAGGAACACTTCAGCGTGCTTCCGTACGCAAAACAGTAACAGTGTTCAAACAACAAATCTGACTGTCTATAAGGAAAACTGGCAGTGTTTTCTTTCATATGGCTTGCAGAACTGATAAACACACAACCTAACATTATTTAGAGTTAATGGATATCATACACTTGACAACCGTTTGATCCAGTTTACTAACTTCTTTCCTTCCATTTGTTATAAAACATGCTTTCGACATGCTTTGTTGTCTGCTTTGTTTTTTGACATGCACTCATATGCTCTCAGAGCATTCTTCTAGGAATCCTGTATTTAACAGAGGACTTGTTCATAGAGAGTTCCCTATTCACGACTGCTAGGACAGCATGTTTCAAGGAATCTTCACTCAAGGAATGCCGTGGACCTCTCGAAGTAATTGAAGATCGAGGGAAAAATATGTAATCCAGATTTCAATATACGTTTCTGATGTTTTTTCACATTATTTTTCGTGGTATTACGTGTAGGCCTACTCTAAATTATTTAATTACCCCGAGTTTCGCAACTGATTTGTCTAACCAATGTTAGTTTGTTTACTACTAGTGAAAACTTAAATTGGTAATCCCAAAGGGAGATAGGCCTATAAATTCTCTTGTTTCTTATTTTCATTTAAACAGTAATAGTTTAATAAAGTCACTGTGTAAAGTAACACTGTTAATACTTTTAGTTTCAATTTATTTCTTATAACAAATTATATAGTATAGGTTATATAATAACTTCAAATAAATACACAGCAAGTAGGTTTATTAATATATTAATAGGTTTATCTACGTGAAAATAAACCTACTTGGAGTGTATTTATTTGAAGATATTACATAGGAGACCTGCAGGAAACTCAAAACGAGTTACTTACAAAAGATAATATAGGTTATATATATATAGTATATAATAACAGGTATTTGTACCTGTTATTTTTTTGGAACGGTATTTTCATACCTAGTATTTTAAAATAACAGTTTAGCCCACCTCTAGCCTGAAACACAATAAAACGACATTTAATGAAATAATATTTAGGAGACACATTCAATGGAAAATTCAGAGTTATTCCACGAGTACAAAGACTTGATATTTTGTTAACACACCCTTCAGTTTATTCAAATAGTTTATTGCTTGATAGTATAGTATTGTACTGTTTAAAGTATTAACTTACTATTGATAGGTGACGTACAAGTCCGGTGCTGTTATTTTTCGTCACATCCGGAAACCGAAGTGGTGGAGTATGATGTCAAGGCCGGTGGTGTAATCCCCTCTCGTACGTCGTACATCGCTGGATTTCAGGGAGGGGATTGCCGTTCGGGAGCCCTTCGTAGGTGCCCAGGGTCCTCCGTCTTCGCGACTCTGAATAGGCCACCAGACTTCTCTACTAGAATCCTCTGAAGGCGCCTGGGTCCAACGTCCCTCTTCCGGTCGGTATTCGTAGCAGCCGGGGGTTCCTGTGTTGTCACAGCCGGTGATGTGGTGGTTATGTAATGTCAAGGCCGGTGGTGTAATCCCCTCCTGTACGTTGTACATCGCTGGATTTCAGGGAGGGGATTGCTGTCCGGGAGCCCTTCATTGGCGCCCAGGGTCTTACGTCTTCGCGATTCTGGAGAGGCCACAAGACTTCTCTACTAGAATCCTCTGGAGGCGCCTGGGGTCCAACGTCCCTCTTCTGGTTAGTATTCGTCGCAGCTGGGGGTTCCTGTGTTGTCATAGCCGGCGATGTGGTGGTTACGTAGTGTCAAGATCGGTATCGTTACAGTCGATGATGTGGTAAACTGGTAAAGAAACTGAATAATTTCGATAAACTACAAATTTCGTGCCGTCATGCTCGAGATATTACAAAAATTTAATTATTATTTCTGTGGTTACGGCCAATTTATATTCATAGTTATTGTTGTTCAGCTCTTTTTACTTCCATGTTCCTTAAGGAAATGGAAGTATGGTGATGGCAAAAAAAATCGTGTTCGAGATTATTGCAGATTCTGATTGTACTACACTCAAAACATGAAAAAAAGTCTTTTTCAAAAAGTGTGTGTGTGTGTGTGTGTGTGTGTGTGTGTGTGTGTCTGTGTGTCTGTCTGTGTGTCTATAGATTTTTTTTCTATGGCAAACGATAACAGCCGCAAATTCAAACAGAATCAAATAATTTTTTGCATACAGTCCTGATTTGTAGAGTACTCACGACCTATTGTTTTTGGTGAAGATCGGTTGAGGGAAAGGGGTAGTTTACCTGCAACGGTTTTTTTTTATCAAGGGTAATTTTTTTTGGTAAACGATAACAGCCGCAAATTCAAACAGAATTAAATAATGTTTCGCATACAGCCCTAAATTGTAAAGTTCTCAAGACTTATTGATTTTGGTGAAGATCGGTTAAGGGAAAGGGGTAGTTTACCAGCAACGTTTTATGTTTTAACAAGGGTATTTTCTATGGCAAACGATAACAGCCGCAAATTCAAACAGAATCAAAATATTATTTGCATACAGCCCTAAATTATAGAGTTCTCAAGACCTATTGTTTTTGGTGAAGATCGGTTAAGGGAAAGGGGTAGTTTACCGGCAACGTTTTTTTAACAAGGGTATTTTCTATGGCAAACGATAACAGCCGCAAATGCAAACAGGATCAAATAATTTTTTGCATGCAGTCCTGATTTGTAGAGATCTCAGGTCGTATTGTTTTTGGTGAAGATCGGTTAAGGGGAAGGGGTAGTTTACCAGCAACGTTTTTTTATCAAGGGTAATTTTCTATGGCAAACGATAACAGCCGCAAATTCAAACAGAATCAAATAATTTTTTGCATACGTCCCTGAATTGTAGAGATCTTAAGGACTTTCGATTTTGGTGAAGATCGGTTAAGGGGAGGGGGTAGTTTACCTGCAACCTTTTACGTTTTAACGACGGTAAAGTACTTGAAATTTCATTTAAACTTTTTGAAACAATGGTAATTGTTAAAAATAAAATAATTTTGTTGGCATGCAATAAAATTGTAATTTTTTCATTTTAATGTAAATTATATATGCATTAATATACATGTATAAAATAATATATCGTTCATGGCAGGCAAGCATATCTCAGTTATGTAATGTTTACGTTTCCATTTTATTATTATGACTACCGCAATAAAAAGGCAGGGAACACACACACACACACACACACACACACACACACACACACACACACACACACACACACACACACACACACACACACACACACACACACACACACACACACACACACACAAAATTCGCGTTATTTCTGGCTTCACTCATGTTTATTTTCTTACATTTGCACGCTTTTTAAATGGTAAGTGCCGAAACCCATACCAACATAATGCGTGCAAGCCGAAAAAGTGTCCAGCGTGGATAGCGATTTGCTTCCTGTAGATCGCTGGGCAGTGTAACTGCACGTGTTTACAGAGGAACGATTCATAGACAGACTTTTCGTCTTTAGGGAATGAACATGAACCCTCTGCAAGATGCTGAGGGTCCATGAGTGACTTCGGAGCGCTCCTTCTTTTTCGCGTGTTTGTTCTGTGAAACATACACTGTAGATTCGCAGCTTTACTCTAAGCAACGCTCGTTGAAAATTTTTGTCCACGGTGTACCCTTATACACACTAAACCTGCTCTGATGTTTTAATTACGGACATCATAATATTAAAACTTTGGAAACTTGAGCACTACTTAATGGAGATCAAACATTAACTTATACAAGCCATTAATTTTAAGCAATTTTTTATATATATTGTACAACGTTATCGGCAACAAAGAAGTAGTTTTTGTTAAAATTCCTTCCCGGGATGTTTGGCCGTAGTCCGATGTTTTCTACAAAACCAGACGTTTCGGCAATGCCATCGACTTCCATCATCAGTGAAAATCGAGTGCGATAACGTGAGGTGGTATACGTTAGTGACCATAGTACTGTAGTTAAGGCTGAAGCAGTAAGTAGAAAGAAGTAGTTTCCATAGTAATATTACATTTCGAAAATGATTTTAAATATAAATCTTAGAACATGGAAGTCATGTATGGTTCTCCATACCGATATTTTACTTCCATGTTCCGTAAGGAAATGGAAGTACAGTATGGTCATGGCGAAAAAAATCGTGTTCGAGATAAATGCAGATTCTGATTGTACTACCCTCAAAACACGAAAAAAAGTCATTTTTCGAAAAGTGTCTGTGTGTAGAATTTTTCTATGTCAAACGATAACTGCCGCAAATTCAAACAGAATCGAATAATTGTTTGCATACAGTTCTGAATTGTAGAGGACTCGAAGCCTATTGATTTTGGTAAAGATTGGTTAAGAGGAAGGGGTAGTTTACCTGAAACATTTTACGTTTTAACAAGAGTAAAGTGCTTAATTTTGATAAATAAAGGATCGTTAAAAGAAGCTCATAATAATCCACTGTAGAAAGGTAGATGAAATATCTATAAATGAAAAGGGTAGTTGAAGGGGAAGGGGGTAATTTATAATAAATTAAAATGGTACTTGATGATGGAGAAAGTAAATTTTATAAGTTTTATATGTGTAATACGTTGTTGACAACAAAGAAGTAGTTTCTATGGAAACATTTCATTTCAGTTTAAAAAAATTCTATATTTTTTCACTTTAATTTAAATCATGTATACACACAGGCAAGACACACACACACACACACACACACACACACACACACACACACACACACACACACACACACACACACACACACACACACACACACACACACACACACACACACACACACACACACAATTCACGTTATTTCTGGCCTCACTCATGTTTATTTTCTTACATTTGCACACTTTTGTTATCGATTTGCTTCTTGTGGATCGCTGGGCAGTGTAACTGCACGTGTTTACAGAGGAACGGTTCATAGACAGACTTTTCGTCTTTAGGGAATGAACCTCCTGCAAGATGCCCAAGTTCCATGAGTGACTTTGGAGCGTTTCGGAGGAGGGATGATTATCTGCGTAGTTCGGTTTCTTTATAAGAATAAAGTAAGCCTACCTAATTTTTGTGGATAAAGTGACTGAAAATAACATATTAAACGACTACCCCATAATAACAAAAATATCTATAAATAGTGAAATTCGTTTGTGGGTGGACGATATTTTTTTAGAAATTACCGAACCGAATTCAAGTAAATTATTTTAAACATAAATCTTACAACATGGAAGTCATGTATGGTTCTCCATACCGATTTTTATTTAGCGCTTTATGTATATTTGTATATATTTGGCATTGCGTATTGAGATTGAAGGTAACGCGGTACGGGACTCTTCAATCAGTAATAAAAATATAAAATAGGGGTTGATTTACGGGGGGGGGGGGATCCAACACGTAAGAGAAATTCCCTTTTCACCGCTACGATTTTATAAAACCTTATTCCATAGATCTATTGAGAGAAAATCATATAATTTTTTTTGTTTTTCTCTCAAGATTAATTTTACTTCCATGTTTCATAAGGAGATGGAAGTACTGTATGATGATGGCAAGAAAAATCGTGTTCGAGATTACTGCAGCTTCTGATTGTACTACCCTCAAAACATGAAAAAAGTAATTTTTCGAAAAGTGTCTGTGTGTCTGTGTCTATCTGTCTGTGTATCTTTCTGTGTGTCTGTGTCTATCTGTAGATTTTTACTTCCATGTTCCTGAAGGAAATGGAAGTATGGTGATGGCAAAATATCGGTATGGAGAACCATACACGACTTCCATGTCCTAAGATTTACATTTAAAAGCATATTCGAAATGAAATATTTCCATAGAAACTACTTCTTTCTATTGCTTCAGCCTTAACCACAGTACTTTGGTCACTAACGTATACCACCTCACTTTTTCGCACTAGATTTTCACTGATGATGGAAGTCGATGGCACTGCCGAAACGTATGGTTTTGCAGAAAACATTGGACTACGGCTAAACAGCCCGGGAAGGAACTTTAACAAAAACTACTTCTTTGTTGCCGATAACGTAGTACACATATAAAATTTTCGCCCCTCCCTCTTCAATTTAATTTTCATCAATTGAAAATTACCCCCACCCCGTTCAACTGGCCTCTTCATTTATAGATATTTCATCTACGTTTCTGCAGTGGATTATTATGAGCTTCTTATCAGGATACTTTGTTTATCAAAATTATGTATTTTACTCTTGTTAAAACAAAACGTTGCCGGTAAAATACCCCTTTATCTTCACCGATCTTCACCAAAATCAACAGGCCTTCAGTCCTCTACAATTCAGGGATGTATACAAAAAAATATTTGATTCTGTTTGAATGTGCGGCAGTTATCGTTCATCATGTAAACATTTCTCTTGGTTCAACATAAAATGTTGCAGGTAAAGTACCCCTTTCCCTTAACCCATCTTCACCAAAATCAACAATCCTTGAGCACTCTACAACTCAGGAAAGTGTGCAAAAAATTATTAGATTCTCTTTGAATTTTCGGCAGTTATCGTTCGTCATAAAAAAATTACCTTTTTTAAAACATAAAACGTTGCTGATAAACTACCCCTTTCCCTTAACCGATCTTCAACAAACCTTGAGCTCTCTTTAGTTCAAAAAGGTATGCAAAAACGTAGTTGATTCTGTTTGAATTTACGGCAGTTCTCGTACGTCATATAAAAAATTACCCTTGTTAAAACATAAAATGTTGCAGGCAAACTACCCCTTTCCCTTAACCGACCTTCACCAACACCAATTGGTATTGAGAACTCTACAAAACAGGGCTGTATGCAAAACATCATTTGATTCTGGTTGAATTAGCGGCTGTTACCATACATGACTTCCATGTTCTAAGATTTATATTTAAAATCATATTCGAAATGAAATATTTTCATATAAACTACGTCTTTCTACTTATTGCTTCAGCATTAACCACAGTACTGTGGTCACTAACGTATACCACCTCACGTTTTCGCACTCGATTTTCACCGATGATGGCACTGCCGAAAAGTCTGGTTTTGCAGAAAACATTGGACTACGGCTAAAGAGCCCGGGAAGCAATTTTAACAAAAAACTACTTCTTTGTTGCCGATAACGTAGTACACATATAAAAAATTCTCCCCTCCACCTTCAACTATAATTTTTAATAATAGAAAATTACCCCCACCCCGTTCACTTAACCTCTTCATTTATAGATATTTCATCTACGTTTCTACAGTGGATTACTATGAGCTTCTTATCAGGATACTTTATTTATAAAAATTAAGTATTTTACTCTTGTTAAATCATAAAATGTTGCAGGTAAACTACCCCTTTCCCTTAACTGATCTTCACCAAAATCAATAGACTTTGAGCTCTCTGCAACACAGGAAAGGGTGCAAAAAAGTATTTGATTCTCATTGAATTTTCGGCAGTTATCGTTCGTCATAAAAAAATTACCCTTTTTAAAACATAAAACGTTGCTGATAAACTACCCCTTCCCTTAACCGATCTTCAAGAAAATCAACAGACCTTGAGTTCTCTTTAGTTGAAAAAGGTTTCCAAAAACCTAGTTGATTCTGTTTGAATTTACGGCAGTTATCGTTCGTCATATAAAAAATTACCCTTGTTAAATATAAAATGTTGCTGGTAAACTAGCCCTTTCCCTTAACCGATCTTCACCAACACCAATAGGTATTGGGAACTTTACAATACAGGGCTGTATGCAAAACATCATTTGATTCTGTTTGAATTTGCGGCAGTTATCGTTTGCCATAGAAAACACCCTTGATAAAACATAAAACGTTGCTGGTAAACTACCCTATTCCATTAACCGATCTTCACCAAAAACAATAGGTCTTGAGAACTCTACAATTCAGGGCTGTATGCAAAACATTAGTTGATTCTCTTTGAATTTACGGCAGTTATCATTCGTCATAGAAAAAATACCCTTGTTAAAACATAAAACGTTGCAGGTAAACTACCCCTTTCCCTTAACCGATCTTCAACAAAATCGACAGACCTTGAGTTCTGTATAATTCAAAAAGGTATGCAGAAGAGTAGTTGATTCTGTTTTAATGTATAGCAGTTATCGTTCGTAAAAAAAAAATTACCCTTGATAAAACATAAAATGTAGCTGGTAAACAACCCTATTCCCTTAACCGATCTTCACCAAAACCAACAGGCCTTGAGAACTCTACATTTCAGGGCTGTATGCAAAATATTATATGATTCTGTTTGAATTTGCGACTGTTATCGTTTGCCATATAAAATACCCTTGATAAAACAAAAAACGTGTCTGGTAAACTACCCCTTTCCCTTAACCGATCTTCACCAAAAACAATAGGTCTTTAGTACTCAACAAAACAGGTCTGTATACAAAAACGTATTTGATTCTGTTTGAATTTGCGGCTCTTATCGTTTGCCATAGAAAATTCCCTTTTAAACATAAAACGTTGCCGGTAAACTACCCCTTTCCCTTAACCGATCTTCACCAACACCAATAGGTATTGAGAACTCTACAATACAGGGCTGTATGCAAAACATCATTTGATTCTGTTTGAATTTGCGGCTGTTATCGTTTACCATAGAAAATATCGGTATGGAGAACCATACATGACTTCCATATTCTAAGATTTATATTTAAAATCATTTTCAGCCAAACAGCCAGGCTGTGTCTTACCTGCCTTTTTATTGCTGTATTAAATGAAAAATATTATATTACATTAAAATGAAAAAATTATAATTTTATGGCCTGGCAACAAAATTATTTTATTTTTAACAATTACCATTGTTTCAAAAAGTTTAAATAAATTTTCAAGTACTTTACTCTTGTTAAAACGTAAAAGGTTGCAGGTAAACTACCCCTTCCCCTCAACCGATCTTCACCAAAATCGAAAGTCATTGAGACCTCTACAATTCAGGGACGTATGCAAAAAATTATTTGATTCTGTTTGAATTTGCGGCTGTTATCGTTTGCCATAGAAAATACGCTTGAAGAAAAAACGTTGCAGGTAAACTACCCCTTCCCCTTAACCGATCTTCACCAAAAACAATAGGTCTTGAGTACTCTACAAATCAGGGTTGTATGCAAAACATTATTTGATTCTGTTTGAATTTGCGGCTGTTATCGTTTGCCATAGAAAATACCCTTTTTAAAAAAACGTTGCAGGTAAACTACCCCTTTCCCTCAACCGATCTTCACCAAAAACAATAGGTCTTGAGAACTCTACAACTTAGGGCTGTATGCAAATAATCTTTTGATTCTGTTTGAATTTGCGGCTGTTATCGTTTGACATAGGAAATACCCTTGTTAAAACATAAAACGTTACAGGTAAACTACCCCTTTCCCTTAACCGATCTTCACCAAAAACAATAGGTCTTGAGTACTCTACAAATCAGGGCTGTATGCAAAACATTATTTGATTCTGTTTGAATTTGCGGCTGTTATCGTTTGCAATAGAAAATACCGTTGTTAAAAAAACGTTGCAGGTAAACTACCCATTTCCCTCAACCGAACGTCACCAAAAACAATAGGTCTTGAGAACTCTACAATTTAGGACTGTATGCAAATAATCTTTTGATTCTGTTTGAATTTGTGGTTGTTAACGTTTGCCATAAGAAATACCCTTGTTAAAACATAAAACGTTACCGGTAAACTACCCCTTTCCCTTAACCGATCTTCACCAAAATCAACAGATCTTGAGAACTCTACAAGTCAGGGCTGTATGCGAAACATTATTTGATTCTGTTTGAATTTGCGGCAGTTATCGTTTGCCATAGAAAAATATCGGTATGGAGAACCATACATGACTTCCATATTCTAAGATTTATATTTAAAATCAATTTCAGCCAAACAGAAAGGCTGTGTCTTACCTGCCTTTTTATTGCTGTATTAAATGAAAAATATTATATTACATTAAAATGAAAAAATTATAATTTTATTGCCTGGCAACAAAATTATTTTATTTTTAACAATTACCATTGTTTCAAAAAGTTTAAATAAATTTTCAAGTACTTTACTCTTGTTAAAACGTAAAAGGTTGCAGGTAAACTAACCCTTCCCCTTAACCGATCTTCACCAAAATCGAAAGTCATTGAGACCTCTACAATTCAGGGACGTATGCAAAAAATTATTTGATTCTGTTTGAATTTGCGGCTGTTATCGTTTGCCATAGAAAATACGCTTGATAAAAAAACGTTGCAGGTAAACTACCCCTTCCCCTTAACCGATCTTCACCAAAAACAATAGGTCTTGAGTACTCTACAAATCAGGGCTGTATGCAAAACATTATTTGATTCTGTTTGAATTTGCGGCTGTTATCGTTTGCCATAGAAAATAAAACGTAAAAGGTTGCAGGTAAACTACCCCTTCCCCTTAACCGATCTTCACCAAAAACAATAGGTCTTGAGTACTCTACAAATCAGGACTGTATGCAAAACATTATTTGATTCTGTTTGAATTTGCGGCTGTTATCGTTTGCCATATAAAATACCCTTGTTAAAAAAACGTTGCAGGTAAACTACCCCTTTCCCTCAACCGATCTTCACCAAATACAATAGGTCTTGAGAAATATACAATTCAGGGCTGTATGCGAAACATTATTTGATTCTGTTTGAATTTGCGGCTGTTATCGTTTGCCAAAAAAAAAAAATTTCCCTTGATAAAAAAAACCGTTGCAGGTAAACTACCCCTTCCCCTCAACCGATCTTCACCAAAAACAATAGGCCGCGAGTACTCTACAAATCAGGGCTGTATGCAAAAAATTATTTGATTCTGTTTGAATTTGCGGCAGTTGTCGTTTGCCATAGAAAATACGCATGATAAAAAACGTTGCTGGTAAACTACCCCTTTCCCTCAACCGATCTTCACCAAAAACAATAGGTCTTGAGTACTCTACAAATCAGGGCTGTATGCAGAAAATTATTTGATTCTGTTTGAATTTGCGGCTGTTATCGTTTGCCATAGAAAATACCCTTGTTAAAAAAACGTTGTAGGTAAACTACCCCTTTCCCTTAACCGATCTTCACCAAAAACAAAAGGTATTGAGAACTCTACAATTTAGGGCTGTATGCAAATAATCTTTTCATTCTGTTTGAATTTGCGGCTGTTATCGTGTGCCATAGGAAATACCCTTGTTAAAACATAAAACGTTACAGGTAAACTACCCCTTTCCCTTAACCGATCTTCACCAAAAACAATAGGTCTTGAGAACTCTACAATTCAGGGCTGTATGCGAAACATTATTTGATTCTGTTTGAATTTGCGGCTGTTATCGTTTGCCAAACAAACAAAATTTCCCTTGCTAAAAAAAAACCGTTGCAGGTAAACTACCCCTTTCCCTCAACCGATCTTCACCAAAAACAATAGGTCGCGAGAACTCTGCAAAACCGGGCTGTATGCAAAAAATTATTTGATTCTGTTTGAATTTGCGGCAGTTATCGTTTGCCATAGAAAAAAAATCTACAGACAGACAGACAGACAGACAGACAGACAGACAGACACACAGACACACAGACACACAGACACTTTTCGGAAAACGACTTTTTTTCATGTTTTGAGTGTAGTAGAATCAGAATCTGCAATAATCTCGAACACGATTTTTTTTGCCATCACCATACTTCCATTCCTTAAGGAATATGGAAGTAAAAATCTACAGACACACTGACACACAGACAGACACACAGACAGACACACACACAGACACTTTTCGGAAAACGACTTTTTTTCATGTTTTGAGTGTAGTAGAATCAGAATCTGCAATAACCTCGAACACGATTTTTTTTGCCATCACCATACACAACCAACATTCCTTAAGGAATATGGAAGTAAAAAATCGTGTTCGAGATTCTGATTGTACTTCACACAATACATGAAAAAAAGTCGTTTTTCAAAAGTGTGTGTGTGTGTGTGTGTGTGTGTGTGTGTGTGTGTGTGTTCTGTCTGTGTATCTGTCTGTCTATGTGTATATTTTTTTTCTGTGGCAAACGATAACAGCCGCAAATTCAAACTGAATCAAATCATTTTTTGCATACAGCCCTGATTTGTAGAGTACTCACGACCTATTGTTTTTGGTGAAGATCGGTTGAGTGGAAGGGGTAGTTTACTAGAAACGGTTTTTTTTTAATCAAGTGTAATTGTTTTCTATGGCAAACGATAACAGCCGCAAATTCAAACAGAATCAACTACTCTTTAGCATACAGCCCTCAATTGTAGAGTTCTCAAGAACTGTTGTTTTTGGTGATGATCGGTTAAGGGAAAGGGGTAGTTTACCAGCAACGTTTTATGTTTTAAAAGGGTATTTTATATGGCAAACGATAACAGCCGCAAATTCAAACAGAATCAAATGATTATTTACATACAGCCCTAAATTGTAGGGTTCTCAAGACCTGCTTATTTTGGTGAAGATCGGTTAAGGGAAAGGGGTAGTGTACCAGCTACGTTTTATGTTTTAAAAGGGTATTTTTTATGGCAAACGATAACAGCCGCAAATTCAAACTGAATCAAATAATTTTTTGCAAGTTGCCCTGATTTGTAGAGTTCTCAAGACCTATTGTTTTTGGTGAAGATCGGTTAATGGAATAGGGTAGTTTACCAGCAACGTTTTGTTTTATCAAGGGTGTTTTCTATGGCAAACGATAACAGCCGCAAATTCAAACAGAATCAAATAATTGTTTGCATACAGGCCTGAATTGTAGAGTACCAGAGACCTGTCGTTTTTGGTGAAGATCGGATAAGGGAAAGGGGTAGCTTACCTGCAACGGTTTTTTATCAAGGGTAATTTTTACTTCCATATTACTTCCATATTCCTTAAGGAATGGAAGTATGGTGATGGCAAAAAAAATCGTGTTCGAGATTATTGCAGATTCTGATTCTACTACACTCAAAACATGAAAAAAAGTCGTTTTCCGAAAAGTGTCTGTGTGTCTGTCTGTGTGTCTGTCTGTCTGTCTGTCTGTCTGTCTGTCTATCTGTAGATTTTTTTTCTATGGCAAACGATAACTGCCGCAAATTCAAACAGAATCAAATAATTTTTTGCATACAGCCCGGTTTTGCAGAGTTCTCGCGACCTATTGTTTTTGGTGAAGATCGGTTGAGGGAAAGGGGTAGTTTACCTGCAACGGTTTTTTTTTAGCAAGGGTAATTTTGTTTGTTTGGCAAACGATAACAGCCGCAAATTCAAACAGAATCAAATAATGTTTCGCATACAGCCCTGAATTATAGAGTTCTCAAGACCTATTGTTTTTGGTGAAGATCGGTTAAGGGAAAGGGGTAGTTTACCTGTAACGTTTTATGTTTTAACAAGGGTATTTCCTATGGCAAACGATAACAGCCGCAAATTCAAACAGAATGAAAAGATTATTTGCATACTGCCCTAAATTGTAGAGTTCTCAAGACCTTTTGTTTTTGGTGAAGATCGGTTAAGGGAAAGGGGTAGTTTACCTACAACGTTTTTTTAACAAGGGTATTTTCTATGGCAAACGATAACAGCCGCAAATTCAAACAGAATCAAATAATTTTCTGCATACAGCCCTGATTTGTAGAGTACTCAAGACCTATTGTTTTTGGTGAAGATCGGTTGAGGGGAAGGGGTAGTTTACCAGCAACGTTTTTTATCATGCGTATTTTCTATGGCAAACGACAACTGCCGCAAATTCAAACAGAATCAAATAATTTTTTGCATACAGCCCTGATTTGTAGAGTACTCGCGACCTATTGTTTTTGGTGAAGATCGGTTGAGGGGAAGGGGTAGTTTACCTGCAACGGTTTTTTTTATCAAGGGAAATTTTTTTTTTTTGGCAAACGATAACAGCCGCAAATTCAAACAGAATCAAATAATGTTTCGCATACAGCCCTGAATTGTAGATTTCTCAAGACCTATTGTTTTTGGTGAAGATCGGTTGAGGGAAAGGGGTAGTTTACCTGCAACGTTTTTTTAACAAGGGTATTTTCTATGGCAAACGATAACAGCCGCAATTTCAAACAGAATCAAATAATGTTTTGCAAACAGCCCTGATTTGTAGAGTACTCAAGACCTATTGTTTTTGGTGAAGATCGGTTAAGGGGAAGGGGTAGTTTACCTGCAACGTTTGTTTATCAAGCGTATTTTCTATGGCAAACGATAACAGCCGCAAATTCAAACAGAATCAAATAATTTTTAGCATACGTCCCTGAATTGTACAGGTCTCAATGCCTTTCGATTTTGGTGAAGATCGGTTAAGGGGAAGGGGTAGTTTACCTGCAACCTTTTACGTTTTAACAAGAGTAAAGTACTTGAAAATTTATTTAAACTTTTTGAAACAATGGTAATTGTTAAAAATAAAATAATAATGTTGCCAGGCAATAAAATTATAATTTTTTCATTTTAATGTAATATAATATTTTTCATTTAATACAGCAATAAAAAGGCAGGTAAGACACAGCCTGGCTGTTTGGCTGAAAATGATTTTAAATATAAATCTTAGAATATGGAAGTCATGTATGGTTCTCCATACCGATTTTTCCTTAAGGAATGGAAGTATGGTGATGGCAAAAAAAATCGTGTTCGAGATTATTGCAGATTCTTATTCTACTACACTCAAAACATGAAAAAAAGTCGTTTTCCGAAAAGTGTCTGTGTGTCTGTGTGTCTGTCTGTCTGTCTGTCTGTCTGTCTGTAGATTTTTTTTCTATGGCAAACGATAACTGCCGCAAATTCAAACAGAATCAAATAATTTTTTGCATACAGCCCGGTTTTGCAGAGTTCTCGCGACCTATTGTTTTTGGTGAAGATCGGTTGAGGGAAAGGGGTAGTTTACCTGCAACGGTTTTTTTTTAGCAAGGGTAATTTTGTTTGTTTGGCAAACGATAACAGCCGAAAATTCAAACAGAATCAAATAATGTTTCGCATACAGCCCTGAATTGTAGAGTTCTCAAGACCTATTGTTTTTGGTGAAGATCGGTTAAGGGAAAGGGGTAGTTTACCTGTAACGTTTTATGTTTTAACAAGGGTATTTCCTATGGCAAACGATAACAGCCGCAAATTCAAACAGAATGAAAAGATTATTTGCATACAGCCCTAAATTGTAGAGTTCCCAATACCTTTTGTTTTTGGTGAAGATCGGTTAAGGGAAAGGGGTAGTTTACCTACAACGTTTTTTTAACAAGGGTATTTTCTATGGCAAACGATAACAGCCGCAAATTCAAACAGAATCAAATAATTTTCTGCATACAGCCCTGATTTGTAGAGTACTCAAGACCTATTGTTTTTGGTGAAGATCGGTTGAGGGGAAGGGGTAGTTTACCAGCAACGTTTTTTATCATGCTTATTTTCTATGGCAAACGACAACTGCCGCAAATTCAAACAGAATCAAATAATTTTTTGCATACAGCCCTGATTTGTAGAGTACTCGCGACCTATTGTTTTTGGTGAAGATCGGTTGAGGGGAAGGGGTAGTTTACCTGCTACGGTTTTTTTTATCAAGGGAAATTTTTTTTTTTTGGCAAACGATAGCCGCAAATTCAAACAGAATCAAATAATGTTTCGCATACAGCCCTGAATTGTAGATTTCTCAAGACCTATTGTTTTTGGTGAAGATCGGTTGAGGGAAAGGGGTAGTTTACCTGCAACGTTTTTTTAACAAGGGTATTTTCTATGGCAAACGATAACAGCCGCAAATTCAAACAGAATCAAATAATGTTTTGCATACAGTCCTGATTTGTAGAGTACTCAAGACCTATTGTTTTTGGTGAAGATCGGTTAAGGGGAAGGGGTAGTTTACCTGCAACGTTTTTTTATCAAGCGTATTTTCTATGGCAAACGATAACAGCCGCAAATTCAAACAGAATCAAATAATTTTTTGCATACGTCCCTGAATTGTAGAGGTCTCAATGACGTTCGATTTTGGTGAAGATCGGTTAAGGGGAAGGGGTAGTTTACCTGCAACCTTATACGTTTTAACAAGAGTAAAGTACTTGAAAATTTATTTAAACTTGTTGAAACAATGGTAATTGTTAAAAATAAAATAATTTTGTTGCCAGGCAATAAAATTATAATTTTTTCATTTTAATGTAATATAATATTTTTCATTTAATACAGCAATAAAAAGGCAGGTAAGACACAGCCTGGCTGTTTGGCTGAAAATGATTTTAAATATAAATCTTAGAATATGGAAGTCATGTATGGTTCTCCATACCGATATTACTTCCATATTCCTTAAGGAATGGAAGTATGGTGATGGCAAAAAAAATCGTGTTCGAGATTATTGCAGATTCTGATTGTACTACACTCAAAACATGAAAAATGTCGTTTTCCGAAAAGTGTCTGTGTGTGTGTCTGTCTGTCTGTCTGTCTGTGTGTCTGTCTGTCTATAGATTTTTTTTCTATGGCAAACGATAACTGCCGCAAATTCAAGCAGAATCAAATAATTTTTTGCATGCAGCCCTGATTTGCAGAGTACTCGCGACCTATTGTTTTTGGTGAAGATCGGTTGAGGGAAAGGGATAGTTTACCTGCAACGGTTTTTTTTTAGCAAGGGTAATTTTGTTTGTTTGGCAAATGATAACAGCCGCAAATTCATACAGAATGAAATAATGTTTCGCATACAGCCCTGAATTGTAGAGTTCTCAAGGTCTTTTGATTTTGGTGAAGATCGGTTAAGGGAAAGGGGTAGTTTACCTGTAACGTTTTATGTTTTAACAAGGGTATTTCCTATGGCAAACGATAACAGCCGCAAATTCAAACAGAATCAAAAGATTATTTGCATACAGCCCTAAATTGTAGAGTTCTCAAGACCTATTGTTTTTGGTGAAGTTCGGTTGAGGGAAAGGGGTAGTTTACCTGCAACGTTTTTTTAACAAGGGTATTTTCTATGGCAAACGATAACAGCCGCAAATTCAAACAGAATCAAATAATGTTTTGCATACAGCCCTGATTTGTAGAGTACTCAAGACCTATTGTTTTTGGTGAAGATCGGTTAAGGAAAAGGGGTAGTTTACCTGTAACGTTTTATGTTTTAACAAGGGTATTTCCTATGTCAAACGATAACAGCCGCAAATTCAAACAGAATCAAAAGATTATTTGCATACAGCCCTAAGTTGTAGAGTTCTCAAGACCTATTGTTTTTGGTGAAGATCGGTTGAGGGAAAGGGGTAGTTTACCTGCAACGTTTTTTTAACAAGGGTATTTTCTATGGCAAACGATAACAGCCGCAAATTCAAACAGAATCAAATAATGTTTTGCATACAGCCCTGATTTGTAGAGTACTCAAGACCTATTGTTTTTGGTGAAGATCGGTTAAGGGGAGGGGGTAGTTTACCTGCAACGTTTTTTTATCAAGCGTATTTTCTATGGCAAACGATAACAGCCGCAAATTCAAACAGAATCAAATAATGTTTTGCATACGTCCATGAATTGTAGAGGTCTCAACGACTTTCGATTTTGGTGAAGATCGGTTAAGGGGAAGGGGTAGTTTACCTGCTACCTTTTACGTTTTAACAAGAGTACAGTACTTGAAAATTTATTTAAACTTTTTGAAACAATGGTAATTGTTAAAAATAAAATAATTTTGTTGCCAGGCAATAAAATTATAATTTTTTTTTTAATGTAATATAATATTTTTCATTTAATACAGCAATAAAAAGGCAGGTAAGACACAGCCTGGCTGTTTGGCTGAAAATGATTTTAAATATAAATCTTAGAATATGGAAGTCATGTATGGTTCTCCATACCGATATTTTTCTGTAGTAAACGATAACAGCCGCAAATTCAACCAGAATCAAATGATGTTTTGCATACAGCCCTGTTTGTAAAGTTCTCAATACCTATTGGTGTTGGTGAAGATCGATTAAGGGAAAGGGGTAGTTTACCAGCAACATTTTGTTTAACAAGGGTAATTTTTTATATGACACGTTTATCAAGGGTATTTTATATGGCAAACGATAACAACCGCAAATTCAAACAGAATCAAATAATGTTTTGCATACAACCCTGATTTGTAGAGTACTCAAGACCTATTGTTTTTGGTGAAGATCGGTTAAGGGGAAGGGGTAGTTTACCAGCAACGTTTTTTTTTCAAGCGTATTTTCTATGGCAAACGATAACAGCCGCAAATTCAAACAGAATCAAATAATTTTTTGCATACGTCCCTGAATTGTAGAGGTCTCAATGACTTTCGATTTTGGTGAAGATCGGTTAAGGGGAAGGGGTAGTTTACCTGCAACCTTTTACGTTTTAACAAGAGTAAAGTACTTGAAAATTTATTATACTTTTTGAAACAATGGTAATTGCTAAAAATAAAATAATTTTGTTGCCAGGCCATAAAATTATAATTTTTTCATTTTAATGTAATATAATATTTTTCATTTAATACAGCAATAAAAAGGCAGGTAAGACACAGCCTGGCTGTTTGGCTGAAAATGATTTTAAATATAAATCTTAGAATATGGAAGTCATGTATGGTTCTCCATACCGATATTTTCTATGGTAAACGATAACAGCCGCAAATTCAAACAGAATCAAATGATGTTTTGCATACATCCCTGTATTGTAGAGTTCTCAATACCTATTGGTGTTGGTGAAGATCGGTTAAGGGAAAGGGGTAGTTTACCTGCAACGTTTTATGTTTAAAAGGGTATTTTCTATGGCAAACGATAAGAGCCGCAAATTCAAACAGAATCAAATAATGTTTTGCATACAGCCCTGATCTGTAGAGTACTCAAGACCTATTGTTTTTGGTGAAGATCGGTTAAGGGAAAGGGGTAGTTTACCAGACACGTTTTTTGTTTTATCAAGGGTATTTTATATGGCAAACGATAACAGTCGCAAATTCAAACACAATCATATAATATTTTGCATACAGCCCTGAAATGTAGAGTTCTCAAGGCCTGTTGGTTTTGGTGAAGATCGGTTAAGGGAATAGGGTTGTTTACCAGCTACATTTTATGTTTTATCAAGGGTAATTTTTTTTTACGAACGATAACTGCTATACATTAAAACAGAATCAACTACTCTTCTGCATACCTTTTTGAATTATACAGAACTCAAGGTCTGTCGATTTTGTTGAAGATCGGTTAAGGGAAAGGGGTAGTTTACCTGCAACGTTTTATGTTTTAACAAGGGTATTTTTTCTATGACGAATGATAACTGCCGTAAATTCAAAGAGAATTAACTAATGTTTTGCATACAGCCCTGAATTGTAGAGTTCTCAAGACCTATTGTTTTTGGTGAAGATCGGTTAATGGAATAGTGTAGTTTACCAGCAACGTTTTATGTTTTATCAAGGGTGTTTTCTATGGCAAACGATAACTGCCGCAAATTCAAACAGAATCAAATGATGTTTTGCATACAGCCCTGTATTGTAAAGTTCTCAATACCTATTGGTGTTGGTGAAGATCGGTTAAGGGAAAGGGCTAGTTTACCAGCAACATTTTATATTTAACAAGGGTAATTTTTTATATGACGAACGATAACTGCCGTAAATTCAAACAGAATCAACTAGGTTTTTGCAAACCTTTTTCAACTAAAGAGAACTCAAGGTCTGTTGATTTTCTTGAAGATCGGTTAAGGGAAGGGGTAGTTTAACAGCAACGTTTTATGTTTTAAAAAGGGTAATTTTTTTATGACGAACGATAACTGCCGAAAATTCAATGAGAATCAAATACTTTTTTGCACCCTTTCCTGTGTTGCAGACAGCTCAAGGCTATTGATTTTGGTGAAGATCAGTTAATGGAAAGGGGTAGTTTACCTGCAACATTTTATGATTTAACAAGAGTAAAATACTTAATTTTTATAAATAAAGTATCCTGATAAGAAGCTCATAGTAATCCACTGTAGAAACGTAGATGAAATATCTATAAATGAAGAGGTTAAGTGAACGGGGTGGGGGTAATTTTCTATTATTAAAAATTATAGTTGAAGGTGGAGGGGAGAATTTTTTATATGTGTACTACGTTATCGGCAACAAAGAAGTAGTTTTTTGTTAAAATTGCTTCCCGGGCTCTTTAGCCGTAGTCCAATGTTTTCTGCAAAACCAGACTTTTCGGCAGTGCCATCATCGGTGAAAATCGAGTGCGAAAACGTGAGGTGGTATACGTTAGTGACCACAGTACTGTGGTTAATGCTGAAGCAATAAGTAGAAAGACGTAGTTTCTATGAAAATATTTCATTTCGAATATGATTTTAAATATAAATCTTAGAACATGGAAGTCATGTATGGTTCTCCATACCGATATTTTGCCATCACCATACTTCCATTTCCTTAAGGAACATGGAAGTAAATATCGGTATGGAGAACCATACATGACTTCCATATTCTAAGATTTATATTTAAAATCATTTTCAGCCAAACAGCCAGGCTGTGTCTTACCTGCCTTTTTATTGCTGTATTAAATGAAAAATATTATATTACATTAAAATGAAAAAATTATAATTTTATTGCCTGGCAACAAAATTATTTTATTTTTAACAATTACCATTGTTTCAAAAAGTTTAAATAAATTTTCAAGTACTGTACTCTTGTTAAAACGTAAAAGGTAGCAGGTAAACTACCCCTTCCCCTTAACCGATCTTCACCAAAATCGAAAATCGTTGAGACCTCTACAATTCATGGACGTATGCAAAACATTATTTGATTCTGTTTGAACTTGCGGCTGTTATCGTTTGCCATAGAAAATACGCTTGATAAAAAAACGTTGCAGGTAAACTACCCCCTCCCCTTAACCGATCTTCACCAAAAACAATAGGTCTTGAGTACTCTACAAATCAGGGCTGTATGCAAAACATTATTTGATTCTGTTTGAATTTGCGGCTGTTATCGTTTGCCATAGAAAATACCCTTGTTAAAAAAACGTTGCAGGTAAACTACCCCTTTCCCTCAACCGATCTTCACCAAAAACAATAGGTCTTGAGAACTCTACAACTTAGGGCTGTATGCAAATAATCTTTTGATTCTGTTTGAATTTGCGGCTGTTATCGTTTGACATAGGAAATACCCTTGTTAAAACATAAAACGTTACAGGTAAACTACCCCTTTTCCTTAACCGATCTTCACCAAAAACAATAGGTCTTGAGTACTCTACAAATCAGGGCTGTATGCAAAACATTATTTGATTCTGTTTGAATTTGCGGCTGTTATCGTTTGCCATAGAAAATACCCTTGTTAAAAAAACGTTGCAGGTAAACTACCCCTTTCCCTCAACCGAACTTCACCAAAAACAATAGGTCTTGAGAACTCTACAATTTAGGGCTGTATGCAAATAATCTTTTGATTCTGTTTGAATTTGCGGCTGTTATCGTTTGCCATAGGAAATACCCTTGTTAAAACATAAAACGTTACAGGTAAACTACCCCTTTCCCTTAACCGATCTTCACCAAAATCAAAAGACCTTGAGAACTCTACAATTCAGGGCAGTATGCGAAACATTATTTCATTCTGTATGAATTTGCGGCTGTTATCGTTTGCCAAACAAACAAAATTACCCTTGCTAAAAAAAAACCGTTGCAGGTAAACTATCCCTTTCCCTCAACCGATCTTCACCAAAAACAATAGGTCGCGAGTACTCTGCAAATCAGGACTGCATGCAAAAAATTATTTGATTCTGCTTGAATTTGCGGCAGTTATCGTTTGCCATAGAAAAAAAATCTACAGACAGACAGACACACAGACAGACAGACAGACAGACACACAGACACTTTTCGGAAAACGACATTTTTCATGTTTTGAGTGTAGTACAATCAGAATCTGCAATAATCTCGAACACGATTTTTTTTGCCATCACCATACTTCCATTCCTTAAGGAATATGGAAGTAATATCGGTATGGGGAACCATACATGACTTCCATATTCTAAGATTTATATTTAAAATCATTTTCAGCCAAACAGCCAGGCTGTGTCTTACCTGCCTTTTTATTGCTGTATTAAATGAAAAATATTATATTACATTAAAATGAAAAAATTATAATTTTATTGCCTGGCAACAAAATTATTTTATTTTTAACAATTACCATTGTTTCAACAAGTTTAAATAAATTTTCAAGTACTTTACTCTTGTTAAAACGTATAAGGTTGCAGGTAAACTACCCCTTCCCCTTAACCGATCTTCACCAAAATCGAAAGTCATTGAGACCTCTACAATTCAGGGACGTATGCAAAAAATTATTTGATTCTGTTTGAATTTGCGGCTGTTATCGTTTGCCATAGAAAATACGCTTGATAAAAAAACGTTGCAGGTAAACTACCCCTTCCCCTTAACCGATCTTCACCAAAAACAATAGGTCTTGAGTACTCTACAAATCAGGACTGTATGCAAAACATTATTTGATTCTGTTTGAATTTGCGGCTGTTATCGTTTGCCATAGAAAATACCCTTGTTAAAAAAACGTTGCAGGTAAACTACCCCTTTCCCTCAACCGATCTTCACCAAAAACAATAGGTCTTGAGAAATCTACAATTCAGGGCTGTATGCGAAACATTATTTGATTCTGTTTGAATTTGCGGCTATCGTTTGCCAAAAAAAAAAAATTTCCCTTGATAAAAATAACCGTAGCCGGTAAACTACCCCTTCCCCTCAACCGATCTTCACCAAAAACAATAGGTCGCGAGTACTCTGCAAACCAGGGCTGTATGCAAAAAATTATTTGATTCTGTTTGAATTTGCGGCAGTTGTCGTTTGCCATAGAAAATACGCATGATAAAAAACGTTGCTGGTAAACTACCCCTTCCCCTCAACCGATCTTCACCAAAAACAATAGGTCTTGAGTACTCTACAAATCAGGGCTGTATGCAGAAAATTATTTGATTCTGTTTGAATTTGCGGCTGTTATCGTTTGCCATAGAAAATACCCTTGTTAAAAAAACGTTGTAGGTAAACTACCCCTTTCCCTTAACCGATCTTCACCAAAAACAAAAGGTATTGAGAACTCTACAATTTAGGGCTGTATGCAAATAATCTTTTCATTCTGTTTGAATTTGCGGCTGTTATCGTTTGCCATAGGAAATACCCTTGTTAAAACATAAAACGTTACAGGTAAACTACCCCTTTCCCTTAACCGATCTTCACCAAAAACAATAGGTCTTGAGAACTCTACAATTCAGGGCTGTATGCGAAACATTATTTGATTCTGTTTGAATTTGCGGCTGTTATCGTTTGCCAAACAAACAAAATTACCCTTGCTAAAAAAAAAACCGTTGCAGGTAAACTACCCCTTTCCCTCAACCGATCTTCACCAAAAACAATAGGTCGCGAGAACTCTGCAAAACCGGGCTGTATGCAAAAAATTATTTGATTCTGTTTGAATTTGCGGCAGTTATCGTTTGCCATAGAAAAAAAATCTACAGACAGACAGACAGACAGACAGACAGACACACAGACACACAGACAGACACACAGACACTTTTCGGAAAACGACTTTTTTTCATGTTTTGAGTGTAGTAGAATAAGAATCTGCAATAATCTCGAACACGATTTTTTTTGCCATCACCATACTTCCATTCCTTAAGGAATATGGAAGTAAAAAGTAAAAAATCGTGTTCGAGATTATTGCAGATCCTGATTCTACTACACTCGAAACATGAAAAAAGTCATTTTTCGAAAAGTGTCTGTGTTTCTGTCTGTCTGTGTGTCTGTCTGTAGATTTTTTTTCTATGGCAAACGATAACAGCCGCAAATTCAAACAGAATCAAATTATTTTTTGCATACAGTCCTGATTTGTAGAGTACTCAGGACCCATTGTTTTTGGTGAAGATCGGTTGAGGGAAAGGGGTAGTTTACCTGCAACGGTTTTTTTGAAATCAAGGGTAATTGTTTTCTATGGCAAACGATAACAGCCGCAAATTCAAACAGAATCAACTACTCTTTGGCATACCGCCCTGAACTGTAGAGTTCTCAAGACCTATTGTTTTTGGTGAACATCGGTTAAGGGAAAGGAGTAATTTACCAGCAACGTTTTATGTTTTAACAAGGGTATTTTATATGGCAAACGATAACAGCCGCAAATTCAAACAGAATCAAAGGATTATTTGCATACAGTCTAAATTGTGGAGTTCTCAAGACCTATTGATTTTGGTGAAAATCGGTTAAGGGAAAGGGGTAGTTTACCTGCTACGTTTTATGGTTTAAAAGGGTATTTTCTATGGCAAACGATAAGAGCCGCAAATTCAAACAGAATCAAATAATGTTTTGCATACAGCCCTGATCTGTAGAGTACTCAAGACCTATTGTTTTAGGTGAAGATTGGTTAATGGTAAGGGGTAGTTTACCTGCAACGTTTTGTTTTAAAAGGGTATTTTTTATGGCAAACGATAAGAGTCGCAAATTCAAACAGAATCAACTACTCTTTTGCACACAGCCGTGAATTATAGAGTTCTTAACCCCTTTTGGTTTTGGTGAAGATCGGTTAAGGGGAAGGGGTAGTTTACCTGCAACGTTTTATGTTTTAACAAGGGTATTTTATATGGCAAACGATAACATCCGCAAATTCAAACAGAATCAAAGGATTATTTGCATACAGTCTAAATTGTGGAGTTCTCAAGACCTATTGTTTTTGGTGAAGTTCGGTTGAGGGAAAGGGGTAGTTTACCGGCAACGTTTTTTTAACAAGGGTATATTCTATGGCAAACGATAAGAGCCGCAAATTCAAACAGAATCAAATACGTTTTTGTATACAGACCTGTTTTGTTGAGTACTAAAGACCTATTGTTTTTGGTGAAGATCGGTTAAGGGAAAGGGGTAGTTTACCAGACACGTTTTTTGTTTTATCAAGGGTATTTTATATGGCAAACGATAACAGCCGCAAATTCAAACAGAATCAAATAATGTTTTGCATACAACCCTGATTTGTAGAGTACTCAAGACCTAATGTTTTTGGTGAAGATCGGTTATGGGGAAGGGGTAGTTTACCTGCAACGTTTTTTTTTCAAGCGTATTTTCTATGGCAAACGATAACAGCCGCAAATTCAAACAGAATCAAATAATTTTTTGCATACGTCCCTGAATTGTAGAGGTCTCAAGGACTTTCGATTTTGGTGAAGATCGGTTAAGGGGAAGGGGTAGTTTACCTGCAACCTTTTACGTTTTAACAAAAGTAAAGTACTTGAAAATTTATTTAAACTTTTTGAAAGAATGGTAATTGTTAAAAATAAAATAATTTTGTTGCCAGGCCATAAAATTATAATTTTTTCATTTTAATGTAATATAATATTTTTCATTTAATACAGCAATAAAAAGGCAGGTAAGACACAGCCTGGCTGTTTGGCTGAAAATGATTTTAAATATAAATCTTAGAATATGGAAGTCATGTATGGTTCTCCATACCGATATTTTCTATGGTAAACGATAACAGCCGCAAATTCAAACAGAATCAAATGATGTTTTGCATACAGCCCTGTATTGTAGAGTTCTCAATACCTATTGGTGTTGGTGAAGATCGGTTAAGGGAAAGGGGTAGTTTACCTGCAACGTTTTATGTTTAAAAGGGTATTTTCTATGGCAAACGATAAGAGCCGCAAATTCAAACAGAATCAAATACGTTTTTGTATGCAGACCTGTTTTGTTGAGTACTAAAGACCTATTGTTTTTGGTGAAGATCGGTTAAGGGAAAGGGGTAGTTTACCAGACACGTTTTTTGTTTTATCAAGGGTATTTTATATGGCAAACGATAACAGTCGCAAATTCAAACAGAATCATATAATATTTTGCATACAGCCCTGAAATGTAGAGTTCTCAAGGCCTGTTGGTTTTGGTGAAGATCGGTTAAGGGAATAGGGTTGTTTACCAGCTACATTTTATGTTTTATCAAGGGTAATTTTTTTTTGACGAACGATAACTGCTATACATTAAAACAGAATCAACTACTCTTCTGCATACCTTTTTGAATTATACAGAACTCAAGGTCTGTCGATTTTGTTGAAGATCGGTTGAGGGAAAGGGGTAGTTTACCTGCAACGTTTTATGTTTTAACAAGGGTATTTTTTCTATGACGAATGATAACTGCCGTAAATTCAAAGAGAATCAACTAATGTTTTGCATACAGCCCTGAATTGTAGAGTTCTCAAGACCTATTGTTTTTGGTGAAGATCGGTTAATGGAATAGGGTAGTTTACCAGCAACGTTTTATGTTTTATCAAGGGTGTTTTCTATGGCAAACGATAACTGCCGCAAATTCAAACAGAATCAAATGATGTTTTGCATACAGCCCTGTATTGTAAAGTTCTCAATACCTATTGGTGTTGGTGAAGATCGGTTAAGGGAAAGGGCTAGTTTACCAGCAACATTTTATATTTAACAAGGGTAATTTTTTACATGACGAACGATAACTGCCGTAAATTCAAACAGAATCAACTAGGTTTTTGCAAACCTTTTTCAACTAAAGAGAACTCAAGGTCTGTTGATTTTCTTGAAGATCGGTTAAGGGAAGAGGTAGTTTAACAGCAACGTTTTATGTTTTAAAAAAGGTAATTTTTTTATGACGAACGATAACTGCCGAAAATTCAATGAGAATCAAATACTTTTTTGCACCCTTTCCTGTGTTGCAGAGAGCTCAAAGTCTATTGATTTTGGTGAAGATCAGTTAAGGGAAAGGGGTAGTTTACCTGCAACATTTTATGATTTAACAAGAGTAAAATACTTAATTTTTATAAATAAAGTATCCTGATAAGAAGCTCATAGTAATCCACTGTAGAAACGTAGATGAAATATCTATAAATGAAGAGGTTAAGTGAACGGGGTGGGGGTAATTTTCTATTATTAAAAATTATAGTTGAAGGTGGAGGGGAGAATTTTTTATATGTGTACTACGTTATCGGCAACAAAGAAGTAGTTTTTTGTTAAAATTGCTTCCCGGGCTCTTTAGCCGTAGTCCAATGTTTTCTGCAAAACCAGACTTTTCGGCAGTGCCATCATCGGTGAAAATCGAGTGCGAAAACGTGAGGTGGTATACGTTAGTGACCACAGTACTGTGGTTAATGCTGAAGCAATAAGTAGAAAGACGTAGTTTCTATGAAAATATTTCATTTCGAATATGATTTTAAATATAAATCTTAGAACATGGAAGTCATGTATGGTTCTCCATACCGATATTTTGCCATCACCATACTTCCATTTCCTTAAGGAACATGGAAGTAAAAAGTAAAAAATCGTGTTCGAGATTATTGCAGATCCTGATTCTACTACACTCGAAACATGAAAAAAGTCATTTTTCGAAAAGTGTCTGTGTTTCTGTCTGTCTGTGTGTCTGTCTGTAGATTTTTTTTCTATGGCAAACGATAACAGCCGCAAATTCAAACAGAATCAAATTATTTTTTGCATACAGTCCTGATTTGTAGAGTACTCAGGACCCATTGTTTTTGGTGAAGATCGGTTGAGGGAAAGGGGTAGTTTACCGGCAACGGTTTTTTTGAAATCAAGGGTAATTGTTTTCTATGGCAAACGATAACAGCCGCAAATTCAAACAGAATCAACTACTCTTTGGCATACCGCCCTGAACTGTAGAGTTCTCAAGACCTATTGTTTTTGGTGAACATCGGTTAAGGGAAAGGGGTAATTTACCAGCAACGTTTTATGTTTTAACAAGGGTATTTTATATGGCAAACGATAACAGCCGCAAATTCAAACAGAATCAAAGGATTATTTGCATACAGTTTAAATTGTGGAGTTCTCAAGACCTATTGATTTTGGTGAAGATCGGTTAAGGGAAAGGGGTAGTTTACCGGCAACGTTTTATGTTTTAAAAGGGTATATGCTATGGCAAACGATAAGAGCCGCAAATTCAAACAGAATCAAATACGTTTTTGTATACAGACCTGTTTTGTTGAGTACTAAAGACCTATTGTTTTTGGTGAAGATCGGTTAAGGGAAAGGGGTAGTTTACCAGACACGTTTTTTGTTTTATCAAGGGTATTTTATATGGCAAACGATAACAGTCGCAAATTCAAACAGAATCATATAATATTTTGCATACAGCCCTGAAATGTAGAGTTCTCAAGGCCTGTTGGTTTTGGTGAAGATCGGTTAAGGGAATAGGGTTGTTTACCAGCTACATTTTATGTTTTATCAAGGGTAATTTTTTTTTGACGAACGATAACTGCTATACATTAAAACAGAATCAACTACTCTTCTGCATACCTTTTTGAATTATACAGAACTCAAGGTCTGTCGATTTTGTTGAAGATCGGTTAAGAGAAAGGTGTAGTTTATCTGCAACGTTTTATGTGATAACAAGATTAATTTTATCTATGACGAACGATAACTGCCGTAAATTCAAATATAATCAAATAAGTTTTTGCATGCATCCATAAATTGTAGAGTACTCAAAGCTTTTTGATTTTGGTGAAGATCGGTTACAAAACACTTTATGTTTACAACATTTTATGTTGTAACAAGAGAAATATTTGACGAACGATAACTGCCGCAAATTCAAACAGAATCAAATAATTTTTTACATATGTGCCTGATTTGTAAAATACTCAAGGCCTATTGATTTTGGTGAAGATCGGTTATGGGAAAAGGGCAGTTTACCTGAAACATTTTTTGTTGTAGCAAGAGTAAAGTACTTAATTTTGATAAATGAAGTATCCTGATAAGAAGATCTTAATAATCCACTGTAGAAACGTAGACAAAATATCTATAAATGAAGAGGCTAGTTGAACGGGCTGGGGGTAATTTTCTATAAATGAAAATTATAGTTGAAGGGGGAGGGGATCATTTTTGTATGTGTACTACGTTATCGGCAACAAAGTAGTAGTTTGTTGTTAAAATTCCTTCCCGGGCTGTTTGGCCGTAGTCCAATATATTCTGGAAAACCAGACGTTTCTGCAATGCCATCGACTGCCATTGTCAGTGAAAATCTAGTGCAGTAACGTGAGGTGGTGTACATTAGTGAACACAGTACTGTGGTTAAGGCTGAATCAGTAAGTAGAAAGAAGTAGTTTCTATGGAAATATTCCATTTCAAATATGATTTTAAATATAAATCTTAGAACATGGAAGTCATGTATGGTTCTCCATACCGATATTTTTTCTATATAATCAAAGACGGCGTTTTAAAGCGTCCTGAACTGTATTTTACATTTTTGATGGAAGATTTTTTTTAATCTACGAACTTTTTATTATTAGATTGTAGACATTTATATAGATTTGCACGACTCCACTTGTTGCCTTTGTTGAATCTGATCTCTCGGTAAGCGCTTTTAAACAATTCAGCTCATCACTTGGTTTGGTTTTCAATACGATGTAATGATTTTGATGATGATTATTAATTAAATTGTTCAAAAGCACTTAACAGGAGTCACTGGACTAGTGGAGAGCATTAGTTGTACAAAAAAAAAAGAAATTTAAAACAGTAAATGTTTTCTTTCCCTTATATTAATTATATACACAACATCCGCTAGGTGTTCGTGTTCCTACGTGCAATCTTTAATTTGCCACTCCATGGCTGTCTCCTGTCTCAATGTTTCTAAGCCACAGTCGATCTTAAATAGCATTTTAAGCGTGATCTTTTGCCAGCTGCAGCTGATATCGTTAATACAAATGATATTCTTAACACTATTGCAGTATTTGTGAATGTTGTCATCATCGTCATCCTTTACGGCTTAGGCTAGTAGCCTGTTCCAGTCTCAATAGAAGTCATCCAACCATCACTTACGGGGTCTTACCACACTTCTCTTCCCCCTTGCATAATATTCAAGGGCTCTTCTTGCAAATCTAGTTGGATCCATTCTCTCTACATGTAACCACCACTCTGTTTTGTACCGGGAAATTTTCTCATTTAAGCTTTCAGCTATGCCTAGCTTCATTCTGATATGATCATTTCTGATAAGATCTCCCCTGGTTCAACTATTTACAGCCCTCAAAAACCCCATCTCCGCTCCTTGTATTCTAAATATATCTTTGGTCTTTCTAATCCAAGTCTCACTACCATACAGTAGTTGAGGTACGGCCATTACATTATAATATTTCAACAGCGTCTCTTTCCTTCTTTTCTTATTTAAATGTTGAATGATACAACCACAAAGCGACTGGAAGAGACTAATTTTGCTTTCAATCTCCGAATCATCTTGATATGTGGTGCTGCACCCTAGATACTTGAAATATGGCACCTGTTCTATTGGCGACTCCTGTATGACAGTCTTTGTTCTAATATGATTTGCACCAGAAAAAGCCATAACTTTTGTTTTGGGTAAGGAAATGGTTTGATTGTAATCTGTCAAAATGTCAGTAAGATAAAACAAAACTTTTGGGAATGTTGAAAACAAATTATTTTAAAAAAGGTACTGAAAATGCTATACAGCTCATCCAGCGGATTCTATAGAGCGCGTGTGTCTCGTACCCTAACATCCATTTCTGTTTATTCCTCAAGTCATTTTCTTCCACCGCCGGTTCTCCATCGTTTTTTCATACTTTCGACACTCATCTCTTTCATCCTCACCAAAGTTTCAGCGATTCTCTTTTTGTTTGATTACAAAACGAAAAGAAAAATAGTACAAATTTACTAAAAAAAAAATGTTTCCGAATGTTTCCAAGAAGTATTGAACAATGTGAGAACATGGGAACATCTTTCGGAAACCTGAGGAATCCCAAGCAACTGCAACATCAGACATTATACGAGTCACCATCTATCAATTGCAAGTCTTCTAAATCTACTGTATTCCCTAATATACTGCATACTAGAGCATCTGTTGTACCAAATACCACTTTGAAAAGTCTCATTTCCCCCTCTCATCCATTCTTCTCTAAATCCTCTTTCCATGATGTATTGGGTCTACCCCGTTTCAGTCGCCAAGATGCAATCCAGTCTAGCAACTTTTTGGTCCAACGATCGTGAGACATCCGTTCCACACGCGGTCGTACCGTACGAGACGCTTTGTATTTACGATGTCTAAAATTGTCTTCTCAACATCACGTTGCCTACTGATATCATCTTTTCTAATGCACTGGAGCCTGGACACCTCACAAGACCTTCTTCCGCAAGTCCATTTCCACTGCTTGCATCGTTCGGGAAATTCTTTGATTTATCTTCAAAGTTTCAGAACCATAGATGATGACTATAGTTGCTGAGGAAATCATTTTTTGTGGTTTGTCCTTTATTTTCCAACTTCAAAGCGCTGTATCGTTCACCTGCTGTATCATGATTTTCCCTTGTTTTATTTTGTTGATGGTATTTTCATCAGTTCTACCAACTTTTGATAATGTGACTCCAAGATACCCAAAAAAAGCACTATATTTTATAATGTGCGAATCTACTGTCATATCGGTTCCTTCAACTTCAATAAAATATGACAAAGTTTGGTTTATCCAAAATTTATATGGAGGTCCCAGGATCTGTATCTTCATGAAGTTTTCTTCTTCTTCTTTTTTTAAGGTTTAGGTTATATAAACCTGTTCCAGCACCCAGTTCATCCTCGGGCGACCCACGTCTCTTCTACCAATGGCTTTAATTCAGTGCAGCTTTCGGCAATCGATCCTCTGTCATCCTTTGCAGATGATCCCACCATTGTTTTCTGTAAAATGAAATAAATTCATTTATGTCCTTTACTTCGAAGTTCTGCTCTGATATCCTCATAACTTATTCTATCTTGCAATGTATAATTTAAAGTATTTCAAAGAAACTGCATTTCAGCAATCTGAATCTTGCCGCATTCCTTTTTTGTCATGACCCACGCCTCACTCGCATACAGAGGCTAGGGAGTGCGCAAGGGAGCACCTGCCAGGAGGGCGGCAAAGTGAGCATAGACTTGAAAAAAATGTTTTCAGTTTATAAAACTACAAACAACTTGTTTCTTTGATATTACTGTTCCTTTCACAAAAGAAGCATAACCAGCCTGCTTCTCTGGTTTATGCTTGGCCAACCGAGACATCTCAGCCCTTCCGAGATATAATGGTGAATAGAGGAACATGTCAGTTGCAGAAAAAGAACAGCCATTTTCCTGAAAATGAAGCTGGGCAATCCTTAAACAAGTATTGGTTTGATAAAACCTTGCAGAATGGCGAAAAGGTAAATCGCTTTTGGATGTGTTTTTCTCCAACTAAAAAATCTCTATTTTGCTTTTGTTGCACTTATTTTCACAAAAAAAACTATCAAAGAAGCAATTTCAACTGTGACAATGGGTTATCATCGTGGCGAAATTTAATCTCCGTATTCAGGATCATGAAAATAGTCCTGCTCATCACTCTGTGTTTTTGGAATGGAATGAACTGGAACGTTCTTTAAACAAAGGGGAACTTATTGATGATCTAATTCAGGACAAATGAGTAAAGCAGCTAAAACAGTGAAAGAAATCCTCGAACGGGTTATTGCCACAGTACGAACTCTTGCACAACAAAATCTGGCACTTGAGAGGACATCGAAAATCAATTACTAACAATCCAAATCCTGGAAATTTTTATGGCTTTCTTAAAATACTTAGCTAAATTTGACCTTGTCATGAGATCTCATTTGGATTCAGTCTCTCGTAAATCTGGGTGTAAACCGATTTAAACATCAAAAAGTCATTCAATCGATACGCTAATTCATTCGCTTAAGTAATATGAGAAAACATTTTCAATTATCCCGTATATCCTAAAGAATACTATCTGTCATTCAACTGCGTATTTAAAAAACATTTCAATAATAAGTGAATAATTGACAATATGAGCTGTTCGTTATGTGTCAAACACTGAAAAGTAACAAAACCAAACGCTACGCTTACACATTGCTTTGGTAACCATTGCTTTTTTGATGTGTAAAAAATAACATTTCGAACAAAATATGTTCTCATGTTCAGAAAATTATTAAATGATTTATGTTTATTATTTTAATGTTTTTCTACTATAACGTACAATTTACAATGTTTTAAAATGTAATGGAACAAAGAAATGTACAACTGAAAATGTCTATTTAATAAAGATCCCCAGTATTCTTAGAGTTAAGAAATAAATAATTTGAGTCTTACATTTTAAATCCAAACATGATTTCTACCTATGTAAGCTGTGTTTTTTAAGATTGTATCTACAAACATGACTTATGTGATGATGAAATCTTATTTTTAACTTAGATTGAAATTAATTTGTTAATTCAATTTCTTAATATTTAAATGTGATGTTTCTTGTATTGAAATTATAGTTAATTTAGGGTTTAATAACAGTTAAATAAGTGTACAAGAAGTGTACACACACACACACACACACACACACACACACACACACACACACACACACACACACACACACACACACACACACACACACACAAACGTGCAGGCACAAAACTAAGTTTCAGACAAATGTTAAGAATATTTGTAAATATGTGAGTATAAATGCTTGCAAGGAGGAGTTAAAATACACCCAACACAACAATAAATGTAAATGCACAGTCATCACATCAAATGCATTCAACTGACATAATATATGTACCACAGAGTTACTTAACTCTATGGCAAGTTGCTAAGTTGCTACCAATCAGTGGTGCATGATATATTCTTCATTTTATGTGCGCGCGCACATAAATAATAAAAAAGGAAAAGTAGTAAATTGAGTATTATGAATACAAGGCTATCATTTATTAGGAATAGTAAGTAGAAAACTAAGAATTTTGCAGCAATGTAGACATAAATTATGTTTTCCTACTGTAATAAAAGGGGACTGAAAAGATTATACTAATATGTTACATTATACTGATTTATTACTGTTTTTTATGGCTAACAAAACAACATTTAATTTCAGTAAGATTGTACCGTATTGGTAACTGAGATAGTATTGTAAATTGACCTGTTTAACTGATTCAGAGATTATAAATTCAATTTTTTGCTGAGCAATTTCAGTTTTGATAGCACATTCATTTTGTTTTTCACCTCATTTTCGTTTAATTTACACCACATCCATTTTATTCCTTTATTTGTCAAATTGATTTCTTAGTAAATAATGATTCTACCAGATAGCGAGTAGATGAACATTCAAATCTATAGCGTTTTACTTCCACCAATCGGATACAGTTTGTACTTTACCCACAATTCCACTGGGTTCAAAATTATTGTAGATATGGATTTCACCATTTAGCAAGTGATTTGGTTAGGGAGTAGTCGTCTTTCAAGGAAATATATGTGCGTAGGTTCTGACTAAAAGAATCTTGACCTACCTTTTGTGTTTTGTACATTGTTAGTCTAACCAAGGTGTTTAGAGCTATCTAAGGTAAGTTTTAGATTTTGTTATACACTAACGTAGCTTTTTATTTAATTTTTTTTGTGAGGTTAATTGCGAACCGTCAGAAGTTATCAGTTCATGTTGAGTAATAAGGTTTATGCGATATTTTGTTCGAAATGTTATTTTTTACACATCAAAAAAGCAATGGTTACCAAAGCAATGTGTAAGCGTAGCGTTTGGTTTTGTTACTTTTCAGTGTTTGACACATAACGAACAGCTCATATTGTCAATTATTCACTTATTATTGAAATGTTTTTTAAATACGCAGTTGAATGACAGATAGTATTCTTTAGGATATACGGGATAATTGAAAATGTTTTCTCATATTACTTAAGCGAATGAATTAGCGTATCGATTGAATGACTTTTTGATGTTTAAATCGGTTGTAATAAAAAAACGGAGTATCAGAATTAACGCTGAAATTATAAGCGGTCAGTTGTCACTTGTACTTTTCGTACACTGTGCATTCTTATTGATTAAATAATTTTCGCTGTATAATAGACTGGTTAATAGTTCATAATTACATTTAACAGGGAAACAAATTTGGTCTCCACAATCTTAGCGTATATCATGGACATAGAGTAGCGAAAAATTTGGGGAGGGGGACAAAAGACAAAAAGTTAGTCTAAATTCCCTGACATAAAAAGTTGGAAAATTTTAGGCACACACCACAAATATATATTAGCAGTCTTGGATGGTGACGTTAGGTCAGAATATTAATAAATATGTACAGCAGTCATAATTGTTTTTCAAAAAATTTAAATTTTTATTGTTTGGTACCTCACATTTCACCAAAATTGTTTATTTTATTTAGTCCTAATTATATTATTAAACTATAATAAATTCGGTATTCTTATGCTGGTTAATAAATTTAATTCTAAATTTGTAAAAAATTTATTGCAGTGAAGTTCTAAAAAGCAAGAATATAAAGATGTTCACCTGTATAATGCAAAAGTTGACTATGGATTTCATTTACAGGAAAGAAATTTATTTCCAAAAGAAGTGACTGTTTCAACTTCCCTACGTTTTGTAAAATTTCTCTTACGTATTTTCTGAAGTAAACTAACATACCAAAGATGCTTAGTATTTTATGGGTATAAAGTAGTGAAGTAATGTAGTTCAGTGTAGTGATATAGTACTTTCAACATTTTGAGAAGTCCTGCACCCCCCCCAAACTCAGTTATTAGAGGGCCCATGATACCTGTTGCCCCCAAACTTGTTATATTGTTGGTGTGTATGTTTTCATATCAAGCCTTTTTTTTTTATGATTTCTCTTAAGGTTTCAGGCTACAAAATTAATCTGTAAGCAAATATCTTCAAATATATTAAGGTGTCAAAACTAAATTTCTAAAGGTGTCGTTTTGACACATGATACAATGAAAATCAGTTTTCTTAATTTATAAAAGTACAAACAAATGAAGAACAACAATTTTTCATGTGTGTGTGTGTGTGTGTGTGTGTGTGTGTGTGTGTGTGTGTGTGTGTGTGTGTGTGTGTGTGTGTGTGTGTGTGTGTGATATTAATAATTGATAATATTCTCTTTAATATTGTCATTTGAAAGTGTTAGGTGTATATGGATTTGAAAGTGTGTCTATTAAAGGATGCATATATGAAAATGCGTGTGTGTGTGTGTGTGTGTGTGTGTGTGTGTGTGTGTGTGTGTGTGTTCAAAGACTTTTTGCCACAGTCCGTTTCTTGATGTATATAATATATTTAATATTTATACTGAAATTACCTCAAGATAGCCTATTTTTTTTTTCCTTATTAGGAACATGTTTTCTAGAACCATTGTGTGCTCATCCTCAGCCTTTGTGATTTTGTGTCTGGTGAAGTATTTGTATGTTGGCTGGTCGTTATTGTGGTTTCTTGTTGGTCTCTGGTATTTTGAAGTGGTATTATTGTGTGTGATTGTAAACGCATACAAAAAACCAGAAATATACAAATCTAATTTGGCCACACATGCAATAAACACTGGACATGAATTCCCAGACATAACCAACATGACACTAATAAAACACATACCACACAAAGGCACCATAATGAGCATTTGGGAAAATTTACAAATATACAAACATAAAACACAAAACAAACTAATACCTGAACAAATACAAATCAATACAAAACATGACACAATTTTCAAACCACTCAACATCTAAAATACACAAAATACTACTAAAATACACAAAATACTAATACATACACCACAATCACACACAATAATGTGGTGATTATTGTATTTTGTATATTATATATATATATATATATATAGGCTTCGTTTTCTTCATGCATGTGTTCGTAACTTGATGTTTTTATAAAAAGTATACCAACCAGTTTGCCCTGATATTTTGCTGGGTAGATACCTCTAAAATAAGCCTATTATACAAAGGTGACATCAGAACATTGCTGTATATACATTTCTACAAATGTGATCATCGTCTTTTACAAGTCATTTAACTTTAATGCTAATAATGTCAACATTCTGAATACGGCTGAATGGAATATGGAATTAACCTGAAAGGAAGTTAATTAAATTTGAATTAAATATACAAAAACTATATATCAGTATAAGCAAATAGAAACTCTGCCCATCTACTAGCAAAAGGCAGCTACTCCACAAAAGGTGAATAGATTACTGTCTCTTATATGAGTTAGTAACACTTTTTTTGGTACTTAGTTCTTATATCAAAAGGAATATGACTTTTATAGTATGAACAATTGAGTGTACTATATAAAGTGTAGTATAATAACTTTGACACAGTCAGAATAATTAATGAAACATTTAGACGACTTGGATTGACTTGGTTTCATAATGTTTTATTGGTAATAAATGGCTTTGTTGCTTTATGTTTTATGTCATTGCTGTCTGAGTGTTCAAAGTCGAAAGACACTGCATGAAATACAATAGGCCTAAATTACATTACACCAGACTGCGAAGTGGTAAATCGTAGGTTGGTATTATGAATAAGCCGTAGGAAATTTATTTATGTAGAAATAAAATATACTTAACCTGTATATTTTATTTTAGGACAAAATCATTACTAGATATTTTACCAGTTTATATTAAAATTTGGTAGTTTTTATAGTAGTTACTATTATAACCTTCAAGAAAAAAGGTAACGCATGGGTTCATTTGACTTTTAGCTATGAAGTTTGAAATTGTATCATAATAATAATAATATATATCCCTATTTAATTACATTATAAGTAAATATATTGCCTGATGTTGGATTGTACAGGGATAAACAATATTATCTAATTATGTCATCTCTTGATACTTCTGATTTAGTAAGTGTATGTGATGCAAGTATGGTTTTCAGGTCAAAAATTGTGTGGTTTTCAGGCCTATATTGTGTGAAGTTGCATATGGCATGACACTTGGCTCTTTGCGGTAACTCCTATTCTGTCACAAACACTCAGCTTCGTTTACAAAATTTTTTAAATATTTGTATTGCCCAACAACACTATTTTTCATATAAATAATTTCTTCGCTGAAGGTGCTGTTTTTTTAGTTGTTAGGTGCTGAAAGCAAGTTGTTACCAGAATCCATAAACTGCTGATGTGCCGTGTTTCTTGTAACAACTTACAACACAGTAATACATAGACAGTTTGATTGTGGCTTGTTGGTTACCATAGCAATATCTGGATTGCAACCTGTAAAGATAAAATTTTCTGAGAAACGTATGATAACCAAATGCTGTGACTGGCAAGAGTTACCATTTCTTCTCTCTTTTAAATATTTTCCCTGAGCCTTTTAACATAAATTTTTTGTACATTTGTCAATCTTGAATCTTTGTCACATGTTTTTAAAAATAAATATAATTTCATATTGCCTAGAAATTCATTGGTAGAACAATTATAACCTGTGCAACTATTTTATTATGGTCCATTGAAATGTGAAATTATGTAAACAAAAAACTTTACTGAATGAATTATATTCACATTACTACTCATTTAAAACTGACCTTTTTGAATCTTGGACTTATTATCAGTTTAATTAAATTTTTGAATGCCTTTTTGTTTTTGCTATGTATTTTAATGAATAATAAAACGTTATTGTTGTGTTTGTTACTACCACAAATGTGACAACATTTGTATTTGAATTTGTAAATGTGGTTGGTTCCGTACATACTTAAGAAGACTAAAAAGTAATCTCTTACAAGTTTACATCGTGTGTGTGTGTGTGCGTGCACGTGCGTGCGTGCGTGCTGTGTCACACTTTCAGTTATTTTAATGAAGCGCAGCTCTTTAAAAATGTGTAAGTCTGTAAGTTTAGATGTTTCTTCTAGGACAGATTGGTCAGATTGTGAGAATATAAAAATATTAGAATTTTATTACATGTGTCTGTGAGGTGTTCAGTCTTAATGCTATTTTGAAGTTATGACTACTTTTGGAGATTCATAGAAAAATAAGGATGGGAGTTTTAGTTTTCAGTCTTTGTAAATACGTACTACAAGGAACTTTGTTCTTTAAAATCTCTTAAGTGATGATGATTTCTTATGGGTAAATCCTATAGTCTGACTGCTTCCATTTTAATATTTTTCTTGCTTGACATTTTGATCCCTGTAAGCTGTGATCAGTGGCTGTGGATCGTCCTCAGAAGCTGTGAGTGGTGGTTGAAGGACCCTGTTGAAAGACTCCTGTTAGGTTCTTGATTATACTGTCTTCGTCATACACCTCTTCAAAGATGACTCATTGAGTGATACACAGATAAAATTAGGGTACAGACATTTTAAAGGTGGTCAGGAATGTGTTGAAAGTAATTCACATCCTGGATGGCCTTTAATAAACAAACACCCGAAAATGTTGAGTGCATGCAGGCTGCAAAAAACAAAAATTGATGGTTGTCAGTGCAGGAACTAGAAGATCTCACGATTCCACAGACTTGTGTTTTGGAGATTTTTGATGGAAGACCTTGGATGAAACATACAGCAGCAACATTCAAGCCACAGCTGTTATAGCAAGATCAAAAGTAATTCCATGCTGAAGTTGCCTAAGATTTCTTTGATACTACTTCAGTGATCCTAACTTCCTCAAGTCAGTCATGAGTTTATGGTTATGATCCCAAGACAAAAGCCCAGTCTTCCCAGTTTTATATTGTGAAATAGTATGCATAGAGAATACATGCAAATTAATGAATATATAAATGATCATCAGAAGTTGTATAAATGATTATTCAGTACAATTTTATATACGTAATACTATTTCTCCTGACTATTCCATAACAAAAGTTTTGGAATTTACGATTCAAGAATGTGCAAAAAGTGTTTTTATAAAGTGAAATGTGTTCAGTTCATGGGTAAGAAACATATAATTTATGAATATTTGAAGATTACATGCTATGAATTTTGTAGTATTTGTAGATATGATTATATTTAACGTACAACCTTTCAGGAGAACTTTTAAGTGACACTGCATACTTAAAGTAAAACTAGCAGTTGTAATCTATTCATTTAATTTGTCTTCGATAATGCCAGATAAGTTACTTCATATTATCCCCATTTGGTCATAGTTTACTATTTTATTATATTTTTTGATAATGTGATTCTGTGTTATAACTTGAATGTACATATGATTCTTTGTATTAGTGTAACAGAATAATCAGAACTAGGTGGACTAAATTGGTTAACTTATTTTCAGGTAGGCCTAGTCATGTTTAATGTTTTAAATATTTTAGAACCTTCTTTACAGAAGTGACCAATCTGCAGAAATGTTTACTATTTGGTTATAAAAAGAATCATGCAACATGACAGTCAGTAGTAAAATTGAATACATCCAAATAGTAATAAGAGTTTTTTTTTTCTTATTTAGTGTGAAGTATTAATCAGTTAAACAAATTTCATATACCACACCATTTTTCTAGTGCTAGCTCATGTTAGGAACTGTATCACATGTGACAACATAGTTTCTTTACTGAACGAATGAAGCAAGTTCTCAGTTGTAATTTGCCTGTTTGGTATTTGTCTGTCTGTCTGTTTTGGGGTATATCTCATGATAACATTTGAATCCATCAACTGATTTTTGTAAAGCGTGGCATGCTTGTCCATACTTTTACCCTACAGAACCCTACAGTTTTTTAGAACTATTGTCAAAAATAGGGAGGCAGGAGGCAAAAATGTGAAAGTATCAAAATTGTAAAGACCGTGTGGGATATTAGATTAAAAGAAATTTTAACCACAATCTGAAAATTTCAAAATTTTTGGACATCAGGCCCAAAAGTGGCCGAATATTGTGATAAAATTGCAAATATTCATGTGGGGTATCAAATTAAATAGTTAATTATTTTTGGGTATTAAAAAAAGTTTGAAAATCCAGCAGGACTAAAAGACTAAAAGAAATTGTAACCCAAATCCGAATGTTTTGAATTTTAGTGTTTATTGCATGACTGTGTGCACTACAATTGTTATTTCATTAAAGAAATAGTAGAGTAATTGGGATTTTTGTAAATTTTCCCATAATTGAAAAATTATGTAGTGTCAAAATTTAAATAATAATAAATGTACTTTGTACAAAATAGTGAGATAGTTCTGCAGCTGATGGAGTATACTAGTATTTTGAAGGACAAATGTGTATTAATAGTTGTTATACTCCAGTTTCTGACTATGAACACAAGATTCAGGTTGCACAGCCTTTCTTTCTTGAATGTAGTCAGGGACAGCACAAAACTGTCCATCTTTTTTAGCCTGATTGTTGTCTTTTTCTGGCCAATCTATGCATTCACCATATCTCATCCCTTGCACTAGTTTCATTTTAGCCAGATACTTACAATCCCTCATAAAAATTATAGATAGTGCCATTTGATGGGTAGCATTAGATGGGGAATATTTTGTTAATGTATTTGTGGTTACAAAAATGTTTTCATTCCATCTTAATGACCACCTCTTGACGAGTTTACTTAACCACTTCTTGTGATGTATTGAAACTGAGTATTCATTCACTTTGACACTGCTACTTCTACAGTGATATGCATATTTATATGCGGTCTGTGTAGCTAATGCTTGATTTTTGCTTGTATTTTCTTAATGTATCTATATTATATACCAACTTTCCTACTTTAGAAAGGCCCAGGAAGTTTGTGTTCTTTGCTTCATGACATGAGCGACTAGTTCTTTGTTATTGTAACTGTGTGTTCATAACAATAATTTCTTGACACTCCTACATAAAATGCAGTCTTCGCCATATGTAAAGTACTTTAAGTGTGTTGTGTGAATTTTATTTAAGTGTGTTGTGTGAATTTTATTATTAAGCATAAAACATGAGTAGAAATTACAGTATATAACACGGTTTACAAAAGTATGATGATCATGTAGATCTTTTGAAGGTTATGAGCAGTTTGAAATCCATAATGACCCGGAAAGACATTTAATATATTATGTGTGTTTGTTATTATGTGTTATATTATGTTTCAATCAGTTTAGTAAACAACTGTCTGCTGTTGTGTTTTAAATGTGATATTAAGTGAACAATTTGGTTGATATTTCGTATAAAAGAATATTTTAAAGCACATTTTCGAAACTGCCAATATTTTCTGCATTTGTATGTGCATGTATAAGCATGAGGTTGTATAATTAATATTTGCTTGAATGCAGATATGTTGTTTCAAAGTGCATGATGATTGTAATGCACAGTAGCCTCACAGAGTATTTTTAAGTTTTTACAGAGATTTCTTGATGTGACATATATCAGATTTTGTGAAAAGAATTTACACTTTATAGAATTTCTCTCTCTCTCTCTCTCTCTCTCTCTCTCTCTCTCTCTCTCTCTCTCTCTCTCTCTCTCTCTCTCTCTCTCTCTCTCTCTCACACACACACACACACACACACACACACACACACACACACACACACACACACACACACACCGTTGTAGTATAAATATGGCCTTGTGTAAAAAGGTGGGAAATTTATTTATTAATAAATAATCACAGCAGAAGTGATGAATATTATTGTTGAAATAAATTTTTAAGCACAACTAAAGAAGTTTTTTTTTTATTCATATGGTAACAGGAAATTAGAGTTGTTTAAAAAAACCTGTTTTCCTCAGTTATATAATTAATAAATATGTTAATTTAAAATTAGTTTTTTATATTAAGAATTTCTATATTAGATAAATATGTGTATGTATATTTTTTTGTTTAATAAACATGGTTATATTTAGGCATATTCATTAATAGTTACACCCTGTTACTTTATAAATAAAACATCTTCAATTTATCCATTTTTCGTATAATTTGGTAAGCAATGTTTTAAAATAATTTCTTTATGATACTTTTAAATAAATTTTTAATTTTTATTTTTCATTTTATCATTTTTTATTATTGTCATTTATTTATTTATTTTTTAAACATAAGGCACCATGCCTTCTGGCATAGGAGCCTCATATAGGTCCCTCACTGGGAATGTTTACAAGAGCACAACTATTGCAGAGAACAAGTTTAGCATGATTGACTCTTTCAAGAAGGCTTTTACATTTGCACCAAACCAGAAACCTGAACTGCTTATTGAGAAGGATCAACCAGTTGTTATTACCAGGTATAGTAATGTGTGCTGTAGTGAGCTTAATAAAAAATGCATACAACATGAATTTATACCAAACCCAAGTGCCTGCCTGCCTGGATGAGATAACAATTTTTGAAATGTGAAAGAATTAAAATGTTGAAGAATAGTAATGTTAGTCACATTTGTGATTAAAAGTCTTCTATAGATAGTAGTAAATCTTAGGTAAATAAATAATGTTTTAAAACTAAATATGCCATTACTTCAGCAGTATTTCAAGAACTGTGTATTTTGTGTGTGTGTGAGTAATGAAGCAGTCGTAGATGGACTTAATACAATTTAATAAGGAATTTCTGTATGGTTAAAATTAAGTATTTTGGTATTTTCAAATTATTTAAATTTTGTTTCTATACCTGTGATACTCTTATGTGAAATATTGTATTTTTTTCTTATAAGGACATATGAAGAACATTTAGTTTATATTTGATTATTATAAAAGTTATATATTCTTAATAATATAAAAAGATATATTTGCTTTAAGAAAGTTAAGAATAATTCATTTCATTGTAGAAACTTTTGAGTCACATGCAAAGAATAATTTTAGGTAATTAGCATAATTGAAATATTTAGTGTAATCCACACTTTGTGTAAGTTAGTGACAAAGAGTGAAAATAAAGCAGCTGACAGGTTTGTATTGTAGAAGCATATTTGAAATATTCTAGTTATGCAGCATGTAAGTGAAACACCCACACTTGCACGCATGTGCGTGTGACCCATCCGTTTGGCTTTTTAGTTTATCGTTGTTTTCTATAATAGTATAAGTGAAGTGCTTTTTATTTTCATTAAGTCACTGACAGTAGTCTGTATTGTATGGTATATTGATGTAAGTAGATGTAAAGCACTTAGACCCATTAGTGAAGTAATATAAATGGACATATAGTAACTAATACTATATGGACATTACTACTTTAGTAATTAACTTGTAAATAGTAAATGCTTATTTTTGTTTGCTTGTTCTAGAAGTAGCAGATGATTATATATATATATATAATATAAAATGTGTGTGTGTGTGTGTGTGTGTGTGTGTGTGTGTGTGTGTGTGTGTGATGAATAGCTTGAAGTGATTAATTATGAAATGCAGAGGTGTTAATAAATGACTTGGAAATGTAGAGTCCGTTGAATGTGTGTATATGTACGCATGTGACATGCATGGGCACAGTCATTGTGAGTCTGTATTCATATCAAGTAACATGTCCATCAAAATAAGCTAGTAGTCTTGCCGCATTACATTATAGTTTGGCAAGGTGGTTGTATTAAATCTTAGCAATGCAGTTATTTCACAAGAAATTTTCGTTTCTAGGAAGATGCCGACTTCAGCTACTGCAGAGGAAACTGCCCTTCTCGGGTAAGAATGTATTTATTTTAAATATTTTCCATGTTCAGGTGGAGGTCTTTGCTTAACATTTTTTTGAAATTCTGTGTTCATTTTCACTTTATTAAAACTTGTAAACTCATTTGCTCTGTTGCATTACTTCCTACTAAATACGCCTTACTGGTGCAATCATTAATCAGTACGGATGAAGGTTTCTATGAGTTTTTTCATTCAGTTTTACGTTTGTGTATATATATTCAAAAAATTGAAAGTGGTCGTTTTAGGTTTTCTAAGCGAACTTCTGGTTCTGTTGAAATTACTGTTTCAAAAACTTCAAATATGTGTAGACTCATCTGTTTAATGTGCACTGAGATATGTTTGCCAACCTTGAATATATAACTTTGTACTTATAGAGTGGGGTAATGTTGTTAATATTGTTATTATAAAAATTAAAAGTTTGAGTCCATTGTTTATTTCAAAATCTGACTACTTTTGCATTCAAATTGTTTTGTAGGCCTACACTATTAATCTTAATAGATTGTATTCCAAAAACATTTGAATATGGAAAGCAGAGCGTATTATGTTACTTTCAGAGTAGCAATGCAGTTACTTTTTATTTACACTTTGTATTTTTTATGGGCGCTGTGATTTCATATCGTGTCTCTATCATTGCTTGTTCACATTTAATTAGGACATTTTCCTTTAACTACGTTTGGCCACCACGTTCCTAACTCTTCATATGCAGCATGCCATATTGTATACATAGTATTGGCTACAGTTGTCCAAAATAATATACGCATTATGTGCTGTGTGTGTACACGAGGCGTTATAAAAATTTTTGAACTCATTTTGTATTATTTTTGGGGCTATTTTATAACTTATTGAACCTTACTTTCTTGAATCACTCTCATGCCAATAAATATACCTTTCCTAGTAGTTTTCCATTTTGGAGCCAGTTGTGGAATATGGTTTTTGAGCTTATTTTTTAATCTTCTCTAGTATTATAAATCTTCATCCTTGAAATATGAATTTTAGATTAGAAATAAATACAAGAATAATTAGTCACAGTCCTATTTTTATGTAAAAGTTATGAATTAAAAGCAGGTTGTATGTCAGTGCCTAAATGTACCAAAGTTTGCCATAATTGAGGAACCATGAGTTGTCTTTTTTGTGTGTGTGTAAACACAACGCTGAGATGTTGCATCACTATCATTGATTAACTGATTGTGCTTCCGACAGAAATTGTTTTAGACAATCCCCTTAATGTTTGTAAAAACCATCAGCAAGCCTGACAACAGAGTACTTGATCTGATACATTTTTTTTATCCGTGAAGGCTTATTAATCTACTGTGATGTCTGGAGTTGTGTTACATCTGTAAGCCTACATTTTGTTACCAGTTGCGACTTCTTTGATACACATTTCATCCTCATTTTTATGGTTCATCAGTAACTGGCAGATTATGACACCATTGTTTGCATGCTCTGATGTTATCAACTGTTGAACAAACCAGTAAATGAGATATTACATTTTTTTTTTTTTGTCAGCCTTTCACGGTATGAACCAACATAAATGTTAACAGGTTCTGACTTTCCAGGGAACGAGTGATTGAAAATTATGGTACTTGGTGACTACTTGTAAGTTGATGGAATTGGTATTCTAAACAAAAAGGTCAAGTGATTTCTCACAACTTTTAACTATTAAAGTAATCACAGTGCTATGGAGAATAAGCTTTTTGCATCATTTGATAGTTACAGTAAGGATTTTGATGTAGTTTTGCACGAAATTTAATATCAGTAAGCTACTACTAAAATCAGCTATCTCAAATTCACAAATGCACACAACATAGGCCTAGTATTACTTAAGGCTGCACAGATCAATGACTAATGTCCATAACCTGACATGACACAAAGGAGGTTGCTTGTCAAGGTTATGTCTACACAATATTGCCAGCTGCAACGTTCTAAACAATTTGTTGACACATTATACAACTAGCTCAGATATTTTGTGAAGATACTTTTTGTATGAAAAGATATACCTTTTATGTAGTAGTTTGTATATTTATTATTTAAATTCTCATATTTTAGTTAACATGGGAACACTTTGGAATCTACCTTCAATATATACATATGTAGCATATTGTTTATTTAAGTTGCCAGTGCATGAGCTAAATGTTTTATGTATTCTTATGTTTTTTTTCTGTTTACAAAAAACTCGTGTATAAATCTAATAATAATTCAGATAAATAATTGGCAGTAGTTGAAAAATAAATAAATGCCATACTGAAAGATCTTTGAAGTAGTTAAATATAATAAACTGTAATGTATAGTTGTTTGTAGTTTACTACTGAAGCATTAGGACGACTGGATGAGAAAGTGTGGGTAGAGTAAAACAATGCAGAGGAAGAATTAAGAATATTGAGGGAGAGGAAGAAACTTATATCTCTCCTGTGTTGAACACTGAAACACACAATTAAGCTAACTACAATTAGAAAGCACATAAAACTTTTCAGAGTTTATAGTCTTTGTCTGGAAGTTCACAACTAATATCTACCAAGAGATGTCCGCTAAAAAAAGATAATGACAGTACAGAAGGGAATCAAAGAATAATATTACTAATGTTTTTTATAACAAACTGTAATGACAAGTACAGTTAGTATGTATGATAATTAATTTAGAAAGAAACAAATTGTAACTTGAACACACACACACATAAAATAAAATAATTTTAACGTTTCATTTCTTAGAACAAGCGTTTGTGAATAACAAATTTTAAATATTTAATTCATATTGTGTTTACTGTTTATTTATGTACGGTATTCCCCTGTTATAATGGACCCCACTTATAACAGAAAGCCCTAAGAAACATGGAATGTTCAAAAGTCAAAGACAACATGGTCAAAAATGACACTTATAGCAACACATGACAATGTATACAGGAGTCTAAGGTTGTTGAGCTGTGTGACTTATTCCATTCGTTCACGGACTTGTTTCCCCGCGAGCTTCTAGTAATAGCCTACACATTGTTCTGTATTATAGGAATTGACCACCTGTTATAACACTACTCCTACCAATATTTATGTCTGTCTCAGTCAGTTGTTGTTCTAGACACAATTGATACAACAGTGTTGTTTTCTTTCACCTGTGCTGACTGCTGAGTTCCTAGTTTTTATACTGTCTTCTCTGTACAGTATAATTTTTAGGAGTTTGCAGTGTCTTTAATTAAACATACTGTAGGCCAGAAGAGAAAGTGTAAAAATCGTTCTCTTTATGATAAACTGGCAATTATAGAAAATCTGGAAAAAAGAGCTTCCGTGTCTAAGCATTTGTGACCAGTACGGCATTGTGAAACAAACCATGTTGGACATTAGACAGAAGAAATGTGAAATCTGTAACTTAGCTCTTAAGTTCAATGTGGGAAAAGAAAAAAAGTGAAGTGAAACAAATGTGGATGCCTTTTGATAAAACACTAGATGCTGCTGCTGTGTACAAGTGGGTTTTTCCAACTTTTATCATCAGAATTGGCAGTGCGTGGAATAGAAATTCATTCACGTTTAGAGAGATTGGCTAAGCAATTGGGACTTAGCTAGCTCAGATTGGTTGTTTAGATTTCATAAAGATCATAGTATTTAAAACAGAAAAATTTGTGGGGAAATTCTTAGCGCTGATTCTAAATATGTAGAGCCTTTTAGAAAAGAGCTAAACAATTTAAGTAAAAAAGAGGGTTGGTTACAAGTTGAGACAAATCTATAGTTTTGATGAAACAGGACAGTTTTGGAGAGGTCCGCTTGGAAATACACAATTATAAAAAAAACTGAAAAGTCAACGCCTAGCATAAGAAAAAGCAGTGAACATGTATCAGCTTTGCTGTGTGGAAATTTTGACGGTAGCCACTTGCTTAAAACTCACATTATTGACAAAAGCAAAAAACCACGTGCAATAAAATACATAATGGACAGTGTACCAATTTATTATTATAGCTCACCTAAAGCATGGAGTACTTCAGCCATAACAGCAGATGGGGTTTCACATGAAAGCTATACCAGAAACAAGAAAATACCAAATCGAATGTTTGAAGATCCCAGAACACAAAGTAGATGCCTTGATACTGCTAGATAATGCATCAACCCACCCGGATGTTGAAACACTTGGCAGTAGAGATAAAAAGATAAAGTGCATGTTCCTGTCAGCAAACACAACAGCTGTGTTTTTCAGCCATGGGACCAAGGGACTTTGATCTACACGTCAAAGTGGATGTACAAAAAGGAATTTCTTAATGAAGTTTTAATTGATGAGCCACTTGATGGAGGAAAAGAAGGAGAGGCCAAAAACCATTGCAGCATTTAAAGTTGTAACATACAATTTATTATTTACAACTTTCCAGTGCTGTAAAAGAAATACAATCTGCATTCCTGAACATAACAATTTTGTGCACTGCTAACACTGCCAGTACACATAATTATAACTGCCAGTTGTAGGGAAAGCAAAAAAGCTGGGATATTTTCATGGAATTAACATAATTTTTGCTTGTTTATGTTTATCATAAAGAAAGTGATTGGTTAGACAGACATTTTTGAAGCCTGGTTCTCTAAATATTTGTACTGACTGTGTGTGAACACTTAACATCAGAAGGGTCATCAAATAAATCCAGTTTTATTAATGCCTCATCCGTTTGAATGAGATCTAACATCAAATGGTGGTAAAATAGTAGCCTTATTTTTATCTTCCAATGTCACTAGTGTTGTCAGCCCACGAATCATGGCATAATTGTGGCTTTGAAAAATTATTCGTTAATTTAGTGGATAAGCTTGTTGGAAAAGATGCTAATCTTGTTAATTTTGAAAGTCTTATCACCATAAAAGATGCTATTAATTCAGTATCGAAAGCTTTGGGATGTAGTGGAGCAGATGTCAGTTCGTACGTGGTATAAGGTATTGTGTTTTGAAGGTTTTGAAAATACAGAAACTTCTGTTACCAAAATGTGATCAATTCTGCTGCATTATGTTAACGGCGGATTGGCAAAATGTCAGTGATGATAATATAAAAAAGTGGATGAAAATGACAAAACAAACCCAGCTATCAAATTTTCACTGATGAAGAAATTTTATACGAGATTAATAGGCATACGGACGTGGAAGGCGAAGAGGATGGTGATGAATTAATGCCAGAAGAACATATCAGATGTAGAACTGCACTAGACTGCATGCAGACCGCGATAATGTATATTGAGCAGCAGGCAAATATATCATACATGGACATTTTGCAACTTCACAAAATTCAGTCCAACATTTTTCCAGTTTTTGGAAGGTACTTTATGGTATGTGTAGAGTATGATAAAAAAAACTGCTGATAAACAAGGGTTTGCCTTCTGTGAATGCTTCAACAAATATGTTCCTCTGCTTATATCTGAAAATGTGTGTAGCAAGTCAGAACACAAATGTAATCTAAGATACATACTATGACAAAATCATGTACATCACTCTGTGTTTTTGTTTTACATATTCAATAGTTGTTCAGTCTCAGGAAGAGGGAAAAGTCACATGGGATCATGTATGGTGTTTGCTGCATCATTATGGTGTTATTTTTGGCCAGTAACCATGTCACAACTTGAACATCAGTGATGTTTTAGCTACTGTTATTACTGTGGTGCAAAATCGCCTTCCGTAAATCTGGTGGTATTGTATGACTAACTTCACACAAGCAACATAAAATGCCAAAATAATACTCTTTATTAACTGTAGCTACTTATGGTAAAACTGTATGAAACACAATATCATGATAGTAGAAGGAAACAAAAGAAAAAGAACTTTTATATTGGATTGAACTGGGTCTTCTGTTGGATGCTTTTTTGTCTTGGCTCACTTGGGAGCTTCCATTGAGATTATGGTCCTTAGTTTGAATGTTCAACCATATACCCATGATTTGTCACCTGTTGTAAATGTACTGATGCAATTGTGGGTTGTTAGCAACTTCATTTATAACTTCCGTACCAATTTCTTTACAATGGATTTTTTTTTGCAAACAACAATTTTTGAACAAATTCTTCTTTAACTTATCTCCAAAACAATATAAAAATAGCTTCATATGAATCATATGAAATACCAACTTCTTCAGTAACTACCCCAATATAGAGTCAGTGGTTACCAGTGATGTTTTCCATAACTTGTTCCACTTTTTCGTTGGTTGTTGATAGCTTATTATTCACTGTATTTGTTGTTGATTGTGTTTTGCTGAAGAGACTTATTTTGTACTACCCTTTCTTTTTCTTTTAAAATTTGTATAAACATTTTATACTAGTTTATATGCTACATTTGTTTTTGGTGTATATTTACCAGTATTTTGGTACATAAGACCTAAATATATTATCACATGGGTTGTGTAGATAGTGATATTTAGTACAGTAGATTAAATTAAATTTCAGAGAAGGAACGTCACACGTTTGTATCAAGTTACAGATTGTAACAATAATTCACTTGTCCACCAATTATAACAAATATTAATGATCACAGAGTAGGTAAATTTACCCCTCCTTTCCAGTTAAAAAAAAAACATTGTGATAACACTCAGTAATCATTAATTACAAACTGGCTGAACTGTTCTTTTAGGTTTGTCTTTTAAAATTATCATGAAGTAAAGAATGATGATAAATAAATATGAAGTGTAAAAATTATATTTTGAACAATCTTTGTACCATGTTGTGGAATTTACTATTCATGCTAAGAGGGTGTTGAGATGTTTTGTCCTCTCTGTTTTTTATGCTTGTATTTATTTATTTATTTTTTTACTTAACAAGTAATCAGTTATACAATCAATGAACATGCTTGCCTGACAACTAATTGTGTGTCTTTGAGTTGATATGATGAATGTATAATTTCATATCATTGCCCATTAGACAATCATGTGTTTGGAAGGCTGATGATGGAGGTAAGTGCCACCAAAAGGATGACAATCAAGCCTTGATGTAACTTCTTAAAAGTGCAGCACTGTTGGGCACTGGCTGTATGCACCAATTGAATTACACCGTTAAGTAAGATGAGATTACCATTTTGAGTCCATGTTGACAACATTGTTGCCACAATTAGTATTCATTAACCTGAATGGAGCTGTCGCATTGTGTAATCATTCTGCTCTTTGTGTAACCATTGTTTAGTTGTGTCCATAAACATGTCAACAGTGTAACAATATTGATGCATAAAAATTAATTATGACTAATAACATTTGCTTTGATGCCAACGAATAATGGTTTAAACGAAGGAGCTGTAGCGAAAACTCAATGGAGAAGTGGTATAGACATCACATGTTTTATTTTTCAACAGAGGAGAAATAGCATGCAATCTGTATATACAGAAAATTAAATGAGTGTATCATTTCCTTTTTAAGTATTTTATTAAATAAATTCATGGGTGGATGTATATTACTGATCTCTGCAAACCAAATATGTAGCAGGTTTGGTTGAGTGCCTGTTTACATATTCTATTTCCATGTTTTTTTTTTCATTTAATCTCAACCAGATTTCATTTTAACTTTGTCAAATTTTGTTGCTTCCCTGCTATATACACTTTTTCCTCGAACGAGGCCTTTCGGTTTTGCAACCATTATCAAGTTCTTCCTACAACAACATTAAAATACCTACTTCCCTTATACAGGGTTCGCCAGTGAAGTGGGAAATTTTGAAAGTCCAATAGTTCGTTTTCTGCTCACGAGAGGGCGTGGAGGTTTTCGATTGTTGTTTTACATTTGTAACAACCAAGAATTAAAAATTATGATCGAAAAGACGTTACATACAGCAAGACACCCCAACACGAGCCAAGAGCAATAAATAAGGAACAGTTTAACGAAGTGTCAACTGAACGTTTGCTTCGGACAATACGAATACGCTTCACATAACTTTACAATGGGAAATAAGGTTGGCCGTGACAGACTCGACTCAACCGAGATTTACAGCCTGCAACATGCAAGATAAAAGGAAACTATGTCGGTAGCAATTTACGGAGAAACTGTGACGGACACACACTGCAAGGTTAATTTGAAGTGTACCAGCAGTAAGAAAAGGGTGTAAGTGCACAATGGTATTTACCCTGTATGAGAACTGACATCGATGCCTAAAGAATGGAATCGAACTTGTGCACAGCGGGGGAACGTCTTACTGGCGACAACTGATATTTACGACAGGGAGAAGGAGTGCCGTTTTGGAAACGACGACACGCTGCGTCAGGATAGCTAACGGAAAAGGGTCAAGGATAGTGAAACAATAACGAAATACGACACATTGTTCGCGTGAGAACAGCAGCAGGGTCCGGAGTACGCTTAGACAAAGACCTGATCGACAGCCGAGAAATTGCTCTTGTTCCAGGAAAAGAGTACGGAGGCCTTCGACGCGAACTTGTGGGGAGACAAGATACCCAATCACAACCCAGAGGACAGGTGAAGAGGACCGTCGTCATCATGGCAACGGGAACGACGAATGAGAAGTGAAGAACGATAGTCTGGCATAAGGGTAGGAGTTCTTCTGTCCTATCATGTTCGACCAGAGGCGTGTGTTCCAGAAGATTGCATTGTGGTAAACAATGCTTAATAAAAACTGTTTGCAGAGCACGCGGGAGGACAGTCTTCTTATAATTTTCGGACAGTCTTCATACATTTTCAGTCAGTTTTAATACAATTTTCGACAGTCTTCTTTTATTTTCGTCAGTCTTTCATAAATTTCTCAATCGTATACTTTAACAGTCTTCACGGAACTTAAATCTTCTAAGTCTTAATACAGTTCGGTTAACATACGGACAGCAGTTGGACATTGAAACTCTCCTACGCGGTATATAATTAAGTGACTTAAACATTTCGATATTGGCGAGTATCCGGTAATAGTGTACCTACAGCGACTAAGTCATGCAACATACGCCAGTGCTTAATAACTCTCGAGTTCTTTATCATACTCAGTTACCGCTAATTCAGAACTGAACTAACCAATCGCAGTTTCATCACTAACCGACTCGCAGAACTATTGTTAATGTTTTACCGGACAACGAAATCGCAACGTTGTACAGTGCGAAACGATACAGTATCAATTGGGACAATTATACTACGGTATCAAAGACACTATACATTAATGTACACACAAGAAATTCAACAATAGACAGTCAGATATATACACCATAGTTAATGATGAACTTACCCACACGACACATGATTTCATAGACTCTAACAGTAACAGCCGAATCAACAGAAAATACACAGAGTGCGAGTGAATCTGATCCGCGTGTGTTGAGTGTTAGTGACATCACAGCTACGCAACTTCACACATATGGACCACCAACGAGAAGGAGTTACACCGATGGAAATATCGGATAAATCACTTTACAAGTAATCTTTATGCTATTCTTATCATAAGAACTCTACTGTCCTGTCTCTTTTCAAGAAAACACCCTTGAGTATTTAAATTAAATATGATAAATATAATTAACGCTATTCATCTGAGGCAAGCAATGAACGCATTAGTATAAGATTTATTGTTTGACTATTTGTGTTTTTTCTAAATATTGGTTGTATTATATATGTATGTGTATGTTTTCCAGCAAACAACATATTGGATTCGCATTGTAATTTGATATATATACATGTGTTCTTTTTATGAATGTATTACAGGGAATCATCCATATTTATATATTGAAGTCTCTTTATTTAATGATGTTAATAAATAGGTGTTTATTTATTCAGAATATATGCGTTCATTATTGTCAAAGTTACCTCAGAACAAGAAAGTAATGTCACTTGAACGATTTATAGTAGCTTTTATTAATTTATACAATAATTAGAGTCTCAGTGCAGTAACTATGCTAACATAAAAGAACTAACGTATCACTTAGCTTCAATCAGTTGATATGAGTAACCTAATTGAGTGATTACACGATCTCATTTTACAAATTAGTATAATTACATAATTAATTAATTATTGTTGGCATAATTAATCCCCAATTAAAGTTGTATTTGGCGCCCAACGTGGGGCAAAGAGCAGGCAGTAGATAGGATAAGCGTATATATTTCATGTTAGTTGTAAGAACAAATATTATTAGTGTGAAGCTAGTTGGACTGAATGTTAACGCGGAGTAAGGCTGCAAAAATGACGACCAGTAGTTCCGATTCCATGAATTTCGATATTAATAACCAACAGGGTGTACCTGATGTCGAATGAGAGGAATCACCAACCTATTCACAAATGACCGAGGAGATGTCAGACGTCAGAGCGCGGGGACAGGAGTCCCAACAACAACCGCAGGAGGAGGTGACGTTGCGCGCATTAATGGACTTCATGAGTAAGAAATTTGATGAAACTAATGAAAAGTTCGAGGAGCAGAATAAGAAGTTCGACAAACTAGAAGAAAAGTTAGACAAGCAGAAGGAGGAAGTCACACAAATACGCGCAGAAATGCGTGAATATATAAATAATTGTGACAAGAAGATAGACGAGGTCCAGAAGCTGCAGAACGAGACCATAAGAGAGCTAAAGAACGACACAGACAAGAAATTCGAAGAGGTACGAGAAACTAGAGAATTAGATCGACAGGAACTAAAGAGTATTGCCCAAAATACTCAAACAAGCATCAAGAAGATCCACAACAGAGTAGAAACACACGTAAAAGAAAATCATAAGAAGCAGGAGGAATTGAGAGTCGAACTATTCCAAACAGTAAGACAATTACAACAGGAACAGGGAGACGTAAACAGCACGATACAGCAGAAGATCAATGAGGTAGATGGGAGACAGAAGTCGGCGGAACTAAAACTGGATGAGAGCACCAGAGAGAAAACCACTCGTATCAACGAATTAAAGTCCCAAATAGAACGACTACAGCGTCAGCTAATTGAAGGTGAGTCGGGGATAATCAGTAGGATTAACGGACACACACATGCAGAATTAAAGTACAACGGCACTGACAGGTTCCCGATGGAATTCCTGAAGGAATTGTCAGAGATCCAAGAACAATACTACAACAACGACATTAAATGGATCGGGAGACACTTGGAGATGGACGCTGGGATACGGTGGCGTGTCATACGGAATCAAATCTCCACGTACGAAGAGTTTAAAAAAGCCTTCACGTTGAAGTACTGGGGTCAAGAACGCCAGGACAATATACGCGACAATCTTGAGTACGGCAGATATGAGTGGAATGGGCCAATCACAGCCATCCAATATGTAGAAAGAATATTACTAGAAAGCCGGCAACTGTCGCCAGCATTGACCGATACGCAGCTGATCCGGAAATTAGCCCGTCATTTTGGGAAGGATTTGCAGCTCGCCGTGGTCACACGTGGTATCACAAGTATACCGAATTTTGAAGCATTAATTACGGAATTTACGAGTATCCAGTCAAGCGGAGAGAACAATCGCAGGCCGCATTATAGACCTTACAACGAGGGAAAAAACAACCCGAGAGAGAGAGAGAGAGAGAGAGGGACAGTATAACAAAAGTGAAAGTGACCGACAGCCGAGGGGTCGTTTTGACAACAAGCAATACATCAATACGGTGCAGTTTACGCCAGCAGAAGCGGGCCCCAGTAGAACGGACAATGACACCACCCCGAGGGCGAGCGGTAACGGCGACAAAAAAAAAAATAAAAAATATGTCAAACTAGAGAATAAGATAGAATTTTTAAACGACTTACTTCCGAGTGAGAATGTAAATATATTACTACCGGATTTACGAAAGGACCTGCTACAAGAGGATGACGAAATTATTAATAAACAAGTATTGAAATGTCCCGAAATTACTATCAAATTTAATAATGATATAATTGTACAAGCTTTGCTTGATACAGGATGCCTCGTCAACGGATTATCAGAGACGTGGTTTAGTAATCATAAGAAGAGTATAGGACCATATGAGACACTACCCGTAACGAATACATTTATCATAAGTGCTGTAGGAAATAAATCCAAATTAGTTAAGAGACAAATATTGTGTGACATTGAGATTGATAGTATCCGATATGAATGTGTGTTTTTGATAATACCAGAATTAGTGAAACTGTGCATACTAGGAATTAGTTTTCTACAAGAAGTTGAGTGTCGCATCGACATCGGAAACAAAGTAATTACTTTAAAAAACAACACTGATGAAGAGGAGCATATTATACCAATCATGAACATTGACGTGATAACCAGTGAAGAAGAAGAGGAAGTACTGCGATGCATCGATGAAAAGATTGGGAGCATAGACTGCATGGATGAAGGAATACTGCAACGCCTGAAGGAGATTTTGGTAAGGAACCGGAATGTTTTTAGGGAGTGCCCGGGAAGAATAGAGGGTTACACGCATGAGTTTCACATTACGGACAGGACACCTTACTTTCAACGAGGGTGGCCTGTGCCGCTTGCTTACAGAGACAAGGTGAACGAAGAGATTAACCGGATGTTACGATATGGAGTAATCGAACGTTGCGCCAGCCCGTACGTCAATCCAATCGTAACAGTAATCAAGAAGGATGGGAGGGTTCGCCTGTGCCTTGATGCAAGGAAAGTGAACAGCGTGACTGTACCCGATTACGAAGGAGTGTCCCCGGTAAATGAGATATTGGCTAGATGTGGTGATATGCAGTACTTGTCGACAGTCGATTTATCCAGTAGCTTCTGGCAAGTCCCTTTAAAACAAGAATGTAGGGATTTCACTGCGTTTATGCACGAAGGGAGATGCTACCGATTCACAGTGACACCATTTGGACTTAGCACCAGCTCTGCGGCGTTGACACGTGGATTGGATGTGGCTCTCGAGGAGGAAGTCAAGAAGAACACGATCATCTACGTGGACGACTGCTTGTGTTACTCCAACAATATACAAACACACTTAAATCATTTAGAAACATTGCTAAACAACCTCAATAAGGCAAATATCACTGTCAACCTCACCAAATCACAATTCTTTAGACGAGAAATCTCATTCCTTGGTTATCGCCTTACAACAAAAGGGATACAAGCAACCGATGACAAGGTAAAGGCAATTATGGATTTCCCAGCACCGAAGAATACAAAACAACTCAAAGGTTTCCTTGGCCTCACCAATTTTTACAATAAATTCACGAGTAAATACGCGGAAACAACGCAACCTTTACACGAACTGCTGAAAGGAGGACGAAAGTTTTCATGGACAAGAGAAGTGGACGAGTGTTTCCAGAGAGTCAAGAATTTATTTATAAACACAGTAACTCTACGGTTCCCACGGCCGAACCAAAGATACTATATTCAGTGTAACGCTAGTAATTTTGCATATGGTGGCCAGCTTTACCAGATCGATGAAGAAGGAGAAATTGGCGTGATCGCTTTTACAAGCAAAACATTTAAAGGTGCAGAACGCAATTATTTCACGACGGAGAAAGAGCTCCTAAGTATCGTTATATGTCTGGATAAGTTTCGAATGTACATACTTGGCCAGCCCCTAACGATAATCACGGACAATAAAGCATTAACATTCATGCACAAGTGCCACTTAAACAACTCGAGAATTACAAGATGGATTCTCGCCATACAAGAATACAATTTCGACATTATCCACTGTAAAGGAAAGGATAATGTAGTTGCGGACATATTGAGTAGGTACCCGGCTGACGCGGAACAACAGGAGACAAACGAGGAAACGCACGAGTATTTAATTAATCATCTAGTTATTAAAATGAATCAACAAATAGGTAAAATAATTAGAGATATCGGCAAATACCAGAATGAAGATGCCAAACTCAGAACACTTATAGATAAGATTAAGAATAACGATGTAGCTAATAAATTAAGCAAATTTTATAAAATTGTTAACAATAACTATACCGACGACAACGTGGCGAATGGAAACTATACATTCCTGACAGTGTGTCGAAGGACTTAATTGCAGAGATACACCATATGTACGGACACCTAGGCCCGAAAAGGTGTATAAAAATGTTACAGGAGCACTTCACGATTGACGGCTTGTTCAAGAAAGTGAAAGCACATATCCAGACTTGTGACTCATGTCAGAGATACAAGGACACGAACAACAGGATGCTGTTTGGTGGAACAAAGGCTATGATACCATCAGCTAGAGGTGACATCGTGAGCGTCGATTACTATGGACCTCTACCAACTGGTACAGGAGGCATCAAATACTTACTTGTCATGGTGGACAACTTCACAAAGTTTGTCAAGTTATTCACATTACGAAGAGCGACAACCACCACGACATTACGACGAATCAACGACTACTGTGCGAAGTTTGGACGACCGAAGGTCATCTTAACTGATAACGGCACGCAATTTACCGCGGAAAAATGGATTAAAGGTCTCAAGGAGCTGGATATACAACCGAGATATACGGCGATAAGGAATCCTCGCGCGAACTTAGCAGAAAGGATTAACCGCCAACTTGGAAATCTATTCAGGATCTTTGTACACGACCAGCATAGTAAGTGGTCAAGATACGTCGGATTGATTGAGACATGTATCAATGAAACATACCACGAAACAATAGAAATAACCCCCCACGAGGCGCAATTAGGAAAGAAGCCTACCCGCGCATGGGAGAAGTGGCTGGACAAAGAAGTCATCAACAGTAAATACAGTTCAAATATCAACGTATTTGTAAAAATAAAGGAAAAAAGAGAAGTATGCTAAGCGCATCAATGATAGTAAGAAAATTACTAAATTTGCTATCGGCGATAAGGTGCTGTTAAGGAGCTACCACCAATCTGATGCCGCAATGAAAAGGATCGACAAGTTTTTCGAGTTGTATACTGGACCATACAAGGTTAATCGCGTCCTTGGCGATGCAACATACGAGCTCACTGAGTGCGATAGCAGTGGCAAAGTAAGAGGGAAATTTAATGTGCGTCTGCTGAAGAAGTATTACGAAACGAAAGTACAAGTCTCACAGGAAAGCGAAAGTTGCGTCGACAGTTAGTTGGACTATAGAGGGCGTGGGCCAGCGCATAGGGTGAATGTCCCGCAAAAACCGGTCCAACTAGCTGAACGATATGATGTATAACTTATTAGCGTGTAATTTAAAGATTTTTTTTACATGAAGTTCTTAAGTCACGATGTGACAATCTAATGACATTAATTACATGTGTATAACCAATGTTAATGAAAATTTCAATAGAAAGGACACTTATGGTGCGAAAAGTTCAATCGAGTGTGCAGCAATAAATTGCTAAATACGTTATAACGAGCTTTTTATAGACACACAATGATGTAAGATTAATTAATCAAATCTGAGTGGTATAAAGCGAAATTATCTATAATCATAATGATTTTAAATGAACTGTTAATTGTTCATAAATAATGTATATAAATTTATAATCAGTATAAATGTTAGTAATACGTATTGTGAGTGATACTCAATAATAAATAATGAATGTATCAATATGTATTTACAGGTTCGTAAATTGTGTTTTAAATGTTCAAGATAGACTAAGGACATTAACTATCGTAACGATATTTAAACGATACATGAATAATTACATTTCATGTCAAAAACCATTATTTCATGTATTAGGTTATAAGCGGATGACACAGCCATCCACAGTTATTATTATTATTGTAAATAATTCCATATCTAATTAGATATGCACAATGTGTGAAAATGCGTTCATCCTTCCTCAGATGCACGGCAATAAATTCCCAGAGTTAGTTTACAACAAAATATAGGGAATATATACCCGTATACCCCAAGCAGAGGAAAGTGGGTCAATGACCGTGACCTTATCAGAGGGGACTCCCACAACAAGCACAGAGTGCAGAAATCTGATTAGAATGTTCTGCTGATCCAACATCCAATCCGATTTGGGGACTATGTAACAACCAAGAATTAAAAATTTTTAAAATTATGATCGAAAAGACGTTACATACAGCAAGACACCCCAACACGAGCCAAGAGCAATAAATAAGGAACAGTTTAACGAAGTGTCAACTGAACGTTTGCTTCGGACAATACGAATACGCTTCACATAACTTTACAATGGGAAATAAGGTTGGCCGTGACAGACTCGACTCAACCGAGATTTACAGCCTGCAACATGCAAGATAAAAGGAAACTATGTCAGTAGCAATTTACGGAGAAACTGTGACGGACACACACTGCAAGGTTAATTTGAAGTGTACCAGCAGTAAGAAAAGGGTGTAAGTGCACAATGGTATTTACCCTGTATGAGAACTGACATCGATGCCTAAAGAATGGAATCGAACTTGTGCACAGCGGGGGAACGACTTACTGGCGACAACTGATATTTACGACAGGGAGAAGGAGTGCCGTTTTGGAAACGACGACACGCTGCGTCAGGATAGCTAACGGAAAAGGGTCAAGGATAGTGAAACAATAACGAAATACGACACATTGTTCGCGTGAGAACAGCAGCAGGGTCCGGAGTACGCTTAGACAAAGACCTGATCGACAGCCGAGAAATTGCTCTTGTTCCAGGAAAAGAGTACGGAGGCCTTCGACGCGAACTTGTGGGGAGACAAGATACCCAATCACAACCCAGCATCAACCCAGAGGACAGGTGGAGAGGACCGTCGTCATCATGGCAACGGGAACAACGAATGAGAAGTGAAGAACGATAGTCTGGCATAAGGGTAGGAGTTCTTCTGTCCTATCATGTTCGACCAGAGGCGTGTGTTCCAGAAGATTGCATTGTGGTAAACGATGCTTAATAAAAACTGTTTGCAGAGCACGCGGGAGGACAGTCTTCATACATTTTCGGTCAGTTTTAATACAATTTTTGACAGTCTTCTTTTATTTTCGTCAGTCTTTCATAAATTTCTCAATCGTATACTTTAACAGTCTTCACGGAACTTAAATCTTCTAAGTCTTAATACAGTTCGGTTAACATACGGACAGCAGTTGGACATTGAAACTCTGCTACGCGGTATATAATTAAGTGACTTAAACATTTCGATATTGGCGAGTATCCGGTAATAGTGTACCTACAGCGACTAAGTCATGCAACATACGCCAGTGCTTAATAACTCTCGAGTTCTTTATCATACTCAGTTACCGCTAATTCAGAACTGAACTAACCAATCGCAGTTTCATCAATAACCGACTCGCAGAACTATTGTTAATGTTTTACCGGACAACGAAATCGTAACGTTGTACAGTGCGAAACGATACAATATCAATTGGGACAATTATACCACGGTATCAAAGACACTATACATTAATGTACACACAAGAAATTCAACAATAGACAGTCAGATATATACACCATAGTTAATGATGAACTTACCCACACGACACATGATTTCATAGACTCTAACAGTAACAGCCGAATCAACAGAAAATACACACAGCGCGAGTGAATCTGATCCGCGTGTGTTGAGTGTTAGTGACATCACAGCTACGCAACTTCACACATATGGACCACCAATGAGAAGGAGTTACACCGATGGAAATATCGGATAAATCACTTTACAAGTAATCTTTATGCTATTCTTATCATAAGAACTCTACTGTCCTGTCTCTTTTCAAGAAAACACCCTTGAGTATTTAAATTAAATATGATAAATATAATTAACGCTATTCATCTGAGGCAAGCAATGAACGCATTAGTATAAGATTTATTGTTTGACTATTTGTGTTTTTTCTAAATATTGGTTGTATTATATATGTATGTGTATGTTTTCCAGTAAACAACGTATTGGATTCGCATTGTAATTTGATATATATACATGTGTTCTTTTTATGAATGTATTTACAGGGAATCATCCATATTTATATATTGAAGTCTCTTTATTTAATGATGTTAATAAATAGGTGTTTATTTATTCAGAATATATGCGTTCATTATTGTCAAAGTTACCTCAGAACAAGAAAGTAATGTCACTTGAACGATTTATAGTAGCTTTTATTAATTTATACAATAATTAGAGTCTCAGTGCAGTAATTATGCTAACATAAAAGAACTAACGTATCACTTAGCTTCAATCAGTTGATATGAGTAACCTAATTGAGTGATTACACGATCTCATTTTACAAATTAGTATAATTACATAATTAATTAATTATTGTTGGCATAATTAATCCCCAATTAAAGTTGTACATTTAATGCCATTTGTTAAACATGGACCAGTGGTCCAGTGCACAACGTGCTTTCTGCATAAAATCGTTTTATAAGAATGGTGACTGTGTGACTTCTGTACAACGATTGTTTCGTAATCATTTCAATATTCCACGACATGGAAGAGTGCCGTCTGTTCATGAAATTATGTCATGGGTGAAAAAGTTTGAAGAAACTGGTTCCACATTAAACTTAAAACATAGAGGAGCAACAAGGTCTGTAAGAGCAGAGGAAAACATTGAAAGAGTTCGAGTAGCATTGACGCGTAGTCCACAACGTTCTGCAATGAAACATGCATCCGCACTAAACATTAGAGACACATCGTTACGACGAATTTTGCATAAAGACTTATCTTTTCATCCTTACAAAATTCAAGTAATCAGGAGTTGAAAGATGGCGATATGCTGGCTCGCAGGATTTTCAGCGAAGAAATATTACGACGTGTAAATGATGATGAAAACTTTATTCACCGCATGTTTATGTCAGATGAAGCACATTTTCATTTGAATGGATATGTAAACAAACAAAATAGTCGATATTGGAATGATGAAAACCCAGGTGAGTTGCATGAAAAGCCATTACATAGTCCGAAAGTTACGGTGTGGTGTGTAGTTTCATCATCTGGCATTATTGGGCCATATTTTTTCCAAGACGATAGAGGAAACACCACAACTTGCAATGCAGACTGCTACACACACACATGGTTGGAACATTTTTTATGCAACAGCTCCCTAGGTTTCCAGAAATTAATTTTTTCCAGCAGCATGGGGCCACAAGTCGTACTGCTCGTGCGTCCATGACTGTTTTAAGAGAACTCTTCCCGGACGGACTCATATCCAGATATGGCGACATCTCGTGGCCTGCAAGATCCCCAGATTTGTCCGCGTGCGACTTTTTTCTTTGGGGATTTCTGAAGAGCAGGGTGTACATTGATACACCGCACACCATACCGGAATTAAAAACGAATATCAGACAAGAAATTGCACGGATTCAACCTGACCTGCTTCGTCGAGTGATGGAAAATTTTCGGTCAAGATTAGAAGAATGTTTACACAGAAATGGCTCTCACTTGAGCGGCATTATTTTTAAAAAGTAAAATAATGGCATACTTTACTCAACGCAAATCTGTAAAAAAATTCTGATAATAAATGTTTCATGAAAAAAAATTGGGTACTTTTAATTTTCCCGCTTCACTGGCGGACCCTGTATATACGAGGGGGAACCCAAAAGTAACGAGAATTTTTCTCTGGCAGTTGGTAGAACGCTAGTTCCGACTTCTCCCGCTAGGTGTCTTCACTAAACACCATTTTGTATCAGTTGCCGTAGCGGCATTGTTGTGGAAACATTAGCGCGGTCAGTGTGACTATTTTTTGTAAGCGCTGTTTCACGTTTTCGGCGATTTTTAAATTAATTTAATGGCAGACATTAAATACCAACGTGCTAACATCAGGTTCTGTTTCCTGTTAGGGAAATAAGCAGCAGAAACTGTCGCAATGTTTCGGACGGCTTATGGGGAGGAAGCTTTGAGCCAGGCAAGGATTTTGGGCCGACAAGAAAGCACACGCGGAACGAATTTTGCTGCAACACGTTTCATCTTCAGATCTTCAGTCAAAATTCGTTGGCATGAACTCCAGGATATTCCAGTCATTTCCTCCAATTCATCGATTGTTCTATGAAGATCAAACATGATCGCAACATGGATTTTTTCAATGTTTTCGTCCGTTTTGGAAGTCGAGGGACGTCCCGGTCGTGGTTCGTCTTCAATTGACATTTGACCACTTTGAAAATGAGAAAGCCACTCGTAAATCCTTGCCTGGCTCAAAGCTTCCTCCCCATAAGCCGTCCGAAGCATTGCGACAGTTTCTGCTGTTGATTTCCGTAACAGGAAACAGAACCTGATGTTAGCACGTTGGTATTTAATGTCTGCCATTGACAAATCGCCGAAAATGTGATACAGCGCTAACAAAAAATAGTCACACTGACCACGCTAATGTTTCCACAACAATGCCGCTAGGGCAACTGATACAAAATGGTGTCTAGTGAAAGCACCTAGCGGGAGAAGTCGGAACTAGCGTTCTACCAACTGCCAGAGAAAAATTCTCGTTACTTTTGGGTCCCCCCTCGTATACTAACCCTCCCACGCATCACCGGTTACATTCAACCAATAGGAGGCAGTACTTACCGCCCAGTCCTTGTTAGCCCCGCCCCTTACTCATTCAACCTGACCTCGTCATATACATTATCCTCTAGAAATCTCCTACAGCTTTCTACCTTCTGAACCTATCCTGTAACCGTATTACACCTTTTATACACTACTCTTTCAAAATATAGTAAAATATATCCTCATTACTAAATTCAGTCTTTATGTTCATCAGCGCATTACTATTCTTTTTCTTTACTTTTAATATTTCTAATTCTTCATACAATTTGCGTTTACTTATGTTATTCTCTAACCTTACTATTTCGACGTTCTCTGTTGGGTCTAAAAACCTATGCCCTGTTTCATTAAAATGTCTCGCATAGAGCGAATTCGTAGTTCTGTCTCCTTCTCCTCTCGCATGCTCTCTTAATCTAATTTCGAACTTACGTACTGTTTCACCCAGGTAAACCTTATCACACTGTTTACAGTTCAACTTATAAACACCGTTTTTCTGTAATTCAGGCGTTATTTCAGTACTACTATTCTTTATATAATCAAAAACTGTCTTTGCCTTTTTTACAGCTACATCTATATTATGTTTTTCAAAGCACTTGATTATGTTCCTCGTTTGAAATCCCAGATACGTTATTGATCCTATGTATTTCTTTTCTTTCTTCTCTTCTCGCTTAGGAATGTTATTTCTTTTAACACTTTTTTAATTTGAGCTTGGTATTTGCTTGTGTAATCATATTTTATACCTTGATATGGGCCTTCTTTTATAAAGTCTTCTGTCTTGTTTATGTACCAATCTTTCTTCATTACAAAGTCTTCATTACATTAGAAAAGAAACGTATACAGACTTAATTATACCTCAGGAATCATACCATCCCGTAAGTCACAAGATGGCTGCACTAAACTCATTTTGTTATAGAGCAATAAAATACTTAGAAGACGGTTCATGTAAAACAGAAGAGTTAAAAAGAATAAAAGAAATAGCGAAAAATAATAATTATAAACCGGGGATAGTAGAGAAAATTGTAAAAAGAATATACCAAGCTCAAATTAAAAAAGTGTTAAAAGAAATAACATTCCTAAGCGAGAAGAGAAGAAAGAAAAGAAATACATAGGATCAATAACGTATCTGGGATTTCAAACGAGGAACATAATCAAGTGCTTTGAAAAACATAATATAGATGTAGCGGTAAAAAATACAAAGACAGTTTTTGATTATATAAAGAATAGTAGTACTGAAATAACGCCTGAATTACAGAAAAGCGGTGTTTATAAGTTGAACTGTAAACAGTGTGATAAGGTTTACCTGGGTGAAACAGTACGTAAGTTCGAAATTAGATTGAGAGAGCATGCGAGAGGAGAAGGAGACAGAACTACGAATTCGCTCTATGCGAGACATTTTAATGAAACAGGGCATAGGTTTTTAGACCCAACAGAGAACGTCGAAATAGTAAGGTTAGAGAATAACATAAGTAAACGCAAATTGTATGAAGAATTAGAAATATTAAAAGTAAAGAAAAAGAATAGTAATGCGCTGATGAACATAAAGACTGAATTTAGTAATGAGGATATATTTTACTATATTTTGAAAGAGTAGTGTATAAAAGGTGTAATACGGTTACAGGATAGGTTCAGAAGGTAGAAAGCTGTAGGAGATTTCTAGAGGATAATGTATATGACGAGGTCAGGTTGACTGAGTAAGGGGCGGGGCTAACAAGGACTGGACGGTAAGTACTGCCTCCTATTGGTTGAATGTAACCGGTGATGTGTGGGAGGGTTAGTATATATATATAAGGGAAGTAGGTATTTTAATGTTGTTGTAGGAAGAACTTGATAATGGTTGCGAAACCGAAAGGCCTCGGAAAAAGTGTATATAGCAGGGAAGCAACAAAATTTGACAAAGTTGTTATGAAGACTGCTAACATAGAGAAAATAACTGATAAGATTTCATTTTACTATCTAGGCTCAATTTTTTCTACCCAGTTTATTTACGTTTCACTGATCAGTCTTTAATACAAATGGGAAGTTTTTTGCATTAAGTAGCATGTGAATGCGCCTTTTTTAAACAGTTATCCATGAGATGGTAGTTGGAATATTTCAATTGGGGTTTATGATAGGTCTTTGAGTTCTGTGAGTAATCTAACAGGATGAACATATGGCAAGCTTGACAGTTTTTACAGTGAGTCTTCTCTTACAAGATAATTTGAATATCACACTACTGGTCATTTGTACAGGTGTTTTTGTTATACTGTTGAATACAATAGTACTACAGTATACTGTAGAGTTTTTGGATTGTTGACAGGACACCTCTAGGGGACTGCATGTATCAAGTTGTAATGTGTGACTGTAGAAAACTGGTTGAGTATACAACTGTGACTTATTCGGATTAGCTGTTTATTTTGTAACAAACATCTGTGAAATAAGCAAGTAACACCATTATGCTGAAACAATGTGAGTCGTGTAGACAAAGTTAATTTATCTGAGCCATTATCTTTCCAATGGTTTACAAGATGCTATTAAGTTGCTTATAAACTTCTTACAATATTCCTATCAGTTATATATAGTATTAAAGTGGTTATTATCAACTTTTACTACTATCACTTCAAATATACAGAATGATACTTGTTGCATAAGGATTATTAAAAAGCTAAGGAAAAATAAATTATGTTAAATTTTCTGTGTAAGACAATTCATACTGTATATTATTATACAGTGATTAGTGGTCATATATATGAATAATCTATAAAATTCTGAAGATATCTGTAAAAGGTGTAATTTGGGTAAACAATTCATATGAATTCATAGGGGTTTGGTGAAATACAGGGAGATATTAACTCTGTTATAAGTTATGCAGATAACAGTTCATGTGAAAGTGAAGATATAATATACATTTCTTTTTTTAATAGATACAGGTACATATTATGTAAATCTGCCACATTTATACAAATAAAAAACACAATGAGAATGGGACTCTTAGCTTTTGAGGGTGAGCCCAGGGGAAGCTTTATCCAACATCAGCTCTACCCAATGTTAATAATAATAATAATAATATAATAGTAGTAGTAGTAGTAGCAGTAGTAGTAGTAGTAGTAGTAGAACAATGTACTTCAGTTATTGAGTCAGAACTTTGTAAATATAATGTAAAACTACTGTCAAACTCTGTATTGTGAATTATTTAGGACTAATTATTTATAAAAACTAAAAAAATACAAACTAATTTGGCAGATAATGGAAACAAAACACTTCTGATTTAAGCATGAGTACTTTAAAGAAGAAAATAGTTTTTCAGATTTACAGATTTTATTTTTGATGTAAGCTGATTACTGAAGTATATATGAAGTGCAGTGAATGTAGTAATTTGTTACAAAAATATGCTTGCTGCCAAAAAATTCTATTGATTCAAGCATTGGATCAAAAGAGTTACAGCTAGTTATAAAACTTCGTAAAGACTAGAACAAACAAACACAGAATGGGGGATTACAAGTAAAAACTTGTGGCAACAGAAAAAGATGCTATTGTTACGACATTACAGAACAGTCTACGTGTTTGTCAAATGTTCTAGAAGAATCTCGCTCTAATGTTGTGGCATACGTGATTCTCGACGCATTCACTAGACTTTTCTGGAATCCACCAGCTGCGTGGACTGTGTCAAGGCCGCGATTAATTATGTCGTAGTTTAGAGATTAGGCGTAGTTTGGAATCTTCTGGTCTGTGCGCGGATGTATAAATACAAGGCGGCAGCGGCCTTAGTTTTCAGTTATAGTCCCAATATATTACAGTGCGGTATAATCGGGCTGTATCTTGTATTACAATTGTGTTTTAATATTAGTTGACATTGTATTGTGTGTTAAAATTTTGTATTTGATTTGTTGTTGAGACTGTGATGTTAATTACATACTGTTTAACTGTGAAAATTAAAGCTGGTGATTAGTGACTTAATTGGGGTCTTATATTTTGTTTTCCACTGTACCTACGACGATCAAGTAGACCGTCGTAACAGTGGTGTCAGAACTGGGATAATATGGTTAACAGTGGAAACAGTGGACACTTTGTACAAGACGAGTTTAATTCGTAATTAATCGGTAAACATGGATGCCAGTCAGATGATGGAAGCTTTACAAACACTGCTGCGGCAGACACAGGAAAAAGCAGAAAAACGACAGGATGAGAAACGCAGATAGGAGGCGGAAGAAGCAGAAAAACGACAGGAGATGGAAGAAGCAGAAAAATGACAGGATAAAAAACATAAGCAGGAGACAGAGGAACGGAAGCGTGAAACAAAAGATATCAAAGCATTAATACAGGAGCAGAAACAGATGGAAGAACACAGTACTGCAGAATTGGGTCTCCTACAAGGTGAGATTAATAAGCAAGTTACTAAAATATCGGAGGTACAAGAACCAATGACATTAAAAATATCTGAAGTAGAAAAATCTGTCTCGATTGTTGAAGAATCGATGTCTACAAAAATATCTGTCATAGAAGAATCGATGTCTACAAAAATATCTGTCATAGAAGAAACCATGTTAAATAAAATATCTGCAGTAGAAATCTCAATGGCAAACATAAGAGAGCAGTTCCTGAAGATACAACCAAAACAAACTTTTGAACAGACTGTACCAATGGTAAAGACAGAAAAAGACACAGAAAATACGTCAACAGAGAAAGTCACTTTGCCTCCAGTAGGGACAGTTCATGTCAAAGCTCCAACCTTTGACGGAAGCAGTCACTGAGCAACGTACCTCCGCCAATTTGAAGCTGCTGCATGCACAAATAATTGAACAGAGAAAGACAAGGCTGTTTCACTCATTCTTGCATTAAAAGGACCTGCAGCAGAACTACTACAGAAAGTGCCACCTGACAGCCAGAACATCTATGCCGAGTTGATAAATGCTCTAGAATTACGGTATGGTGATAAACATTTGTGAGATGTGTACTACGCTCAGTTGAGAACAAGACAACGTTCTGGGGAGAGTCTTCAAGAGTTTGAAGCGAGTATCGACAGACTGATTAGATTGGCCTATCCTGAAGCACCAGAAGATTTTCGAATAAGGTTTCCACTGCAGACATTTATTGATGGCATTGGAGATTGTGAACTTCAGCAAGTGTTACGAATGGCAAGACACTGAAATAGCTCAGAAGCTCTTGTTCATGCCCTAGAGTTTGAAGCTGCCAAGTCGACGTCCTGCTACATTAATAGGTTTGTGCCATCACATTGCAGTCAGAAGATCCCTGTATCACATTGCCGTTACGATGGGTGCAGAAAAACGATGTCGGACAAACAATTCAGAAGTTCAAGAGAGTCGCTATGATTTGAATGATGAGAAAAAGACAGAAGACCGAAGTGTTACAACTGCGGAAAACGTGGTCATCTACAGATAGACTGTTGGGAGAAGAAGATACCGTGGGAAGACAATGATAGCACCAATTGGAGAAGTAAAGTCCCAGAATAGCACACTGTTTCTACGCTACATAAGACCAGTGGAAACTTGATTGTTAATGGATTTGTGGAAGGTAAACCAACATCATTTACAGTTGACACGGACCCAACAGTGTCCATTGTCCTCCCTGACTTAGTCAGCAACCGCCAGCCTCTAATTACCTCTTGTACAATACAGACAGTGACTGGAAGCCCCGTCAAGGTGCTAGGAAAGGTAGACGTACATGTATGCCTGGGTCTCTTTAGTTTAACCACCAGATGCTCGTGGCAAACATTGTTGATGAAATAATTCTTGGCACGGACATTATGAATGCCTACGGATTCGTTGTGGACTTAAGAGAGAATGTCCTGAAGGTTGGCCAAGAGAAGATAAAGCTTTGCATGGCTAAAATGACAGGGTCTACCAACCATTCGATTAAGTGAGTGGCATTAGTCGAAGAAAAAGTCAGCAGGTCTGGTCAAGAGGAACCCTCCCTATTGCAAGCGGAAATGGAGGAAGAAGTAGCAGAGGAAATACAAATAAGTGTAACGACAAAAGAAGTGATTGGAAAGCCAAACTATGGGTGTCAAGACAAAAGTCTTGCTTGTTTCTGAGCTGATAGAAGCACCCGAGGGGAAAAAGTGGCTGAAGATGAGGTTATGCAAGAGGTTGTTGACGAGAACCAACAGACTTGGATCAGCCAGTGGTGTTTAGGTCATCAGTATTTCACGCAACGGGAGTGATTCCAGCATAACTAGTGGTTGAGCGGAAGACTCGGCATTCCTGGGAACGTGATGTTCAGATTACACGAGACTGAATTCGAAGAACTGGAGAATTATCTTTCGCAAGGACGTCCACCTAGATCGCCTGGTTGAGTATTACTTCAGACGGTTTTCCCAGTTTGGGACGAACAGGCTTAAGGAGGAGGCAGTGGTTACGACATTACAGAACAGTCTACGTGTTTGTTGAATGTTCTAAAAGAATCTCGCTCTAATGTTGTGGCATACATGATTCTCGACGCATTTCACGAGACTTCTGGAAGCCGCCAGCCGCGGGGACTGTGTCAAGGCCGCAATTAATTATGTCGTAGTTTAGAGATAAGGCGTAGTTTGGAATCTTCTGGTCTGTGCGCGGATGTATAAATACAAGGCGGCAGCGTCCTTAATTTTCAGTTATAGTCGCATTATTTTACAGTGTGGTTCGAGTTTATTGTCGGGGGGATTACTGTGTACGTTCAAGTGGTTATTAGTGAAGTGTTGCGTTTTTATAATCAGGCGGTATCTTGTAATACAATTGTGTTTTAATATTAGTTGACATTGTATTGCATGTGAACAATTTTTATTTGATTTGTTGTAGAGACTGTGTTGTGTTAATTATGAACTGTTTTAACTGTGAAAATTTAAAGCTGGTGATTAGTGACTTAATTGGTGTCTTGTATTTTGTTTTCCACTGTACTTACGATGATCAAGTAGACCATCGTAACACTATATTTTTACACACAGAAAGAATGGTGCAGTGTAATTTGCATCAGTTTTGTGCAGAGAGATGCAAGTGTTTGCAGTTGTCCGTGTAAATTGTGTACAAAGTGAAGTGACTTTCTGAATATAGTAATAGCTATGTATTCATTAGATGAAGGATAGGTGTTGCTGCTAGAAATGAAGACAGTGATCAGAAAATGAGACAGTGGGTGCACTAAATCAGTAAAGAAAGCCTGTCATATGGAGAATATCATACACTGATGCCTCAGTTGATGGAATATGAAAATTGATTTAACGTTTATCTCCAGACAACAGAACTGCTCTAGAAACACAATCTTGTGTAACTTGGCAAATGATAGCAAACCATACAGCGAGTGGTATTTCATATTTTGCAGCAGTTCTGCTACCACTGACAACATCCAAGATTATTCCCCTTAATTTATTCCTAGAACTCAATATAGTTTTTAAGTCCCCTTTAATCTACTGCTCCTGTTTCAGTAGCATTTATAACAAATTTATTGAAGTCATGAAGGTGTGGACCCCCCCCCCCCCCCCAGTATTCTTGAAATTAAAATATTTTAGGCTAAGAAATTGATATTCTGTTAAAAACAATTCTTAGAGTATTCTAATAGTCATTCTGTCTTGTAAATCAAATAAAATTATGGTCGGTAAGAGGCTCACAGGTAAAATTATTGGTTGTTCTGTGGGAAACATATAACAACATATTGTATGAATTTTAAAATTAAGTGTCACATTCCCTGCATTTTTGTTTGTTTGTTTTTTAAAATAATCTTCTATTTTAGCTATAAATAAATAAGTAGATGATTGTCTAGTTTTGTACATTAACAAACTTTTAAGACTTGAAAGACTTCTCACGATCACACTGCAGTAATTTCATACACAATTTAATGTGACAAATTTATTAATGGAGAGGATAAGATTATGTACACTAGGAAGCAAGATTGACATTGAGTTGTCACATGGCCCCTTCTCTACCGCACCATTCACTTACAGCAGGTAAAAAGTGGAAGGAAGGTAGCTGACTTTCAGGAAAAATGTGTTACGAGCTGCAAGCACTGCAGCTTCATGCTGTCTTATGGCAAGTAAAAATCTTTCTACCTATCGTCAAACAACTGTGCAGTAGAGACTTGGTTAGAGATCAGGGCGAATAGATGTTTAGCATTTATGTAAAAGTTGGATATTCCACTTAGCAAATTATGATGATAATAATTGTATATAATAATAACAACAATAATAATAATTTAATAAATTTTTATAAATTTCCTAATAATGGGTATACACTGAACCTTGACTTAAATATGTGCCACTACCAATTAGTGAGTTAATGTTTATAAATATAGTAAATATATTCATCATTTAAGATAAATATTATTGTTGTTATGGTTATTGACACATTGCTAAATTTTATTATGTTACAGTGCACAAGTACTTAATATGCTAAGCAAACAGAAGTGGGAAGGTATTGATTTTTCTAGTCTCCATGAAGTCTGGCTGTGGTTGTTCAACTTTTACCTATATCCAGTTAACTACCTTGGTGTCCTTATTTATTTATTAACTTATTGAATCAACTATACTCTAAATTACCCCCCTCTCTCTCACACACACACACGCACACGCACAAAATTTTATTTAACTTTGTTGTATTATTTTCTGTGTTATATAGTATGCATTTGTCAGTTTGAAAAAATTGTGTGAAGAAGTGTTTCTCTAACAAAGTACAATTTAATTTATTACTGTTAAAAGTCAAAGCCATTTATATTATAATTATTATACACAAAAATTCACATTTACATTATAATTATTATACACAAAAGTCGTATGCTGTTAAGTAAAATTAACTGTAAACATTACTTGTGTTATAACAATAAATTTTATGTTTTCTTTGAATTTTGTGGATTTAGATGAATTCATCCAAAAGATTGTCATAGTATTTATAGAGCACATCATGTTAGTATTTATAATTATATTTTTTCTTTATGACCATCTTTCTAATGCTTGCATTTCTTTTTAACAAAAGTTCCATTGCGTGTGTTCTTTGTGCAAATCTAAATTGGCGTGTTCTATAAAAAATTGAAACATGAAAGTAATGTTAATATAGATAATGCTTGGGTTACAATAGTCTTGAACGTGAAACAAAATTGACACCAGGCACTGTTAAACAGTCTCAGACTTGAACATCTGAACAATTAATCTATTGTTCTTTGTAAATATAGTAAGCTACAACAAATGCTGCTGTCCTTTAAGTGTAATAAAAGAATTACAATAACTGTTCATTATTTCATGATTCTTTTGTAACAGTGTGACAAGAACTGATCAAAAACCACCTACCTTTGACATTCCAACTCTTACCTGCATCCAGAAACCCCAGAGTCCGTTAGGCAAGGATTAAAATGACGCAAACAGACTGAGGTAGCGTTTAATAAATTACACTAACACGTGGTCTTTGTAAATTGAACTTATTATTTTATTTGGAATTAAAACATTAATGGGGTTGGCCCATATCTGGTGATTCATAGACCACATTAATGAACATACATAATGAATAATAGAGAGAAACATTTACTTATTTTTTAATAAGGCTCACCAGTACTTCATATTCACACTCGCTTTCATTCTTTAAAACCCCCCTATTACTTTTAAAATATCATTATTGGTGTTATTTCGTAGTTGCCTAGGTCTTTTGTACTTATCTTGATGAGTTATCCAAAGTGAGGCGCCATTTCTCGTTCCACTAATTTCTGCTGCACTCGATAATTGTCCAAAACTGTTTAATTTACTCGTCACTTGTTGTCGACACTGGGTACTGATTTTACTGTAGTATTTGATCACATTTTTACTGGTTTAAAGTTCCAAATCTGATTTGTCCGCGGACTTGAATTATATGGAACCGGCCGGTTTTAAGTGTTGAGCGGAACAGGAGATGGCGACTGACGAACGTTGATCAAGTATGCCCGGCCGGTTTTAGATGTTAGTCGAAACAGAATGAATTTGGTTTCCGTGCAGCCAATATATTTGTGGTACTCCTTCCACGTTGGCGATGTCATATCGTATGCCTCTGGACGTTATAGAACTGTTTTTTCTTATGTTCCAGAGGTATAAAAGGTTGATTTGACGTCATTGTGGTTGTGACGTCAGTCGATAATTGCGATGTTAAGGACACTTTTGGGTGCGATCGGCTCCACTCTGGCTAGACACAGCTAAAAATAACACTCGACTAATTTGTTTACCAGTCACACCCAAATTCCTTATAGTTTTTTCTGCCACTGTTTCACATGGATTACAGAATAAAATGATTTTATTCCTAATTTTGATCTGATTAAAACTCTGAACCCCGGTTAACACCTGTGACCCGGTATGTACCGTCACAAACTGTAAGATAAAAAGTTATTTAAGATATGAAATAGATACGGAATTCTGTTGCTGTTGAACATTTTTAAATAAATTCACTTTATTATTATAGTATTATATTATTGTTAACTCACTATGTATTTCATTTTATTTAAGTAATCATGCATGCTTGAAGGTCAATTTGAACCCTGAAAATGAACCAAACTATTCTTAAATAATGAACTTGACAACAGCTAGCAATTTTAATTCATTATATGCCAAATTCTTAAATGACTTGCAACTAATTTTCTTTTAGAAACAATTTTGTGTACTAAACATTTATAAGCTACAGGCATATAAACAGTTCCAATTCAGAATTTGAACACCAACCCTCCTCTCTTAGAAATTACCAGTTAATTGTTAAATTTGTAGATATGTCCAATTTACAATTTCTGATTAAGGATGGACCATGTGCTAGTTTTGTAATGTTCACAAAGTATAAGAATTGGTTAGTATAGGTATTGGTTATCATTCTGAATGAATGTTTTTGACATGTCATTGAGAGAAAATTTATGATCGGTTATGGTAAAAGAAATGATAAGGATAATTTGAAGAATTCATTGTCGTTGGGCATACTGAGAAGACATGGAATTCATTCATACAGAGGGGAAGTTTAAAAATATATTCATGAGTGGAATGTGTCCACATTGTAGTCAAACAAGAATATGTTTACACCACTTTGTTTAGGATAAAGTAATGATCCTAAAATAATAGTGGGCATGAAAGTCAGTCTTTCATGTAATAGTGGAAACATTTCTATTGAGAATAGCTCATATTGTTTGACAGATGTGAAGTATTTGTAAAAATTAAGTGTTGTGTTAGCACATGCAAAATTTAAATGAGACATAACTTCAGATACAATGCGATATAGACCTGATAATAGAAATTGAACACTTAGCTTGAGATGCGGATGGACAAACACCTCATTTTGAGGCTAACAAAATATTCAGTTATTTCCCACATCCACACAACAGTCTTGTGCACTTTTTCATAGTGTGAACATCGCCTACAACAAGGCTGGTTAGAACAATGGAAGCATGTATGTGACAAGAGAGAGGTAGTGAGACAGTGAACTGTTATCGCGTTATCTCTCCTCACTCCTCTCTAGACAACTTAAGTGGGGGTAATTCATTCGTTGGGTCTGCGCAGCTCAGCAACCAAGAAAGAATGGCACATTTGTAATGGCTAACACCCATGTAATTTTAAGTTTGTTGACAGCTTAAAATTGTCTGAAATAAGTCACCCAGTAAGTGTGCCTATTAAATGTTGGGACTTTGGCATGAATGGGCTCCATTACCCCACTACAGTTAATTCTGGTTTTTCATTAATTTTATTTTCTGCACTACCTTTTTTTCACCTTTATAATTGGTATGACGTCTTCAACTACTTGTTTTTGTATATACATTGTGTGTGTGTGTGTGTGTGTGTGTGTGTGTGTGTGTGTGTGTGTGTGTGTGTGTGTGTGTGTGTGTGTGTGTGTGTGTGTGTGTGTGTGTGTGTGTGTGTGTGTGTGTGTGTGTGTGTGTGTGTGTGTGTGTGTGTGTGTTTAAATTTGGAGAATAGTGTTATTTTGGAGTTGATGTTTGGGTTTTGCATTTCAGCTTTCTTTTTTTTCAGAACTATGCCTTCCGACAGTATGGATGATATTGAGTTGAAAAATATTCAGCTACAATTTCCTTGCCCCAGAACATTAAGTAAGGATGACCCAAGTGTTGAAGAGGTCAGAGTGATGACAAATAAAGGTAGTATCTTAGTGGCTGTACAGGGAAATCGGAAGAAACCTGCAATCTTAACTTATCATGACCTAGGATTGAATTGTAAGTTTCTACACTAAATCTTTAAAACTTTTCTCTTTGCATGTAGTGTTTGTGCATAGTTTTTATTTGTAAAAATATTTATTTAGGACCATGTCAGTTAAAAAATTAACATGGATTATGTACTTGAATTAATTTTGTTTGTTACTTATTAAATCTACAGAATATTTAGTGATTTGGTGTATAACGATTACAGATGTGGCAAGTTTTCAAGCATTTTTCAATTATAATGAGATGCGTACATTGTTAGAAAACTTCAGTGTTTATCATGTAAATGCTCCAGGTCAGGAAGAAGGTGCTTCATCTTTACCTGAAGAGTAAGTAATATGTAATTGCATTAAAATGTCTAGTTTATGTCGATTATTCTAAAATTGGTCACGTATTTTGTAGTATTTTTATATTATTTTAGTATTATACTCACTGTAAACTACTTAGCAGCAGTGTTACGATTACAGTTTTCAATATTTCTCTTCAGCAGTGTAGATCATCGTAAATTTTGTATCAAAATGTATTAAAACGTGTAATGAATAAAAGGGCTGCCTGTAATAACCAATAACATTCAGAATAATAATAGAGTTATTGATATACTCGTGAGGGTTTCAAATAAATGTAATTTCATGTGAATGCCCATTTGAGTGATGCTGTGAGCAACTATAATTGAACACTTATTTATAAACAAGTTTTAACGAAATCAGCTTTATATGGTTGATAAGTCTGTTTAATGTTGAGGTCTGCAAGTTCCATAAGTAAGAGATGAAAGACTCTGAATTTCATATGAGTGGAATATGCACTGCACTTATTAACTAACATAGCCTGTCTGGTACACCTCATTATATCATGGAAGAAATGTGTATGATTTTCAGTTTTCATTATACGTGATATGGTTTCTCTTGGAAAATAGACTTAATGGTAGCAAGATAAAAATTCATTTTGCAAACATGGTTCAAGATGTCCCAAAAATAAATATATTTTAAAATCTATTTCTCCAAATTATACATTTACATATCTAAAGATCTACATGTAATTTTGACTATGTTTAGTTACTGCATACCTTTTTAGATTGAACCTCAGTGATGCTAATGTCCATAGATGATGCACAGATATTATTATGAACATGTTTGTTGCTGGTCTGTTAATCGAGGTTATTAATACTAGAAAACAAGGCATTTTTAAGGTTCTTTGAAAATTTATAATTCATTTATTCATTATTCAATGATAATGTTCTAAACATCAGAATAATGAACAGAGTTTCCCCGTTGACACTGTGTGACACATGTACACATATGAGTAATACATAAATGAACTTAAGGTTTTTTTTTTCAAATGAAAAATACTTAATGATTTTACTGTCATGAAAATAAGCAAAATTCATCAGTGATTATTCTAACAATAGTTTGCCAATGTTTGATATGTGTCAGATTACATGACCTATAAATACAAACACCATATAATGCAGAATGATATCAATTGTTCACACTGATTATACCAAACTAAAATGTCTGTTAGCCAATAGAATGTATAACGTTATAGTTAAAATTTCAAAAGAATCGAACAAAATCATTTTGGCCATGTATAGCCACGAATAGATTTTATGCAAGTTTGTGTTTGACAGCCCTTGCTAGACATGGGCATGGCATCAAAAGTGTTAACCTATATAGAAATATATATATATATTGTAACAATCAGAATAGTGTTGTGACGTTTTACCTGTGAGTCTTAAAGGCCCACGTTGGATGTGTCAATCTATAACAAACAGATTAGTTACGGGTGTATTTTACGAACTGCGGATAACGAAATAAGTTACCCTTCAAAACTTGGTTGTACTCGTTAATCGGTTCGTAAATGTCCTTATGTTGTGACTATTAATTATATTAGTTATTTTGTTGTCGTTTCCTGTGTTGTCGTTCAGTATTCGTTGATTAGCAACGATTGTATAGGAACGAGAATTTAGTGTGTCACCGTCCGTTTGAAATCGGCGCGTGAATAATATTTGTTTAGTAATGGTCAAATAGATCGTGTAAGCAGCCCACTGGATCTACTTTCGTGTCTGGATGTCCTTGCGCCTTCCTCAAATTTTCTCTTCTGGTTCCTGTAATTAATAGTCTTTATAATTACTTTATTGGAATAAAATAGGACTGGTACGATTGACAAATTATATCTTTTATTCGTAATTTCTTTGGAACATTGGTCAAAATTACCGTTTCATTATTCGAGGATTTACAATTGGATGAGTTCATCCGCCATAACAAATAGTCCGTAATAACAAAGACAATTCACAATATATATATTTTATGTTTCTCAGGTAATGGGTACTTGGAGTTGCTAGGAAAGATAGGAAATATGCTTCTACTTAAAAATACAATGCATTACAAAATATATTTACTTCTTATCGACTAATAAAATGTATATAATAATGTTTTCCAAAGTTGTTCGCTTACAGTTTGCAACAGTGCCTTCAGTAACACCACATGGCGGACCATTGAGTTCTCACCTCAGAAAAATACTTTCTTTAAATTCCAATTAAAGTGTTTTAAATAAAGTCTTAGTTATAGTAGTTTATAATAATAGTTGGTATATAGCCTCCTTTATCTGGAACAGCTGTTTTTAGTGGAAATTGTGTTGTGATGTTATGTAGTATTCTGCTGGAATTAACCAAAATTTCTCACCGTTGCCTTGTATATACGGGATGGACGCTTTTGAGTGGTATCTATTTTCTCAGATTCTCGTTAGTGTGTTGGTTTTTCTTGGTTCTGGTGTCGTGTCATGTGTTGTCGATCTTTTCGGTATTACTTTTATCGGAATCGCCTCTCCTGGAGTAAGTTTTCACTCTTTTAATATTAATTTTTTACTGCCAGCAATATGCTGTTGAAGTTTTCAGTTTTATATCTAACAATCAAACTGTCTCTCTAAAAATATTTAAATCTCGTTGGTGACCTAGCTTTTGGTGTTTTTGATTGGTCTAGAGCCTTGACCCCACGTCACGTGACTAAGTTATTTTTGAAAATTGGCGTTTTTAATTTTGTCACCTCAGATTACGTTTTATTTATTTTGATTTACATTTATTTTTAATTAGTACCATTTTATTGTTCATTAAAATTAAATAGTTTTGATACTAATCTCGCCCCATTTTGGCCTCTTATCTACTGTTTTGGCAGGTTTATACTTTTGTGTTTTGAGGCATTGACCTAATCTTGTTTGACATTTTTGTTGTATGTCTTACAGATCTAATATCTTCTAATATTGTTATTCTTACTACCAAATATAATTCTGAGTATTCCTACTTTACATACAATATCATTAATTAAAATATCTACACCTATTTTTCTGACAATAACAATAATACTGAAGCCATGTCAGCTTAGTGGCTTACTAAACACTTTATAATTATGTTCATTATCTATATTATGATAGCAATGGATGGTTTATACATCTCCCTCCATTAACATCTTTATATTTTATCAAAACCAAGCTTTTGTTTTTAGTTTTATTTAATTTAGTAGTGTTTATGTAACTATTTCAATGTTGCTTGGGTCTGGCTCAATTCCTTAGGCCTACATGTCTAACAGATAGTTATTTCTGTACAATATCCTTTTTATAATATTAGATCTTTCCCAATTACCTGATTAACATTTTGAACAGTTTATGAACATTCTGTTCACTAAATAACTAACATTTTTTTTAACAAAACTTTTTATAACATATAAACTAATGGTGCACACAGGCTCCCATATTAACTATTTCTAATATAACTGAACATGGGTGTTTATTACCCTAACTCTTTTATATGTCACTATATCTTATTATTTAAATTATAGCATAGGCCAATAACTGTGCATTATTTAAAAATGAATAAGTGTTCAATCCTTATGAATAAATAATTATACATAACATAGTACATTGGAGTTTACCAAAACACTTAATAAAAAAAACACTGTCACTATATTTTGGTTCTTATTTCCATATATGTGGTTCATAAGACCTTTATCACTTTAATGATAACCCCCACTGGCTTTCACTTCCCCACTGGTTTATATTATGATCTTTTGATCATCATTTAATTATTTTGGGCTCTCACTATTTTCACTTGTTTGAACTCGTAGATTTACACTGGTTTCTTAAATTATTACATATTTTGTTATTATTTACTCTACTGCATTGCATTCTTAATTTTATATTATCTTTATTGGGTACTCCTATCAATTGTATTGTTTATTAAAAGAATGGGATTAGTTTACTCATTAGATTGGGTCAATTTGTCATGTTTTTTGGTACAAACTTCTGTTTCTCAGTTCTAAATCTGGTTCTTTGCCTCTTCTCATTTCTTCTATTCAATGTTGATTTTTCTTGTGATATTCATAGTCGCCCGTTTCATTTTTCTTTTATTATCAGTCCATTTGTAGTTCGTGTTATTGTTCATATAGTTCATATTGTTCGTGTTAATGTTCATGCCCCTCACCTACCATAACTATTGGGTTTTGTCACGTTATTAGAAATTTTTCTTTGTTTGTTCTTTTCTGAATTTCCTTTTATAACTACTGTTTCTTATATAATATTAATATAATCTTCTTTGGTTACTTTTGTTGGATGTTGGAATTGATAATTTAATGTTAGTTACATACTTTTTAATAAGTTTTTTTTCTTTCATGGCTTGTGCTAGTACTTGTTATTTATATCTTATCGTTATAATACATCTTATACATATGTGATGAGATGTACCATCACATATTGCCCTGTCACTAAAACTGATTATTTCGGAAGATGTCTTTCAGATACTGGAGAAATAATCATTACTTTTTTTCAGTTTATTTATTCGAGCTCTTTTTATTTTATTCCTTATATAGATTCACATATATTATATTTTTCCTTCTGTTTACACAATTTTCTTCCTTCTTTGTTTCATCCCTTGAATAATAAAATTTACCTACTTATGTGAGTTGGTACAGTTCGGGTAGGCACTTTTTGGCTCTAATTCACCGCTGTCCAAAGCTTCACCTTATGAGTTCAGAGGAACGTATCGTCTGCTCATGATCATGGTTGCTGGAAATCATCTACAGTCAACTCATTTAAATTAAAGTCTCTAAAAAATAGTCTTAATTATGACTAAAAAATCATTCTGGGATTACTTGTGCTGGTTTCATCTCAGTTATTTGAACATTAATCATGTTTACTATTCACTTTCTTCTTTCATATTATTTTAGCTCTCTGTTCTTTCATTTTAGTGATGGGTGGTATATATCTTCCTTTTTAGTTATATGTATAAGATTTTTATTTTATTTCATTTATTTATTTATTTTCATATTCTGTACTAGTTAATATTAACGTAATAATCTTGTTATCACTGATTTAGTAGTATCGTTTCATAGATGATTGATTATATGTGCCTTTCTTCTTTAAAGTATGGGGATCTACAATCTCATAAGTGTTGTTACCGTTAACTCTGTTTACAGTATATGGTCCAGTGTACAATAACAACAGTTTCTTTGCAATGCCCTCCATTGTGCTAGGCAATTCCCGGTTCTTTAGCAGTATTTTGTCTCCTACTATGTAACGTTCTGGCTTCGGTTGTAGTTGCTGATATTTCCTTCTCGCCTTCTCAGTCCGTTCTAATATTTTTTCATAGAATTTTACATTGTCAAATTGGTATTCACTTTCGTTAGGGAACTGAATTAGTTCTGTGATCTCTCTGGGCGGTGGTCTCTGAAACATTGCAGTATACGGAGTAGTTTCAATAAATTGATGGTATGATAAATTCAAGAAGTCTTCAGCAGCTGGCAAATACTCTGCCCACTTTCTCTGTTGGTCGAAACAATACGTTCTTAGGATCCTTCCTACTTCCCTTAAAACTCGTTCGGCCGGGTTACTGCTCGGGTGGTATACAGATGTCTTGTATGTTCTGATTACATCCTCCCGTAGTGTCTCTTTCCATCTGTTACCCTTAAACTGCGTCCCATGGTCGGTAATAATGGACTTAGGTGCTCCTACCTCATTTACATAGTGCTGGAGAATAATGGTCAAAATCTTTTGCGTTGTTGCCCGGTTGATTGGGTACAGTTTTGTGTATCTAGTATAATGGTCAAACAATATTACAAAATATTTATATTGGTGCCTCCCGCCACTTCGCGGGAATGGGCCGCAAATATCCACGAATACCTTCTCTAATCTGCTTGCTGATGTTATGGGCATCATGGTACCTTCTTTCTTGTCATTATTTATCTTTACGAGTTGGCATATGTGACAGTGTTTAATTTGGTTTCGTACTTTTCTATTGGCGTCTTTGATATATATATGCTCCTGGAGCGCCTTTACAACTTTTAATGCTCCCATGTGGCCATACCTGATGTGGTAATCAATGATGAGGTCTTTCTCCATATTACGTGGTATCACAATTTTCCATTTATTAAATTCGTATTGGGTCCTGATAAATAAGATTTGCTGGTATGTGCAGTAAAATGGTGTTATGCGGTCATCTTGTTTGGCAAGTCTGTCAAGGATTTTACTCAATTTGGTGTCCTGCTTCTGTCGTTGTTCTAGTTCTTTTATGATGTAAGCCAGGTCTGATCTACTGCTAATGATGTTGTACAGTTTAATTATAGTTTCTTTTTCGCCCTCGAACGTTTGATCCCTGATATTAATTCTTGATAACGTGTCTGCAGCAACGTTCTTCTTCCCAGGAATATATTCCCAATTTAGGTTGTATTCCTGAAGTATCAAGCTCCATCTGGTTAACCTTCCATGGTTCAACTTGCAATTTTTCAGGAATGATATTGATTTATGATCAGTTCTGATGGTAGTCCTATATCCTAATATGTACGTTCTGAATTTGCCACAGCCGAATACAACGCTTAGAAGCTCTTTCTCTGTGACATTATAGTTCTTTTCACAGCTATTCAGAACTCGACTGGCAAAACTGATTACTTGGTGGCTTCCTTCATCGTCTTCCTGATAGAGAACGGTTCCCAAACTGACATCACTGGCATCGCAGTTCATAAAAAATTGTTTGTTGAAATTTGGATGGTGTAAAATCACTGATTCCAGAAACTTATCTTTGATTAGTTTAAGCGTGGTATCTTGCTCTTCTCCCCACGTCCACTTGTCTTTTGACGATAACTGTCTTGCGAATTTTGCTGTTAATTCCGAATAATTACCTTGGAATTTTCGGTAGTAATTACACAATCCTAGGAATGATTGAAGTTGCTTTCGATTCCTTGGTGTTGGGAATTTCTGGATGGATTCGACTTTCTCTTCGGAAGGAGTGATCCCTTTCTCTGACAAGTTAAACCCTAGAAACTGTACCTCCCTTGCTATCAATTTTGATTTCCCCAACTTCAGTGTAATGTGGTTTTCTGACAGCCTTTCCAGTATCTGCTCTACTCGTTGACAATGGTCATCCCAATCGGTAGAAGTGATTAAAATGTCGTCTACATATACGGTTGTATATGGCAGAGTGTCCTGTCCAAGGATTTGGTCCATTATTTTCACAAACACGGCCACTGAATTTACCAGTCCAAACGGTAATCGTTTAAACTGATAATTACGGCCTTCGAATATAAACGCCATGTATTTGCGGCTCTCTGGGTGGAGTTCAACCTGCCAATACCCACAGACAGTGTCCCAAGTGCAGATATACTTAATCCCATAGAACTTTTTTATTATTTCCTCGATCTCCCCTGGGGATGTTCGGTCGTTCACTATTACCTTGTTGATTTCCCTTGCGTCCAAACAGATTCTTACTTTGCCACCTTTCTTCGGAACGGCGAGGATAGGGCTTGTATAAGGGGAGCAACTTGGTTCTATGATATCTTCGCTTATTAACTGATTGATTTCCGCCCTCACAGCTTCCTTTTGTGAGTAGGCGATCGGGTATGACTTTCTATTAAAGTTCACTGGTTCACGAAACTCTATTTTGCACTGGTAGTTTCTCACCTTGCCAGGAGTATCCGAAAACACGTGGCGATACCTGTTGTACACATTAATCAGTTTTTCCTTTTGCACATCAGATATATCACATTTGAAAGTACGAATTTCGTTAATCTTGTCACGCCATTATTGTTCATTGTCCAACTCGTAAAGGATTTCATTGTCTTGTAACTGCCCTAGCTGTTCTACGCTTCCCTGTATATGATACGTTATTCGGTTTGATGTTGTTCTATCACTGTCCACTAAATTAGCCGTCCATTCTCTGTGTTCCATTTTTAGAAATAATTTTGATTTATTCATGTCAATGATAGCGGAATACTTTTTCAACATGTCACACCCGATTAGTATTTTAAATGGCAAGCCACTGGCCACTAAGAAATTCATTGTAACTGTTTCATTATTGCTGGTCAGTTCTAGACTTACTTGTTTTCGGACTGTTCTATTCTGGCATCCCGTCACCCCAATTAACACAATGTTGTTGATCGGTAGAGTAAGTACGTTTTTCTTCCCTTCTTCAATTATCTTATTTAATTCTACTACGTCGATCAATGACACGTTAGCTCCAGTGTCGATCATAATTGTTGTTTGTACACTGTTGATTCCTGCAGTTATGTATATAATTTCATTATTATTTTTATTCAGATTCCCTTCTTCTTCTTCTTCCAACAATTCTTCTCTTAAATTTTTCAGGTAGTTATTATGAATTATTGTAATATGATTTTTATTATTTTTAACGTGACTGTTGACGCTGTTAAACCCAATAGTGTGGTTCAGTGAGGGTCCCGATGGTGTTTTCACTGCCGTGTAGAGTTTAAAGGCGGCTCGGATCCTTCATCTCCTCTGCCGTTTTGGTTCGCTTGGACATTTTCGTTGCTCGTCGATCTGGGTTGGGGTCGTTGGTGATCCTCCTCATAATTCACTCGTCGGTAGTCCTCTTGACTTCGACTCCTGCCTCTGTTAGTTCGATTATTGTCATGGTTACCTTGGTTCCAGTCGTCATCCCGACTAAAGCTTCGATGCCCGCGATAGTATGATCTACCATTGCCACTGTTATCTGCCCATATATGATTGACCCTTCGATAATTTTGATTTTGATCGTTCGGGTTGCGGTTGTTATTATTATTATGGTTAAAATTCCGGTTGTTGTTGTACTGGTTCGGTTGATTTGTATTATATGGGCGGTTATACTGGTTATTCGGGATGTTTTGCCTGTTGCCATAGTTATTCCCATTGTTCCTTGGGCCGTTATTGTAGTTTGGCCGTTGGTATGCCCCATGGTTATTATTATGAGTGTTATTATTACTTGGCCTGTTGTTATAGTTTGTTTGGCTGTACATTCCGTTATTATTATGATTATTACCATTGTTATTATTGTTTCTGTTCTCGTAATCCGGAATGTTCCTGCTCCTGGATTGGTCGTTCCTCTGACGGCTTCTTCTCAAGTACTCCTCGCGTTCACGCTCTTCTAATAATGTTGTCATTGCCTGTATTGTCTTTATTTGTCCTCCCGAACGTGCTGTAGATATCCCGCTGTCGTAATGGTATGCCAATCTGGCGACAAATATTTCTTCCGTGATATTCGGCTCAAGGTGTTTTGCCACACACACTTTTCCAAGGAAGTATGTGGTCGGTGTGTTACCCCTGTTAGGATCGTACCTTCCATAGCTGATGCTTTCCCTTACCATGTTTTGCGTGGCATCTGACCAGTATCTCTTTTTAAATGCCTCCATAAACTCTTCATAGTTTCGCAAATCGTGCCTGGTGGCTATCCACCAGTTATCATTTGTTTCTTTAAAATGCTCGTCCAGGTAGCTCCGGATTACTGACCGTCTGTTCTCTCCGGTTCTTGTCAATTGCTCGCTGACTCGTTGCAAAAATTCTATCGGGTTTCCTCTAAAAGACTTAAAATTGATAGTCTCCCGATTTTCCATGGGTTGGGCATATGCTACTGTAGTTGGTCGATTATCAACTGATCGTTGAAGGTTTTCGATCCTTTCATGGTTGCGATGTCCCTGTACCTGGACTTCGTTGACGACTGCACTGATATTTCGGTACTGATTTCTGAAGTCTGTCTGTAGTTGTTCTACTTGAGTTCGGTTTTCGTCTCCTACCTGGTCTATTCTGGCCTCTAGTTCGGCCCTATTCAGTGTAACAACTGCATTGATTCCTTCCAGCCTTCTATTTGTCTCAGCTATCTCCTGTCTTCTTTCATCGTCGTTTTTGTCTATTTTTTGATTAATGGTTTTACTGGCTTCCTCGATTTTCTTGTTGACTGTTTGTCCTATTTCTTCATTCTGTCTGTTGATAGTGTCCCTCACTTCCTTGTTAGTATGTTCAATCCTTTCATTGATTTGTCTGAAAGTGTTCTCATTGATTTCCTTCAACTCCTCCTTCAATTGTCTATTATTTTCTTCCAAGCGTTTAAAATTTTCGCTATTTTCTTCCTTATTTTTGTCCATTTGTTTCATCAAATTTTCGCTGATTTCTTCTTTATTTTTATCCATTCGTTTCATTAAATCTTCGCTGATTTCTTCTTTATTTTTGTCTAATTTTTCGTCCATCTTGTCAGATTTTTCCGTCATACGTTCATCATTTGTTCCATGAATTTATTCCAATCTGGTCCTCCACTGGCTTCTTCTTTTCCCGTCATTTCTATTTCTTCCACTGAAGTTACCTCCTTCTCTTCCACGTTGATCTCTTCTTCGGCCTCCGCCGCGCGTTTCTTCGACGTAGCTCTTCTGTGCATTTTCCTTATCTTCTAACAACTGCCGGCTGAAAATAAGTGACGTGTAATACAGTTATTAAAATACAAATTTATTATTCTTTCTTCTTGTTTCAGCCCGAAACGTTGGTGCGCCAATCTATAACAAACTTATCTTGTGCGTGACAGTTTATCTGTGAGTCTTAAAGGCCCACGTTGGATGAGTCAATCTATAACAAACAGAATAGTTACGGGTGTATTTTACGAACTGCGGATAACGAAATAAGTTACCCTTCAAAACTTGGTTGTACTCGTTAATCGGTTCGTAAATGTCCTTATGTTGTGACTATTAATTATATTAGTTATTTTGTTGTCGTTTCCTGTGTTGTCGTTCAGTATTCGTTGATTAGCAACGATTGTATAGGAACGAGAATTTAGTGTGTCACCGTCCGTTTGAAATCGGCGCTTGATAATATTTGTTTAGTAATGGTCAAATAGATCGTGTAAGCAGCCCACTGGATCTACTTTCGTGTCTGGATGTCCTTGCGCCTTCCTCAAATTTTCTCTTCTGGTTCCTGTAATTAATAGTCTTTATAATTACTTTATTGGAATAAAATAGGACTGGTACGATTGACAAATTATATCTTTTATTCGTAATTTCTTTGGAACATTGGTCAAATTACCGTTTCATTATTCGAGGATTTACAATTGGATGAGTTTATCCGCCGTAACAAATAGTCCGTAATAACAAAGACAATTCACAATATATATATTTTATGTTTCTCAGGTAATGGGTACTTGGAGTTGCTAGGAAAGATAGGAAATATGCTTCTACTTAAAAATACAATGCATTACAAAATATATTTACTTCTTATCGACTAATAAAATGTATATAATAATGTTTTCCAAAGTTGTTCGCTTACAGTTTGCAACAGTGCCTTCAGTAACACCACATGGCGGACCATTGAGTTCTCACCTCAGAAAAATACGTTCTTTAAATTCCAATTAAAGTGTTTTAAATAAAGTCTTAGTTATAGTAGTTTATAATAATAGTTGGTATATAGCCTCCTTTATCTGGAACAGCTATGTTTTTAGTGGAAATTGTGTTGTGATGTTATGTAGTATTCTGCTGGAATTAACCAAAATTTCTCACCGTTGCTGTGTATATACGGGATGGACGCTTCTGAGTTGGGTATCTATTTTCTCAGATTCTCGTTAGTGTGTTGGTTTATCTTGGTTCTGGTGTCGTGTCATGTGTTGTCGATCTTTTCGGTATTACTTTTATCGGAATCGCCTCTCCTGGAGTAAGTTTTCACTCTTTTAATATTAATTTTTTACTGCCAGCAATATGCTGTTGAAGTTTTCAGTTTTATATCTAACAATCCAACTGTCTCTCTAAAAATATTTAAATCTCGTTGGTGACCTAGCTTTTGGTGTTTTTGTTTGGTCTAGAGCCTTGACCCCACGTCACGTGACTAAGTTATTTTTGAAAATTGGCGTTTTTAATTTTGTCACCTCAGATTACGTTTTATTTATTTTGATTTACATTTATTTTTAATTAGTACCATTTTATTGTTCATTAAAATTAAATAGTTTTGATACTAATCTCGCCCCATTTTGGCCTCTTATCTACTGTTTTGGCAGGTTTATACTTTTGTGTTTTGAGGCATTGACCTAATCTTGTTTGACATTTTTGTTGTATGTTTTACAGATCTAATATCTTCTATTATTGTTATTCTTACTACCAAATATAATTCTGAGTATTCCTACTTTACATACAATATCATGAGATGTTTATTAACTAGTAATAAATTTATTCTAATATAATATAATAGATTGACTTCCACATACCTGGAAAGTTTCGTTTTATTTCGGGCCAGGATCCTTTCGTACGAACGCTAGATACAAACATGTGTTTCATGGGTTCTCGAAATAATTAACTCTACACATCATTAAGAAGAGAATTATTAATTTTAATGCTCAATTGTTGAAACTACTGTTTGACAAATAGATTTACATGGAGTTACATATTGTGCAACTCGTGCATCTGGTTTGTAAAGGAACTTACAGACTAGAGCTTACCTTATTTACCTTATTATTTCACAAACACAAACGCAAATATAAAATGCAAACACAAATATAAACAGAAAGCAGCCCAGCTTTGCCACACTCACATTTATACTAAATTAAAAACCCCTTAACATTTTATGCAAATCAAATGCCCCCTTCGCCGGCCACTCGGTCTCCCCGCACACGCATTGTTCGGTTACACGGTTTCACTGTTCTGAAGAAAAAAAAAACTCTTGATACGACTCCCTAGTCGTATTGACCGCGGTCACTTAACAGTTTTGCTGTACTGCAACTTTAAAATATTTAAATATGTGTGACGAGCCTACAGAGGCCAACCCGATAACGGGAACTGTTGCTTGTCGACTGGTGCTGGAACTGGTAACGTAACAGTTACTTCTTGCTTTCTCTGGCGGGAATTGTTGTTCACTGCCACCCGCTTTGCGTCGTCGTTCAAGCTCAGTTGTTGGGAGCTAACCACTTTATGTGTGGAATAAAGCTGGTATGTGCGTGTGACCCGAGGCCGATATTGGACTTGGCTCCGCTGACGTCATTGGAAAGGCCGGATTTAGCCATGACTTCCTGCCGCTCAAAAAAGCACATTGCTGGATTTTGCTCGTCCCTGGACATCCTGTTTTGTGGCTGGATGCGTCACTCAAGCTTGTGTTGGGGCAGTTGCGTCTGTGTGCCGCTACACAAGTACAGATTTCTGAGAAGTTTGAAGGGGGTAAATGCTTCGCTCGCCGCGTTACACAATAACACCTGCGTATCGCTTTTGTCTCACTGTTTCTCAACATCGTGCTGTTGCATGGAAAATAACGTTGCAATGCGTTCTGTTATAATGGAATGAATTTCGTTACCCAATAATTTTCACAACTTCTTTTTACAAGCCCGCACCAAAATGAAAGAAATAAAAATGTACTTGCCCCATACGGTAAAAATAAAAACACCCAAAAATTGACCCGCTACAATACCCCCTCGATGAGAATTCTGCTGTTCATAACAGAAGAAATCTCATCGACAAACCCCGAAGAGGACCGGTGAGGAACTGGTGCCAACAACCCCCTGGTTCTTAATCTCATGGGTACACGACCCCCCCTGGCTCAGCGGCTATGGACTCATCTGAACGAGATCACTGGACTTCCCCGTAAGAGATCCCAACACCGAGAAATCGAGCAGACTCGTACCACAGCGCACCTCGCCTTTTAACATACCACCCCCAAAAATCCTCAATCCCTGGCTAAAATTATTCCAGCTCCTCCGCCGATATGTTTCCCCTTTTTGCAAGCTGGGCTGCCTTTAGCAAATACTGGGCTCACACACACTAACATTACATGTTAACATAACACATTAAAAATAAAAGGTTTCTTTTAAAATTTATTAAAAATTTAAAAAATTCAAAATTCAAAAAAAATAATATTTTATCAAAAAATTCTCTTCCTTGTTTTTCTAATTTTTGTTTCAAATGACTTAACCTAGACATTTCTACTAATCTAAACACATCCTTACTCTAACATGAGAACCACTTATAGTCTACCAATACAATGCAATACAATAAAATAGTAAACTAAACATGGTAAATACACACATAAATAAAACAATAACTACCTAAAATATGCATTCGCTGGCAGGCGAAAAATCAAGTTTTTTTTTTTTTTTCAAATTCCCAAAATTTTTAAAATTCAAAAAAAAATTTAAATTTGTTCAAAGGTTTCATTTATATTTAGAAATTATTCAAAACTGGTTTAAAGTGATTAAATAAACAAATAAAATTAATTCCCTACTATACAAGCTTAGTAGGTGTATGACCTCATCAGCTGATCAAAACTAGGTCAAGTCCAAAACCCTTGAACTACATATGTTATGTATGCTTTCTGAAAATACACTGAACATCTGTAATATCCTACCTTGAAATACAAAACATAACAAAACAAAATATTTAAAACAAACAAAATATTAATATAATAATCAAGTTGACATTTAACTTATTTGAAATAAACAATTCTTACTTTTACATTATTTTCAAATTTTATCAAAATTCTGTCACTGGTTTAAAATAAAAGCTTTTATATCTTTTATCATAAATTTCTCTCTTTTTGCTTAACAATCTCGCTATACTTTACTGTGGGTGATGTAAATCATTTATTCTCATTTACTGTATTAGATCTGTATGCATACATAAACTTTACTCTCTGACTCTAATATTAATCAACTTCAATTATCATGACACCCATCTCTATCAGAATATCTACCCCAAAACACTCTAAACCCCAACTTATCGTTTAACACAAATCGCCACCTTCTCCTACATATATAAAAAAAATACTCTCTAACCCTTTGTACATAGGATACGTGTTTCCCCTACCCAAAAACTCAATTCCCTTATTTGGCCCCTGGATTTTACCTAAGGCGGCCCCTTCTCACTAAAATCTATCCCTATCCCGTCCCAACCCTTGTTGCGGACTCCTCAAATACACTACCCCCTAATACAAAATTGCCATCCCCAAAAATCTCAATCTCATTACCTTACTACAAATACAACAAAATAACATTAACTATAAAAACAACAATATATCATTCAAAACTCTACATAAATTCTCCATTACCACTGTGTCAACATCAATACTACTTAAAATTCTACAACATACCTTACTTCAAAACAACCTTACATCATATTCATCTCTACTATTTCACATTCAACTTTGATTTTAACTTGGACAGATCTACATGTCCCACTAAATATTTATCACCCAGAAACTATCTTTTGTTAACTTGCATAAATTATTACTTTATTTCTCATTGTAGCAAATTATTTTTATCATTACTTTAAAATATCTGTAATACATCAAACATTACATTGAACATCAATTACTTAAAACAATTATAACTAATGTACCAGTGACATGTTATTGCTGATCAGCTGATATCCTAGCATAATGAAAACACATCTCAAATTGAACAAATTACATGGAATACATTATCAATACTTACTTCTATTATGTTGATTGCCTGCCAGACGATTTAATTATTGGCTTAATTTAAAATATACATATATCATGAAAACACCCACTTTATCAACACCTATACCTAACATACAGCAATAAAATCATACATTTGAAAGCGCATAATGAACACCTTATTTTTAAATATCTAAGCAGCTAGTTACCTGAACAGAGCACAAGCAGTTTCATTTGATCAAACTTTGAATAAAAAAATATTATGTTATAAAATTTACATTCGTGACTCCTTTGCGTCACCTCCCAGCCACACACACTATTTCAAATTATGTAAGACTGTGGCGCCTTTTCGCTTCGACAGAGACTGCATATTTTGGAGCAGGGTTTTACCTCTCCGTGTCTCTGCTTCCGCTATTAAGTTTTAAAAGTACTGAACATCATCATGTTCTTGTCTATAATATGATACACCCTTAAAACGGTTCTACCACCTGTCTTGCTACCCCAAGGCGGGCAGAGTGGCAGCCGCTGTTCCCTAGTTCCAGGGGATTTCCTCTAATTGTCAGCCCCCATTGAATTTCAAATATATACCAATTTCAAGTCAGCTATGGTCAAGGGACTTGGTATGACCATAGCTGGCCGCTAGCCAAAACCACGGTTAGTGCTGGTAAGACAGTAACCGCCCGAAAAGTCGAGGAAGTCTAACTTTAATTTAATTGCCTGTTTCTATCATCACTATTATGTGCGACACGGTAGTTTGGCAGTGTGTGTAAAATTTTTACTTTACACGGATAAGGTGTGCCGCACATTTATCGCCCTTTTGGCCTCCGATGGAGGTAACACTCACTGTTACCCCCAACCCATTTCGCTATTTGCGAGAGCACAGGCAACCCCCACAATAGCCACTTAATAGCTAACTAATTTATTGACAATTGAACTAAACTTTCTACATATACAGTTCAACACTCCATTGTTCTATCACTTCATTGAGCACCAATCTACCCCCCAAAATATTCCCACTTCTTGTATTGATAACAGGTTTATATTTTGTTACACATCGTTTCAAAACGTTCCCATGCTCACTGATACTAACTCTTGACAATTGTTTTTGGTCACTTAATTCTAAAATTTATTTAATTTTTTTAAAGTTATATGCATCCCATTTTTTTTTTTTTTTTTTTTTCAAAACTTAAAATTCAAACAATTTGAGTTCATGGTTAAAATCATTGTTTCTATTAGTTTGATTACCAAATTAATCTAATGGGTTTTAATTTCTCAAACTCTGGGTTACAATAATTATCTCATTATTATTTTTAACAAAAAATTTTCTTTAATTCTTTTATGTCGCAATAGAGTTTTGCTCAAGATACTAATTCAGCAGACTACAACATTTCTTGTTATGGTCACCAAGTATGTCTGTAGGCATTAGTCACAACATACCACTACAACACACCCTTTTACTGTTTACATAAACACAGTTGTGTGTCAGACTTGTTTTCATAAACAACAGTTATAAACATTCTCAGTTTCAGCATTCATAGTCTAAATATTCTAGTTACATCATATATTGCCATACCTGCTTGCTACACTTTTCGAATTTTATAAATCTTTTGGATAATATATTTGTCTCTTAACATTTTTTATTCCAATTTGGATCAGATATATTTTTGATTCATTAATAAAAGTGGCCCTTTTAAATGATTTGTTTAACTTGAAAATTCTTTCAATATTATTATTACAACAATCATCTTACGTACACACATTGTTTACTTAACGTTTCATAATACACACAAATGAATTCACTATATTATTTACAAACTCTTGTTATTTATTATTCAGTTTTTTCCGCACTTCATTTGTCCAGATTTGCCATGTCAGAACCATTAAAACAAAATATTTATACTGTCTTTTATTGTTTTAATAGTTTAACCTCCATCGTTCCAAATCAACCTTGGTTCTACATAACATCGTTCAATTTTATCACCACACAAATGACTGTTTTGTGTGTTGTAACCATACAAACTAAATTCATTCAGTTTATTCAAATACTCATTAAACCGGTCTACATTGGGTATTTTTGTTAAGTCTCCATCATTAAATTCATTAACTATTGGGTTAATCATTTTTATTAAATCATTGTAGTCGTTATCATTCACATATATTTCTAAACTTTCCTTCCATTCATCATACTTTTTATTTAAGTTATATAATTCTGTGACTTTATTAACACACAATTCTCTGTTTACATCTCTCTCTTCATGACCCCAAATCACACTCTCAAAAGTATTACAGACAGAGGGTATAAATTCAATTAAATCTTTCCTGACTTCTCCAGGAAAAACAAAAAACGTATTTGTAGCACACTTGTCTACACAATATATACGTGAAGGTCTTCCTTCACCCCCCATTCTACCTCGTAAACAATTTACCCCCTGTTTCATACCTGTAATATAGCTCTCCTTCCAATCTCTCTCTAACTCATTAACACACATTAACATCTCATAATCACATTCTACAACTTCATTAGTACTCTCAGATATTACATTTTCAATGACATTATTATTCTCATTATTATCAACATCATTATTATTTATTAATTCATTACCTAATACAACATTGTCATTACAACTTTCGTTTGTATTACTCGTACTTGATTCTACTTTATTCAGACTATTTCGTGTCATTTCATCGGCATTTTCAAGACATACATTCTTGTCTTGTATATTATTTATCAACTCACTAAATTTTACATTTATATTTTGCTGTAACTGCACATTCTGGTCTTTAATTGCTTTAAAATTAATCTTGTTTTTAATATTCTGCTGTTCGCATTTTATTTTCTGTTCATTAAAATCATTAGTTAATTGGTCTAATTTATAGTTAAAATCACTTTTCATCTTATTTAAAATTATTTCATTATTATCAAAGCGTTTATCATTATCATCAAAACGACTATTCTACATGTCAAATTTATTGTCCATTTTTGCAAATTTATTGTCCATTTCATCAAACTGATCATTCTGTATATCAAATTTTACGTTAATATCCTTAGACATATTTCTCAAACCCACTGGACATGGTTCTCATGTCACTAGACATGGTTCTCATGAAATTAAATAAATCGTTCACTGACAACTCTGTAGCTTTATTTGTTACGGGAGTTGATATCGCTCCTGGTGAGCTAAATACAGATGCTTCTGCGTTATACTCATTTATTGACGTTACTTCTGTTTGAATACCGGAGTCAGCATTTACTTGACTCTCGGTCTGATTGTCAGATAAGCCGACTTCACTGTTATCTGCCACATCTTATTTTATACTTGATATTTGTGTATAAATAACATATAATCAATAAAGTGTATTATATAATCAATTTTGCGTTAACAACGCACTTTTGTTTTATTCCGCTAACCCCAAAAACATGTTTGTATCTCTACTGTAGGTACGGTCTTTAATATTTTAATTACCAAAAACTGTCCCTGTTAACGGAAGCCATTGAGATGTTTATTAACTAGTAATAAATTTATTCTAATATAATATAATAGATTGACTTCCACATACCTGGAAAGTTTCGTTTTATTTCGGGCCAGGATCCTTTCGTACGAACGCTAGATACAAACATGTGTTTCATGGGTTCTCGAAATAATTAACTCTACACATCATTAAGAAGAGAATTATTAATTTTAATGCTCAATTGTTGAAACTACTGTTTGACAAATAGATTTACATGGAGTTACATATTGTGCAACTCGTGCATCTGGTTTGTAAAGGAACTTACAGACTAGAGCTTACCTTATTTACCTTATTATTTCACAAACACAAACGCAAATATAAAATGCAAACACAAATATAAACAGAAAGCAGCCCAGCTTTGCCACACTCACATTTATACTAAATTAAAAACCCCTTAACATTTTATGCAAATCAAATGCCCCCTTCGCCGGCCACTCGGTCTCCCCGCACACGCATTGTTCGGTTACACGGTTTCACTGTTCTGAAGAAAAAAAAAACTCTTGATACGACTCCCTAGTCGTATTGACCGCGGTCACTTAACAGTTTTGCTGTACTGCAACTTTAAAATATTTAAATATGTGTGACGAGCCTACAGAGGCCAACCCGATAACGGGAACTGTTGCTTGTCGACTGGTGCTGGAACTGGTAACGTAACAGTTACTTCTTGCTTTCTCTGGCGGGAATTGTTGTTCACTGCCACCCGCTTTGCGTCGTCGTTCAAGCTCAGTTGTTGGGAGCTAACCACTTTATGTGTGGAATAAAGCTGGTATGTGCGTGTGACCCGAGGCCGATATTGGACTTGGCTCCGCTGACGTCATTGGAAAGGCCGGATTTAGCCATGACTTCCTGCCGCTCAAAAAAGCACATTGCTGGATTTTGCTCGTCCCTGGACATCCTGTTTTGTGGCTGGATGCGTCACTCAAGCTTGTGTTGGGGCAGTTGCGTCTGTGTGCCGCTACACAAGTACAGATTTCTGAGAAGTTTGAAGGGGGTAAATGCTTCGCTCGCCGCGTTACACAATAACACCTGCGTATCGCTTTTGTCTCACTGTTTCTCAACATCGTGCTGTTGCATGGAAAATAACGTTGCAATGCATTCTGTTATAATGGAATGAATTTCGTTACCCAATAATTTTCACAACTTCTTTTTACAAGCCCGCACCAAAATGAAAGAAATAAAAATGTACTTGCCCCATACGGTAAAAATAAAAACACCCAAAAATTGACCCGCTACAATCATTAATTAAAATATCTACACCTATTTTTCTGACAATAACAATAATACTGAAGCCATGTCAGCTTAGTGGCTTACTAAACACTTTATAATTATGTTCATTATCTATATTATGATAGCAATGGATGGTTTATACATCTCCCTCCATTAACATCTTTATATTTTATCAAAACCAAGCTTTTGTTTTTAGTTTTATTTAATTTAGTAGTGTTTATCTAACTATTTCAATGTTGCTTGGGTCTGGCTCAATTCCTTAGGCCTACATGTCTAACAGTTAGTTATTTCTGTACAATATCCTTTTTATAATATTAGATCTTTCCCAATTACCTGATTAACATTTTGAACAGTTTATGAACATTCTGTTCACTAAATAACTAACATTTTTTTTAACAAAACTTTTTATAACATATAAATTAATGGTGCACTCAGGCTCCCATATTAACTATTTCTAATATAACTGAACATGGGTGTTTATTACCCTAACTCTTTTATATGTCACTATATCTTATTATTTAAATTATAGCATAGGCCAATAACTGTGCATTATTTAAAAATGAATAAGTGTTCAATCCTTATGAATAAATAATTATACATAACATAGTACATTGGAGTTTACCAAAACACTTAATAAAAAAAACACTTTGTCACTATATTTTGGTTCTTATTTCCATATATGTGGTTCATAAGACCTTTATCACTTTAATGATAACCCCCACTGGCTTTCACTTCCCCACTGGTTTATATTATGATCTTTTGATCATCATTTAATTATTTTGGGCTCTCACTATTTTCACTTGTTTGAACTCATAGATTTACACTGGTTTCTTAAATTATTACATATTTTGTTATTATTTACTCTACTGCATTGCATTCTTAATTTTATATTATCTTTATTGGGTACTCCTATCAATTGTATTGTTTATTAAAAGAATGGGATTAGTTTACTCATTAGATTGGGTCAATTTGTCATGTTTTTTGGTACAAACTTCTGTTTCTCAGTTCTAAATCTGGTTCTTTGTCTCTTCTCATTTCTTCTATTCAATGTTGATTTTTCTTGTGATATTCATAGTCGCCCGTTTCATTTTTCTTTTATTATCAGTCCATTTGTAGTTCGTGTTATTGTTCATATAGTTCATATTGTTCGTGTTAATGTTCATGCCCCTCACCTACCATAACTATTGGGTTTTGTCACGTTATTAGAAATTTTTCTTTGTTTGTTCTTTTCTGAATTTCCTTTTATAACTACTGTTTCTGATATAATATTAATATAATCTTCTTTGGTTACTTTTGTTGGATGTTGGAATTGATAATTTAATGTTAGTTACATACTTTTTAATAAGTTTTTTTTTTCTTTCATGGCTTGTGTTAGTACTTGTTATTTATATCTTATCGTTATAGTATATGTTATACATATGTGATGAGATGTACCATCACAATATATATATATATTTTGTAATAGCTCTCACTCGTTGTTCTCTACAAAATGTAAAAGTGTCAGAGTATAATGTGTACTCTCGTGTCTTACCAATCCGTTGTCGCTCTGGAACGTAACTTATGCTGATTGTGTCTGTCGCGAACGTACGAATAACCAGGTATCGAAGTCTTTACCTGTTGTTCACTAGGGGTGTATAAATCCCGGGTGGCACCAAATTGTTTAATTAAAACAATTAAACAAATTTAGGATGATCGGGCAGTTCAGCTCAGGCGGTGTGGAGAATTAAAATTTATTCCCGCCTCGGGTTCGACCTTCTTATTAAAGCCGGTAGTTCATTGAGTTTGCTACGTGAGCGCTTGCCGTCAATCCTAGCTGTTCGCTAAAATGTACAAAAATTATAATACACCTTCCTAATGAAAATAAAACAGTGGTTACACTCAGTACTTGTTTATTAGTTGGTGATTATTAATTATTCAGTATAACACAGATTATATTTTGTTTTTAATAAATTTGCACCGGCAATTAATATAAGACAATTTCTCTAGAGTTTGACAAATCGATTTTGAACGGATCAGACAGTCAATGATGGCGACTGTTGAAGTTGTTTACAAATATTTTCGTTCAAACATCTTGGGTTCTTGTGATTACGATAAAAGGATTATTAATGATTACAACAATAAAAATACACTACCTTACATTATTTATACTTAAATAATATAATGTGTAGCTATAATTTGTTCCTGGAGTGTAGTAAAAGTGTTTCAAAAGTTCGTAAACTAACAACAGGTTATTTTTACTAGTTGACAAATTTTCAGTCTTTTTTTTTATTTAATCTTTGAAAGAAATTATATTCAGTTCATAGTGAGAGTTCCGATTACTGTGAGAAATATTTAAAGTGAGTTTAATTCTGAAATTTGGGTAACGTAATGATACTTAACACATCAGTAGACTGGATGTACTCAGTTGTTCAGGTAAAAAGGAATTGGGCTGCAATCATATTCAATTTTCAATTGTCTAGGGCTTCTGGCATCTTTTTCAAGTTAATCGTAGCAATTTATTCATTTCTTTTTTATTTAATTGGTCCTCGACATCAGTTAAATGTTTTCAGTCATCGTCTACTTCTTACTGGTTCATCTGTTGTAATTTTGTTTACTTTTTTGACCTTTTAAATTAAAAATTTGGTCGTTCATGACTTGGCTTCCATTCTGCAAGAGCGTCACATTACGAGTAATAAGATTTAACGGAAAATTCGTAACCAACGTCTGTTGTCATGGTTACAAGTTAATTCTGATTGGTTAATCTTGTCTTATAACCATTGTTATCAATTTTGAATTTTTATTCAAAATAGCTGTATATCTTCTGATTGCTTTTATTCTTCTGTCTTCCTCCCTACGTATTAAATATTATCACTATTGTTTGTATTTCCTTTCAAAGATTATTTTGATATCCCATAAGGTTGGGTTCTTCAAAATATTAATGTTTGTACAATTATGTTAATATTTGTTAACTATATTTCTCTTTTAATTTAAGTCCTTATTCTAACATTTTTCTTTTAATATGATTTACAAATTATCCTTGGCTGGTTACTCGCCTTGAAATTGTTAATTTCTTTGTTGATTTTATACAATTTGTAGTTATTTGTTTTTTACAGTCAGGCATTTCATAGGCCTAAGTAGCCATTGATTATATTCACTTATTTTATACCAATTATATCTCATTTTACTCTAATGTGTTTTGGTTTCTTATTATAATTGATTTGTTTATTTGTTGATGTGTTTTGGATCTGTTTTTGTATTGATTATGTGTTAAACATTTTTTCTACATCATGGCTTGTCAATTATTTCCTAACTGATTTTCCAGTGTTTTTTATTTCTGTATTGATTTACCTTCTTATTTATTTAACTTGCCATTGTTAACAATATGGCTATTTCTTACTATTCTTTATTACATAAAATATAACAACTAGGCCTATGGACTGTATACTTCCTTCAGCCATATCCTATTCATAAACTTAATTGAACAGTCTTTACCAGTTATTAGGTAATGTTGGTTTACAATTCATTTCATTCTTTATTATTTTTTGGGTGCTAAACATCATCACGTTTTAAACTTACTTAATCGATTATCCCTTATAACATGGGGTGTTTATTGATTTTGTTTTTAATTTCTTATTTCTTTAATAATCTCTACGTCCAATCCATGGTAACAAGTGTTTACCTTACATGGGCTTTCTCCCCTGAATAATATCGTATCCTTCATTTATATTTAATCTAAATACTATTTTAAATTACTATTATCAATACAATTCTTATATGTTCACCATTAAATCGTTTAGTGTTTATCACTGATTTACTAAGTGTTTTTTATCTATCACTATTTTTCATAATACTATCATTTACAATAGTCTTATTTATTCATAACCTTCACTTTTAAACTATCTAGTATTTATCACTGATTTACTCCTTATTTTGGGGTTTTTACACTTTCACTTTTGGCACTTCTTAAACTTTTTATTTTAAGTGTTTATTAGTGGGTAATCCCTACCATTACTTTTTCTTTGTCACTTAGTTATTTTTATTTTCTCACTATCTCTCTCTTTCTTTACAAATATTATTTATACTTAATAAGTTCATGTCTTTCTCGAGTTCTTACTTACATATACTTCTAATTCTTGGGTTAGTGTACTTTTATTTATCAGGTTTTATCAATTATTAATTACATTTATCACTTAGTCAATACTAATACTTATTTTTTAAATTGGTTATTTACTGGTTTCGTTTCCTTTATGATATTGGAGTGTATCATTTCTCCCTTCCCTATTCTATATTATTTGTCTGTGTTTTATCATCTTGTTTCACTTTATTTCCTTTATACCTGGTTTGTCCCATTTTTATTTTCATTTTTCTTCTCCTTCATTTCCATTTTGTTTCATTTTATTTTGGTTTTTATCTGGCCTATCTCTGGGGTTGGGTCAAAGTCGTTTGTTTGTCAGTCTAGTCTATTCTTTTAATAATTATTTTTGTTTACAATTCTTCCTTCTTCTTTCTTAATTACATTTTATATTTTTTCTTCATTATTTACTTATTAAAATATATTACTTTTTAGCATTTCTTACATACTTATAGATATCAAATATGATCTGAATTTGGCGATGTTATAATATATATAATATTGCAACGGTTCAAATTTGATTATACTAATAAGGATATGGTGAGTGTGTGAAATTTACAGACACGTCAATATGGAGGAGATGAAAAATTATTTTATTTTTTTTTTGAAAAGCGAATTGACCACTTAGGATCACGCTACAACTTTATTTCTTTTTCTTTGCCTGGAGTTTCCTCTCAATACTCCTTCATACGCTCACTGGCTTGTTTCCTTTGATCTTCTGTCCAAGTTCGTCCACTTCTATTAGGTCTTCCTGCATCTTGAAACAATTCCAGATTTTTCACTGTACTCCTAAATTCACTTCTTTCTAACATTTGGTACTCTGTGATATTCGACTTTTCTAAATCTTTTCTAACTTCCGTAATCCACGTTGTAGTGGTCTTCTTCTTCCAGAGGTAGTCGAATATTTGTTTGGTTAATCGATTTTTGTCCATTCTGTATAGATGTCCGAGAAATGTTAGCCTCCTCCTCCGCATAGTCTCCGAGATTCTTTCCACGTTCTGGTAGACTTCCCTATTGCTTCGCAGCTTCCATCCATCTTCAGTCCGAACTGCACCCATGATTTTTCTTAGAATTCTCCTTTCCAAGACTTCTAGTTTGTCGAGGTTATAGTTCATCGAGAGGCATTCACTGGCGTAGAGACATTCCGTTTGAAAAATTATTTATTATACACACAAATATAGTTTTAAAAAATGTATATTGTATCATAAATTGTCATATATTGATAATAGAAATAATAGTTTGTATTGTTCGATAATATAAATCAATTTTACTTGGTTGCTGCAACGTCCTCTTCTCCTCTCGTCGTTCCCGTCCTGGTGTCCTCTTCTTCTGCATCACTCCTTCTTGGTGTCCTCTTTGTCCTGGCGTCCTCTTCTACAGTGTCACTCCTTCTTGGTGTCCTCTTCTGCGGCGTCACTCCTTCCTGGTGTCCTCTTCGTCTTGTCGTCCTCTTCTACGGCAGGCGGCTCCAGCGGCGATATTTCACTGAATCTCGTTGTTATTATGTTTGACTGCTAACATTAATTAGTTTCTTCATAAATTGTTCACTCACAATGATTATAAATTTCACTCGTACAGTTTATTATTAATTTATACTTTATATTTTCTTAATCTCAGGGTTAATATGGTATTAATTAATGCGGTGCATTTAATATACGTACACCTTCCACGATATCTTGAAGTGTCTTTAAATTCCCTAAGACACTTACTCCAGTTTAGTGTGTATCTTAACTTACATACACGAAAACAGCACTATAATATATTATAATTTTTATCTAAATATTTTACCCACTCGGTTCTTAACGCAAAACTTCGTTAAGAATTACCAAGTTTATTTTATATATGATATTTGTATGTTCTTAAGAGAACAACTCTCTTCACCGGGCACAACTTCCCCTTGCAGATGCTAAAGCAGAACTGTGTCCATCCTAACTCTACAACGAATGAATCTTACTGAACTTAGTGTATTTTGATTGGCTAAGCCCAAGTCACATGATTGATGGAACAAACAGATATACGAATTTCCTGAAAAACTTTGTATAATTTAGCAAAGGCCTGCATGGAAATTATCTACGAATTTTATTACCCTATCATTGATAAGAGTTACAGTTGAGTTTTTCTTCACTTAAAAAAAAAACATATTTCTAAAATAGTTATGAACCTCAGAGTATACACAAATTGAAGCTATTTACCTAAATAATTCCTTGTAAAAGTTTCACGTCAATCGGTTAACTACCACTGAAGCTATAGCGATCTCACATCATCACAACCGCACACGCCCACAAATTCACTCAAAAAATACATGACCATATAGAACACCTTTTTATGAAGAGTTTGGTATACCCTACATGCTTATCCATTTCTAAATACAAAAGACAAAATATTACATAAAACAAATTTAAACAAGAAAATGCTCGTCATCTATGTGCTCTGATCCAAACAACATAGCTTATCATCCTGTGTTCCGTTGCAATATATTCATTTGTATTATTATTATTTTGTTTTGTTTTTATTGCACTTAGTCACTATATTACACATTTTCTCACTTAAAATAATACAACATCAAGTTTTTTTCCATTCACAAATTCTCGACTCCTATTTATATATACAGTAATGCACTCATATTTTCTTTCAGTTTGTTAAAAGAGTACTTTGTATCATTAGGCCTTTTACTTCTGTGTGATAGAGACTGTAATTTTTAATGAAATACTATATATGTTATTATATTATCAACTTATTACATCATTAGGTTATTGGTAAAAATACAATAAATTAGTCCATTCACGTCAATTTATGGAAAACTGAAATTAAAGGTTTTCAAGTGTAGTGATAAAACTGATTTTCAAGGTTAATTTTTATTATTAACAGAGTTTTTTAAATTATGTAGCTATTAAAAATAAAACGAAAAAATAAATGCATAAAAAATGTTGGTTTTGAAACATCATTAAAATTTGGACTTGAGTAGTTTTACCACTAACCCCACAATATAGCCTGTTATATACAATTTTTTGTTAACATTATCATAACCATATTTTTAATATATTCTCACATTTTTGCCCCTTCTTGAACATTATTTTGATTATTGTGACTGACCTGTCTTTTTTTCAGCTGTTTGTGGAGCTTATGTCAAGCTCATAAGAAATCAAGTCATATTTCAGAGTTTTCCAGTTCTTAAAATTATTTAAAGTCTTGTATATAAGATCCCAGATTGTTCTCACCTGTTTTTTTCTAAGCTTTGAGTACTTCACTGCATAATTTCTCACCATTGTAGACATTCTGTACTCTTTCCATCTTCTTAGTACTGCTTCCTATTTATTCTCAGTTGATTAGTTAACTTTATAATCATACTGTATTCATACCATCTTGTGGACACATTCCATAAAAAGATGTCTAATGAAACTTTTTTTTTCAGTGAATTTTAATTTAAGCTTTTACTGTAGACCTTGTACTCACTTTCATCTATTTCTTAGCTTTTATTGCCCATCAATTTTTATTTTGCTTTAGTTTCCCCGTTTTAATGTAATTTCCGATTATCCTATAAGTCGTCATCCATCTTCTGTATTCTTCTTTTGTTTATGAGTTCAGTTAGGTCTTCTGTTGTCTGTGACTTGTCTGACCTCTGTACTTCACTCAATAAGTTTGCAGTTTATACATTCCAATTTGTATGGGGTTCATCAGGTTGATCTTCATTACTTAGAGCTGTCAAATTTTCTCTTTATTATTGTCTGGACTTTTTTTCTGAATTGTATAATATCCCATCCTGAAACTGTCGTCATCCTTTTGTTTAATTGATTATCGAAAGTGTTTCCTACATGGTTATTTCACTATCCGTATTTCATCCTTGTCAATGTTTGTGCTGTTTAGTTTGATTCTTATATTTTCTTCTACAAATATGTTCATATAGTAAATAAGGAATCTCTTGTTTCTTGGCTTTGTCTAAACAAATTGAAGGTTTTCTTCTTCGCTGAGCATATTCTGTTGCTAAATTAACTTTGCTTTTAAGTATATGACCTTCATCCTTTATAAAAAAAATCCCAAATCCTGTAAATGAAACGTGAATTGAACTCTTAAACCAGAGTGAATGAATACCGTGTCTGTATTATTGTTAATCATTGTTCTATCCTCTACAGTTTGTTATAAAGCATTATAATAAACTGTATGGAATATTCATCTGTATAAAACAGTATACATCTGTTAGATTCAGTGTAGTATATTTTTACCTTCCCACAGAACAGAAGTCACATTACCGTGTGAAGGGTGTTGTGAGGTTATAAAGCAATATACATCTGTGTTAGGTTAAAATGCAGTATATTTTTACCTTCCCACAGAACAGAAGTCACATTACCAGTATGTTAAGGGTGTTGGCCTCATGACAAATTTATAATAAATAATTGTAGTATCATAACATGCATAAAACATTAATGAACATTTTATATATAAATTTTTTTATTATTTCAAAATAAAATGAAATATCCTACTTGCATTTTATATAATAATTTGTTAAATTTTCATATGTCACTTGTAAAAATTAAGGAGTTAATAAGTGATTCAAATTAAGAATAATTATATTATATATGAACGTTGTCACGTAACAAAATTGTAGTTACATATAAATAATACACAATACGTCGAATAAGAGTGTACCATGAACATGTTTGAGCAAAAATGAGAAAGAATAACTAAAGTATAAAGCCAAGTGTGTATCCATATACAAATAATGTCGAAGCAAGCCAACGCAGGAGAAGGAAAAACTATAATAAAAGCATCATCAAAGTGATAGGAGGAGAATAGAAGATAAAAAACCAAACCAATATGTTAGCAACAAAGGCCCAATAGATCATAAGTGAGGGGACATATCAACAATAGATCATACAAGTAAGTGGACATATAATTTAAGCAAAATAAATATGAACTGTGACAAATAAATATGAATATGATATAAATATGAACTGTGACAAATAAATATGAATATGATATAAATAATTATGTTATAAATATGATATAAGTTATCATACAAGTGAGGGAACAACAAATACCCTGTAAGTGATGAAAAATAAATATGAAGAAGAAGAAGAAGAAGAAGAAGAAGAAGAAGAAGAAGAAGAAGAAGAAATGTATAATAAATAATGAAGAATATGTAACAAGAACAAGACAACAACATTCCCAGTGTAAGGAATGCACCACGACCAGGAAGATGATAAGGCAAGTGTAATGACTGCCAGATTAGTAATTATAACACCCTCCAACAAGGAAGGATATAATGAAGACAAGATGACTAAGAATCAAGTGTCGACAACTTAATAAGTAGCCACAAACAATGATAGTGAATATCTTATGTGAGTGCATCGATACATAGTAAAATAACACTACCCCAAGTAAACACTACAGACAATAAAAATGTAATGTTTATAGAAGAGGAAGATAAAAAAGTGTTAACAAGTAGAAACAGTGATTACCAAGTAAACTACACAAACATTTAGTGTACGATTCATGAACCAAGATTGTAACAAAATACAAACATAGTAAGACCACCAATATACTGAGATTAAAAAGAGAAATAATTGCTCAAAAACAACTGAAACAGAATATAAAATCCTTGATAAGATATATGCCTAAATATCAAAATAACAAAGGACAAAATATATATAATGTGATAACTAATGTATTGTAAATAAGACAATTTGTTATAGAGAGACAAGACAATTTGCCCAAACCAAAATACAAACACATAATGTGTGTAACATAAATAAGTAAAAAATTAAGTATTGATGTATAAACAAATAGTATAAAATAGTGAGAACATTGTAATAAACAATAGTAATAACATATAATAATAAGATTATAATAATTAAGCAGAATGATGAACAGAATAGGATGTGTATTGTTGTCAAATCAGTAAGAGACACATAACCTCAACTGAGCAGGATCTACAACGTAAAACCACACATAATAATTAGAAAAAAGCAATCAAAAGTAATTGTTCAAAGCAACAACCAAAGTAAGACAAATGAATAAGATAATGAACACAGTATAAGCTGAGAAACACAATTATATAATTTAAATTATTGAAACAAACAATAGCCAGATCAGCCAAAACACAAGGTGACTACCAGAGTTACACAAAATACACTATTAAACTTTGATAATAGAGAGGAAAATAATTTACCAGTAGTAAGTAGAATACTCAATTCCTCTATGGGTATACTTAACAATCATTAAATGTATAAATTAATATCAAAATAATGATAAACAAATATACTTGACCAGTAGGACTAGATGCAAATACCCATCCTACTGAAATTTAGAGAGATTTAAACCAACAGAAAGGTATTACACACACTAGACAGACAATGTACAAGGTCTAGGTACACTTTAATAGATAAATATACATGCATTAAGTACAAAGAATAACAAAATAAGAATATCAAAGTAACGGAATTGTGACATGGTGTATTTAAACCATACTATATGACTAAATGAAGCACTATATACAGAAATAAAGCTTCAACAAAGGTGTACAAACATGTGAAGTACAATTTGAATACCGGAGAAGTATCTTATGATAAGATAATATGTTAGAATAAGTAAATACAATTGCAAGGACATGTATAGCTTACACGCCAAAAATGAATTTTACTAAAATTTTAAATATTTTAATATTTAGAAATAATTGGTAAGAGAAATGGACTCTGAACACCTAAATATAAGTATTAGAATAAAATTACATAAAAATAAAGTGGAAAAGACTTAATTATATTAAGAACCACAATAAGTGAATTTTCGGGAAGTGAGCTAGGTTATTTATGAACGGATTTATAGCTTGTTTGGACTTTATAGAAAGACCCAAGTATCCGCAGAATAATGGTACCAATAGTTTATTAATTAGACAAGTCATAAGAAAGTTATGAATAATAACAAATTTTCAGTCATTTCCAAAAAGGATTGAACGCATCATAGCTTACTTTCAAACCCAAAGACTGACGCCAAAAAATAAAATTTTTAATGTTACTAAAGCGTTTGGGGTTGAGATTAAAGAATTTTCAACCAATGGGAAGAGCTAATTTTAGGAGACGCCAGCAACAACTTCGACGAGAAGCATCAATTGTTCTTGGACCATCAGAACAAATGGAACGCACGTTAGTCAGTGACAAGATATTTGAATTTGTGCGCGTCCCTAAGTATAGTCAAGCATTGTAACCTAGCCTAAGTAAACAACCATTACGTGTGACAGTGCAACGAGTGATGTGATAAATAATAACCATCGCCAGTATATAATAAGGGCGATGATGAGTGTTAAATGCAGGGAGTACTACTTATTAACAATATTTAAAAAAAAATGAAACCTAATAATTACCGATTGATGAATTTTATGTTGACACTACTCTAGTCAAGCACGGGTTGTACATGACTAAATTAGTATACAATTGTCAATTAATAGACATATGAGTAATGGTTCTCGATTTTATTAATTGTATTGATTAAATAAAATATTATTGATATTTTTTAAAGAAAATAATAAACGAATTCAATATGATAACAAATGTCGAAAATAACAATAGTGAATATAGACGCTAACTTGACTACGTCGATTGCTGAATCAAGTCATTTATAAATTAACATTCGAGAACAATCATTGCTGTTAATAAGCAATCAAATCACTTTAAATATATGTTATGTATAGTTTTAAGATTTTTTATACTATAAATTAAATATTTTAGTAACTCACCTTGAGCAACAGGTTAATCTAACCTATACGGTACAAACGTTCAATATCAACACTGAGTCATGTTTTAAATTTATAATCATTTGAAGAGACTCAGTTAATAAGAATTTATGACTTAAATAAAATACATTTCATTGTTAATACTTAGCCAAATAATATTATTTTGACACGCAGCATTTATGAACGTGCATCACACCTATCTGAATAGCTAATAAATAATTTTACACCAGTTGTACCATAACACGATAATTTCTGATATCGTATTTAAAGTTATTTTTTTGATTTTTAATTATTCTGTATAAAATAATATTGTTATGTTTCAGCATTTTTGTAACTTGTATCATGTTAACTAAAAGAACACATGAATTTTGGTAATTATAACCAAAATGAACCAAATAAGGTTAGCAATAATATTGTATACCATATCAATGTTACCAGCCCTGAGCTGAAAGACTCTCATTAATTAATTAACTTGTTTTTTAACAATGATTTATTGTTTTAAAAGGATTTCAATTTGAATTAACTTAACGTTAATAAAGTAATAGTTCTTTTACCTGTGGATCAGTCTTATTATTTTTTCAAAATAGGCACAAGAAAAGTTTATTTAAAGAGCAATTGTTTCCTAAGGTGGCAGCACGACAATCGAGCGACCAGTATTTGAATTTCAATTCAGTAGCAAATACAAAATTATTTTATTTACTGTACATATACTAATACACAAGTGACATATTCTATAAATTGTGTTGTGACATTTCAGTAATACAGGGCCTATATTGGAAGACTGAGGATATCCACCGTTGGTAAGTGAAAAGGTAAACCTGCCAGAGTGCATCGAGAGCATTTTAACATTCCTTTTAAACAACTTTATAATAATTAAAATCATAATAACACTAAGAATCATTACAAAGTAACAAACCGTTTTATTACAAAGTAACGAATCCAACACGGGGTTTGATTACAGAATATAATACACGAATTGCGTTTGATCATACATATGATCAAAATACACGTATACACATATACGTGTATGCATACATGGCTCTCAGTATTATCTGTGTCACTATAGTTACAGATGTTTCTGTAGTAGCCAGTTGAGCAACACAATATGTCTACCAAAAGTAACTGGGTGATGAAGGTATGAAACTGATTGGCACTGGGAGCATATCTGTCATGATTTTGAAGTGATTTAAGAATTACTGGGCATAATGGGAATCTTAGCTTTGAATGATGTATTACTGGAAACACTTTGGAAAAGTGGGTGAGATGTTGTCACTTCTTTGGTAAAACTGACAGAACCTGAAAATATAAAGAACTTGCGAGCTCCAGAGTATGGAAATCTTGGTGTGAATAAAGTTATTGGAAAAAAATTAAACACATTCTATTGGGTTCATCCTTGCCATAATATGGAGCTAATAAGTCGGAAATATTGAAAGAGTTATACAGTATAATGTTCGACCTTTTTTTGAAAGAATTGTGATACACATTGTTAGCTCCATTCTAGTAATGAAAATCAGAAACCAGTAAGTTACGATTTCCATGCATCAGCTTGTGTTGTCCTTAATTAACAGGGTAAAATTAGAATTATGAATATTTGAAGAATCGTCTCACTGCATATTCATAAGACGTTATGGACGGGCCTCTGTAATCTCTAGCTTGACAGACTTATGCAGAGATTCAGCTGCATGCTCATATATGAAATGTTGACAATTAATTTGACGGATCTGCGGAAACCATTTTCCTTAATGATTTGTGAAAAAAATGCATTCTTCAAAGGAGTAACTGAGGAAAAAGAATTTTAAAAAACTAGTATTTGGCAAAGTTTATGTTGTGAGGATTTGATGGTTGATTGTGTGAAAGAGATTCCCAGTAACCTCACAATTTTATTTGTCAGAATTAAGAACCACTTGTGAGACACTGATAGTTGCTAAAGGTAACCAGTGAAATAATTAGTCTGACAAGCTTTCAGCTACAACTTTAAGAGAGAATCAAGTCACAACAAATTTTCTCCATTTTTTTATGGCACACTATCATTCAGCTAGTATTTGTGGAATAGTTAATATTAAAACAATTAATTTACATGACATATAATGTACAAGTTAGAATATGGAGTAAACATTTTTTTAACTGACTAAAGAAGTATATAGAGTAAAGCATATTTGTGAGTCCAACAAAATTATGTTGTCTAGCCCTAACTTATATTTAAGTATAAGTCTGAACTTCTATGTAACTTATTTGTCCATATAGAGTGAAGTTGTTTTTTTTTATTATTCTTGTGCAGATTTCAAAAACATTACAGCTACAGTCATAATAACTTGCTACCATCAGTCTGACTTAATTAGTTCCAAGTGACACTTAATATATGTGATTAGTCCAGTTATTGCTCATCAATGGAAAACTCTTTCATTAGAGTCATATGAAACTTGCTTAAAACCAAACTTAAGAGCCCAGTAAGATTTTGACATATGTTATTTGATTGTTTAAGTTGCTACAAAATTAGACATAACATTGTTTAATACTTCCTGTTTTTACCTCATTTTCAAAATGTTGGGGTTCTTTAAAGTCTAAAATATTTATAGTAATGGCAGTATATATTGGAATTTATTTGATGGTAATTATAATATGATGTTACTGTCAGTTATCCAAACATCAAATATTCCAACGATTGAATGTCTAAATTCACAGAAAAAATTTTGATGTGATGTAATTATTGGACTTGCAACACACTCTGGACCCCTCTTTTCCTACTAAATGAATCAATTTTAAATTAAGAAAACGGGCTATGTATTAATCTTTTTTTTTATTAATTCATCAATAATTCTTGAGCATGTAGACAGGCAATGAATTAACAATGGCTCAATGACAGTGAAAGTACAGAGGTGTGAAAATTATTAGAATAATTGTGATTTCTCTATTCAGTAATGGCAACATGACATATTTCTGAAAATTTTTTTCTAAATACGTTGAAACCACTCAAAATTAAAAAAATATATACATCAAATCATTCTTAAGAGATGAAAAATGAATTATATCAACAACTAAAAAGATATATGTCATAAAATATTGCTTTTACTTAAAAATAGAAACAAAAAAAAAATAAAATAAAAAATCACAATTATTCTAATAATTTTCACACCTCTGTACTTTTATTCATAGTATTTGATGCTGTAATGAATCTCATCATAATACATGTGAATTTTTTAGCTTATTAGTAGGCATGCCACATCTAACAATTAACCAAATGTAATCAATAGCGTGGAGCTAACAAATAAGGTGCAGTCTAACTGTTGTGTGACTTATAGTATGTGACTATAAAGCGTTTCTTTTAGTATTTATTTCTTGCTATTTCACCTTTGTTGCTCTAATAGCCATGGCAATTACTGTAAAAAAAAGGACAATGATTTAGCCGTAGGAACTAAAATAGACAAGTTTCGGACAGACTTTCAAAAAGGAAAGTGGGTCGTCCTTGAAAAAAAATTTTACTGTTGGGATGCAAAATTAGTAAATGGCACAATGTGTGAAATAAACACCAATAAAGAGTGATCTTAATGATTGTGATAAAGAGTTCAAAAGGAACAAAAACAAAAAAATTGGCTAATGGACCATAATTATGGTTGTTATGGCTAATGGACCATAAATTATGGTCCATTCAGAAACATAATTCAGGCAAACCAATATGATAGGCCTTTACTATGTGAGAAAGCATTTGATATGAAAGAATATTTGGAATCTTGATTTTAAAGCAAACTGTATGGTACTGTGTACTTAAAATACACATTTTAAAGAATCCATAATTAAAATATTTACAGCATCTTAGTATATGTTAAATGAGCCTCTCCTGAATACTCATTTAACATAAGCAATTTTTATGGGTTTGAATATCCAGATTTTTGTACATGTGAACTACTCTTAGTCGTAGTTGGAACTTAAATCATACACAGACACATACAAGAGGGTAAGTCAAAAAGTAAAGCGCAGTTTAAAAATTCAATTTTGTACGTGCACTTAGTCTCTTAACAAGTTTTTGAATTTCTTAAGAAGAAACTTTTGGTCTTGAATGCAGCTAGTGTTATTCCACTTCTGTTATCTGTCCAACAAAAATGTCTTCCTTACAGCCCTTCTTTCAATGGGCCAAAGAGATGAAAATTGCTTGGAGCTAGGTTGCAACTGTACCAACAGACCTCAATGGTATAGCAGCTTAAAACTAAGCTCTTGAAGGCAAAGTGTTGTTTCGTCAACCGTATAAGGTTGAGCATTGTCCTGAAGCAAAATTATGCCTTCTGACATGAAAGTCGTTTGTCTTTTGTTTTTATTTCAGGCTTTAGTATTTGTAGCAGCTCACAGTTCACTGTTTCACCTTTAGATATGAAGTAAACAGAGAGTGGGCCTTCCTTATCCTAGAATATTATCATAAATTTTCTTACAGCAGTGTGAGTTTTCAATTTTTTTATGTAGGAGATGAGGAATGTTTCCAGACTAAACTTTGTTGCTTGCTGTCATTTTCAAAGTGATAGATCCATTCTCATCTGCACTTATTATCCACTTCAGAAAAATAATCTTCTTATCTTCAAATATTTAAATGATTAGTATATGACTAATATTACTTGATTAGTGTGTATGTCAGTCGACATGGAATCCAAGGAGCACAGGCTTTTAGAAAGTTTAAAGAACTGTAAATGACTGGAAATGGCAAACCTCAGCTTATACTCTATTCATTTGTTTAACTACATCAAATTTTATTTGTTGATTATAGTAAATCATTTGTTTAACTGCTTCTGTTGTCATATTCTTCGAAGTGTAAGTCCTATCTTTCTGGTGTTCATCACAGAGGGAAATCCATCCATTTTTAAAGCAATTAATCCATTTATAGATTTGCTTCCACTCAAGCAATTCTCTCTGTATTGCTGCTGCATTGTGTGAATAATCTGCTGGTTTCACCCCTTCTGAAGAAAAAAGTGTATCACTGCTCAACGTATCTTTCTTGATGCAATCAGACAAAGGAGAAGTCATTTTAAAATGGCCTTAGACTGTGAGCAATGAAACAATACTACCAATTAACAGATTATATGAGGTTATGATTTCTAACAAAACAGACAGCGCTGCCAGCCATGTGGTTGGGAGGGAATGTAAATTTCCCTTTATTTATTACTTTCCCGGGTAATTTAATTTATGTAATCTTGACTGCCAGTGGAACATATGAAAAACTAGAAGACCATACAAATAACCACCAAGATAAAAAGGTCAGCTTTAACAAGGGAGTACCTGGGAAATGTGTAAACGTTGGTCATCCTAGAAGTAAACGAAAATATTGCTGTTTTTGATATTCTTGACTGTTTGTAGTATTAAGTATATATATATTTTTTTTTTTAATTCTCTTATTGTAAATCTTTTGAATACGTAACAGTTATGAGTATCCAACAATGGATGAACTAGGAGAACAGATCAACTTTGTTTTGGGACATTTTGGGCTGAAGTCTGTGATTGGGCTTGGAGTTGGCGCTGGAGGAAATATTTTGGCTCGTTTTGCCCTTGCTCATCCTGAAAAAGTGAGTATGTAAGAGTATTCTTATAGAATACATTCATATTACATACCTAATGGTGGTGAACAGTATAATGTTTCTAAATAAGTTTAATTCTGTGGTTAAAAATTTTTTTAAACAAATGTAATGTAAATTTTTCTAAACCGTAACATTGTTTTAGTCTAATAAATCATAACCTTTTTTTTATTAGATGGAAGCCTTGTGTCTAATTAACGTAGTGGCTACACAAGCTGGATGGATAGAATGGGGATACCAGAAAATAAATGCACGCTACCTTAAATCTAAAGGCATGACCCAAGGAGTACTTGATTATCTCATGTGGCATCATTTTGGCAGAGTGGGTAACAATTTGTTCAGACATGTAGTGTTTAATTTTTAATACGTACAAGTAATATAATTGAATATGCATTGTAATTAAAATAATACACAAGGAGTTATTTATTAGTTAACCAGTAGCAAAAGCTTATACAGGAATGATTTTTAATAAAATATTTGTAAGTTTCAGTTGGCATAAAATTTAATAGTAATATGCATTTTGTTATGTTCAGTAAAAATGAATATTTATTATGCATTATAATTATAATATTTTTATTATTTTGCAAATAAAATAAGAAAGATGTTTATAAAATAAAGAGATGTCAACAAGCAATTTCAGTGTAAACACATTCCACACATTAGGTTTGATCAAAGTGTACATGTGATTTCATCCTAGATGAAAAACGTATGTCATTATTCATCTATGTTTATTTATATTGCTGTCTTAAAAATAGATTTCTGTAAAATTTAACGCTTTATGGCAATATTTTTTCAAGTTTTAAAAACACTTCAAGAATATATTTTTGTTATAGCTTGAGCTCGCTAATATTTTTCATTTTATGCCATCAACAGTAGCTTTCCCCTTCTTGAAAAGAGAAGCAGGCCAGAGGGAACCTTGTCTAGTGTTATTTTTGGCTAAAAATTTGTAAACAAACACTATGTGAGCTGGTGCATTATTGTGATTCAATTCTGTAAATTTTCCTTCCACAGTTTTGACAATTGTCTGTAAGTACGTATCTTCAAGAAAAACAAGCTATATAAATTGTTCAGCAAATTTGGGGGAGCATGATCTAAGGAAGCTGCTCATCCAACATTGGTTCAGAACTATGACCAATGGTGAGATAAGTACAAATTATCCTGACTTGACAAAGACTCTGGATCTGACAAAAATGGATGTGTTGGTTAGCTTTAACGTGTAAAGTAGGTGATTGCTGGAGGGTCCATCGTGATTTGTACTTTAATAAAAACATGACTTTAGCAATTAAAAAAAATGCATAAAATTTGCAGGAAATTTCAGTACTGGAGTCGCACAAATCAGGGTATTGTTACACAAAATTTCAGGCATGCCATAAAAAGAAATTTAACATTTTATTGGAATTGCTCAGTGGTAGCTCATGCCACTTCTACTTAGGAGAGCCACATTCATAATAAAGCTTACCTTTAAGATGAGTTTGCATGCTGCAATCTTTCATTGTAGCAAACTTGTCAATTGCTCTACATTAAACTGTGAATGTTTTAATGTATAGAAAATCTCCTTTTCTATGGACAATGTAGGAAGTAGTGACTTAATCTGTCTTTTCCCATAGTGTTTCTATGAAATGTTTTGAACCTTTTTAGGCTGGGAGCAGCAACATTCAGGTTCACATATTGTTAAAGGCAGCATTATGGTATACTTATACACTTTAGAAAAATCAAAAGACATACTGACAGAAAAATAGTGTAATAATTTTACAATTTTACAGAACCACCAGTATTTGGAAATTCTCTTAAATAGATGAATGTATGTTCGATATGTAACTTGTCTTTATCAAACACAGGGAACATTTCTACTCATTTTTTTTTTAACGTGTATTTAATGTATAACTCACTATTTTAACACTCATTTAATTTATAGAAAACTTGTATTGAATTTATTAGTCTAAGATTCTTGAGGAATGAAGCAATGCAAAGATGTTCAGTAAACTGTAAATACAGATTCAGTCGAAACAATTTATCATTTTACTTCTTTGGTTGTAACTGCTCTTGCCTTATGATTGAAACAGCCTTTCTTTTATATAGAGTATCTGCTTGTGTTTCACAGGATCTGACCAAGTCTCTTATTTTCTTAATATCAATACCTTTGGTGGTATCTAACTGATGATTTTGTAGTTGATTGTTTTAACTAGTGATTAACAACTTTTTTGTACCAGGATCTGCTTTTGCAACTGAAACTTGGCGTGCCACATGAGTGTATTGTACTTACACTGTGTGTGTGTGCGCGCGCGCGCGCGCAAGTAACAAGGTTGAAGAAAAAAACTTTATTTGTATGTTACTGTGTGCTGTGGTTGGTCACCATTGCCTTAAATACCCACATAAGACATAATTAAGGGGGAAAAATCAAACCATAAACAGAACTTAAGAAATTCAAGGAAGGTCAATGCTTTTACTCCTGTATTATTAATACAGCTTGTATTTTAATTTAAATAATAGCTACAAAACTTAACATTTCTGTAAAAGGAAATCATTCCATCAGATTAAGAAATACATTTCTTTGAAAACCATTTTACAAAGTAATCATCATAGTTCAAAACTTGTTTAGTCAGTGTTCAGTCATTGTAGAAACTCTAATGTCCACATAATTATAACATACTTTATAAAAGACTAACAAGAAGAAAGTGAAGACATGCGTAGAGGAAAGTGGTCAATCCAAAAATAAAATTTAATTGTATTGAACAGACCATTTTATTATAATGAGCATATTGCAAGGATTAAATACAACACCTTTTCTAATCTTAACTTGGTAGACATGTTCCTTCCATGTATCCGGAGATTCCGCATTTAATTTGTGACCAATATTATGCACCAGCACTATGACCTGCTGCTTAGGCAAGCTCATCACCACCACATATCATGCCAGTGGTTTCCTATACATTCCCTGACTCACAAGAAGAAACCATAATAGCTCATGAGCTCAGGACTATGCTGGGCCTCTAAGGTCACTGTTCATTTGAAATGTTATTGATGCCTGCTCTCTTAATGCCATTATAAAAAACTCTCCGTAGGAGTGCTGATCGCCAACCTCAGTCAACACTCATCAGTGCCAAGTGAATCTTCAACCAGACTTTAGCGGACACTTACACTGAATTATTTTTAATCTGTACCATGATCAGTAGCATGCCATATCCAAGTCCATAAAGAACATCTGATTCCTGTTTCCATAGTGGGAGCTCTATCAGAATATTGGAACATGTAATCATGAGTGGCAGGCATGCCCAACATCACAGTCAGCCTCTCTTCTGTGTGTCTATGGTGTTTAGACATGTGTAGATCGTGTTAGATATTCTTAGCTGTGAACTGATATTTCACCATCATTTTAATGAATAAATTTTATAATTTTGAAATTTTAAGCTTTTTAGTTGTCAGAATTTAGTTGGATGTAAACTTATATTAGTTTAAAAATAAAAATGGATGTGATTATGTGCATGTGTATAAGTTAATTATTTCTTTTGTATTAAAACCAAACTATCTTTAAAAATAGTCGAAAAGTTAGCTCAGTGATTTATTGTGAAAAAATGATGTATATATGATTTCAGGGTACAGAAGAACGTAACCATGACTTGGTACATGTATATCGTAATTACTTTGAACGTTGTATTAATCCAGGAAATCTGGCATTGTTTATTGATAGTTACATACAACGTACTGAACTGAACATAGCTCGTCAGTCAAATACACTTACAATGCCTGTCATTAATATTACAGGAGCCTTGAGTCCTCATGTTGATGAAACTGTTACTCTTAATAGCAGGCTAGACCCCACCAATTCTTCATGGATGAAGGTGATCTTATACTTTAGTTGTGCATGTGTTTGGGGGAGGGTGTTCCTAGCATGTAATATTGTCAATGTTTCCACGGTGAATTATAAAATTTATATTTTCTATACACTGACTCTCATAATAACACTTTTTAAGTTAATTTAGGAGGAAATTGTTATAACAGTGAACGTGTTGAGTAATGATTTTGATTACTGTTCCTTACTGTGTTTGTTACAAATTGGGATAGCTATAGTTATATAAAGAGTATTTTTAACTTAAAGAAAACCACTAAAAAGAATCAGATTATAATTCCTGGGTATAATTTTACTAATTTCTTAATTATTTAGTGCGCATGTTCCCAACATTTGTTTTCATTATGTTAGTATCATGGAATATGCAAAGCGTAACTGAAAATAAGTATTTAAGAAGTATATAGTATTTCCAGCATATATTGGGGTAGATGGGAGAAGCTAATAAATGATTCTGGTAATGTAATGAAATCATAATATGAGAAAAACTGTAGTGTAAAACAATAATTTATATCAGACAACTGTTTAACAGTGTTTAAAATGAGAGACAATTCAGGATGTTTAGATTTTATTGTAGAGCATATTGCCATTACCATCAGCAACAGTAAAGCCTATGGTTTTGTCCTGGGTAATGTTTGTTACTTCAAAGTCCTTTCTCCTATGTTAAAAACTTTTAACACGGGAATGCAATTAAATATATAGTAGTTTATTATAATTTCCTATATGTTAAACTCTTTTATATCTAGGTTCCCAAGTGGATAAGTCAGTCTGTATAATGTATGAATGTTTACTACCTGGCAGCACTTTCCTATCTGTCTTCTGAAACTGTCTGTAATTTCTATTTGCTAATATGTATGCATTTGAATTTCAAAACAAGTACCAAATGAGATATCAAGTACAGAAAGTATTTAACTTGTAAGAGTGCTAACTTCATTCATAAAAATACAACTTAGATAATGCTTCCGGTAGGTAAAAGTAGAGCTAATAAAGAGGGATGCGACAGTGTCAGTAGCTGTAATTTGCAGTGTGTACATTGTAATAGTACAAAGCATTCATTTTTGAGATGACAATAATAACAGTAATCGGTGTTAGATAATATAACTAATAACAAAATTGAGTACCAGTAGTAGACAGCAGGTGCATAGTATGAAGTTGGCTACATTCGTGACCTACACTTTGTGTATTGATACAATTATTATGTTTTAATAATTGTTAAAATGTCAATCAGTGGACATATTTGATTTCATATAATAGCATTAAACATTTATGAGGGTTACTTTTTTCCTCAACCTCCGAGACACCACCAAATGAGATCCACGTCCACTAGTGGGATGGAGATATGTAGTGCATGCACAATGGACTTTCCCCCATCATGCACCAATAGGTTAACTTCTTTTGTTCAGTGATTGTTGAGTAGCAAGCACATTAACATGCCAATTGTAATGAAAATGCCCGCCAAATGTAAACTGCATTGTTATTATTTGCTTTCTTCTCACCAAAGGGCATAGTGCAGCAAAAATTACTCATTGATAGGTAAGATTTATGGCAACAATTTTATGAGTGATGGATGAATATGAGAATGGTGCAGAAAGTTAGAAGAAGGACGAAGTGACATCCATGGTGAGGTCTGTAGTGACTGAAGAAATTGTTGAAAAAAATGAATGAAGTGGTTCATCAAGGAACACATCCACAATTTCCGAGCTGTCTGTCAAATTTTTTGAAATTTAAAGATCAGTGCTATAAAGACATTGTAACCACGAAGCTTGACTACAGCAAATTTGTGTGCGGTGAGTACCAAAAATGCTTACTGGCACAGCGAAAGCACAAGACTCAGTGAAAGGGCAGAGCCTTCAATTTTTGCAGTACTATTATGAAGAAGGATAGGATTTCCTGGACAAGATTATGATTAGACATAGATATCAGTGCAATATAAAAATGTCACGAGGAAAGAGCAGCTCAAAAAATGGAAGCATAGTGGGTCCCCAGGCAGACCAGTAAAGTTCAAGCAAATGTTTTTCAATAAAAAACTTATGGCTACTCTGTTTTGAGACCAAAGAGGCACTGATTGAATTTAATTTACATGGGATGACCGACACTTCAGTATGATATTGTGGGACTGTTCAATGACTACGAAGAGCAATGCAGAACAACAGAAGAGGAATGTCATCGGATATTGCCCTTCTTCATGACAGTACTCACCTTCACAATGTAGCACAGATACAGGATCTTGTCTGGAAATTCAGATGGAAACTAATTAAACATCAACCATACAGACTTAATAACCAATAAATGTCTTAATCAAAGTGGCAGTTATACATATTGTAACGCAACAGAAATGCTAGCATTCATGTTACATAAAAGACGGTTCACAGAATAATAAACAAATTGATATTTAAACCCATAATAGAACAGAGATCCAATAATTACAATTATAATCATAGACAAAATTAAATAAGGATGCAAGGTAGTGTTGACTAGAATAAACGAACCTGTAAGATAAATAATAGCTAATGATATATGTTTAATGAAAAGCAAAACAAAAAAATGAAACAATGACTTAATTTATGGTAATAACAAATAAGAATTTTGTGTTAAGAAGTATTATTTTATGACAAAAATGTTATGATAAAGTTTATGTGATGTTATATCAAATATGTGTTGAGTTAATAAAAAATAATGAAACAAGTTGTATTATTCAATGACTGTTGTAGAATGAAGTGTGAAGCAGTTAATCAATGTTCATAAATTCGAATTTTGTTGTATGTGATCAAGAGATCAAGATAAAATTGTTATTAGATATAGAAAAATAATTGTTTATATAAGTGCTAATAATTAAGATTTGATTGTATGTATGAATTTATATAAAAGGGACTATAGATGCCTGACAGACATAACCACAGGTAGATCAGTTTACAATAAAAGCCCTAAAAGGCAAAACTACTATATAAACACTCATAACATAAAGATTAGGTGCATCAATTAATAATAATTAATAAATGCGCTATGAAGAGCTAGAAAAAAAAACATTAAATTAATAATAATATTTAATAAAATTTATACAAATTATAATAATACCATAATGCCATAATATCGATTGGTAAAATATAATATCGAAGGTGGATTAAATATAATAAAAAAGAAAAAAACGGACTTATATCAAAAAACCAGTAGAATATGTGTATAAAATAATAAACCAACTATCGGTAAAGTTACATTCCGATAGGACAGCAAATTGATAAAGAATAGACAAAAAATATATGAAAGAAACACTATATATTCAAAACATGTGGAAGGCAGAAATTATTATATGTTGCTAGGGACGACAAATAAGAAAAAGAAGTTGTTGATTTTAGAGAAGACAAGAATTGCTTTGAAAAAACTGAACGTGATGAGATTAAAAAAACCCAAGAATAATCTATTTAATCGTAATATTATAATTATCAGAGACGATTATAAAGTACAAGATTCTCATGACAATAGTTATGTCTAACACCAATACCGATTAACCAAATAACACTACAATCTGAAATAATAATAGAGAGTAAATAACTGAAGTCTACAAGAAAGAACTTGAACTGTCCCATATCCGAAGGGAATTGATGAGATATTAATCAAATAGAAAGAATTAACAGTAACACAACTCATAATATTCACAACACCAGAAATTATAACCTTGCAATTACACGGAACAACACTAATTGCTTCAATCGAAAGAAGAACTGATTTGGATCCTGGCGGTGCAGAAGAAACATCAACCGGGCTGTAGATCAATCCAGAAGCTGTATTCCGACGTGGATAGGACAAGAATTACTTTTATTAAACCGAATAAAGAAAACCGTACTGCATAATCATCCAAAACATTAAATTTAGCGATCAACCGCCTACACAATTTGCTTCGTTCGAGTCTGGTAAATTATATTATATTAATCATACTAAATACACAACACATAAATTTTGTAAATCTTGCATTCTTATCTATGTATTTTTAGTCTTCCCCACAGTTACAAGAACCTTCACACCCTGAAATAAATTAAATACAAATCAAAACATAATATATAACCAAATATTAATAAAGGATTAAAATAATCAACAATCGATACCTGAAGTCTATAGTCCAAGCATATGTTAATTAGAACATATCTTATTTAATGTGAATTAAGTAAACAAATAAAGAACCTTTATATATTTGTCAAATCTTGTTATTTGGAGTATGGTTTAGTGAACTGGGAACAAAAAGTAACTGAATAAGAATAGAATAAATGGTTAATATAAACATCGAAATAACCTATAAGTTTCGTTGAGCCGATACTACAGCGCTTATAGCGGAATTATCTGACACCAAAGAGGGAGCGTAAAATTACAAAATTAGACAGAACTCTCTTCAAGGTATAATAGGGTTGGATGAAATTGTAGAATAACGCTTAAGTTGTTTAAGTTCTAGGCACACTAACACTGATAATTATTAAAGAGCTAAGTTAATATTAATTAATTGCATCCATATATTCCACAACTTCAAATATCTCCGAGATTGATATAATCAAAGTAATACAAAACAAATTGACAAATACAACAGTGGGGTTTTAAGGAGAGGAAACCCATTTATCTACAAATTGGCGCTCAACTTGTGTAGGGCTTAGGTTAAGTAAAACCATAATTATACTAATATTACTTAACCAGAGCAGGCAACTGTGGGAGACTAGAAATGCAATAGAGAAAGATGATACAAAAGGAAACGAAAATGCAAGAACAAGAGAGACGATTAAGTTACGCAGAATGGACGACAGTACTATTTAAGAAATTCAGCAAAGAGATGGGATACATAGAAAAGAATACCAATGATCACGAAAGAGCACAAATGAGTCGCGCGAATGCAAGGGTAACACCAGACGACAAAATGACATTGAGAGAGATTTATGATGAATTGTGTGAATTAGATGCCAGGTGTAATAAGGAAAAGACTATTGGGACGACTAACGAAAAAGACGAGAACAAGGTGGAAAGAATGACGGAAGAAGATTGGGAAAGATGGGACGATAATGAAGAAAAAATGAAAACCGAAAGAACAGGAGTATACGCCCAGGTAACAGAACAATATACTCAGGAAGACTATGAACAATGGAAACGAGAAATAAGACCACCTGAAAACCCAATACAAACAGAAAACAAAGAATTAAGGGAATGGATCAGGGTGATGTTTGAACTATCCCGAGAAGATATGTATCAATGGAGGAAAGAACACAATCAAATATATGAATTTATAGAAATGCCAAATATTAAAAAGCTAGAACAATCCAATGTACAAAAAGAAATAAAAATAGTCAAAGTGAAGCAACAGAAGAAAACGCCAGAACAACCAAAGAAAGTGACCAGTCAGAACGTAATGGGTTTTATAGCAGAACTCTTTAGGAAACGTAACGAATCAATAATCAGACAGATGAAAGAAGAGAACCAGAGACACCGGGAAGAATTCAGGAACACCATGGAAGAAGGTTTCAAAGGGGTAGCAGAAACAATGGACAGTGGTTTCAAGAGAATGGAGGAAAACTTCGATAAAACAAATGAGGAAATTAAAGAAACCTCAAAACAAATGAACGAAAGATTAAACCAAATTTACGAAAGGTTAGATAGGAATAATGAGGGTTTAAAACAAATGAAGGAAGGAATCCTACAAATGAACAAAGAAAACTTAAGGCGAATGGATGAAAGAATTGAAAAAATGAACGAAGCAGGTTTAAAGCAGATTGAGGACAAGAAGGAGCAGTTCAATAATGAGATAATGGAAACTTTCGAAGGGAAGTTTGAAAACGATAACACGCTTAGCCCAGAAGTGGATAAATACGAGGGGGAGACAAATAAAGAAATGGAGCTCTGTTTAAAGAATATGTCTAAAACACTAGACAGCACTTCCGAAGGTATTATAATAAATCTGACCATAGAAGAGAATATCCAGAAGATAAGGAAAATATGGAGAAAGAAAATAGTTTATACAAAGGAAGAAATGGAGATGAGGAAGGGTGGATTAATTAGTGCTGTTAACATCCCAATTAATGAGCGAAGGGAGTTATGTAAAGGCATGAATTATAGAAGAAACGTTATGAAAATAACCAAAATAACCGACCATGGAACAATCACAAAAACTTTAAATAAATTTAAATATTATTTGAAAATATCAACGGTTAGAGAATATTTGACCAAGTCAATTATATCGTTAATACGGAAGATACCCGTAAAACATTTGGTAAATAGTCCAGATATCCAAGGGAATGGAAAGATAGGATATAAAAGTAATTATATTAGAATAGAGGAGATACGATACCTGATAATTCAAAAGGAGCTAAATATAACTGAATACCCTGACTTAAATGAAGATTTTACATCAGCCAAGTTGCGGTACCAGATACACGAAAGATATTTATCAAGTATAAAAATTGGTATGAACACTGCAGTAATCCGGACAACTGGTGCAGTCGAATTAATGGACCATGGTTAGAAAAAGAAGCAGTCAACCAGAAAAATGGGACTGATGTTATGAAAACTGACCAGGCAACCAATTGACAAGATACGGAAATATTATTTAATGAATAAATTCTAAAAATAATAAGAACAACTTATTACCAGTCTTGAAGAAAATTACTTGGAATTTAAAAAGAATTTGAGTTGAATACTACCACTAAATTCTAAAAATAATAAGAACAACTTATTAAAGATTACAGAAAAAAAGCGAGAATTATTATTAATGTTTATAAAGAAATAGTGTGAATAATGAATAACAAACCCAAGATTACAGAAAAAGGCGAGAATTATTATTAAATGTTTATAAAGAAATAGTGTGAATAACAAACCCCAAGATTACCGAAGAAAGCGATAATTATTATTAATGTTTATAAAGAAATAGTGTGAATAATGAATAACAAACCCAAGATTACAGAAAAAGGCGAGAATTATTATTAAATGTTTATAAAGAAATAGTGTGAATAACAAACCCCAAGATTACCGAAGAAAGCGATAATTATTATTAATGTTTATAAAGAAATAGTGTGAATAATGAATAACAAACCCAAGATTACAGAAAAAGGCGAGAATTATTATTAAATGTTTATAAAGAAATAGTGTGAATAACAAACCCCAAGATTACCGAAGAAAGCGATAATTATTATTAAATGTTTATAAAGAAATATTGTGAATAATGAAGAATGGAACCCCAAGATAAAAGTTATTACCTCAAATCAACATATGCAAAATAAAGAAAGAAAAAAAAATCATATGACCTAAAATATATACTACATTGCCACATGATGGAACAATTTCAGTAAACGATTGAATGTAACCAATATAATGTTAAAGAAGACAAGAAAGAAAGAGTATTTATGAACATAATTCATTAAAAAATAAAACAGCCAAAATAGTGAAATACGATAAGAAGAAGAATAATTAAGGCTAAGGAATATATTTAGTAAAAATGGGTAACACAAAAACTGAGAAAACAGACTATTAAATTCAAAGCAATTGGAGAAGAAATGTAGGACAAAAAAAGAAAAGATTGCCAGATACTTAAAGATGGAACAGGCAAATTCGTAAACCATATAGCAAACATGATGACACTGATAATGAGGGATGCTTTAGAATAAATGGAAATAAATATGCTACAAGAGACAGTAATGTTAAAAACAGTAAAACGTCAGCTGTCATTTATAATTATAATGATCATCACACAACCACTATTTAGAAAATATTGTGATCAGAGAAAAAAAAAAACAAACGAAGAAGATACTTAGCATTGCAATCTCAACAAAAATGAAAACAAAAATGACTACAAATGATAACTGTCAAAGTCAATATCAACAAATGTTTAAGGAATTAAAATGGAATTACGAAATATGAAGAATAGTAATGAAGAAATATAAATGCAACAAAGAAAAAATCTTTTCCCAAATATTTATTATTAAATGATTAAAGAGATTATTAGGAGATTATTATTATATTTTATAGCTGACTGTAGATGAATTCCAGCAGTACTATATTAAAATGTGGTGTGGGCAGCAGAGTATGAAGCCAAACAGTGCCTCTCTGAACTGTACCAACGCATGTGTTAGGGATTGTTAGGGAAATTAAATATTTAAGGAATATTAGAATAGTTGCAAGAATAAATTCAGTTTCCAAAGGAATGTGACGAAGAAAACAGAAAGAAGTGAGTTGACAGAAGAATAATTGAAAAATACAGTAATTATAGTAATTATAAATAGAAGAGATGTAAAACTAATGTATCAGTGAATAGTGTAGCCAACTACCAACAAATAATATTTACAGAAATAAAAATGATGAAATGTTATTAAATTAAAAAAAAAAAGTATTAATACTAGTCTAATGAAGTTACATTGAGAATCTCATCGTCAACCATTAACAATGAAATGAAGAAAGGCATGTGAAAAAGACAAGTTTATTTGACCTAAACTTCATTCAGGTAAACTAAACTTTTTTAGCAGGGGAAGCATATGTAACGCAACAGAAATGCTAGCATTCATGTTACATAAAAGACGGTTCACAGAATAATAAACAAATTGATATTTAAACCCATAATAGAACAGAGATCCAATAATTACAATTATAATCATAGACAAAATTAAATAAGGATGCAAGGTAGTGTTGACTAGAATAAACGAACCTGTAAGATAAATAATAGCTAATGATATATGTTTAATGAAAAGCAAAACAAAAAAATGAAACAATGACTTAATTTATGGTAATAACAAATAAGAATTTTGTGTTAAGAAGTATTATTTTATGACAAAAATGTTATGATAAAGTTTATGTGATGTTATATCAAATATGTGTTGAGTTAATGAAAAATAATGAAACAAGTTGTATTATTCAATGACTGTTGTAGAATGAAGTGTGAAGCAGTTAATCAATGTTCATAAATTCGAATTTTGTTGTATGTGATCAAGAGATCAAGATAAAATTGTTATTAGATATAGAAAAATAATTGTTTATATAAGTGCTAATAATTAAGATTTGATTGTATGTATGAATTTATATAAAAGGGACTATAGATGCCTAACAGACATAACCACAGGTAGATCAGTTTACAATAAAAGGCCTAACAGGCAAAACTACTATATAAACACTCATAACATAAAGATTAGGTGCATCAATTAATAATAATTAATAAATACGCTATGAAGAGCTAGAAAAAAAACATTAAATTAATAATAATATTTAATAAAATTTATACAAATTATAATAATACCATAATGCCATAATATCGATTGGTAAAATATAATATCGAAGGTGGATTAAATATAATAAAAAAGAAAAAACGGACTTATATCAAAAAACCAGTAGAATATGTGTATAAAATAATAAACCAACTATCGGTAAAGTTACATTCCGATAGGACAGCAAATTGATAAAGAATAGACAAAAAATATATGAAAGAAACACTATATATTCAAAACATGTGGAAGGCAGAAATTATTATATGTTGCTAGGGACGACAAATAAGAAAAAGAAGTTGTTGATTTTAGAGAAGACAAGAATTGCTTTGAAAAAACTGAACGTGATGAGATTAAAAAAACCCAAGAATAATCTATTTAATCGTAATATTATAATTATCAGAGACGATTATAAAGTACAAGATTCTCATGACAATAGTTACGTCTAACACCAATACAGATTAACCAAATAACACTACAATCTGAAATAATAATAGAGAGTAAATAACTGAAGTCTACAAGAAAGAACTTGAACTGTCCCATATCCGAAGGGAATTGATGAGATATTAATCAAATAGAAAGAATTAACAGTAACACAACTCATAATATTCACAACACCAGAAATTATAACCTTGCAATTACACGGAACAACACTAATTGCTTCAATCGAAAGAAGAACTGATTTGGATCCTGGCGGTGCAGAAGAAACATCAACCGGGCTGTAGATCAATCCAGAAGCTGTATTCCGACGTGGATAGGACAAGAATTACTTTTATTAAACCGAATAAAGAAAACCGTACTGCATAATCATCCAAAACATTAAATTTAGCGATCAACTGCCTACACAATTTGCTTCGTTCGAGTCTGGTAAATTATATTATATTAATCATACTAAATACACAACACATAAATTTTGTAAATCTTGCATTCTTATCTATGTATTTTTAGTCTTCCCCACAGTTACAAGAACCTTCACACCCTGAAATAAATTAAATACAAATCAAAACATAATATATAACCAAATATTAATAAAGGATTAAAATAATCAACAATCGATACCTGAAGTCTATAGTCCAAGCATATGTTAATTAGAACATATCTTATTTAATGTGAATTAAGTAAACAAATAAAGAACCTTTATATATTTGTCAAATCTTGTTATTTGGAGTATGGTTTAGTGAACTGGGAACAAAAAGTAACTGAATAAGTATAGAATAAATGGTTAATATAAACATCGAAATAACCTATAAGTTTCGTTGAGCCGATACTACAGCGCTTATAGCGGAATTATCTGACACCAAAGAGGGAGCGTAAAATTACAAAATTAGACAGAACTCTCTTCAAGGTATAATAGGGTTGGATGAAATTGTAGAATAACGCTTAAGTTGTTTAAGTTCTAGGCACACTAATGCTGATAATTATTAAAGAGCTAAGTTAATATTAATTAATTGCATCCATATATTCCACAACTTCAAATATCTCCGAGATTTATATAATCAAAGTAATACAAAACAAATTGACAAATACAACAGTGGGGTTTTAAGGAGAGGAAACCCGTTTATCTACAATATGTATATCACAACATAGATACATAGATCTAGAGTGCTATAGATGTGGCTATAGTTAGTTTTATATAGATGTGGTAGTGTTGTGTAAATGTGGTGTGGTAGTTGTATAGGTGGTAGTAGGTAAGAGATGTATTAATATTTTCTAAATAATAAATGTTTCTAAATGAATCTTTTTTTATTTGTTTTAATGGAGGCTGAAATAAAAGTAACCCTTGTAGTATGCTATACACGTTTTGGATGAAAACATTCATGTACATAATAAAATTGTTTTAAGAAATCCAGGATTCCAGCCTGTGTTTTACTTTAAAATTTAATTAACTAATCTTATTAAGATTAAGTAATTTTTTAAAATAAGAATTTTAGGACTCTGTCTCTAAGCAAAAAACAAAATGACTTTTATGTAATCATAAAGCTATTATTATTATTAACATGGTGACCTCTTTGTACAGATTTCTGATTGTGGTATGGTTTTAGAAGAACAGCCAAGTAAAGTGAGTGAAGCATTAAGACTGTTCCTCCAAGGACTAGGCTACGGTAAGAAATAAACACATTTTGAAGGAACTTTGCTTTTTATAGTGTGAACTGTTGCAGTTTAGAAAATACTTTTTAAACTATAAAATATTTGTATAACGCCTGTTATAAGACATATGTCTTTATATTAATAAACCTTAAAGTTGTTAAACATATTAAATTTATTTTTAATTATAACTATTATCTCAGTGCAGTGTGCTGTATCATGTAAGTTCATGTAAATTAATTTCTGACAATCTGAAAGACTTTTTTGGCATCATTAGTTGTTTTAAACATATTAATATACATTTTGTAATATTCAACAATATTTTTGAACCAGAGAATGAGACTTAATGAGAGAAAATCGCAGGCCTATAAGCAAAATTCATTGCACATATATACAGTAAACCACATTTATTTTATCACAAACGTATTTTTATACTCTTGTGTTTTTCTATTTCTTTTCATTCAAACATATTTATCACATAAAATACCCAAATATTTAAACTTTTGATGGTACTTAAAGTCTGTATATATTTTGTTATCGTTTCTTCATAAAAGTAATATTTTATTTATGTTTGTATGCAGAATTTGGTAGATATTTGTAAGCAGTATAATGTACATGTAAGATATCAACATATTTAAGCAATATCTCTGAATTGAGTATACAACACATACTGTTGTATGCTCATGAATTGTTAGTAACTTCTAGAGTAGGAAATGTGTTTATCAGAATTATGTCTTAAACCTGAATTCACTAATAAGTTGTGTATAAGTGACTTTATACATAATGTAGGCTATTGTCTAAATTATTGACACTTGAAGAATTATAAATGCGAGTAAAAGTAATCACTGTAAACTGTCATTTTCCAGGTATTCATTCCTTTAAATGCAGAGCCTCATGTTATTAAAGTCTATTAAATTCATTACTTTGAACTTTTACATTATAGAAGTACATTTCGTACTCTTTAACAAGATTTTGACTGTAGTAGTAAGATCTAATTGCAGTTTGACAAAATAAATGAGTGATGTTGATACACTAGAGAAATTAAACATTGGAATGGAAAGTACTAAATGATAATCAGTAATTTTTTATGCTGATAATTGCTGTGTGTTTAAAAATGTATTTTGTTTTATAAATTAATAACATTGTATTGAATACAATAGAGTACTGATTGTGTATGTTTGTCACTGTGCACACACATTCTTATATCCAACCTATGTAATAAAAGTTTCATTATGATTTAAACATATGTTCGTGTGTGTCTACTCATTGTTAAATAGGCAGAAAATTGTATTATGTATTAGTATTGTTATACAATTTCAAAACACTTATATTTTGTTTGGTGCTATGCTTTACACTCAGTTTTATCGTCTGAGATATTGTAATGGTTAGGATGTAAAGGCCCCCAATAAACATTTAAAACAAAACCACATGATCACCAAACATATCTGATTGTTCAGATAAAGTAACTGATTCATTGTCTCTGTCATTTACAATTTCACAAAAGTTTCACCCTTAATAGAAATCTCCCCAGGCCTGTTTAGGTAAACCCACTGAATGCAGAATAGAATATGGTAGAGTGACATCTGGAATAACTTGACTCATAATTGTTCTAACATGCTTTTATTATTATTGATAACTCCCAAAATGATTAAACAATAGAATATCAGATTAATTCTTCAAATTTTATTAATTTCATATATTTATGATTGTTATATTACCTTCTTAAGTAAGAACTAAAACATGGATATTTATTGTCAAATTATGTATTACAACTTAAACATTTTTTACTTTCAATTTGATATATGATTATTGCTAATTTGCAACATTCTGACAAACCAATACAAAATCAGCATTTTCACATTCTCCCCCTTTTTTTCTGTAACCGCTCACATTAACATCTTACACTCTGTATATCGTTACACATGTGTTATTTTCTGAATTAACCTTTTAACTTCTGTAGCTCTGACTTGATGTGTATTCACTGTAACAAACTTAACTTATTTTATACTTATCTGTTGTCCTGTATTAAACATCCCATGTTGAGTGTTGTAGTTGGCAGGTTGGAGCCTGGGCTGATATAGTGTAAGTAGATGAAATTGCAACTGCCTTGTCTAATTGTCGAACAGCAATTTGCTTGTGTGACTGTTGACCTCCAGCTCCTTTGTCAGATGGTCGAACAGCAACTGTCATTTTTAGTTTTCGTGTCCCACATCTTAGACCTTACAGCATCTTTTTTTCCAGTGTAAGACGTAGTAACTGTAAACACCTCCAGGTTCTATTTGTCTGAAGTGCCACTCCATGTTAAATTATGCATTGGCAACATGTTTATTTCCCAACCACAATCCACACTCAAATTCCATGTGGTCCAGTGTTATGCTTCACGGACAAAATTAACAAGCATATAACATAAACCGCCCATTTCCATTTGGAGTTTTACATGCCCATTACAGCACAAAAGTTTTATTGTTTGTAAATTCTATAAAATGAAAAGTCATTTGCCATAGAAATTTAAAAACATCACTTTCAGAGTGAATGTAGAGTTTATAATTGAATACAAAGTTGTAATTTCATGATACTGTTGTATGCAGTACTTTTATTTGTTTTTGTATAATTACACACACTTCTTTATAACAGAGATAGGGTTTTCTTTGATCTCATATTTTTTCGTGGTCAAACACAATGGATTATATGTAAAATCTGAGGTACATTGCCTTAAAATTTATATGAAAAACATTTGTAATTTGTTGTTACCATGCTGTTATACATTTGGTATTTACAGTATTTAATATATATGTATGAAGTAATACTTTATAGTATTGCAATTTAAATTTTAAGGTTTATTGATTACATAAACAAATTTTTTTATTTTATACAATGTGCTGTATTTTTTGTACATTCTTGAAAGAAGAAACTATACATTTTGGTGTGTGTGTGTGTGTGTGTGTGTGTGTGTGTGTGTGTGTGTGTGTGTGTGTGTGTGTGTGTGTGTGTGTGTGTGTGTGTGTGTGTGTGTGTGTGTGTGTGTGTGTGTGTGTGTGTGTGTGTGTGTGTGTGTGTGTGTGTGTGTGTGTGTGTGTGTGTGTGTGTGTGTGTGTGTGTGTGTGTGAATTTAAAAGACATTCTTAACTTTTATATTTTTTACATGGCAGATTTAAATATAAGTTTCCACACTGTATTTGTAATAAGAAATTATTTTTATAAGTGTATACAAAATTCATATAATGTAAACAATAATTATAAAGTAATAAATAATAGCATGAAGCAATAATAAATGATTAGACAATAATAATTACTTAAGAAAAATTAGAACATAAAAAAGGTAAAGTTTTTTGTAAACAATATTAATTCTATTAGTAATTAATAAGTCAGACAAAATTATTTTGTGTTTGATAATGTACATTTTCAACAAATAAACGGATTATTGGTGGGTTTGACCACTTAAAAGAATTGACAAGTTTGGAATAAAAGATTTGTAGATCTACTATTATTCATCAGATATATAATGAGTAATTGTTAAAGTACAATGAAAACAACTATAATAGTAATGTGAAAAATTAAATGAACTGAACACATAACAATAATCTGAAATTAACTTAAGGATTAAGTTGTATATAGATTATTAAACTTTCACTTGTGAAACTTACTTTGTTTTCTCCCATACGCGTTTCTGCGTGATGTGTGCGCCTTTCAGCGTTGTGAGACTATATTTCTATATTAATTTAGTGCTGTGAAAAAAGAAGATGAACTATCAAAACGATTAAGTTGTATCTTCTAACATTTTAACAACAGTACATAAATATTTCATAATAAGTTTATAGTATAAATAAAGATATAACAAACAATTGTATTGTAGCATACATACCAAAAACATATGATACTAACAGACAGAACATTTGGATATTCATGCCAAAAGTAAAAAAAATTTTTTTAACCAGTAGTATAAAAATATTACGACATGAATAATAAATTTCTTCTTCTGCAAGTATAAAAAATTATTTTGTCTAAGCATGTTTTTTTTCACACTGTATCTCCATTATTAGAGACTCAGCAAGCCCATTACATAAACGTATTCTGTTTTCATCATTGTGTCTGTGTGTGTGTGCGCGCGCATTCGCATCGCCCATATGCATGCATGCGTGGAAGTGAGCGCGTGTGTGTGCATACAGTTTAGTATCATAGCAATACTATGCCATTTTTATCACATTCAAAAAACTTAATAAATACAGTAATGTCAGGCTGTCAGGACATTAGATTATCATTATTAAAATATGAAGAAACATAATTTTATGTATTTTTTTAAGGATAATTACTTTGGGATATTATTTATTATTCCAAATGTTAAATATATAGGTCTTCCAAACATGAAATGAGAACAGCATTTAAATACAAAGGAATAAATGGTTGTGTGTGTGTGTGTGTGTGTGTTTTGGGGTTCATGTTTGGTGGGGTATTTAGTTGAATAAGTCAGGGTGGATTGCCTTTAGAAAGTTAAGCAAAATGAAGAACACAAAATTGCCAGTTGCCACTGGTTTAAAAAAGAAAGTTTATATATGCTTCCTGCAGTAATATGGGTCAGAAACATTGACATTGGGTCAATACTATAAAAACTGCAGCCTGCATACAAAATATGTAAAGGATCATGGTAGGAACAACAAACTGTGATAGAGAAAAAATTAGATTGATACACAACCAAACTTGTATAGATATCATTCATGAAATTGATATCTACAAAGGTAATTTAATATTGTGTTTAATTTAATTAATATAATTTTCATGGAAAATTAAATGTGGTGGGCAGGGTGTTAAGCTAGATGAGAAGTTAACAAACGATCATGAAGATAGGCGACTAAGATTCATAAAGGCCCACAGCAGCCTTTTGCAAGATGGAGGGATTATCTGATTAAGTACTGTGGCACAGTGATATTTTAGTAAAGCCCTGCCTTACTAGCATTGATATTTGTTAAACAGTGTAACTGTCATTAATTATTGATACATGATTATACTTTGGTGTGGATAAATGTAATTATGATTTATCACAATGGAAATTATTAGTTTATCTCACTTTGGCAGTGAAACAGACAAATTTGAAATAACATTAATAATTAACTGTTGGAAGTGTAGAAAATTCAAACCTACACACACAAACCTCACCATCATTGTTCAAGTTCAAAATATACATAGCGATAAATTTTCAATTTTTTTTTAGAACTAATTTTAATCCAATTTAAGTAATTCATACTCTTAAAAGGTCTCCAAACAAGAGTCCACAATTTGGACTTTGCTAACTTACAGAATATTACATTTTATTTTCAAATAAAACTTAAGTTAGCAATATTATTTTTATTTTGTTGCAAAGTATACAAGTTGTGATTAATTTTCAAACATAATATCTAACAAATATTATTAAAACAGTCTCCAAGATTCTGTTTGCAAGTCTGTGTTCTTTGGTAAAGTTTGGCCCGACATTTGCACACAGATGCTGCTCAGTTTCACCTGTCTTGTGTTGATCTTAGAAATTGTTTGTGAAGTATTTACACAAACATGAGATTTCAGAAACCCCACACAAAAAAATATACGGCATTAAATTATACAGTCTTGTTGGCCAATTGATGTCGCTGTTTTGTGACATGACACAATTGTTGCCGCAGCAAAGCAATTGTTCCTGTGCAGTGTGATAAGTTGTGCCATCCTGCTTGAACCACATGAAGGTTCGTACCAACCAAATGAGGCCACATGAACTCAGTTATGTTAGCTTTAAATTATAGACCCCCTTCAGTTCGTCCCGTTACAGTACCCCCCAATGAGAGGTTTTCTGTCGAAACAGAAAAACTCATTGCTAAAAACCTAAGAGGACCAGCTAGGATATGGCGCCACTATCCCCCTTAATTCCTTACTAAAATCATGGGTAACCTACCCCCATAGTCCAGTGACTATGGCCGCACCTGAATGACTCTACTGGACTTCCCTTGTTGAGATCCAACACCATAAAGTCAGACAGGTTTGCCACCACAGTATCACCAAACTCTGTAACATTCAATAAAAAACATCAATAACTGGCTTTTTTCAGTGCCATATCCCCAACTGGTTAGATTTCCTCTTAGCTCGTACTGGTTTGCGTTAAGAAGCACTGTTTGCATCTATATGTACATTATTACCATAAACATATTACATTTGTTATTTATTACATTCCTATAATCAAATATAGAGAACATGAAAGCATAATATAACTTTAATTACTTTTTTTTTTTACACGAAATGTTATTATACACGACATAGAAAATTATTCAATACAATAGATACACAAATAATCAATCTACTACACTGCTTCAGTATTACAATAAACATTATAAACTCCACCAGCACCATTACAATAAACATCAATCTTATCTTCTTTATAAGATAAATAAAAGTTTGTAAGAACTTATTTATCAACAATTTAAAGACCTCCTTCCCCATAATTACTTAATATCCCCCCTCCTTATGAATCCCTTAACCCCCTGATACCCCGCGTTACAATTTGGTGTAACCCTGCGCCAGGCTTCTTGACCAGTGGCCTCATCCCAACCGAAATTAGACAAACTCGCATAAATAAAGTTTCTCCCTCATGGCTTGTAACGTTGCCACCTCCCTTCCACACACTCTATTTCCCCCCAAGGGTGGACTGTAGCGCCCAGTTGCCTCCACAAGAACTGAAGTTTTTTAGGGTGTAGACGCTGCCTACACCGTTCTTGCTTCGGCATTACAATACATTCGGCATTACTGATAACATACAGAGTACAACATAACCTATTACACAAATACATTTGACATCACCACAAAAGTATATACAATCCACACTATTATCTGCTATAGTTTACCACAAATCATTTCATAATTCAGTCCATTTCAAAACCCACTACTCACATAGTTAAATGTTCATGAACAATACTCTTTACCCTCCATCATCAAACAATAATCTTGTTTTACGTCTACACAATTCATTTTTCATTAAATACATATTGTTATTATGATTATAATAACCATCATCATTAATTTTATCCATTGTATCAAGATAGTATTTACAAACATTATTGCATACTATTAATTCATAAAACCTGTTGACATTTGGTATGGTCAATTCTCCTTTAGTATTATCTGTTACGATTAAATCTTTTATTATTTCCTCATTATAGTAATCATCTAATAGTAACCCCACTTTGTACACAGGTAAGTTATCTATATTATTGTCACCTCTTGCTGCGCTAACTACATCGCCAGGTAAGAATTCAATATAATCATCAACTCTCTCACTATTCATCCTCTTCTCTTAATTCTTTATAACTTCTACTAACCTTAAACAACTCTACTACTACTAACCTCAAGAGGGTACTACTACATTAAAACACCTCCTGGCTCTTCCAGGAACACCACAAAAACTCAGGGAACAATTTAAAAACATCGTTTTCCACTAATGGACCCTCGCCCTTCAAAGACACTTGTAAACACCTTGGTTCACAATAAACCCGGGGAAAATTTACCCTCTGCAACCCCTCTACCTGTAAACTCTCTTTCCACTCTTTCTCTAACTCATCAACACTCACTATTTCGCCATTAATTTCTACTTCCACTAAAACTTCATCACCACTATCATTATTCACCACTTTACTCTCTAACACCACATTTTTAATTATATCATCAGTATTCTCACCCCTACTTACCTTTTCAGTTACATTTTTGTTATTATTCAACATTACACTCGTACTAACCTCAATTACCTTGTCAACTACACTTTCATTATTTATGTTCTCATCTACACTTAACCCGTTATTATTATTATTATTTTCACTTTTAAAATCGCCTACCTGTTCTAATTCGCTTTCCCTACTCTCTCTTCTTTTTCTGATTTCACTGACATCGTCTTGTAATTGTTTTACGACGGTACTACAACTTTCATTAATTTCGTGGATGATATCACTCATTACTCCATAGACTCGAGTATTTACTTCGTTATAGCTCGACCACAAAGAAAAAATAGTTGGAGTAGGGATTGCCACCACAACGCGTCACAACGAAGGGGGAACGTTGCCCCCTCCATTGTCATCAGTCACGTCACACTTTTTACTGCAGTATTTTACTCGTGATATTTGTGTACCGGCAACAACTCTTTCCTAGTGTGCGGAAACATATGTGTACTATTAATTTGTAACAGACTATGGAAGTAACAAATCATAAAAATAATTATCCACGTTCCTATAAAATATATTACCAAATTCTAAAAATCCTTTTTTGTACATAATTTAAAAATAATATTAATAGAACCCAACCCTAAAATTTATGTAAGGCATACTTTAAAAACAATTAATAAAGCAACCGCCTGTGTAAATCGAGGTGCCTATCACATTAGCAAAAATTAATGTTCATTAAACATTTTAAATGTTAAACTAACTTTAATTATTTATAATTATTAATAATAAGGAAATAATTGGTAAATATTTATGGTATTCATTTTTCTTGCCTATTCATCATCTGAATATTTATTTGTACTTGGATGTGAATTTCTCTCATAAAAATAATTATTTTGTCCATTTCTTCGTCTATAAAATCGTCCGTAATCCACTACAATTTTTTGTATGGCACAATAATTTTTCAACTTTTCTATTGTACAATTTTCAAATATTTTTCATAACAATTCTGCTTTTTATCTAAAGATAATTTACTAAAATTACGTGCAAGTTCTCCTTTAATATCTCCCCAGACGAGGTCTGTAGGATTCAGATCGAGATGGTAATGAGTCAGACAAAGTGAAATACGGCCTTTTGCACGAATTGTTTCGTCTAGAATAGATGTATTTTCACAGTTAAATGTTTTTAATCAGTAACTGAAATTTTGCCAATGTAATATCTACTTTAATAATTTAAATACAGTCTCAATCATCATCGTATCGTAAAACACTTTTGCTGCCGAAAAAACGTTTTGACACAAAATCAGCAAGGAGAGAATGACTATTTAATGCGCTACTATCGCTGCCGGTACGCATAAATTAAAACTGCAAGTTTTAGAGAAAGCAAAAAGCAGCTATGTTTGACGAAATTGACACAAGTGTTTTGTTGGTTCATTATTATCATCATCAAAAAAGGTGTTCATATGGATAGACACATTTTAAAATCATGGTTTTAAACAGTTGTCATTCGGTTTACTGAGTAAGGCAGTTTTATTAATTGATAACGTCCTTCTCCACCCATTATAATCAGATCTATTATTGGATGATGATGAAATAAAAGCTGTTTTTAAATTCCATTTTCTTTAGTTTTTGTGAGTCTATGAACCAGGGTGTAATTGCGGCTTTGAAAAATTATTGCCATTTTAATTTAATGGAAAAGCTCGTAGTGTTTTTGTGATTTTTATAAGTTTCGTTTTTACTGTACACATGTTTTTAGAATATTCTTTTCTTGCATACGTAATATTTTTCCTGCATACGTTTATTTTAACAAAATTACATATCACATAAATCGAAATAAAGTATATTTTATCAGTTTACGTCCCTTTTCATTATTTAAAATAACTATTTGTTCTCATCCTCACAAATATTTTTGTTCAAAATTACTACCCGTTCGTCCAGTACGTGTAAATTATGCAGGCAAGTATGCGGTGGATATGAGTACACATGATGATCAGTTCCGATCCTATAGTGGACGCAATTACGCTGATCGTTATAATTTCCAGGAGCCACAACGACACATGGAAGGACCAGTGGATTAACCGTGTTTTCTGACAACCGTGCTTTGCACATTCTGAATTAAAACAGATAATGGATGTTTTGCTGTAGGCTATTTGTAAAGAAATCCTATATATTAAACAAAATCTCAAATTATTCATAAATATGTATAAACATCTAACTGAATAACACAGTCCCCGCTGCGGCCGCTTACACAGCCGTCAAGTTTGTTAACGGACATGGTGGGGGTGAGAGCCTTCTCCGCCAAGCCAGCGCATGCGCACTGGAACTATTTTTTGTCTGTGGTACACCTATAATATTACTACTTAGGTCATTGAATCTGGTATTTTGTTCATTTAATTTGACATTTACTTCATCGAACTTACTGTTTTGTTCATTAAATTTAGTATCATTTACGTCAAAACGTTTATTGATAAGGTTAAATAAGTCATTTATTGACAACTCTCTTTCTTTTATTTTAGTCGCCATGGGAGTAGATTTTGCTCCCGCCTCACTAATTATTACAGACTGTGTCAAATTATTTTAATTTATTAGGCTTGGAGTTGTCTCCATTCCCGAATCATTCATATCATCTGATTCGTTTAAAATACTTTCTTTGACTGCATTTGGATCTGAATGAACTTCTGCCTCCCCCATGAAAGTTACGTCAGTCACACTGACCTTATTTTCATTATTTTCCATTTTTTTCTTTTTTTTTAATTATGAAATTTTCATATACTAAAAAACTCACACTTAGGATTATTTTACCAATCACTTAATTATAACATAACCTGCATTATAGATGTACTAAAAGTTTTGATTTTCCTCAAACAACCCTTCCGTTCTCCAAAACCGGCCCACGTTTACATAAAATAAATTTCTATGCAAACGTCCCTGTTCGGGCGCCATTGAGACAATCTTTATTACTCTTTTTTCATTTACTATTTACTTACCATTTTATATATCAAGGTTAACCCAGAGTTTGTGTAAGCGTTTATTTGGAGAACAGAAATTAGGTTATCTGAAATAAATACTTGGAGTCAATTTGTATTCAATGAATTTAGTTTTATTTGTCAGATTCAAAAAATTAATCGATATTTAAATCACATATGGTTTTACTCTCCATTTGCATAAAATATTCTTCACCCTCTTCTCCACGTATTCCTATCTAATTACGATACAACATACTATTACATTCTTTTATAAGAAGTTATCAATTCAACATATTAAAATGAAAAACAAATATTGAAACTACAAATTAAATTCGGTATACCTTAAATTTACTTAACGTAAACCAGTGCTCATTCTCTTTATGTAACTTTCACACACACACACACACACACACACACACACACACACATTATTTCTTTAAATTCCCATTTTAATTAATAGAGCTCTTTCAAAATTTAATAGATAGCTAGCTAACTGGTCTGTCAAAAGTTATTAAGAGGTACTCATCCTCATAGAATGTCTCCCCGGCATTGCATCACTCCCATATGTACACTTTTTTGTCCGTTTTAACGTCTGAAATATTGATGGAAACTGTGCTAAACTTAAACTTGTGATGTCTTTACTTTTATTCACATTTTTATTGCTGTTTTATATTAACTCACTCTTTATTAGTCGGCCGACTTGATAGTTTGCTCGCGAGCACTGTTTTTATGACCACGTGGTCTGAGGATTTCCGTCGACTGAAGTTTTCAAAATGGCTAGGCGTCCCTCTGGGCTTGGCTACTTGGTTTTTGATTGGCTGAGCGCATCTCGCGGCTTGCCCGTATTCTCGTATAAGGCGAGAAGGAATTCTTAAATGTGACTTTCACGTTGTGAAAAGCGGCACACACGTGTGCTCGTACGCATGAATACACACCCTACTGACAATAAACATTCTTGTACTGTGCTGTGCCTTATACGGGAGCTACAGTCGGTGACCAAAAAATACACTCTGGTTAAATAAAAAGATTACCTCAAAGGTTTTCTGCAGATGGTTAACATGAAAAGCTTTAAATTATCGACCCCCTTCAGTTCGCCCTGTTACAATTGAGGATGGATTGATTTCTCCCAGATCTCTCGAGGATTTTCTGCATGCCAAATCTGAGTTTTATTAGTTAATTTGAAAATTAAACTCATTTCTACTTGAAAATGGACCAGATCACTGAAGATGGGTTTTCTTGCAAAATCATAATCTTCATTTTCCTTCTCTAGAACCCAATTGATGAACTGTTTGTAATTAGAATGGTCGTTGACTCAGGTTCTTGCGTCACTTGAATCTTGTAAGCATGAAGATTCAGGTCTTTCATTTGAATTCGCTGCAAAATGATTTTCCAAATGTCTTAAGTATTGTGCATGACACCAAATCAAAAATTCTCGGATACTGAGTGACACTTTTCATTCACTGCAGCAATGTTTTCGATTAATTGAATGGGACAAACACGTCCATAATTTCAGGCCCCCAGTCTTGCAGGGAAAAAATTATGCACAATTTAATCTGTGTGTTTCTGTTGCTTCACCCATTATAATTACAATTCATTCTTTTCAAAATGACATAATACATATATATATATAATTATGGAATGCGATTAAGGATAGTTGTATTTAGAGCAGTTAATTATAGAATTGTACTTAAGTATATTCTATATAGAGGTCAAACTCAATGTGACAAACATATTATATGTACTAAATATTGTACCCTTTTTTAATTGGGTAGTAATTACATTAAAAATATTCTTAAATTATACATAAATGTGTATGTGCGTCCTGCAGCTCAATGTGTTACATGTGTCAGTAGTACTTTCTTAATAATTTTGTTACACTGAAAAATTTGTAATAGTTTACTGTAGTTATGTTTGATTTGTGTGAGCGTGTGTGTGTGTGTGTGTGTGCAAGATTGTTTTAAGCAGTAGGCCTAAGTTGCTTGTGAGGTACTCCTGTGACTGAATCATTTTCAGTATGTTTGTCACAATTTTGTAACCTAAAAGTGCTCCTTACTAGTGGGTCTGCATATTAACTTACTTTCACTGTTTAATAGATTGTGTATCATGCTGTTTTAACAGTGTGCATGAAGATTTCACTTGTTTTGTGTGATTAGCTGCTGTACATTTACAAAACATTAAACATAGTGTGTGGTTATGAGCAATACCATATGTAACTTCATGGGCTAGCATGGTTTGTTTTAACAGTGTGTGTATATATCAGTTTTAAATTTTTAGTTACCTACAAGCTCTCATAAAATATATCAAAAAATGTTAAGCATCGGGTACACATTGTATGTGGTACATTTCAGTTGGAGTCACAGTATCGAACAATATCTCTACGAGTCGTTCACATATCAGACACATCTGAAACTGTCTAGAATATTAAGTACAAGATTACATTAGATTACTTGATAACTAGGTATAAAGTTGACCTCAGATAGTTGTGATCCTAACAGTTTTGTCTTGAGTTATCTGTTATACGAATATCTGTGAACAATATGGCCTGCCACTCTATATAACTTTCTTCATATTTACTATTCTGACAACATTACTGTTTGTATGAAATTGGTAATTAAAATACTCTCTCATGCAGTTTATATATTATGGAAGGGTACATACAGTATTTCAACAAGATTTTGTTTTTATTTATGGTAATGACAAACATTTTTACAATCATTTACTTTGATATATCACAAATGTGTTATATATTTTGCGATTGCACATGTTGACATGATTACACTTGTTTAATTATATAGCAAGTGTGTATCAGGTAAACTGGAACACTGTATTTTGTACATGTGCTGTGACGATCTTACTGTTTTTTTATTTCATGTTTACTGATTTTGAAAGTTGTTGGCTTAATAATAGCCATAAAGAGTAATTATTAAAGATTCATAATGTAGTTGATGTACATGTTAGTTATGCTTGAATTAGCTTAGCTTATATAACTGGGTGCAATAATCACATTGCATTGCTTTGTTTACATTGTTGTCCATGGCGAGATCTTGGCACTCTCTCTGGTATGTATACTGTTAATGCACTTTTGTGTGTTTCAATTATGTTTCTTACTTTTGCTTCTTATTAAATTTTTTCAATATTTTACACATTACATTTGTTATTATTTGAAAGTTAGTTGATTTCATGTTGAGTATTTCATTTTACAGGAAATAATTTTGGATTTTGAAAGGATAATGTAATTTTAACAGTATTTTCCTGTTTTCATGTAAAATGCCTTTAATCATTGTATTATGCAATAAAATACGTTCTTATAATTCTGATTATATTTGAATTTATAATGTTCCCTATTTAAGTGCCAGTTTAGTACACCTTTCTCAATAATATAATTAAATCCTTAAATTCGTAGTGACCGTCAATCAATGAATTTTTCAGTGAAGGGTTAGTGAGGATTGGTAAAAAATAACACAATTTTAACTTATTTGTGTCGACGTTTCGACAATGTTTATTGACAATTTAAATTGTAATAGTGTATAAATTAAGTTCTGTGATATTATAATTTTATCGTTTGCTTAAAGAAAACATTTGATGATGTAAACAAATTATGTCAACTCCGTCACATATACAATGATACATTCATGTGCACGCACACGCGTGTGCACACATACACGAACACGTTCACCCAAATAATTGTTCTGTTGTGTCTGACATTTCTTTTGTATTCATACATAGGTCCTGATGATGGCAATAAACAGTGTCAAAACGTCGACACAAATAAGTTAAAAATTGTGTTATTTTTGACCGATCCTCACTAACCCTTCACTGAAAAATTCAATAATATAATGTTTTACAATAAGTTATTGCATGTGGCAGTCATTTAAAAAAAACATTTCATAATTATTTGATTTTTCAAGTTTTTCTGTATATGTTTCTTTGATATGTATATTGCTTAGAAACTGTAAGAATTTTGCAGGTCATGTTTTATGTTGGCCTACTTAATATCTTTTTGATATTATATTGTGCACTGTGCACAAGTCCCTGTTACAAAGTTGCAGTGGTTTTCCTATTATGTAGCAGTGCTCCAACACTCACTTCAGTATGTATTCAGCAGAAATTTTCAAGAAACTGAGAACAACAAAAAAGCACTTCTTTTACATTTGTATACAGTGGTCGATGTTTATTTTAATCACATATAATGTTATCACTTTCTTAGAGTCTGAACAAATGTACATAATTGGCGTGAAGTTATGCCATCGGAATCATGGCTTTAGCTAATGTTATAATTTTGCTGCTTGTATAAACTAGTTTTCACACACACACACACACACACAGTCTTCATAACATGTATATCACTTTCATGGCTGGGATATATAGCTTCTTTTTAAATTTGAACCGAGCCATTTTTATATTTATCTTCTATTTCCTGTTACTGTAATGCAACTTTTATCAACATGGTACTGTATACAGCACATGACTCAGTGCACCTACTCATCACAAAAAATTTTTTAATGTCTACCTTCTGATGGTCTAAATAAATGTCCTATGCAGTTCATTTTATTGTAAACATACAGTCAGTTCTGCATCATAATTTGAACTGTAAATGGGATGATTACAATTATTGTTTTTGTGACGGTTATAAACTGGGCTTTGGGTACCGAATTTTATGTTCTTATATCGAATGGTTTGATAAGTTGCCGAAAATGAATGAAAGAAATGCATCGGCTTTGTTCAAAGTACCCCAGCCTTTATTGTATAAAATTTTAATAACAGAGATGATATTTTGACACCCTCAAAATAGACCAAAAACTTACAAAAATATTTCAAGTTGGAAAAAATAACTTGGAACATCATTAACATTGTGGTTCAGAAAGGTTCGTGATCAAGATGTTCACTTTAACGCTCTATTAATGTGCCAAAAAGTCGAAGAACTTGCTACAAAAATGGAAACAGTCAAATTTGTTAAAAACGGTGGTTGGTTTCATCATTGGAAGAAAAGAGAATATTGTCTTCAAATGACGTATGGTGATCGGAAAGCTGCTGACTGTACGGGAGCCAAGAACTGAATAAATAATGAATGACCTAAGATTCCTCCTTTCAGTGTACACAACATGGATGAAACTATTGGCTCAAAGCTCTCATTTATTTAAGGACAAAGATGCCAAAAGTTGTAAAACTTCTAAAGGATGCATTGCATCTGTATGCTATGGTAATATGTCTGGAAAAAAATAACATTTAGTAATGGAAATGCAAAATGACTTTTATCTTTCAAAGAAGTAAATAACTTACCAGTAGAGTATTATGGAAATTCTAATGCATAGATGATGGCAACCATTTTTGATGAGTGGCTAATTAAATGTGATAATGTTTCTTGATCACAGATTGTTTTATGTGTTGAAGTTGTACAGCTCACAGTGTTAGAGTATTATTAAAAAACATCGTGTTACCTTCCTGTTAATACAATGACACTTATCCAACCTTGTGACCAAGGAATACTCTAAAAGCTTACTACAATTGAGAAATTGATTCTGGTTTGTCAGATATGGAAGAAAACAAGTTATAACTGCAAACGAATTCGGCAAGAAAATAACTCTTCAAGACACTTTGCATCTTTTAGCAATGTCACGGAATTAGGTGTTCGAAAATAACATTAAAAATTGTGTTACGCAAAGTAGGTTCATTAAAGGAAGTGTAATTTTCTAAGAAGACTTAGAAGAAAATATCCAGCCTTAGAACATGACGACAAAGAAGTTAGTTCTTCGTATTGTTTAAATTAGCAGCCATCCTTACTATTTCTTTTATGAATTTGCTAACTGCTATAATTTTTTATTGTTCGACTAAGCTTTTCATCATTACTGACATCTTCAGGTCTTAAACAATGTCTATCAACTGTACGTTGTAGGCTTTTATACTTTAGGCCCCTCCCCTTATGTCATCGCCCCTCCTATTGGTTCTAACTGCTACCGCTCTTCACGGGAACTTTGTCTACCTTTTTCCGTTAGGTTTTAAAACAATTTGACGGACGTTAGAAAAATGCCTAACGGAAAAAGGTAGACAAAGTTCCCGTGAAGAGCGGTAGCAGTTAGAACCAATAGGAGGGGCGATGACATAAGGGGAGGGGCCTAAAGTATAAAAGCCTACAACGTACAGTTGATAGACGTTGTTTAAGACCTGAAGATGTCAGTAATGACGAAAAGCTTAGTCGAACAATAAAAAAATTATAGCAGTTAGCAAATTCATAAAAGAAATAGTAAGGATGGCAGCAATAGTTGATTGGATGGGCAGTAGATGAACATGTTACCATAACAGCCAAACTCGCTAAAAATGGCATCTGTTAAGCAGTCGCTCCTATAGCTAAAGCAACACAAGTAGAAGTGTGTGAAGTCTGTGAAAGAAATCCTATGTCTTTTTTAAATTTAAACAAAACACGTTCTTTAAAATGTATCCACTGTGTTTTTAATTTGTGTCGCATTATGATGCTGATCAGATGCTTTCATTTTGAAGAACTAAAATTATGATTGCATCCAGGTTGTATGGGAATTTAAATACTGTACATGAATATATTTTTGGTACGTATTTTACTTTTACCTGAGATAAACCTTTCATGTTTGTCTCTCACAGTACTGCTACAGTATAATAGAGTATTAGGCTGGACATATACTGATTTTTTTTAATTTTATAGTTCTCAAACAAACAAAACTAATTATTCGAAAATAAGAAAAATAGCCAAAACCTTGTATAATCCGTGTTACTGTTTTGGAGAAAGTATGATTCTAAAAAAAATAGAACAGCATACAGTACTACACTGCTAGCGTAAATTATGTACTTAAAATACTGTAAGACTATAACACTTTTTGAAATTGATGGGCCTGTAAGATTGCCATTGCCTTCAGTTATTGTCATCATTTGGTTATTGTTATCAAAAAGGTAGCATCCCATTGTGATTACAATAAACAGCAATTACTGTATATAAGAGATACATATATTGTTCCCATCAACATATATTGTTTTCTATTTGTGTTTGCATTTATTATTTATATGAAATGTTTGCATGAGTGGTTTAGGTTGGAACCTGTTGTCTAATAGTATTTTTGCATTGCTTTGTGCACCTGAACATGAACTGTATTTACCAACTTATTTACATGAAATATGTATAGGGATATCTAAATGATCCTGGATATGAATGCTCTGTAATATTGTATTCTTATATTATATAAAGAGTAGACAAATTTATATTATTATTATTTTCCTTCTTTAAGATTTTTACAACTTAATTCTAAATATGAAATTACATGCCAGGAGTGATTTTTGTAATTTTTTGACAAAGTAGAGAAAAATAATATTTGTCTGTGTGAAAACACCTTTTGGCTAATGGTTCTGTGGCATATGCTTTATAATTATGTAACACACGTGCATACCAGTGTTATATGTGCATGATAATTTATGTGATGGTGAGGGCTATTTATTGTTATGTAAATGTACTCAATTATTAATCCTTTGTTAAGCACCTCTACAATAAAATAGATGTGTTCAATGCCTTGTAAACATATCTTCCTTATAGAATATATGCCAGCTCACAAATCCACATATTTTCTGTTTCTAAGAAAATGTTCAAAACAATTGTTAGTATCAGAGTGGTTTGGTATAAAAGATATCAGAGTGGTATCAAAATAAAAGAAAACTAAATTGGCGTAATGAACCAAGCACTTATTCATTAAACAATTAATGTTAGGCAAATAATAAGTTGTGTAGTTTTAATTTTTAAATTTGTTATGTTGTATATATTGAATTTGCCATTTGTAATGTGTTTAACATTACTTAGTACACTCCCCTCATTTTTATTAAGTAAGTTTGTGTGTGTGAGCACACGTGCGTGCATGTAACATTACATAGTACACTCCCCTCATTTTTATTAAGTAAGTTTGTGTGTGTGAGCACGCGTGCGTGCATGCATGAAGTTTATATCATTTATATATTTCTTATATCACTTATATTACATTTTGAATATATACAAAATTAAAAGAAGCTTCAGATAAATTTATTGTATTAACATAAAGCCCTTGTTTTGATTGTAATAATATCTTCTTTTATATTCAATCAGTTTGTTTAATTTTCAGTTTTTTTTTTCAAAATGTAAATTCATTGTTTTGTAACATTACTTATATACTTTTCAGTTCATCATTCCTCAGAACTTCATACATCTCTTGCATGTATATAAAGTGTCACACATTTTTAATGCATTCATTTTATATTTAATGTTATTATTACTAATTTTTGTGTATGTCAATAATATTTAAGATCCTTGATGCCAAATAAAGGATCATAATTTATGTTTTCAAACAGTATATAACCAGTAAATAATTGTATATGATATACTTTTTTTTTTTAATGTTGTGGCATGTTTAAAAAATCTGTCTTGTGAATTCTGACCAAAGGTTTTGAATCTATATAGATTTTGAACTCTTTGTAATGTAAACTTTATTTATTAACATTAACATAATAAGAGTGAATATGTAAACACAGTGGTGTAACTGCAGGAGGGGGCTGAATACTGGGGGGGTGCAAATATTTCCCTTAATGTTTTAAGAATGGGTATAAAGCATTGAACTTAAATGAAACCAAATTTCCCCATATATGTTTAACATCAAAAACAATATTTTTACAGTCGCGTCACTCCTGAGTTCCTGTTAGCGTCAGATGAACAATTAAACCAGAAAGCATCTAAACTATATCTAGAATGTAGTAACAATATATCTCCAGATTTTGCCACTGAAATGTCAAGTTTCAGAAGAATTCCAAGAGAAAACATCAAATGGCTGACCTTTTGTTTATCTCAGTGGCTTGCAGCATTCCAGATGTGTGCATTGCGTATTTTTTGTTCCTAACACTGCCGGTGACTGTGGTTTTGGCAGAGGGAGCATTTTCTAATTTTGTAAGCCCAAATTGATTAATATTTATCTGCATAACATGATACCTCAAGGGACTTTGTGCATTAAGTGTGGAAAATTAAATTGTTAGATCAGTTGATATTAATGAAATAATAAACACTTTTCCATCTCATAATGCAGTAAGAGCACATAAGTTTCAAATAAAAGAAAACTAAATTAAAATTCCTTGAATTTCATAATATTTTTTAAATACAGTGGATTCCACTTTTCGGGACCATATCAAGTTGATCCAGTTAAGCAGTTGACCCTGTTATCCAAAATTTCTAGAAAGTAAGCAAATAAGCCTTATAAATAGAAATTCCTAAATAACGGAAAACCAAACAAAACTCTTTAACATCAATAAACACCGCAATTATAAGATTTGTTATTAACAAGGTATGTTTAAAAAAATACAGTAATAAATATATGATTATTCTATAATTACAGCATAATGAAATAGCATGAATAGGCCTATTTTTAAGAAAATAAAGTCACACACTTGTGATTAATCTTTCCAAAAAATTGATCCTATTTGCATTAGCATTTTCTTTTTAATGGCTGAAGCTCTACAAAGTTTTCAAATAAATTTACAATTCTTGCATAGGGCAATGTTATTGCCTTCTTGCATAAAATATTGCTCAAGTCCAGCTATGAACTTTTTTGCATCCTGCGTTGTTACCTGCTGAATTTCTGGTTCATCTTCATCGTCGTCATTTTTGTCCACTCCATTTTGGCCTACTGTGTTCCTTTCTAATATTGTATCATCGCATTATTCATTTTTGTTAAAACCTTCTATATTTTCATTAATCCAGATGAATTCTTCTTGATTTCTATAACTTGTAATAAGCAACTTGCTTCTTCATCCGTAACTGTTACCTGTTGTAGTAGAAGACTCTCTTGCTGACCAATGGAAAAATCACAATGGGCAAAGCAATTTTGAATTGTAGCCACATTTACTTTCTGCCAACTGCCTGCCATAAACTGTATTGCTTGACGTAATGTGATTCACACCGACTTCTGTAGCTGTGGAGGATGAAGTTAGAGTGTTTTCTACTTCGTATAAAATGTGGTTCCCTAATTTACCCCTGTGAATTGCTTTAACGTTTTTTATTATATTTGTGTCAAATAGTTGAACCAGGATCACATCCCAATTTATAAGCCACTTCTAAAAATTGTGCTTGTTATCCAAACATTTTTGTTAAAATAATAATCAACTGGTAAACTGTTAATTCTAACCCATTTAAAACAATGAGGCTTAGCCATCTTGCCTGTCACGAGTAATTTGTGTGTATCACTACCAGACATATTCGTACAACAGACCACAGTGACATGGTCCACGATTTTCTTAAGCCTGATAATTTTATATGTTTATAATACAGAGAACCATCTGGTGTGGCCCGATAAAACAAACTGGTTCCATCAGCATTATAAATATCATCCACCAAAAATTTCTGTAGCAATTTGGGTAGTGTATTATTCTTCCAGATTTCACCACTTCCAACATCAGCACTAGCCTTTTCCTCATGGGCTTTCTTAAATTGAATTTACTTTCAATTTTTGCAGTGGGATAACCAACCATGTGTGGTTTTAAGACAATTGTGGTTGAATTTCTTGGAAAAATCTTCTGTTTTTATTTTAACCATTGGAGCATTGAACGTGTGTTAAGACAAATTTCGAGCAGTGACAGTGGAGAAAAACTCATTTAAAGCATTTTCAACAAGTGGATCATTTCCGTCACATTTCTGTTGTTGAGAAGCTCCTTGAAGTCCGTCCCTTAAAAGCCACTCTTGTAATTTTTCTTCCTGACCAAGACAAATTTTAGTTTTTGGTACTCCAGTTAGTTCCGCAAGTTTTTGTTGACTAGTGTTAGGCAGGTAAGTTTTGATCATATCAAGTAACTGAATTCTTTCAGCCAAAGTCAAGTAATTCTGCGGCATTTGTAGTTTAAAACAAAAACTTGTAGGTCACAAAATTCACAAGACAGGCTGACAATTAAAACAAAGAAAGTTGCTATATAATAATTAAAATATGCACAATGACAAAAAAAACTCACTACCCTGCGATATGTGTAACAATAACTAACTGAGACTGAGACTTACTGAGTTTACCCATAATGACAAGTTATACAGAAATGTGTTGTGTCAAACGACCTGTGTTGAGAACTTCAGGTAGTCAAAGGGAATGATACAAAATACTAAACAGCCCATTACTAGACATTACAATCCTGTAGGCCCTAGTGGTGCCTGTAGTTGGTTTATGGTATGTCGCCAAGGACAATCACAGAAAGTCCGAAACCGAGCATATGTCGTCGGATTGTTGTTAACAATGTACTTTATTGTTATGGTTTGTCACCCTCACTAGTGTACTCATATAAATTATGTACTAGTCTGTTACTGGACCAAATAACTGGCAGTGTGCACCTATTAAGCAGAGCAACTTTCTATGTGTAACCATGTTTTGTTTTTGAGTATTGGCACAATAAATTGGCTGGCCCTAATAACTAGTGCCCCCATTAACCAAAATACATTGTATAGTAAAATATAGTAATGCTATTGAGATATTGTTATTATGTCTTGTAAATGCTACAAAAATTTAAATTACATTTTTATATTATTCTGAACTAAGTCATGTGTTTTTGAAATACAAAAAGTATATTTTTGTAAAATAAAATTTCTTCATATCAGAATATTTTTCTTTAATTCCAGTGTAAATATTAGTCCAATAATAAAAATTATTGCCAATTATAAAGCTATAAGCAGATGACAGAAAGTTTGAAAGATGAAAGAGATTTTTGTTTGCTTAGAAATATGAGATTTGTTAATATTTATTGTTAATAAAGTGTACTTATTAAATTCAGTACAAACAGTCATTGTCTTCGTAAATATAAGTTTAATAAAAGTTGGAAAGTTGTACTTTTTTCAAGATGTATGCAACTTAAAAAAATGACAAAATCTTAATTGGTTATTAGTGACGTCTCTGATTATTCGTATTTTTTTTTACATTGATCAAATTCATAAAAGATACTAAATGTCAAATCAAAGTATTAATTTAAAAATGTTGTATTTTGTTAATTGAGTATACATAATACATGAAAATATAGTGATTCTGTGTACATATATAATTTTAATAGTAGGCTATAGTTGCCACAGCTATAAGGAGGGATGAGTGCTCAATAGTGAACAATGGCATGAATTAGTGGGGGGGGGGGACAGAAAAAAGAGTTATGCCTCCATGTAAACATAATTTTGCTAAGTTGACTAGTATGTGTGAGTCAGTGTAATCCAAGTTGACCCTGCTGTTACAAGAATTGTTGATTACAATTACAAATTTTTTGGCATTTACAAGTACAGGTGTTCCCCTATTTTTGAACATTTGATATTTGTATATTCTGCTCTTTTGAACATAAAAATCTATTCCCTTAATTCAAGTGTCATACAATAGCTTCAGTCTTCTGTGCATTCCACACTAACAGAGAGGTGACGAAGTGAATAAGTTTTTTAAATATTTTACATAGATATTGCACGTATTCTGTATTATTTCCATTACTGTGGAAGGTCATTGAAAATGATAAATACTGTATTGTATCACACGACAACATCACAGTCTGATATTCTTGTAAAGAGTGGAAATACAATTTTAGAAATGATTTACATATAAAAGTTGAGGGCTCATTCCACAAGAAGAATAACCCAAATAGCATTTACAGAAGAAAATAATTGATAGATTTTATGAAATTAGACATAATTGAGAGTTGAAACCACTAGAACTTTCTACAGGTACTGAATGTTTGTAGGACGTCACAGAAAAAAGGAATAACTGAAAATCTCAGAGCTGTATAATAGACAGACACACCTTAGTGACATGAAAAACAACAAAGATTGTGAGAACTTTTGTCACATATAGATGAGAACTTTTTATGTACATAGTGTCAGCTGTGTACAACTATATATACAAGTGGTTGATGCTGTTTTATGAGCAGTGTGTATGTTTACTACGTAATTTAAGTCATGTGGTAATAAGCAATGCTGATGTGAAACCAGTCTTTGCCCTTTCTGCTTTTTATTGGTAATGTCCTGATACATAAAAATTATTGTCACTGGAAAGTTTCCTGCAAACTGGATATACAAATACATATATCATGTATGGGCATTCATATTTTGATACATGTCAGTTTTATTAATTGATTCATGAATGATTTTTTCCTTTTCTGTAACTTTGTTGATTATATGTATCTATTTATTAGGTTAAGTAAACACCCTAAGCTGCTTTCTACAAAGAACTCAATTAAAAACTATAAAGGGTATAAAACTATAAAATTAAAAACCATATTGGTTATAAAGTCAGATTTTGAACCAAGCATTAAGAAGTTTTTAATATAATTCAGGATTTCATTTCAAAATTTTGTGATGTTTAAAAATATGTGCACCTAGCAATGATTAATGCAGGCATATGCATTTGTAGATTTATAGTTTTCTTTGTTTTTGGATTAATTAATTCATTGAAGCATTTGAATATTTCAGGCACTCAGAAATTAAAAATTTATATGTAAATTTATAGTCTATAATTTTTATTCAAAAGTAGTAAGAATTCATTTAAAGATTTTTATATAAAAACATTTTTTTGTTTAAACATGATAATCGGACACTAAAACATTGTGTAATATAAACACGAAAAACACAGTTAAAAAAAATCATTCTGCAACCTCTGGTAAACATGATTTACGGATAAAACAAAAGTGACAAATTAGTAATTAGGCATTACAAATAATATACAGTCCATTATAAACAACTGTGTAAACCATGCAGTAATACTGAGCTAAATGTTAGGATTGCATAGTGGTTGCAATTTCAGGCATGTTGGGAATACAAGTTGTTGTTTTAAAATTTTATATTTTTTTAATAATACAGAATATTACATATTAATAATACAAAAATATGTATATACATACATTCTCGGCGCAACAGCCCAGTCCGGGCCCTGGCCTCCAAAATAAATCTTCCCCACTGGTCTCTACTCCCGCCCAATGTCCACCAGTTTGCTGCACCCAGCCTCACTGCCTCCTTACCAACCTGGTCCAGCCATCTTGTACGCGGTCTTCCCTTCCTTCTCCTTCCCATCGGCAAATAATTCATCACTCTTTTTGGGATTCTATCCTCCGCCATTCTCTGCACATGACCAGCCCAACACAATCTGTTAATTTGTATGAGTTGCACGATCGGAAGATCTTTTAACTCTCGATTATGCAATCGCCTCCAAATGTCGTTTTCCCTCACAGGGCCATAGATTCTCCTCAGTACCCTCCTCTCAAAAACGGATAGTTTCTGCTCATCTAGTTTTTTTACCACCCAGCATTCCGAGCCATACATCAGGACTGGTCTAATCAAGGTCTTGTATAGGGTGGCTTTTGTATCTTTACGTATTAATTTAGACTTAAAATGTTTCACCAGTCCGTAGTAACACCTATTAGCAGATAATATCCGTCTTTCAATATCTCTAGAGGAGTCATTTCCAGAGTCCACATATGACCCGAGATATGGAAAACCCTGAACCTTTTCAAATTCATAATCGTTAATGCGCAGGGACAGGGCACGAGTGTTGGCACCTACAACCATATATTTGGTTTTGCTTTGGTTTATAACCAAGCCCATAGCCTTAGCGGACAACTCCAGTTCCCGAAAGGCTTCCTTTAAGCCAGATTCAGACCTACTTATGACGTCAATGTCATCGGCATAGGCCAGAAGCTGTACCTCCTTGTGAAATATGTGTCCGCTAGTTTGAATTCCTGAATCCCTGATGACCTTTTCTAGAGCTATGTTGAACAACAGACACGCTAAGGCATCTCCTTGTTTCAACCCATTCAATGTTTTTAAGGAGTGAGATAGATTTGATTGTATTCTTATTTGGCACTTAGAATTGGACAAAACTACTCCAACCATACGCACCAACTTAGATGGTATATTCAATTCCTTCATAGCTCTATATAGCATTTTCCGGTTGATTGAATCATATGCCGACTGGAAATCCACAAAGAGATGGTGAGTGGCCACTCCATATTCCAACGTTTTTTCCAGGATTTGCCTTAGTGTAAATATTTGGTCTGTTGTTGACCTATTCCTAGTAAATCCACATTGATATTCTTTTATGTTTTCCTCAGCGTACGGAAGCAGCCTAGAAAATATGATGTTGGACAATACCTTATACGCTGTATTAAGTAGAGAGATGCCCCTATAATTTTTACATATGAGCGGATCACCCTTTTTATGTATTAAACACACCACCCCATTGTTCCACTCATCAGGCATTACCTCCTCCAGCCATATTCGCTCTATGAGATGGGCAAATTCCTTTATGAAATCTCCTCCTGCGCTCTTTAATAGTTCCCCTGGTAAACCATCGGAACCTGCTACCTTGTTATTTTTAATCTTTTCTAGAGCTTCATACACCTCGTCATAGGATGGCACCAACTCCTCTCTATCATCCTCGAATTCTCCTGCTTCCTCTTCATTCTCAGATGCCTCCATCGAAGCCTCCCCAACTGAGCCTAGCAACTCTTCAAAGTGTTCTGTCCATCTCCTGATTACGCCAGCATTATCACTCACAAGGCCACCATTATTATCCCTACAGGCATTTGTTCTAGGCTGAAATTCCTGTCTCATATCATTCACCTTCCTGTACATATCTCGGCTCAGCCTTTTACTCTTATATTCCTCTATCTTTTTCATCTGTCGTATCATATACTCCCTCTTTTTTCCTCTATGAATCTTCTTTTCCATCCGCCTGGCCTTCCTGTATTCCTCTCGAACAGCCCTAGTGCATTTCCTTTGGATCATAAATTTGTATATCTTGTTTTTGAAGTCAGTTGCCTCTTCACACTCCTTATCAAACCACTCATCTCGCCCATGTCTCTTCTTCAAACCAACGATTTCTTCTCCCGTGGTCACTAACATGTTTTTTAGATTAAGCCAGTGGTTTTCTATATCTTGTTCCTCATGGCATTCAAGTCTCCACTGTCTAATTTTCTCATTAGTAACTTCATCGAACCTCCGTTTTATTTCTTCTTCCTTTAGTATTTCTGTATTGTATCTAACAGTCTTTATTCCTTTTTCATTTCTATTATTGGAGATTCTAGCTCTCAGTTTTGCAATTACGAGATAGTGATAGCTATCCATGTTGTCACTTTTATAAACTCTAACGTCTTGTAAGTCTGACTTATGGCGGCCATCCAATAGGACATGATCTATTTTTTGATTGACCGTTCTCCCGTCTGGAGAGATCCATGTGCCCTTATGTATGTCTTTGTGGTCGAAGAAAGTTCCTCCTATGATCATATTTTTACCAACTGCGAAGTTCAATAATCGGAAACCATTGTCTGAGTGTTCAGAGTGTAAACTATACTTTCCTATATTACTACAAGCATGGCTGCTTCCCACTTTGGCATTTAAGTCACCTATGATTATTTTTATGTCATGTCTAGGGCTGCTAGCATACGCATTCTCCATCAAGTCATAAAAATCATCTTTCTCCTCCTCAGGCTTATCATCAGTTGGGGCATGCACGTTTATTATAGTATAATTAAAGAAGATTCCCCTAAGTCTTATTTTACACATTCTAGGTGTAAGGGGTTTAAAATCAATGATATTTGCTTTCATTCTACGGCTTACTTGGTATATAAAAATATCAAATTTAACATAATTTGGAGTAAAATAAGATTATAATTAAATGTTAACAAATACATTAAAATTATGTTGAGAACAATGGAATAGTTATTAAAATATGTTTACCAGAAGAGATACTTGTAGTGATTTATTATGAAGTGATGGGTAGGTAGCTTTAAAAAGAATTGTGCATATAAAGTTGTTCATATTTAATCTGAACTTTGATTTTTTTTGTTTAAAGCAGTTAAAGTTGGACGGAAGAAGTTGACATCCTCCACTTCAGCTGAAGGTAATTGTACATAAAATCAGATGTAGGCGCACTGACAAGAAGGCCTCACTACGCTTTCATTAGCTCAATGTAAGTGTTGGCTTGGTTGCTCACACTGCTTGCTTCTCATTATGCCTTTGGTGTGTGTGTGTGTGTGTGTGCGTGTGTGTGTGCGTGCGTGCGTGCGTGCGTGTGCGTGCATGCAAGTATTTAAGTGTTGTCTACATTTACGTATATGGTTCTGTAAGTAGGTACCATTTATTTTTCACATTATTTACTGTAATTAATTTGAATCAGTAATTATATTTAATTCATGAGTATGAAAAGCAATCAAAATTTCTGTTGTAATTTGTTTTAATAGTATTTACAAATTTATCTTAAAAGTAAAAGGAAGTATAATATTGTTTCCAAGTATTACAAACTGAACCTAACATCAGCCACATCATCATCATCAACCAACCTAACATCAGTAATTAATTATCATTAATTACTCTTCAATTAAGAGAATTTTTCTCTCGGAACACAACCTTTTTTTTTAAAATTTTTTTTATAAATGCCTGTATTATCAGCAGGATTGTCAATAAATACACAAAAGTGTACATGTGATAAAATAAACTGAGTTGAGTATATTACTTTATCAACTAAACATACAGAAGTACAGCTCCCGCCACTAGCCTGTGCGTGCGGAGCTTAGGCGCCTGCAACGGATGGGGGGTTGAGAGGGGCGCCTTTTCTACAAACATTGGATGAGAAATGGTCGTGAACGCTGGAGTGACGATTTATGTTTTCAGAGTGAGTAGTACGATTGTGGCTGGGCGCACAGGCTAGTGGCGGCAGCTGTACAGTACAGTTTTTTGTATATTTATATAACTTTTTTTTTTAGTTTCATGCTAGTGTTGTCTTACAGTGTACAATATTAATATTACCATAGTATCTTCAGTTTAAAGTACAAAAGTAAATACGTATATTTCACAATGTTGAATTGTACCTTTTTAGTTTACTATTAATTTATTATATTGTTTCAGTGGTTTTTATAAACTATAATTAAAATCGATAAATGAACATATGCTTTCACGAGCGGTGTTAAGATTATCACAATTTTCTGGGCTGTTAAGTCGTGGTCTAAGTTGTTCATGGTTTTTACCAGATGTTTCATCCATACCGATGACATAAAAAAAAAGGAGTGATATACGATTGGCCAAAAAATTATCAACCAGCATTGTGAAAAAAGGGTATAAATATAAGTGCCTCAACAGGAAAGAACCGTCTTTGTTTGCATTTGTTTGTGGGTGGTTATAATCTGTGTTCCTGCATGCCTGTTTGTATTCATTCATGCCACTGAAGATGTCCATCAATGGTATGGACGGAACGTCTGGAGAATAACATGAACAACTTAGACCATGGCCTAACAGCCTGGAAAATTGTGGTAATATAAGATACTTAAAATTATTATACGATTTTAAGTATAATATACAATATACTATTAAAAAAGGGATTATGGGTTATTGAATATTCTATTATGTGTAAGTAATTTTTGCGTCTTTTTATACACCTACAGGTACCTTGGCTGTGAAACTTCATCTCAGTTTATTCAGTCTACAGATAATCCCATTATGTAATCATTTATGTATTTTCAAGTACCTTTTACTTCATTATTACAAGCAGTTTCATGCATTTTCTTAACTAATTTTGTAATATAACTTTCTTTCTCACCTTTAATTTTAATCTCACTTATTAGCACAATTGTGTTTTCGTCCATATTTCGGACGCCATCTTTTCTTGTTACCAACTATTAGAAAAATTTACTTACCAATTCCCCAGGTTCGGTTAGGCGAACGGAAGAACAGAATTAGGTTGTTTTCAGGAAATGAATCGTTTTTTGTTCTACAGATACCATTACCCTTTATTTTTATTCATAACATTTACACATTAAAACCTTCTTAAAAGAATGAAAAATCACATTATTTATTCGGCCATGAGGCACAACTCATGAAAATCAAGTTAGCATTAATTACTGCCATTATTTTTACGCTTTACCAAAATAGAATTCATAGTAAAAAATCATCAATTTTAATTTTAGATATATATCGCAACCCAGCACTTCTTAATTATGTATTCTGTACATTCACACAGACACGCACACTTTCATACTTTACATAACCCACTTTTTTTTTATAACCCCCTTTTGAGCTCATGATTTTCTTTAACCTATATACGTTGTTGTGATTCTGATGACCAATTGAATGATTATATAATTTAGAATAGACTTCTGGTTGTTGGTTACTTATCTGCGCATTATTCCAACGGCTCCAACTGTTCCATGCACTCCCGATTTCTCCTCACAATTCATTTTTTTTTTCTTTTACTTTTAACATTCTATTTCAAAACAAAATACTGTTAATCCACATTTATGTTTAAATTTTGTTAATCCACATTTTACACGTGCGGTGTTGGGTGCGACGGAAAACTGTACTTCGCCGGCGGGCGAGCGAAAGGCCCACGTCCTTCGCTGTTCGATGTTAATTGCCGACTGCCTTTGTTCTCAGCGCAGATGGTTGGCATCGCCCTGCGTTCCAAGTGACGTATTTTAAAGGTTCGGCCCTGACATCATCTGGCGTGACTTCTGATTACATAGGTCAAAGTTCGTACTGCTAAATATAACTGCTTTCCTTGTCGTTTTGCTGTTGACCTTGACACTAATTCGTTCACTTGCATGCGTCGTTATAATTTAGAAATAAAATTTTACAATTATTATGTCAAGAACTCTTTTCCCCAAATTACCCCGGGTAGGCCTAAATGTCCCTGTACAATTTATAGATGAAAGTCTATAAAGCTAACTGTACTCTTTTAATTGCACTTGTAACAGTGCAATTACTTCCTTTTTTATATACTTGTTACCATATTGGCCTGGATATAACATGGCCTCACATATAACACAACCTCCTTTTTTTAATACAGTAGAACCTCGTTAACCCGGATCAACTGGGGCCGGGGCCGATCCGAGTTAACGAAAATCCGGGTTATCCAGAGAATGAGGGAAAAACGATAAAAAGAACATGTACTTACCAAAAATATTTTTAATGGAGTTTAAAAATTATTATCGGCACACTTTCACCTAAAAACTCATATGTATTTACACTGTACACAATATAGGTACAAACTAGTCGGTAGTAAAAAAGGCAGTGAGCTTTTGCTGCCTCAGTTTTGTGTATCGCTTACGAGCAGCGCGATCTCGCATCCGCTTTAGCATTAGAAGCTCGTTTGGCGATGTTTCGGCTTGACTCGAAATAAACCATCAATTTATCTATGTTTGCTACTGCTTCTGCGTGGGTCATATTCACAGCTGGTTCATCAACACTGTCTGAATCCTCTTCATTTTCATTTTCTGTAACACTGCATGATGCAATAATTTCTTCCTCTGTGATCGCTTTATAACCTCCGTCATTGTCAATTTGTAACCAATTGTCAATGTCTTCTTCATCAACATCGGAACAGCCATCCATATTTTTAAAAATGTCTATAAAATCTTCTTCCACACTTGTTTTTTTCTTCTTCTTTAATTGTATTGTTTTCTGGCAAGTCACACACACCAGGCCTAAACTTTTTCCATGACTTTATCAAAGTTTCTCTTCCAACCTGGTCCCAAGCTTCCACAATCATATAAATAACAGTCTTTACATTAAAAGATTTCAGCACCTCTACCACACCATGCTCTCCTTCGTCCTCTACCAGTTGACTTAGCATTTGCCTTTTGTACACTTTTTTTATTTTTTCTAGAACTCCTTGGTCCATTGGTTGAACGAGAGAAGTTACATTAGGTGGTAAAAACTTCACTGAAATGTCATCTTTGACTAGTTCATTGATAGACAGATGCGAAGGCGCATTGTCAATCAGCAAAACCGCCTTGTTGGGAAGGCCACAGTTCTTCAAATATTTTTTTACTGAAAGCACAAAATTCTCGAAAAACCATTGTTTGAAAATGTCACCATCCAAGCACTTTTTTGTGAGCTGTAAACGACAGGCAATGAGCCTCGTTTCACATTTTTCAATGCACGGGGGTTTTTAGACTTCCCTATTATAAGGAGAGGAATTTTGTGCTTTCCTGACGCATTACTGCAAGCCATTATGGTGAGGCGGTCTTTCCCTTTTTTATACCGTTTCGCTGAATCTCCTAATTTTGAGGCTAGCATTTTACTCGGCAACATCCGGTAAAATAAACCGGATTCATCGGCATTGTAAACTTGATCTGCAGTCAGTTCTTCCTTTTTAATAAAGTCTTCAAACTCTTTTTTAAATGTTTCTGCCGCTTCAGCATCACCTGACAAGCTTTCTACAGTGATTGTAAGTTGACGCACTCCATGCCGTTTTTTCCATCTGTCCAACCACCCCTGGCTAGCTGTAAAACTCGGGTCTCCATGGGGCAACTGTTTGTTCAACTCAATGCTTTCTGTTGGATGATGGGCCCAGAAATCGACAAACCACGTTCTCTTTCAGCACAAAACCAGACAGACAATGCTTCATCCAGAGTTTCTAGTTTAGCAGTTTTTGCTTTACACCTATTATCCAAACTGTCTTTAGAAATCATTTTGAAACAAAAGTCTTCAATGCGTTTTCTGTTCTTTTTCCAATCAGATACGGTCGATGTTCCTACTCCAAACTCAGCAGCAATGTTCTTTAACGATTCTCCCTTATCAATTCTTGTCAATGCTTCCATCCTTTTTTTCATAGTCACAACAATGTTTTTACGTTTAGTCACCATCGCGAACAACGCGCTAACGAAACAGCACAACGATACTGTACCTCGACAGTGACGTTAGGACAACACGCGAACACTACCGAGATTGCAGCGCAACTGAGGAATGTTGTTTCTAGGTCAATGTCAAGTGCGAGGCGTGGGGAGGGGAAGGAGAGAGTTGAGTCACCATTTGCTGCGTAGCAACAGCAGGTGGGGTGAGTGCAATGAACTCGCCCGCTGGAGGCGTGGGGAGGGGAAGGAGAGGGTTGGCAGGTGGGGTGAGTGCAATGAACTCGCCCGCTGGCAAGTGAATTCGAGTAATGTACCTACTGAGAATAGCAATTTATCGTCTATAAAACAAGTCTTCATTTACTACGCTAAACAACATACATGTAATTTTTTTTTTTCCAAAACTGGTCCGGGTTATCCGGACGTCCGGGTTAAAGAGGTCCGGGTTAACGAGGTTCTACTGTAGTTGTATGAGAAAGATAGGCCTCAACATGGTCTAAATACCATACCTTGAGGTGATACTAAATAAATATGGCTGTTTTACATTAAAGGTGAAATTATAAGTGATAAAGTACCTTAATTTTAGTCTCAGTCATCATTCTCCTCCTCCTCCTCCTCCTCCTCCTCCTCCTCCTCCTCCTCCTCTTCCACCTCCTCCTCCTCATCCTCTTCCAAGTTCATCTTCAGTATTGGTACTGGAATCAGATTAACAAGATCAGTATTCTTTTCTGCAACTTTAATTTCTCATTTGTGTGACCACAAAAAGAATAAAGAATTAACAAGCTAATCTGCCATAAATTCTTCAATCATCGTGTTAAGTTAATTTACCTTTATACAAAATACAAATACAGATAAATAAAATTATTTGTTATTCCACTTACCTCTAGAATCTTCTTCATTACCAGAGTTACATCACACGAACGTCGACATGCAAGAGTGATTAAAGGTTATTTCAATAACTGACGCAACTCGTATTTTGTGAAGAGAATCAAACTAAGATTTTATTTTTTATTCTTTAAATTTTTTAAACTTCAAATTGTATCATTTCTTTGCCTCTTAACCCCAGTGGTTACTTCTTACACAAATTTAAAAATACATATAGTATGCTTGAAATAATTATTGCATGATCTGCTACAATTAACTTAATTCAACACCTTACCTTAATTAAAACAGCCCAGCCTGCTCGCACACAACATTCATTCCATTACAAATAAAATAAACCCCCTTTTTTATTTATTTAGAAGCATTATTGGATACTTTGTGCAATACGTTGCCGGTAGCGTGGTGCTTCTCCGACCTCGTGGTTTCTCACTTACAATTTCGTTCTATGTCCGAAAACAATTTATGAATTCATCTTTTCGGCCGAAAAGTATACGCACTTCCACATTTTTGACTAAACGGCACTCACTTTTGTTTGATGTTGAAAATTTATTGATAAGCCATGTTAAACAGGCTGCCTGCGCAGGCGAGCATCAGTGAGAAACTGGGGAGAGCGTTCACCAAATCCCTTCCACTTACAATTCTTCTACAAGGCGGAAACCAATGCCTGGTACTTTAAAGTCATAGCTGTGGCACCTTTAATAAGTGCAAACTCCCGTGTGCTGGACGTTGACGAAATTGGGTGTCCAGAGGTTTACGTCACAAAATAGGTGGGACTTCGTCAAGACTTCCGCCGTCACAAACGCACATGTTAGAAAAATATCAGCTTCAAGCCATGTTGTTTTTCGCTTCTTGGCATGGGTTCTGCGCTCCGCCGATGTTAGTGCGTTTGGGCGCATTACACTGTTTTGCCGTTCTGAGAATTACGAAGCTGTGTGCGACACACACATTCCTTTGTACTTGCTTCATCCCACCGTTCTTTGTTTGAACAAAGCTTTTAACACGTGGCTGGTCACACAGGTGGAAAATGAATTTAAAAATATTTTAATAAAATAAAAAAATAAACCTCATTTTAGCCCCGTTACAATACACCCCCAATGAGAGATCTTCTGTCGAAACAGAAGAAATCTCATTGCTAAACCCCTAAGAGGACCGGTGAGGATATGGTGCCAACAAACCCCCATTAGTTCTTATACATCATGGGTAAACTACCCCCCTGGCTCGGCGACTATGGCCGCGCCTGAATGAGATCACTGGACTTCTCTGTTCGAGATCCCAACACCATAACATCGAACAGACATGCACCATAGCGCACCTAACCTTCTAACATGCCGCCCCAAAATCCAAACCCCTGGTCTTATACCATGCCAGATCCTCAGCCTATATGTTTCCCCTTACCATGCACACTGGGCTGCCTTTAGCAGTTACTGGGCTCGTACACACACTTATAAATACTCATTAAACAAAATTTTATTCTCACATTCAAAAAGTTCATTTAAGTTGAAAGCAAACTACTACTCCATTACTTTCTTCAAAATCAAAAAATAAAAATCTCTTATCTGAATTGATTAATTCTCTTCGTTACTATTAATAATCAGAAAAACAAATAAATTGAACATCTAATTAAACATGAACATTTGATTATACATATATTCTAAACAATATAATTCAATAAAACACTATTGATACGCATAAACGATAATATACTTAAAACTCAAACATCATCTATATATCAGACGGAAAAAAATCAAAATTTTTTCAAATATTTAAATTTATTAAAATATACTTTTCTCAATATTCAGAAAATTTAAAATTATTTAAATCAATCAAACAAAATTTTCATCACTTCATTGCCAAAACTGGTCTAGTTTATAACATCAACCATCAGCTGATCAAACTGGGTCAAGTCCACAACCTTGACCTACCTAGGTTATACAGAGGCTACATCATAAAATACATTAAACATCTTTTAAAATTCTATCTTCAAACACAACAACATAATAAAATATGACCTTTAAAATTAACATAGTATTATTATAATTAACAATAAAATTGACATTTAAATTACTCAAAATTACACATTTTACAACTTTACTTTATTCTCAAATTCTATTAAAGTTTGTCACTTGTTTCCATTAATTTTTTTCATTTCAACTATGATCTACTTTCTTTAACATTCTCATTCTCCCTTAGTTTGGGTGATTTAATTATTCATAATAACTTGATTGTATCAACTTGGCATTTATATATATCATAACCCCCTTCTGACTCTAACGTCACTAACCGCTTTAAATAATATGACACCCCTCTATCAAAAACATCTATCAAACATTCTCTAAACCTACTTACTACTCAACTCAATCGCATCATTCTACCCTTATATATAAAAAAATATACTCTCTACCCCTTTGTACTCAGGATGTGTGTTCCCCCCCCCCCAAAAGCTCATTCCGTTATCTGGTCCCTGGACTTTCATAGGCAACCCTTTCCGGCACTAAACGGTCCCTTCCCGTCCCAACACCTTTCGTTGCGGACTCCTACCACACCACCCCTCTTACAAAATTCCCATCAACTCTAATTACTCTCCCAATACTATACTTTCAACTACTACAAAATATCTCCATTTACTTATTACATCAATATATCAATCAGTACTCTACATATTTTCCCCATAGCTACTGTGTCACTATCAATATTCAAATTCTACATTACATTATTCACAACAATATTTATTCATCTCTAGTACCCATTTAAACTCAACATGGACTGATCTACATGTCCTAACAAAACAATAATCACCCAAAATCAAACTTCAGCTTTTACATTACCTTTAAAATTCTCCACTATCTCAAATTACTTCTATTATTTATATTAAACTCTTTTAACACATTAAAATCATTGTATTCAAACATTAGTTACATTAGAAATTTGCAAACAATTTATGCGTGACGTTCTACAGCGGATCAGCTGATTTTCTTAGCGAGGTGAATGACCTTACTATAAACACATTTCAAAATTATACAAATTACACATTTTATTAAGACTTACCTCTAAAACAATAAACTAATATATTTATAAGACCGAATAAACACAGTATAATAAACATCTAATGCATCTATCTCTCAAGTCATGATACAATTATTTAATTAGTACAAGAGCGAGTCGTCATCTCTAAGTTACAAAATTTTAATTCGTTGCTCCCCTGAGCAACCACCCTGCCACACACACTATTATTTTTTTGATGGTGGACTGTTGCACCCATTTGCCTCCACGAGGACGGCATTGGTGGAGGAATTTATCATCTCCGTGTCCTTGCTTCAGCGTTACATTTTAATATTATTTAGATATCATCATATCTGTGTTATATATTTATATGCCCTTAAAACGGGTCTACCACCTGGCCTACTGTTCCTACTCGAACAGAGTGGCAGCCGCTGTTCCATAGTTCCGGGGATCTCCCCTAAAATCACCCCCCATCAATTTCAAATATAAACCATTTTCAAGCCAGCTATGGTCAAGGTTCTTAATTTATGGCCATAGCTGACCGCTAGCAAAAACCACAATTAGTGCTGGTAAGGCAGTAATCGCCCGAAAAGTCGGGGAAATCAACTCTAAATTCAAGCATGTTCTCTACATCATTATTATACACGGCACGGCAATCTATCAGGATATAATATAAAATTATATAAAAGGTGTGCCGCGTATTTTACGCCATCTTGGCCTCCGATGGAGGTAACACTCTCGGTCACCCCCAACACTTACCGCTATCTACCGTGGCACATGCCACCACGGTACTAGCCACTTAATAACTACACTAACCCGTCTACATTTGCAGTTTCTGCACTCCCTAAGTATAGCACTTCTATTAACACCATTCAACCCCCCAAAATTGCCCACATATCTTGTATGAAAACATTACATAACATAATAAACAAATAGACATTAACCTTGATCATTAGCATCGTTACATTCACATTAAACAAACAATTCTCTTTTAAATAATTTATACAGAAAATTATAAACATTATAGCTTGAAATTTGCATTAACTCTTTAATACGAGGGCTATCTAGAAAGTAACAGACGTTTTGAAATAAAAAATTTACAAAATGAAAAAACAAAATTTTATTATATACATTTGAAAGGTACACTCTTAAGCTATTTTTCTACATAATCGCCATTCAAATTAAGGCACTTATCATACCGTGGCACAAGTTTTTCAATACCGTCTCTATAGAAATCTGCCGCCTGCGATTTCAACCACTGGTTTACACCGGCATGCAGTTCGGCGTCAGTATCAAAGCGTTGTGTAGCGAGCCATGTCTTCATCGCTGGGAAGAGGTGATAGTCGCTCGGCGCCAAATCCGGGCTGTATGGTGGATGATCGAACACCTCCCATCCAAAACCATCGAAGAGCTCTCGGGTTTTTAAGAGTTTAGGGGGTGGGGAAGGGTCATTAATTTTTAGTTTGTTGTGGGTGAGCAGGGTGGGGGAGAGGGGTGAAGGGTTGGGTATTACATATTTTCTGCCTATTCCTGATCTGACGATGAGCTGTGAAGCTTGAAAGCGCTAATCGGAATAATTTTTATATAGTGGTGTGCAATATTGATCATTTTGATTGTGATTTCAACCACTAACACAAATTTCTTCATTAAACACAAAATTGTTAAATGTTAGGTTGCGCATATAAGATGGGTATGGCTTTTGGAAGGGCATTCTAAGGAAAAAAATAATTTTCTTATATTCAGGCCAATATGTTACGTGGATTGTGTGTAATAGCATTAAGTTTGTGAATAGTTCAAGTTATAAATCCATATGAGAAGATTATTGTTGGTTTCAAAAATTACTCAGTGACAGAAAAAACAGCAAATACTTTACATGTGGTTAAAAATATGAGTATGCTTAATGTTAGAAGAACATTAGTAGAAACAACAGTTTTGTCCACTTTTTCTTCTAACAGCTTTAGAATTGTCAAAAAAAATCTTTATATCAGGAAATGATTATTTTTAGCCACTTAATTTACCTAAGGAATTATTCACTATAATGTATTTGCATATATTATGAACATGTACCACTTTATGTTCTCATGTATACAGTATGTATGTCATGTGTTTTGTAAATGTGTAGAAGTGCTGTTCATGCAATTCAACAAGTCTGCCGCAGCCAGCTTGCATAAAGACATAAGAGTATATCCAAAAATAAAAATGAATTATCAAAGTTTTTTATTAAATAAAATATTTCAATGTATTAAGGATGTTTTTGAAAAATATTTAAAACGTTTGTGAAATACTAAAATATGTTATACACAGCCAGTGGTTGCTTACTGTTCCATACATAAACAACCTTTTCCCATATGTATAGATTTAGTTGTATACTAATATTACTGTAATTTGGGAAAATCGAAGGAATTTGTATGGCTGAGTATCAATAACACTTTCCACTCCATGCCTGTACACAATATAGGCAACACTAAATGCCGTGGTTGACCAAACCCTGTGTCATACGGGCGCTCGGTTTTCATGTGTTTTAATGCATTTTACCCATATGCTGTCCAATCAAAGTCTGTAGCTTGAGGTTAATTCGTTCAGTAAATAGCCTGCTTTATAATTCAGTTCAATATTTTACCCTTAGATGTCTCCTACAAACCAGTGAAGTAATCAGTGTTCAGGTTCAGACACATTGGCCATGTGACTCAATTTATCTTATTATTAGTGTACACACAGACATAAATTAGAAACAAACTTGAGGTATAACTGTCATAAATGACACGAGACAAGGGAAATTAAATGTTTCAGGTATTATTAAACCTACAAAAATTTTGTATTACATTTTTGTAGAGAATCAGCCATATCTTGGTAATGTGTCTTATCCTAAATTTGAAGTATAATCTTATAAGTTTATTCTGTTGTATATTTTATATGATTACAAGATTTACTTATTATACATAATCCATAACCCTAACCATTCAGTGTCATAGGGTATACTATATTAAATGTGATTACATTAATCGATAATTAAATTTGATGTTAGAAGTGTTTTTTGCGTCCGATTAATTTCTTTTTTCATTCAAAAATACTTCATATGCTCTCGTATTATCATCCTCCTAATTTTATACAATTGTTGACTTACTGTGCAATCTATCACACGCATTTGGACAAGGAATTCTGCATGAGTATCAATAGATTCATCAGTGTTTCATTACCTGAAATAAACATTAATACATTTACAAGGCTGGCAAAATCAGTTGCTGTCAGCGGTAGGAGACAGAAATATATGCTTGACACTATTTCATTCTATAAGATCAGTGTACTTAAAACATGTTCTTTCTGTAAAAAACTTATATTATCATATTTATCTTTTCTTTTGTAGGTAACTCTTGATTGTTTCTTGCAGGATTTCTATATAATATATACGAGATCTGTAAATTAAGGAATGAGACTATTTCAGTAGAACCTTTTGTTTACAGTCAAACTATGTATAGACTCTATCGCCTTCAAAACAGCTCCCATGGGAAGCCACACAGAGCTTTAGACGGGTGTTCACCTCTTCATAGCAGTGCTGGATCTCAGAAACTGGAATCTCCTTCAACTGATGGTTTAAATTTTTTTTAATGTTGTCTATTGTCCCAAAATGGTGTTCTTTTTTCAATCTCGGGAAGAGAAAGTAGTCACAGGGCCTCAAATCACATGAATAAGATGGCTGAGGAAAAACAGGGATATTTTTCTTTGCCAAAAACTCATTAACCGAGAGCATTGTGTGACAAGGTGAATTGTTATGATACAGCATCCAGGTATTCACGCTAAATTTCGTTTTTCAAAATTTGGTAAACTGTAATGTGTTTAAATTTAGTTGTTCTGCGATGATTCTGATGGTTAATCGAAGGTTAGACCTCACCAAGTCCCTGATTTGATCAACATTGTCGTCAGTCCTTGACGTTGATGGTCTTCCAGAGTGTGGATCACCTTTAATTGATTTCCGACCATCTGAAAATGCTTTAAACCATCCAAAAACCTGTGCTCTTGACAAAGCTTCATCTCCATACACCTTTGTCAATTTTTTAAAAGTTTCCGTAGCATTGTGCCCGAGTTTAACATAAAACTTGATTGCACAAAGTTGTTCGTAATTGATGCCACTCATTTTTATAAAGCACAACAAAAATTCACTTCATGAAAAGCTTGTTTACATTTCACATAGCAGTAATAGACAATAAATATTAATACTCAATATCAATCATCTGTTTATCTAACCATGTGTGTTAATGGAAACTTACATTGTTGCTATATTGACTGCTACATGATTAGTTATATTGACTGCTACATGATTAGTCCCATTACTTAATTTACAGACCTTGTATGTTTTCAAATAATAAATACTTCTGTAAGTATATTTTGTTAAATTATTGTCATTGATTTTCTGTATATATGTATATGTGTGTCAGGAAAAATTAAAAACAGTACGAATACATCTTTGGAAAGGATAGACAAGAAAAGGAGAAGGTGCACCAGCACATAACACGTAGTCAAGCAATATGGAGAAGAAAGAAGGTTCATAACATGTGCTACATGACTAGGCAGAACACTGGAAGTTGATTATAAGTAGCCTTCACAAAACTAGTGTCAAGACAGCCACTAAAGAAAGTATGCTTGAATCTAACAGTAACTTATAGAAGCAACGTTAAAGTGACTGTTGAACTGTGGTCATGAAAAAACATGAACAGTGTGATGCAGTATCAATAATAGTTAAAGTGTGTGTGATCAGTAATTAAACCCGTGTTTTATTTTGTCACTATAGTAATAAGAAATGTACAAATCAACATAGATTTGTACTACAACTTTCATCTATGTAGTTTGCACCTGTGCAGGTATAGCGTAGTACACTGTATACTTTATTATATTGTAAATTCAAGTGAATGACTCTGTGAGTAGATGGGTACATTAGGCCATCCTTTTTGCCTATGCTCTAGGACTGACCACATTGCAGGTTTGTCATCAGATATGACATTCAGCAGCATCTGAGATCTGCGATCTACTTTCATGAGGCTGGGTGTACAGGGTGCCTGTTCCTGTGGCCAAGGAGAAATTGGTGCCATAAAGAATACATGGATTGGAGAGTACAAGTGATATTGTCATCTTGGACAGTCACAAAAATGTGATGCTGTAATGTGATGATGCTTTAGTGCAAGAAAACAATACCATCTTCTTTGAAGATACCGAAGTGTTTTGTCATCCCATTTATGTGTAAATATACAGACAATCCATAAGCACTAACAGGATGGAAGAGAGTCTGATGGAGGAAGAAATGGAAATCAAATCTTGGTTTTCAGGATGATAAAATACTTAGTTGTACAAAGGAGATAGAATGTTCGCAGTCAATGATTTTTGTTACAGAAACTGATGAAACTTGATCAAAACCTTATAATATTGTTACAATGGTCTACTCGATCGTCAATAAACCATGCCAGACATGTGTCTGGCATGGTTTATTTTCCATGGCCAATCAGAATCGAGAATGACGAGCTGGCTTCTCATTGGTCCGTGTGATACACCTTAAGCGGCCAAAAAGTTATAAATAGAAGCAACGTAGCCGTAACTCACTGTTGCTTGTTCCCAGTTCATTGGGAGACGTGTTCGGCGTGTCATCTATTCGAACACATTTTTTGCTACTGAAGATGGCCACCGGTGGTGTGGCCAAAACGTTTAGCTACAGTAGATCGAGCACTCGACCACGGCCTTTCAGCCCGGAAGTTTTAGTTAATCATAATTACAAATAAACATTGTTCACACGCATAGTGGTATACGTTGGTCCCAGTCTGTTTGGTTCTCGTAAACAACCTTCGAAAGATGCTGCTCAAGTGTCCTATTACATCTCTCAACCATCCCGTCAGACTGAGGATGCAGAGGCGTTGTCCTGGCATAATTCTGTAAACACTCCTGATTCGAAATTTCTCCCTTGATCCTTATGGATTTCCATAGGGGCTCCATAATGGCAACAGAAGTTGTGAACCTCCTGTTGCCACAGGAGTTGTGGCAGATGCTTTGCCACAGTGGTAACCTCCTGATTTGGAATTGCGTAGGCTTCCACCCACTTAATAAAGTAGTCACCTACAACCATGATGTACCGGTTTCCATCGTCAGTAACTGGGAATGGTCCAGCAATGTCTATGGCAATTTGCTTTTCAAGCAAGCTCTTGAAAGGCAGTCCAACGTTATATTGTCTCATTTTTCTCCTGTTTCTGGTTTGTGGGCCATTGCTTGCAGTACATATTTCACATGTCCGAACCCATTCCTCTACGTCTTGGCGAAGATGAAGCCAATAGAATCGCTTCCGTATTTAGACAAGGGTTTTGTTAACGCCAAGATGGCCTCCAGATGTTCCATCATGCATCTCCTTCAAAACAGACTGCACTTTACTTCGGGGAACTATCAACTGGATGACCACGTCTCGTCCATCTGCACTTTCCCAAGCCCTTTTCAGCAATCCATTTTCTAAGGTGAGAGATTCCCATTGTGCCCAGTAGCCCTTCAGCACTTCGGAACCATGGCAGATATCTTGCCAATCCGGGCAGCGAACTTCCTCTTTTGCTGTCAAGATCGGTCCAATGTCTTCATCAATCATCTGTTCTTGTCGACAGTCTTGTGTTGTCCAGCCGTCAGCCAGAAAATGTACAGTGATGGCTTGAACATGTTCGCTTGAGTTGTTCTTCCTTTCTGTGGCAATGTCGGCAGTCTTTCGGGCACGGTCTTCATGATAAGCCATCTGCATTACCATGCAGGTGCCCCCGCCGATGTTGTACCTTGAAGTTGTACTCTTGCAGACGTTCGAGCCACCTTGCCAATTGTCCTTATATGGATTTTTAAATTTCAAGAGCCATGCAAGTGCGGCATGGTCGGTACATAGTGAAAACTCTCTCCCATAGAGGTATTTATGGAAGTGCTCCAAAGCTCTGACAATTGCCAACAACTCTCTCCTTGTAACACAATAATTTCTCTCTGGTTTAGAAAGCGTCTTGCTGTAATACGCTAAGCTATTACTCGTTGTTCACTGTTCTGCACTTGAGACAAAACTGCTCCTAGACCAGTATTGCTTGCGTCTGTGTCTATGATGTACTTCCCTTCGGAAGCTGAAAAAACGAGAATTGGCTGCAAACATAATGCAATCTTCAAAGTTCTAAATGCTTGGTCACACTCTCTCGACCACTGGAAGTTTCGTTTATTTTCTGTTAGCTCATGTAGTGTTTTAGCAATAGTAGCGAAGCCTTCACAAGACGTCGGTAATATGAGCATAACCCCAGGAAACTCCAAACTTCGTGTTTACTCTTTGGAACTGGCCAGTCTCTTACGGTGTCCACTTTATTAGGATTCATGCTAACACCCGATGCCGAAACCAGATGGCCCAGATGCTGTACTTCCTTCTGGAATAGAGAACACTTCTTCGGGCTCAGCTTCAGTTGTGCACCGTGAATTCTAGTTAGAACTTCCTTAAGGTTTTCCAAATGGTCTTCAAAAATCTTCCCGATCACTATGACATAATCTAAGTAAACAAGGCAAGTTTTCCACGTCAGGCCTTGGAGAACCAGGTCCATCAATCTCTCAACTGTTGCCAGTGCATTACAGAGTCCAAATGGCATGACGTAAAATTGGAATAAGCCACTTGGGGTCGAGAAAGCGGTCTTTTCCTTGTCTTCTTGATGAAGACCCACTTGCCAATATCCACTCTTCAGGTCCAATGTGGAAAACCACTGTGCTCCGGACAATGTGTCGAGTGTATCGTCAACGCGAGGTAATGGATATTAGTCTTTCTTTGTAACGTCATTTAACCTCCAGTAGTCTACGCAGAAACGCAATCCACCATCCTTCTTCGCTACCAGCACTACAGGAGAAGACCAAGCACTTGACGAAGGTTCGATTACTCCCTCTGTCAACATGTTCTGTACTAACCGAGACATTTCCTCTTGTTTAGATAATGGAGGCCTTCGAGGAGGTTGGCGTATCGGTGTTGTGTCACCAGTATTGATACGATGTTGCACAAGAGAGGTTCTTCCCAGTGACTGTCCCCGAACTGCAAAACAGTCTTTGATTAAATTCGTGTAAAAACTGTCCGAGTTCTTTTACCTGACCACTTGAGAGGTTGTTAGAAGATCTGTTCAATAATTCTTGCAGTTCCTCTGGTAATTTGGAATTATCGAAGCACTGGATCTTCGTTGCGTTATTCCGGCTACCCAGGCCACAGGAATCAATTTGCCTAGGAGCGTATTGCTTTGTAAAGTGATAGCTTGATCCAAAATATTCGCCACTCTAATAGGTACTTTTCCGGTTTCGTCAGGTTTTACTAAACTCCTGGCAATTAGTATGCCTGGGGTGCTGACTACCTGGGGTTCGAATATAGAGCACTGGTTGCCCCTAGTATCTACATTGGTTCTAACCATGATGATCTTTTCGGAGTTTGGTGGAACAGTTACGACCACTTTGTTTATGACGTCCATCGATTTTTCGGCTGTTGTCATTGTTGATAGCATTACCTCTTCGCCTCTGATTCTCAAGACATGTTCTTGAAGTCGACTATAAATCCGTATGCGTTCATAATGTCCACAACAAGAATTGCTTCATCCACAATGTCTGCAACAAGTACTTGATTAAACTCAAGTCGACCGAGACGTAGGTGTATCTCCACTTTTCCATAAACTTCTACAGGCCGTCCAGTAGCTGTTCGCAAGCTGCAAGAGCACCAGATTGGCTTGAGATCTTTCACCACATGGGGGCGCACAATAGAAACTGTTGCGCCTGTGTCAACTGTAATCGAGGTTGGCCTTTCTTGAACAAATCCGGTAACTATCAAGCTCCCACTGTTTTTCTGAAGTGTAGAAATTGCGTATTGTCTAGGGGCTTCGATTTCTCCAGTTAGTCAGCACACGCCCAGTTGTACCGACTATTGCTCGTTTCCCTGCTGCTGAATTCTAACGTGACAATCTCGTTGTATATGTCCATGTTTCGCACCACATCTATAACACTTTGGTCTTCCATCCTTTCTTATTTTATTCTGTGGCGCCAACCATCGAGTCTCTGTTCCTTGTTTTTCTTCCTCATCATCTGTGCCATCGCGATCTTTTAGTGGGCGCACTTGTCTAACCAGATGCTGATTTGGCGGCCTCAAATTGCAAAGCATGTACCAGGGCGTCCGCACTGTTCTGGTGTCTTGCCATTCATAACACTTGCTGTAGTTCATTATCTCGGACACCGACAGTAAATGTCTGCATCACAAAACTCGTTCGGAAATCTTCTGGTGCTTCAGGATAGGCCAGTGTAATTAGTCTGCCGATACTTGCTTCAAACTCTTGAAGACTCTCCCGGAATGCTGTCGCCTTGCTCTCAACTGGGTGCAGTACACATCTCGCAAATTTATTACTATACCATAATTCCAGAGCTTTTATCAACTCGGCATAGGTGTTCTGGCTGTCAGGTGGCACTTTCTGTAGTAATTCTGCCGCCGGTCCTTTTAATGCAAGAACGAGTGAAAGGGCGTTGTCTTTCACTGTCCAATTATTTGCGCATGCAGGAGCTTCAAATTGGCGGAGGTACGTTGCCCAGTGACTGCTTCCGTTAAAGGTTGGAGCTTTGACATGAACTTTCCCTACTGCAGGTAAAGTTACTTTCTCTGCGTTGACTGTTGACTTATTTTCTGCGTCTTTTTCTGTTTTTATCATTGATACAGTTTGTTCACAAAGTTGTTTTGGCTGCATTTTCAGGCACTGCTCAACGTCACTTTTAATTTGTTCTCTTATGTTTGCCATTGAGTTTTCTACTGCAGATATTTTTGTTGACATAGTTTCTTCCACAGTCAAGACAGATTTTTTATTTGACATTGATTCTTGTACCTCCGATATTTTAGTAACTTGTTTACTAAGCTCACCTCGTAGGAGACCCAATTATGCGGTGCTGTGTTCTTGCATCTGTTTCTGCTCCTGTATAAATGCTTTGATGTCTTCTGTTTCACGCTTCCGTTCCTCTCTTTCCTGTCGGCGTTCTTCTTTTGTCTGTTCCGCCTCCTGTCATTTCTCCATCTGTAACAGCAGCGACTGTAAATTTTCCATCATCTGACTGGCATCCATTGTTTACCGATTAATTATGAATTACACTCATCTTGTACAAAGTGTCCACTGTTAACCGTTTTATCCCAGTTCTGACACCATTGTTACGACTGTCTACTCGATCGTCGTAGGCACAGTGGAAAACAACAAAATACAAGACACCAAAGTCACTAATTACCAGCTTTAATTTCCACAGTTAACAGTTCGTAATTAACAACACAGTCTCTACAACAAATCAAATAAACATTGTTCACATGCAATAAACTGTCCGCTAAAATTAAACATAATTGTATTACAATTACCGTCCGATTATAAAACACAACACTTAACTAATAACCACTTGAACGCGCACAGCAGTTTCGCCCGACAATAACTCTCGCACCGCACTGTCAATATATCGCACTAATACTGAAAAACTAGGGCCGCTGCCGCCAAGTATTTATACAACGCTCACAGACCAGAATGTTCCTAATTCCATCTTAGCGCTCGTGTGAACTACGTAATTAACTGCGGCCTTGGCACAAGTCCGCGCGGCTGGCGCCTTCGATAAACCTCTCGAAAATGCGTCGACAAGCACGTACACCACATGCGTTACATCGAGATTCTTCTGGCACATTCGACAAACACGTAGATTGGTCTGTGATGTCGTAACAATATTTACCAGTAATTGTTTATTCTGTACAAGTGTGTAGATTCCACCTGATGATCTTTCAGTACCACCACCAGGAAAAGTTGGCCAAGGCCCACCAGGTCCAGGACCTGGACCATTTCCTCCTGTACCTGGAATGCCACCTCCTATGGGTGGATTTGGTGCTGCCCCACCTCCAGGCTTCATAGAATGGCTGCACAAATACAGAATTTGAATTAGACTAGATGAGCAGTTTGTTCAGAGCCATAGCCAATTAGAATCCAACAATGCTCAGCAAGCACATATAAGAGCAGAGTGTCTCCCAATGGAATCATCATCGTCACTGAAGGTGATCCCAAAGGTGCAGTCAAAATCTTTGGAATCATATATGACACAGGACCACAGCCCTGTAGCTTGGAAAATTTTAAGTTAACAGAAGAAAATGATGTTTTTATCCCTGATTAGGACAAGTAGATCGAGAGTTATAGCAATTAGGTGCTAATATCTGAAATGTTTAAAATTACTGTATGATACCAAATAAAAATGGTTACCATGGCTAGATGCAGAAGAAATTTATTTTAACCAATGTGGAATACACAGAGAATGGATACTTAAATGAAAGTTGCCAGGCTTGTTATTATACTTTTATTTAAAGAACAGTAAGGTATCCATAAACAAAGTTGTAATAATGGTTGTTATGATCTTTTGGTTAATTTAGTTTGTAATTGATACCACCTGTATGACTTCTACATTTTTTTTTATTGTTATTACATTCAGCATACAAAATTAAAGTGACTCCTTAGTTAAAGTTATACCTATAGCAGTGTTCACTTTCAGTGTAGATTAGTCAACACTGATAAATCATATACAGTGGAACTTGGTTATAACGTCATTAAAGGGACCAAAAAAATAATGACGTTGTGTCCGAGTGACATTAGAGTGACATTATAAAAGAGTCGTTATAAAAGACCCTTTTTAATCACTAGTAAGGAAGGAGAAATAAAAAAAAGATCTTTGCATTATTAACATTATTCGTGATATTTATTCTAAAGTTTACAAACTGCATTTCATTTATACAAACAGCATGAAGAATATTTTAAAAGATCAAAAAGAAAGTACATGTAACTTACATTTAGGCTTACTGTCGAAAGTAATCCGTAATTTTCTTTTGAACGCTCCTTTCTGAAAAATAAATTCTTACTGTTGTGCTGTGGAGATGCTGCGCTGCATTGAACGACACGTCAGACGTCTCTCTAAAGCAGTAAAATCGTGAAAGAGTTTCGGCGGCTCTCATTGCTTCCTGTACTGTTGGACAAATGATGTCGGCATCCTCCTCTTGCTCAGCATCTTCTTCAACACTATCTTCTGCTTCTATGTTTTTTACTTCCGCGATAATTTCTGCGTCACTCAACACTTGGAATGTTTCTACTTGGTCATCCACTGATGCATAGGAATCAAGTTCATTTCCAAATTCATTTACGTCGAATTTCTTAATCCACTCCGAGAGCGGCAAGTCGTCGTCTTCGTCATCATCGGGTAAATTTTCACGTACGAGTTGTGCTTTACTAAACCATTTTGCTATCGTCTTCTGTGTTACACTCTTCCAAGAGTCGTCTAGGAATTGTATTGCATCTAAGAGTGAAATTGTGGCAGGTTGCGCCCTGTCCATACAGAAAATAATTTTTTTTTAAAGTTGCTTGCGGTAGTGACACTTTAGGCTTCTAATGACACCTTGGTCCATAGGTTGCAGGACACTCGTACAGTTGGCCGGTAAGAAGACCAGATTAATGTTTGTCAAATTTAACTTTAGATGGGCTGCACAGTTGTCAGCTAGAAGTAGAATTTTTCTGTTTTTCGATGACAGTTCTTTATCCCACTTTCTTAGTTCATCTTCAAAAATACTAGAAGTCATCCACGCTTTTTTGTTGGCAGTGTAACTTACAGGAAGTTTTTTGATGTTTTTAAAACATCTAGGATGCAAACTTTTCCCGATAACTAAAAGTTTCCTTTTTTCGGTTCCCGTCATGTTCGGACAAACAAAAACTGTAACTCTTTGTTTAGAGAGCTTCCCACCAACGCACTTTTCATTTTTAAATTTGAAAGTCTTATCTGGAGTTAATTTATAAAAAATTCCGGCTCCGTCTCCATTAAAGATGTCTTCGTCTTTATATGATCGTCTAATTTCTGGCCAAGTGTTACGCACCCAATCGCCTGTAACGTTCAGATATATGCATTTTGCCTCACCACAAATTTTTGCAAAGGAAATCGAGTGTCGGGCATTAAATCGATCTAGCCATCCGTTGGAGCACGTAAAATCAATACCAAACAATTTTCCGAATTCTGTAGCTTTCTCTTTCAGAATTGGTCCACTCACAGGAATATCTTAACATTGACACTGTTTGAACCATTTCAATAATGCTGCATCCACATCACCATGTTCGCATTTCCTAATTTTTTTAATTTTTCTCCATCTTCCTTAAATTTTTTTAAAATTTTGTCCTTGTTTTTTAAAATTGAACCTACAGTAGAATTCACTAAACCAAACTCACTGCATACATCAGCTATTTTACGTCCGCTTTCATATGATCTAATTACACGTACTTTCTCTTGAATAGACAGAACCTATCTTTTTGTACTAGAACTTGCCATGATTACTGTATAAAAATGTAGACCTACGTATAAAATTCTATAAACAGTGGCTACCGAAACTTAAGTTATAAAACACACAAAAGAAACTGTCACAGTACGAGCAGAAACAATAACAACCAAAAACAGAGACGAGACTACGTGTAAACAATACTGTACAGTAAATACTGTAACACTGTGGCGTGAACAATAGCCTCGAGACGCGCAGTGCTACTGACCCGGTGAGAGTGGTGGGGAGACATGTCAGTCGCCAGACACCGGCTGGCGCCGGCGGTCCTGTTACAGTGCTTATCGCTTGCATACAGTGTATGTCTGTAGCCATGGGCGCGCACATATATATGTTTATATGAAATTTAGAGTAAAATATCTGAGAAATTTTTGGCGCTATAACAGAGTAGTACAATATTTAGTGACGTTAAAACCGGGAATTTTTATAATGTTAAAGATATCAGTTTGACCGGACTTATGACAAAATAACGCTACACCCGAGTTGACGTAACAGCCGAGGCCATAATAACCAAGTTCCACTGTATATGCATAGTAAGATACTGTGGCTAGATGTGGGTAGTGCTATATGTACCAAATAGCTATAGAGGTGTATACAAATTTCATATATGCCTTCCTGAATAGACTCATAGTAACATTGAATTCCAAGTATTGTAATGATTTTTATAATTTTAGTTTGTGTGAATCAGTTATTTTGCAGTCATTGTACAATTTTTGTACTTTTAATCAATTATAAAATTTGTTTTGTAGCATATGACTTAACATTTTCAAATATATGTTAATAAAATGACTCCATGCATAACTTTATCAAACTATAATGTAGATACTACAAAACTCCCAAGTTGTGCACACTGTTGGTCATTATCCTAATCATGTTCAATTTTAGATAAAATTGAAATTAGTTTTTCACAAATTATTTTGAATATACTGTAATGGAATAATATATAATGTATGAATATATAATCGTGTAATATTTATTTTTCAGTGCCAAGTTTAAGGTCTAAATAAATGATAAATTAGACATTTCTATGGCAGATGGCATGTATTGTAGTATGAAACATTCTATTCTTTTTAGTTTTAATTAACTGAATTGTATTCTTGTAATTTCATTCAAATTTTGACAAAGGATATGTGAGTATACTTCTAATATTTGTGTGAGATTCCAGTGTGCAGGTAAACCCTTTTAAAATTTGTTACCTTGCTAGTTACTACATAAAGCCTATTGTACAAAAATTTATGATTTGCTTTTGTTGGTGCATGGATCTCATATGCTGAGTTCATATATTTTGAATATATGTTATCCAAAAGTACAACACAGTTGGTATAGAATGGCATTGTTTTCTTATTTTTTATTGTGTTAATATCACTTGATTATGGACTGTGTTTAATTTTGGCGTAAGTTCACAAAATTTTATTTTCTAAAATAAATCAAAATATGAATGTATTGATGAATAAGAGAAACAGATACAGATATTCAAAAAATTAAGACTGTGTGTGTATTAAGTGAACATTCCTAACAAATTTTAATTTTCTTTTCATTTGTCCAGATGTTAAAGTAGTTTACTTCATTTTACACTATATTGTGTGTGTGTGTGTGTGTGTGTGTGTGTGTGTGTGTGTGTGTGTGTGTGTGTGTGTGTGTGTGTGTGTGTGTGTGTGTGTGTGTGTGTGTGTGTGTGTGTGTGTGTGTGTGTGTGTGTGTGTGTGTGTGTGTGTGTGTGTGTGTGTGTGTGTGTTTAAGACTGTATACACCGACACACAATATATATATATATATATATATACATAATTAATTGCATGTATATATAAATTATTAACATTAGCTTACCCTTTGAATAAATTGCATGTATTAATTTTTCCTATCAGTTTCACTTGCATGCCTTTTATATAAAAAATACATTTTTTGTGCTTAATATGATGTCATCATAAAGAAAGGGAAGGAATGTCATGCTACTTGAACTGCAAAGACAAAATATGTATTAACTGAAATAATACAAAATACAGGAATCAGCAGATTGTTTTATTAATGACACATTTATTAATACATATATGTTATTATAATATATATTGTAATTAATATATATTATAACTCTCTGTGTGTGGGAGGGGGGTTGTAACTGTATTAAGCCTAGATGTAGAAACTAAATATAAAAGAAGAAAAAGCTGCTTTGAAAGAACAAGCTGTCTGATTAACAAATCATAATTCTGATGGTTCAGATACAAAGAAGGAAAAGTGGCCTTTAAAAAGAGTGTAATAAAATCTTTTTGTGCACATTACCTTTAAATGATAACCCAGAGGAAAAAAGGAATTGTCATTGACATTAATGGTTAATATCAGATTTTTCAGTGTTTCAGATTTTTATAATTTCAACATATATGTTAGGGTTATTTCTGTGTGCTCAAATTATCAAAGTGGTTGTAGATTTATTGAATAGAAATCTGAAAATATACGCTAAAAATCTTGAAAAATGTGCCAAAACCTTTTAATTAGAATTGACAAAAGATGTTGGAAGATAGTATCTGCTGCAAGGTAGTAGACTTTGACGTACTAGCAAAGTCTTATGCTAAATGTTGTCAACCACAACCACAGTGCCTGTTTGATGACCCTGTTTGTTGCAACACTTGAGACTTGGTTGCAGCTTACATGTCTCCTACATGGCTGACAAATCTTATCAAATTTTATCACTGTATAAAAACTGGAAAGGCCAATCAGTGGCTAGATCATAATTCACCACTACACGCGAATAACTGTTGAGGAATCTCTTATTATATTAGTTTCTAATAGTTACAGATGTGTTATAAAATGACTTCTACATAAGCATATATTATTATTATTGATGAGTAGATAAATATAATTATTAGATTATAATATTAGTTATTCAAACAGGAAAAGAATTTCTACTTTAAGAAAAATAAATTACTTAACACAATAAATTCTTTCAAAGAAATTTCTTGTTACGTGCGGAGTTTTATTATAATCAATGTAGTGTAGGTTTAGATAATTCAGCAAAATGCTACTATACTTGTGTGTGTGTGTGTGTGTGTGTGTGTGTGTGTGTGTGTGTGTGTGTGTGTGTGTGTGTGTGTGTGTGTGTGTGTGTGTGTGTGTGTGTGTGTGTGTGTGTGTGTGTGTGTGTTTTTTGCATGTATGCATAAGCACATGTATTGTACACATGCATATGAACTTTCACTTTTAATATATGTACACACAATTTTAAATTTATACAAGCAGTAAAATGAGCACAGCTTTAAACCAATTTTTTAATTTCGCAGTCACATATAAACATACATAATAGTTTTACTCCAGGAACTTCAGGAATTTTTTTTTTATTGTCAGAAACCTTTCCAAGTTTTGGTTAATTTCAGCAGTAGGCCTACAGACAGAAAGTGATTTTTACTAGTCAACAGATTTACGATAATCAAAATAGGCATGTAAGGTGCTTCGTATGGTCAGAAAATTGTTTATTCTGTGAACAGAACACAATTTGTGTATAGTTTGGATGTCTTGGAATAATATTTTGTATTTACCCATTTATCAGAAGCCCCCTACATATTCACATAGTTCCAAAAATGCATGTGGCTAGCATGGAGTATGGGTATGTTATTTCAAAACCTCACCAAAAGTGTGGAATTGCAAATTTAAACAGTTGACAGCTAATTTAAGTATATATATTTTTTATTTTGACAATCAATTATGTACTACAAGAATAAAAATCTTTCTTATAATATTTAAATTGTTCAAATAATGTTTATGTTAATTCAGTGTCAGAATCAAAATAAAGTAAGGAAAAATATTATATGCCACAAGCTACAAATTGTAAACTGAATTTTGTGTGTAGATTAGATTATATCACATTCAAAGCTTTGAGGTGAAAGTACAAAACCCAGAAACTGAAAACACTCATGAAGTTAATAAGTTTTTTATCCAAGTCGTTCTTAATTCAACAATTTTTCCTTGCACATAATAATAATTAGTAAAATTATAAACTTCATTAACAGTAGATAATGTCAAATACTAACCTATAGTCACTTCACATGAGTGACAATACACATTCATTGTAAAAACAGCAGTGTGCATTTGTGTAAGTCCTAATCAAAGTCACCAAATGCTACATGAATAATCTCAGTGCATTTGTTCTCTCATTTAATTTACTATGTTCAGGAATGTGCTATTTGTAGCTTGTTGAAAATCAAATTATCATTCTTACATTTAAAATCATACTTGGCACTACACATTACTATTTAGAATAATACCCTTTGCTTTAATGCATATTCTGCTTCACTGTGATAATAAAATTACAAATTTTATCATTTGTGAAAAATTAATAATCACTGGAGTTATGAATAAAACCTTGTTATAAAAAAAACTATTAAAACTAATGTTTTCTAAATGAATACAAAAATGCTGACAAAAACTTGTAATAAAATAATAATATTAATTTTTTTTCTGTGTATTCAAAATTTTATACATACAATCTGAATTTTAATTTCATGAATACATACTCCCATTAAATTTAATCAGAAGTCATAAGTTTATTGAGAAATGTCGAAAATAATATGGAATTTGTTACATTTTGTGTTGTAGAGAATTTTATTTCTGTCATTACCCTGTTTAGAGCTTATAAACTGGTGCCTTCAAGATAAATGAAAATTCTATAATATCACATATACAATATGCAACTATACAACGTAACTGAAGAGACAGTTTCTCAGGAAAGAAGCTATACATACGTTTTCTAACTGAAAAGTCTAAATTAATTTTACATAAAGATGTGATCTCAGATTGAAAATTTTTCAATATACATTTTAAATAAATTTAAATTGTTTTTCTCACAACCATTCATTAGGTAATTTAATCCTTGCTAATTTTATTTTTTGTTAGTTAATTTAATTAATTTTATTTCAAGAATTAGTATTACATATAGACTGTGAAAGTAGAAGAATTCTTTTAAAAAGTGTATTCAGTTCTAATAAAAACATGACTAATTATGTTTGGTACATAATCTTTGAACGGCCAAATAAGTTTTGTTGTATGAAAAGTTATAATTAAAGAAAAAGAGCTTTCTTTAGTGTCATCCAGCTGTTGTCATCATTCAGATTTGGGCTGTACTTATTAAAGCACAATTCACATGTATGTGTGGGTCTCTGTGTCTGCTCATTTGTTTGTTTGATATTCTTGAGGAAATTATGTAAATTTGTTTTGTACTTACAGGTAGACATTTGTGTTTTTACTAGTGGCAGCTAGTGGTCCAAATTTTGGTGGCTGCAGTAGCGTTTGATTAGTGTTGGATGTGATGTGGTAGGGATGAGGAGTAAAAGTTCACGCTTTTCATTTTGCAAAACATTGGTACATCTATATCGATTGTGTAACTGCTGTGCTGTGTTAACTGTACAAAAAAAAAAACAAGTTGTAAAGTATTTTTTATCACTTTACTCCCAAATTTTGGAGATACTGCCCTCCAGAAAATTAACTCAGAAAACAATAAAGCATTTTTTACATTACAGCCTCTCTCCCAGACAGTATTTTATAATTTTACAGTTTAAATTAGTGTTAGGGAAGACTAGCTATCATAGTATTTTCATTTTTCCTCCCTTACCCTTTGTAATGCATTTCTATAGTATTAAAACACGCACAACATTGTGTTTTTAATAAGCATATATTTCATTTTAATAAAAAATAAATAAAAAGAATATGTAATATTATTTAGACAGTTACACAAAATTATTGTAATTTTAGAATCTCAAAACAATTGACAACATTTATTTTCAGTTTTCAAAATAAATTTGAAGTGTTTTGTAGTAAAGCAGCACACTACTTATAAACAGTTAAATGACCTAGGGCAGTGGTTCTCAAAGAGTGGACCATCTGGGGGTCCGCCGACACTTTTAAGAAAAAAAAGAATATACCATAATTTTCTCCGATTTTTTATGGTCTAAAATCTAAACTTTAGAATCTTAAAAAATTAGTAGAAGATTACTAATTCTAATTGTAAAAGTAATTTTAAACTAATGGCTTTAATAATGTCTTTAAATCGTGTCGTGTAGCAGATCTGTTTGTCAGCCGAACTGATTAGAGCGATGCATCAATCAACGCAGAATTGACCGTGCATTCTAGTCCACTTGTAAGTAGTATATCTCGCGTACAAGCACTGTATCTAAGCAAAACGTTTTTCCATGTAGCTGGATTTCGAAGTATGGATTTCTGGATTTCCATTTTCCTGGTCGAAGTAGCTGGATTTCGACACGTGTGGCTGTAAAGATAGAGCCGAGTTTGAAGAATGACAATATTGAAATTATTAGACATTAAACCTAATATTGCAGAGCTAATTTTTCAAAAGCAGCTTCATTGTTCACTTTTAACTATGTTTGATATCACTAATGTTATAGTTTTACAAGTTAAGAGAATTTTAATTTTATTACATTTTAATTAAAACATAAGAGTTTGTATCATATTTACTGTTTGTTTTATTTTATAACTCAGGCGGGGTCCATGAAAGTTTAATTTTTTTTTTTAACATATTTAAAGCGGTCCAGGTCACTGTATGATAATTATATATAATTTACCTTGTAATTTCCGTCCAGTGACGTCGAGCGTAATTTGTATGGTTACGCGTTTCAGGCCATGTGGCCCATCCTCAGACCATCACTCCAAAAGGATTTGGATTCAATGTTTGTCTGAACGACTGGGCGAACCAAGTTCCGTAGACCGGTATTTTTAAGCTTATATGTGACGATTGTGACCGATTTTATATCGGCCAAACGGGTAGACCGTTCATCAAAAGATTCCGTGAACACACACCACAAAGCCATTTTAACAGGGGTGATTTTTCCATAGATAATATTAAATCTAACTTTACAAGGCAATCATTCTTATACAAATTTCAATAATAACTTCATACCCCTACATTATTGTGCTAAAGGCCGTTATATGGATGCACTAGAGGAATTCGAGATATATAGAGGTCATAATAACCCTGGTGTGTGTAACGACATACTTAATGATAAACTTAACTTCAGGTCCAACCCACTGTATGATACCGTGCTGCGATCGATTACAGATAATAATAGATAACAGGTTCCATTGACGCAGTTCAGACATGCTACACGCGATGCACCGTGTTTGGGTAATAGAACGCTTTTATATGTTTATTTAATATATTTTATGCATTTATTTATTATGTGTTTGTTTTGTGTGGATTTTATTGTTTAACGAGCTCCTTTTGGAGTGATGGCCTGAAACGCGTAACCATACAAATTACGCTCGACGTCACTGGACGGAAATTACAAGGTAAATTATATATAATTTTTTTTTGGGGGGGGTGGACTGAAAAGTTTGGGAACCATTGACCTAGGGTGTACTGTTTTGAAAACTCAGTTTAAGATGCATTACAGAGCTACTGGCGGTAATGTTTGTAAATCATGTATAGCAGCTAAGCTTACATAGGCAGCATTGGGAAATTATGAAGAGTAAATGTCATACTTCCACACATTAATACAGTCAGCTCTGCCATTGACTGCTAAAACTGAGGATCGCCAGTACACCATCACGTGTGCACGGTTCAGAGTGTAGATTGCTGTGATGTGGGTTTTCACTTCATGTTGTAGGGAACTCCGATAACTTTTCATTGCTTTACTAAAGCACTGGTTGAACATACCTTACATGTTCTGTATGTTGGTGCATTGTCAATGTTTCTTGTAAATGGAAAAAACATTTTGTAACAGTTGATGTGTACTGACTAATAAACCCTTTCCGGATAGCGTGTAGAGATCACCAATAAGAATATTGTTTTGTTTGTACCTGATTTGATCATAATTTTTTTTTTTAATGATCATCGAAAAGTTTTGGCTTCAGTTATGAATTCTTGAAATTATGAAAAATGTTTTCCATGCTCTTTATCAATTTGTTGAAATTGTTAATACTCTGTGTAAATCCATATATTCTGTTAACTAAAAATGTTTTCCAGTAGTATCATATCTTTATAAAAAATTCAACAAGACTGACAGCTTACTCAATTGACATTATAATACAATAGACCTAAACCTATAAAAATAAAAATGCAAGCAAGCTGAAATAAAAATTGGACTTTTCAGGATCTTATTTTAATAAAAATGTTGTAAGACATTGTTCTGAATAAAATGGTCCATTCTGTATTTGTGTATGCATGTTATGTTTAACGTACTTTAAGGTAATTGTATGTACTACTTGAATTAGTATTGTATACAGAGAGTATTCATTTTTGTTGGTGCAGGTTTTCTAGGAGGGAGAATGTCTCGTTCCTCTGAAAGCATACAGAGTGCGCCTTGGGCCATACACATTACTGAAAATCCAATATCAGAAGCAGCTGTTTGTTAAATGAATGCCTACTTTTAATTACAGCTTTGTCACAAACATAGTAAAACAAGAACTATGCTTTAAGGTTTTACTAGTGCAACTCTCAAGATTCGGTTTTCCTATATTAAAAAAAAACTTATAATTGCTTGAAAATTTTTTTAAGTTTTGTTAAATTTGCTTTCAAGCATAATTATTGTTCATTCAACTGCAAGATTAGTATTGAATAAAATTTAAGATAGTATTTACAATAATTTTAATTTTTTATACAGTAAAGTTGTGCGTGTGTGCGCGCGTGCATGTGTGCACATTTAAATTTGTAAGATACTTTTAGTTTAGTACCAGTGCTTAAGTCATGTATTTTTATATAGTTATGTATTTTAGCAAAATATTTTTATGTAATTGTAAACTGCCAGTATTGTTTCAGTGTTTTTGTTACAGAAGAAGGTACTGTTAACAAATTTTAATTAAAATGTTAAAATGTACAAAAATATAGAGTTGTGTTTACTTAAATTGGAACTGCAGTAAATTACCCATATTACTTTAAAAATTGATTTTTGTTCATTTATTTTAGTTCACCTACCTTCTCCATATATCTTTAATATGTATACAATAGTAGTACTGAAAGCTGAGGATATATGCACAGAAACCAGTTTCCACACAGACAAGTCCACTTTGAAATTCTGAATGGCGGGAAAGGGAATGAAGAATCAGCTTGCACGGAAATGTCAAATGAAGGTGTTGAAAACATGTGTCGCATTTTAGTTTCGTTGTTATTTTAAAGTACAGTAGAATCCCGTTAATACGCTCGTCAAGGGATTGTGGTTTAAATGCTTAATAAGCGGGACAGCGCTATAGACGGGAAATGATTTGTGAGATGGGAAAATAATTTGGACACCACTTCATAGGAAACAATTACAGTACTGTGTTTTATTATTACTGTATTTTATTTTACTGTATTACAGTATTATTATTATTATTATTATTATTATTACAGTACTGTATTTATAATTACAGTATTGTTCATTAGTTACAATGCAAATTGTAGCTCATTTCCTATTTGATTGATGTTTGTCGAGTGTGTGTACTACTGTTATGAATGATTACATTTTCTATGCAGTTTAAGTAGCTATTCACGTCACTTGATATGCCGCCAGGAGTAACAGTGATGTTATATTTTCGGAGCAGATTTATTGCTCCGAGAGCTTCATTTCGTGTGGGGATATTTTCCTCCGCAGATTCAATTTCCTCATCACTGTCTTCATCTTGGATGGTAGCGGCAGCATGATCCGCAATCATGTCGTCGACATCGCGGATTTCTGATGTCACTAGACCATTGTCAACTGATACAAAATCTTCCAAGTTAACATCTCCTAACTTCTCCCGTACAGCAGCCCAATCCTCGTCATTATCAATTGTGATAGGGGCATTTGTTTCACTGGATGTTACACCATGTCCCTAAGAAATTAAAAAAAGAAAATTAACCCCCTGTCGAAACAAACAAAATTTTATACAGAAGCTCGATAATAGCCTAATCTAACAACATTTAGAATCTTACCTTAAAAAAAGCCTGCTTTATTGAAGCAATTAACGATGGTCTGCAAATCGATCCCTTCCCATGCAGCGGAGATGAAATTCATTGCATCCAATAAGGTGATTCGGCTCCACTGTCGATGCACTGCAGATATCGTAGAACAACATGCTTTCGATAAAAATGCTTGAGCACTTTTATGATCCCATGGTCCATTGGTTGGAGTTTACTGGTTGTGTTGGGAGGCAGGAATGCTAGTTTTACATTTTTTGGGTGAGGTGGACAGTTATCAACAAAAAGCAGGATTTTGTGATTGGTTTTTACCATTTTTTGGTCTAAGTCTTTGAGCCAAGTGACAAACAAGTCACCAGTCATCCAGGCACATGCTTGATTTTTGTATTCACAAGGCAGTCGTTTAATGTTTTTAAAACATCGGGGTCTAAGTGACTTCCCAAACATTAACAGTGGTAATTTTTCAGATCCATCACCATTTGCAGCAACAAGCACAGTTACTCTTTCTTTGCTTAATTTGCCACCATGACATTTCTCCCCTTTGAACACATATGACTTGTCGGGCATTAGCTTAAAGAATAAGCCACATTCATCCGCGTTAAACACATCGCGCGGCGCATAATTATTAATGAGCCTAGGTAGCACTTCACTTTGCCAGTCATTTACATCACTGTCACTAACTGACTCTGATTCACCACTGATTTGCCGATACACTATGCCATGCCTTTGCTTGAATCTATCAAGCCAACCATTCGAAACAGAAAAGTCTGTGTTCAATTTGCCTGCTATTTCTCATGCTTTCTTTTGTATGATTGGGCGACTTAATGGAATTGAAGCATCATATCACAGGATTGGTGAATCCATTCAGTAACAGTTTCCTTGACGTCTTCATATTTCCCGGATCTCACTTTCTTACATTTGCAACCACCCTTCGCAGCATCGGTAATAGCATCCCTATTTTTTATTATTGTTCTTAAGCTGGATGAAGGGATTCCCAAAGATTCAGAAAAATCCTTTTGATTCAGCATAGAATTTTCGTCGTACTTACGGAGGATTTGTAATTTTTCACTTATAGAAAGAGATTTCCGCTTTGCCATTTTTGCACTAATCACAACTGCACTGCCAAGAATTCAATGAACAACTAATAAGAAAGGACAGAAATGTACTGTATTGACAGGGAGACTTTTAAGTGTTAAATTACTTTCATGCAAAGGAAAGTACCGTTAGGTACAATTCCTGACACTGCTGGCTGGAGGATTTCTTCAGGTAGAGGGTGGAATTCCTTTCGTCTACTCGGGGTGTAATGACCTTCAGTATAGTCAGAGCAACAATTTCTTCATCACACTTTTAAAACATCTCAAATACAGTACTGTTTCACAATTTATATGGAATTTTTCCTCATTTTCGACCGGGAAAAAAGCACTATAAGCGGGACTTGGAAGCGTTATAAGAGGTTAAAATTTAAGGGGTATGTATATGAAACGTCCAGGGACCGTATAAAAAGAGCGTAATGGACGGGATAGTGTTATAAGCGGAAGCGTAAATACGAGGTTTTACTGTACTTCTGTTATTCTTGTCTGGATTTTGATATTATTATTTCTATTTATTATTAAGCATACGATTATTTTAGATATTCATTTTGATTATTTATTTTTTTAATTATTTACTTGTATTATTAATTTAAGTGTATCATTACACATCTTCATTATTATTAATTTACTATCCATTAACACATTTTTTTTTAATGGGTGGATACACCTGCTAGCTCATTAGAAAAATTTAAATTTATTCAACTGAAAAATTATGCAAATGAAAAATAATTTTTAATATTTTACAATTTGTGAGAGAAGAGGTGCTTGAAAGAATAACATTTTCAGTTGAAGTGTTTTTGACGTTACTGCAGGCAGCTGACTTATAAACTCAGATGTTATTGTCTACCGCAAGAGGGAGAAAAATTACAAACATTTAAGAGCCCAGAAAAGTCCTAAGTTAGTCCAAAGACAAGTGTGGACGATTTTGATATCCATGTTATTCGTCAGACTGTTAATGAAATCTCAGAAGAGGGATCCAAATCTAAGCCCAATGCTACCCATAATTAGAGAAACATGAAGTTTAACAGCCAAATTAAGTCCCATAGTAAAAGTCACAAGAAACAAAGTTGGATATTTGTAGTTACAAGGTTTAAAAAATTGTATATTCCACTACTGGATCAATATTTTTCCCATTGCTGGTGATGATGCTTTATCGCTAAACTGACATGTCAGGTTAAATCTACATTTTCTACAGTTTTCTTAGTTGAAGTATAGAAAAACATTAAAAGAAGTAGAATTGTAAATCTGTTATTTGCTTTCTTAGTGGTGGTACTGAGGCCTTTAAAGCCCCTCTACAAAAGACTAAAGGGGCCCCGTATTCAGTTTTTGATGAGCACATGGAGTAGTCTTATAATAAAAACATGCAACATATTTGTTGTGTCATGTGCCTGAAATGCTACAGTATCTAACCAGAAAACCTCTTCACGTAGTTTCATTAGGTAATTTTATATCATTCTTTTTTCCTTCCACAGTCAAACAGGCTACAAAGACCGATTGGCCTATATAGCAACTTCCTATAGGAGGTAAAATTTAGTTCTTACCAGAATTTTCATCTTATGTGCACCATAAAATAAATATTGTAATTCTAATCAATGTACATTGACTAATTAATAGGTACGCAATTGCAACATACAAGCAATTAAAAGACGCAACTCTCTATTTGTATATTTATTTGCTTGAATTTATACAGGAATCTATACAAAAAGCTTTTACGATCCATGTAATATAACAACTAGGTAATAAACAAAGTTTTGTCAAATAAACTCTTTAATCAAAGAATTAATTACAACTTGGTCACATTAAACGAGTCTTCTCTTCATTAGAATGAAGAACGATTCAGATATTTTACTGGCATTAATGTTTTGTGTCTGTTTAGTACTTAAAGTGGGTAAGTCTCTTGGTCACTTGTGCGCCATTAAGCTCAGACTTTTATGAGTTTGAGTTTAGAAAATTTCTCTCTGCTTAAGCTGTTGTTACTGGCAGTGTTAGGTAGAGCTGTAAGGTGGTGACCGAACCTGGTAAGCTGATTATCAAACAACTATTTTCCTCTATAAGCAGTGCTGCAATTTCACAAAAAGGTTTTTTCATCTCTGTCTGTAGATCACTTGCGGTATCAGCATTTCGGATGGGTCAGTTGAATAAATGTTAACAAGGACTTGAGCATTTTCTGTAATTTCTTCATTCATCAAACTTGTCAAATTTTTTGGCTTCAAAAATGAAACATTTTCACAAACGGTACACGGACTTGTAAACCTATGTCCCAGCAACTAATCATGATGTCCTGTGATGCATTGTATACTTTTATTTTGAAAACGGATCACCAATCTGGTAATCTGAAATTATTTCATCAAAAACCGTTTAAAAATGCACTCACATTCCTTAGGAAGGTCAGCTGTAATATATCAGGACTTGGCCAAAGTTCTTGTTTCAGCTAAGAACTCAGGAACGTGCAATCTTAAACACAAGCACGATTCAAAAAATTGGAAGCTTGGTAAGATCAGCTAACTCGCTTTGTAAAATTGTTTATGTAATGTGAACACTTTCAAGCACTTAGTACTGTAGACCAGTGGTTCCCAAACTTTATAGGTCATGGAGCACTTTTCAGTAGAAAAGTTCATCACGGTGCACTAATTTTCACCTAGCACTTATATGACCATACTATTTGAGGATAGAAGGTAAACATTCAGAATTTAGAACTTTAGACATATGACACATGCTTTAGTTTATTTCATTACAAAAAAATATTTTCAACTCTAATTTCACTACATACATTACAAAACAAACAAACAAACCATATTAAGGCAACACATTTTAAAACGAACTAAAAGCAAGTATTGTAAATACATAATATATCCTCATAGATCTGGTTCATAAAACCATTTTTAATGTTGCAAAACCAAAAATGCTACTTGGGACCGTAAAAGAACTATTCTAATGAGAGGGATGAGACTGAATTGATTTACATAACTTAGCTATATCTGATTGAATTTGGGACAGCTGGAGCCGAATATCTGGCTCCGCATCGAGACGAGATCTGTGTTTTGTTTTAGTACCTGCATAAGCAGACCTGGTCATTTCTTTATTCTTCCAATTTTCTTCAAGGAGCACTAGGAGATGTTTTGTGGAGCACCAAGTGCTCCGTGGAGCACAGTTTGGGAACCGCTGCTGTAGACTAAGCAATGTGATGAATTCAAATGTATCTTAATGTTTTTACTATTTCTGAATTTTTTGAGCTAAGTAATATTAATTTGTTCAAGCACTTAATCACTGACTGAATCACAGTGCTTAGAGGCAGTAATAACGGGAAGACCATTCTGTGGAGCATATTTTCTTCATAGTTGACTTTTTCTTCATGCCATCTTCTTGGAATACTTGGTTCAGTTCTTGACATCATGGTAAACTTTTACTGAAGAATACGTATGTTTCTTGAACAATGTCATAAAATTGGCTTACCTCAGGGAGGTTAACATAAGTTATTCAAAATTAGGTTCAAGCTGTGGGCTGTGCAAGTTATCGTTTGGTACAAGATTCTTAATCCTCTTCTGTAAACCACTAGACTGCCCACTCATGGTTAATGCTCCATCGTATCCTTGACCTTGACATTTGATTATATGTGTCCATTTTCCATTTAGAATTTCCAAAAATTGTCCCTCAAATTCTTCTCTGCTTGGATCATAATTTCATAAAACCCATAAATGAGTCATTTATTTCTAGGTGGTATTTGTCGGTGAAAGTGACATAGCTAATCACAACACTGAGTTGGTCTCTGTTTAAAAGGTCTTGAGTGGTATCTAAAATTATGGACTAAAATGGAGCTGTAGAAATTATATCAAATATGAATCTTCGAACAGATTTTTGTAATAAACTATTTATTTTATTTTGTATTTCATGATATAAATATTTGAATCGACTTCTGCCATTTATAATGTGTGTTTTAAGTATAGAATCATATCGGGATAGAAGGTCAATAATCTTCAGAAAATTACCACTTTCAGTCCAGTCGCGTTAATATTTTCTCTGTGATCGCAGAATGGCAGAGAACACATAGCCTTGGTACACATAATATGCATAAAAATCTCTTTCCACTTTTTATATTCTTCTGAAATAAAATTCACGTTAGAAGAAGAATCTAGTAATAAATTAAATTATTTATACTTAACAATAAAGAAAAATGAAACAAATTTTGAATACTCAATATACAGGAAACCTTCTCAAACTGACTTAGTAATACCAAATACTTCTAATCATCCTCCCCAACACAAAATGGCAGTATTTAATTCCATGATTTACCGAATGCTTAAGATCCCATTAAATAACACAGAAAGAAACAAAGAAAGAAAAATTATCCAACAAATAGCAGTTAAAAATGGATACAAAATAATAACTATTAATAAATTAGAAAATAAAATTAAACATAAAATCACTAATAAAATTCCTAAGAACACTACATTTAAAAATTCACCTATTAATAATAATATAAAATATACAACCTTCACTTATTACGGAAATATAACTCAAAAACTAAATAAAATATTTAAAGATGCTAATTTAAAAATATCTTATAATACAGATAATATAATTTTTAATAAAACAAAACCTAAAACTAAATCCAATACTCGCAATAAAAATGGAATATATAAAATAGAATGTCCAGATTGCAATAAATTTTACGTGGGCCAGACGAAGAAAAAACTACGAGATAGATTCGTTCAACACCGCAATGCATATTTAAAACCAAATATTTATAAATCTAATTTAGCCACACATTGTCTAAATAATAACCACCAGTTTCCAAACATTGAAAATATAAAATTAATTAAAAACATACAAAAAGGACAAAAAATGAATATTTGGGAAAATCTTAACATTTACAAACACAATAACAATAATTTATTAATTAAAGAACAAACCCAAATAAAAACAAAACAAGACGATCTATTTAAAATTATAAATTTACTAAAACATAAAAAATAAAAATGAATAAAATATAAACAACAAAAGTTCAAATATAACCGAGAAAACAGCTGGGAAAAAAAATAAAATTAACATTAAAACAATCGTTAACTAATTGACCTAAATCGATTATCAGTTATTTTATTTTACATTAAAATCTAACAAATTCGATTATTCGTTAATTTTATATTAATAGAATTATTTCGATTGCTATTAATTTACTTAGAAACCTCTGATGATACTGATATTTTTCAGTGAAACGTGCGTCAGGTGTTAAAAAGAATATACAAAATTATACTACGTACAGAAGAAACAAATTGAAAACATCACAAATTATATAATTACTGCAAGAAACATCGAGTTACTTATATAGAAAATGATGAAATTTTATATGGTTGGATTTTTCTTTCAAGCACCTTAAGTTATGGAAGCCTGCAAATGAGAATTACTGATTTTGTGAGGTCTTATCTTTTTGCTGAGACCTTGCCAGTCAAGGATACTTTCATTATGCCAGTATTTCGCTAAGCTGTGTTCATAGGACAGTCAACATGAATCATTGTCCAGTTTCGGAGAATAGCACAGTCAATACTTATCAACTTTATGTCCTGTTTTGGTCTTATAAGAATAATATTCCAAACTAAATGGCCTGTTAGATGTTGAATCTTTTGGAAGAGGGCCCAAAGGCCTATAGGGTTTTGTAGCTATTTAAAGTCTTTTGCGTTTGCAGTTCAACACGTGCAGGCTCATACTTGATAATGCGACTCATTCTTATTTTGCGACAGCTGGAAAAGTAGGAAAAGTCAATTGCATTTCTTTAATGCATATGCGTGCAGTTATCTTAAAGCTGTGAGATCCATCCTTGCTACTAAATAATTGTGTGACTGAAAATCACAAGTCTGCTCCTAGCCTTACTTCAAACACATTTTAAAGCCTCTGAAAAAATAAGTGTAGGAGAAAATCTAGGGCAGTGAGGACCTGGGAAAGAAAATGCAACTAAATATGACAGTGGTACGATAAGAAATCGCTATAAAATTGTATAGTTGCCATGAACAAAGCAATGTTGAAGATCACTGCCAACATCGCCATCTGTGTGTGTGTGTGTGTGTGTGTGTGTGTGTGTGTGTGTGTGTGTGTGTGTGTGTGTGTGTGTGTGAAAAATTATGGCATGCATGTGTGCACATACACTCATTCATATACAGGAAGGAAGATTTGCAACACAAATGTTTCTTCAAATGTGAAGACTAATAAGATGTCTCTGATAATATATGCAAAAGTTAAATTGAAAGAGGCTATTTCAGAAATATCAGTGGTTCATGTTAATTTTATGCTGCTTTTTGTTGAAAATGTATAACATTGGTTTTGGTTTAGTAATGTTTGTAGTAAAATACAAGTGTTCACAAACACAAACACTGCTTAAAAGTATGTGATGAGACATGTTACTTTAGTCAATAAATATATTTCTATAACAATCTGTAAATTTGTGGTATCAGTTATGTAATTAGTATAATACTTTAAATACTATTATTTGTCCAGGGAAATACAGGATTTTCTTATACAACATTTGTCTTTTTTTGCAGTTTTAATTAAATTTTGTGTCTGTAACATAAACATATATTTAAGCAAGGTCCATTTTCAAGCTTGTATCATTAAAATATAAACTTGATTTATTTTAGTAAAAAAAAAAGAAATCTATAAACGTTTCATATTTTTCCATATAATTATCATTGACTTCCATGTGTTTTTAGTATGTTTCAATAGCTTCCTTATTCCATTGTCATAAAACTCCACTGCTTGATCTTGAACCAGTAAGTAAACAGTTTTTCAATTTGTCATTATTTTCAGTAGTTGCAATTAAGCTGTGTCTTTAAATTCATAAATAAGTGATAGTCCTTGGTGCAGGTGGTTAAAAATTTGTCAATGAAATGTTTCCACCAATGGTACAGTTTGATCTGCTGTATGAAGTTGAACTTTACTGTGCGAAACACAGTCACATTGGATAACAAGCCAATTCAATTATTCTGACTGGTGCTTTTAAGTTTCAGCAGGGTTTTATATTATGCATTATCAATAATAGTTGTTCCATATTTCATAAAGTCAATTGTCAAGATACCTTTTTTATTAAAATTAAATTATGACCATAATTTTTTTGAATGAATCTTACATAAGCACAACAGCAAGTGCTTGCTTAAACTTGTTTATTTTGATGATGATGAATGAATGGCACCATTGCATTGACTTTTGTTTTGACTCAACATTTCTATAGGAAACCCAAGTTTCATCTTGAATGATAATATATTCAAACAGTCCATCCTGTTCATTTCAAAATGCTACAGAAATGTTCAAGCTAGATGTTTCTACTAGTATGTGCAAGTTATTATTTTTGGCACCCATCAAGCATACAATTTTTGTAGTTCTGTATCATCAGGTTGTAAGTTATCAAATGTGAAACCTTAAATGAAATTAAATGGGCAATTCTGAAATCATGACTCAAAGTCATAATGTTTGACCTATAAACCTCACAACTTGCCTGTGAATTTCAGCAGAAGAGAAATTTTAAAAACGTTAATATTTTTCTTACATAACATATTGCATAACACAACAATCGCATGCATGGCCCCCACAAGGGAGGGGCTGACGGGGCTCTAGCCTGGGGGCCCGGCGTGGTGGGTCGGATAGCTAAGTGAGATGAACAGAAGACAAAAAGCGACTTCTTTATAAAATACTAGCTTTTTCCCGTGGCTTCACCCACGTGGACATGAATACGCTTTAATTTCATTATTGTCAGTGGAAGAATTAATAACCCTTTCGCCGCGTAATTCGACTGTAGTCGAATAAATTTGTCTCCGTTCGCTGAGCAATTTGGCTATAGTCCACATCGTTTAAAAAACGTCTCCGTTTGCTGCGGTATTCGACAACATTGTCCGTATGGTATGACATCGTTAGAATGCTTTGTGATTAGTGCTGCCCTCTCTGGAAGCCTTGAAAAGTAACAAAAACAGCTGATGTTTGCCTATACAATGCGTGTTTACTTACGAATGTTTACGGTATGTGAATATCTGTGGGATAAGCTCTGCTGAATGTTTATGTTCAGTTTGAAAGTGATCTGCAACGTGGTTAGTGTATTACTTCATTGTTTTGTTCGCCGGCGCGCCAAAAGTTTTTACAGCTATGTTTATATGTTTACTTCATTTTTTTCTTGGAACCGCGTACATTTTTTCGTCCATCCTAAAATCGGGTAATCGGAAGTGCCACTTTACTAATGCGATTTTTAATTTTTGTAGACGTAACATTATTTTTATCATCTAGAGGTTTAGCTTTTCAAGGAGAGAACACAAAGATTGGAGATGTTCATAATGGGAATTTTTTAGAAATTTTAGAGTTGATTGGAAAGTACGATGAAGTGACACGACAACATCTCGCCAAAGTTCAAAAAAATCAGGTGGAAGGTAAAAGTTGAAAGGACATGCACATTATTTGTCGTGGTATTCACAAAATGAGTTTATTGGCCTTTGTGCAGACAAAGTTCTCCAAACCATTCTTGACCAAAGAAGAGATGCAATTTTCTACGGAATAATAGTAGATGCAACACCAGATATTTCTCACAGTGAACAAAACGTCCTAATTCTCAGACACATATCCCAAAACCAAGACTGAAACGAATTCGAAGTGAATGAACGTTTCATTGAGTACATGAATTTTACTGGAAAAACTGGAGAAAAAATAACTGAAGAAATACTTGCAACTCTGGAAAAAAACAATATACCTCTCCATGATTGCGTTCGCAAGGCTACGATAATGGCGCAAATATGCGTGGCGAAATAAACGGCGTTAAGTCCCGCATCTTAGAAAAGAACAAATGTGCCTTGTTCTCTCCCTGCAGAGCACATTCATTGAATCGCGTAGGAGTCAACGCTGCAAAGCTCAACCCAGATGTTATAACGTTTTTCGGGAATATAGAAAACTTCTACTCTTTGTTCGCTCACAGTCCTGCACACTGGGAAGTATTGAAAAAACACGTAACATTATCTCTTCAAAGTCTTTCAGAAACAAGGTGGAGTGAAAGAATTCAAGCTGTGCGCCCAATTGTTAAACATTATCCCGGCATACTTGCTGTGTTAGATGTCATTCTTGGAGAGATGGCTACAGGATTAACTCCTTCAGCACTGAACACAACTAAAGGCCTAAAAAAATATTTCAGATCTTATAAAGGTCTGCTAATGACAGTGTTTTGGCACAAAATATTAGCAAGTATTGACAACAAGAACGTTGTCATACAATGTAAAGGAATATCTCTTGATGTCGAGACCGCACTTATAAGAGACTTAGTGCAAGAGATGCAGCACTTACGTGACTCGTGGGAAAGTGTTGTTCAAGAAACAAAAGTAGTTGCTGAAGCAGTAGGAGTGCAACCTCAATTTCCCGAAAACTGAACAATTTCTATAGAACCTGAACAAGATTTCAGAATTTCCGTAGTTTACCCAGTATTGGATTTTATTATCAATGATTTAATGACACGATTTGAAGCAGCAGATACCATATGTGAATTATTCTCACCCATTTTGAGCTTCCAGAACTTAGACGGTCAACTTACCGCAAAAGCAGCAAACCTTGTAAATACATATGAGAAAGATTTGTCAGAAGACTTTCTGCACGAAATCCTTCACCTTAAAAGTATTCACAAGACAGTTTTCGGTACTGAAAGAACCCCAATTAGACTTCTGAATGCAATTTACGACAAAAAACTGCAAGGTATATTTGCCAATGTCTGTCTCGCCATTAAACTGTTTTGTACAGTACCAGTTACTGTTTCTTCAGCTGAAAGATCGTTCAGCAGACTGGCAAATTCATTGAAAACATGGCAAAGAAGCACAACTAGTCAATAGCGACTTAATCATCTAGCAATATTGTGCATCGAAAATGATTTAGCTAAGCAAGTTGATTTTACTGAAGTTATTGAAAAATTTGCATCGACAAAAGCTAGAAAATATACTTTGAGATAATTTTTTATATTATTGTAAGTTTTTATTATGTAAATCCATAGAGTTTTTAAAATAAATATAAATATTACTTTTGTGTCATCATTTAAACTGACTTATTTTATCCTAAATCCTGTAGAACATTACGCTGCCCTTAAACTTAGCGGTAGGTAGGGGGGCCCGCCAAAGATCCTGGCCTGGGGGCCCGCTTCAGGATGTGGGGGCCATGATCGCATGCCTTATGCTAACAGGTGGGTGTTATGTCATATTGCAATGTGGTGCATACATGATCCTTCTCTGTTGCCACTGTCTGCAGTAATTTCAAAACAAACCATACTTAACAAAATATTTTGTAAAACAGTCGATTTTTGCTGAAAGAATTGTCTACACTTTAGTTTCAAAGTGATTTTTTAATTGTTTCATATGGAACTATAACATTTCAGAAACAGCTGCCATATGGTGTATGGGCAAAAGCAGTGCTAGATGATTCACCTATTTATAAAGTGGCTATAATATTAAAAAATGCTGTTGCAAAAAAATACTATTATTTTATTTTGTCAAACAGAAGTTTAAGAACTAAACCGCATGTTAGACAGCCAGTCATATTATCATTTTCAATATTACTAAAAGGAAACAACTTAGTATATCATGTAGTGAGAACTTGCTATTTAATTGTTAAATTTTAATAATAATAATACCTAACAAATATAATATAAAAAACATGTGGCTTATATTTTAAAGTAAAATGTGTACATTGAAATTAATATGTTACGTTTTTGTAGTAAATAATTTTAAATGTAAAATACAAGGTCCAAAATGGATTTTTTAAAAATTTATACCATTTCAGTGAAAAAATTTGCTATTGTGTATTAATTCCTTAATGATTCCGCGCCTTCACTGGGGTACCTTCTAATTCTGTAATTAAAGCATAATATAAACAATAAAGAATGAACTTAGTGGTACTTTTGTTTACTTTCAACAATTCTGCCTGAATGTTCATAGTGATCAAATACTATAAAGTGATATTCCAGCATTTTATATTGTTCTGACTCTTTAACATTTGTATATAGCTTAGGTATATTAATTTTTCCTTCTAATTTGTTTTTTGTTTATTTGTTATTGTTTAATACCTCAGCAATATAGTGAGCTCTTAACTCACAAGAAATACTTTTGAAAATATCTGAATCTAGTATGTAATTATTATATTTATTCATTCAGTATTTGTACCATAACATTCACAAATGCATAGAATTGAATTATTAACAAATAATTACTATATTACTGGAATGAAAGGCAATCAATAATAGCTGTTGCAATAAATGAATGGGGATTGCAAGATGTGGAAATCCAAGAAATATTTGAATAACAGTGAAAATCTACTCCATGAATAACAGTTTCATAATTAAGAGGAAAATCTCAAGAGTAATAAAAATGAAGATATTTATACTTCACTGCAAGCACTTCACTTCTTCCACTTTCACAATTTTCAAACTTAATACTGTCATAATTAATTTAAGTACACAAACTGAAAGAAATTTAATTTTTGCTGTTTTCAAGGATCTTAAATACTCACGTCTTGGTCAGTGTTCCAATCTATACAGTAGTTTGGTAACAGCGTGAACTTGCAAAATCATTATTTCCATTGCCTTTTAAGTCTCCTTTATTTACGGCTGTGAAGTTGTAGATTTTTAAATTTGGAGATATTGTTATGATGGTCTACTGATCGCCGTATGGTACAGTGGAAAACAAAAACAAGACACCAATTAAGTCACTAATCACCGGCTTTAATTATCACTTATTTAATAATCGATAAGGTTGTCTCTTACAACCTGCAATGATTATTTATGTGTTACAAATATGTCTATTGATGTTAATTGTCATGGTATAAAATTTACTTAGAAGTGATGAGTACAAATTATATATTCATGTTCAAGAAAAACTAATTAATTATTGTTGTATCATCCCTCAGGTTGGTATTTAAATAATGAAACACATCAGTCAATAATTTAAATTTATCAGTCAAATTTAATGCATTTATTAATTTTACGTTAACTGTCATTAATATCCATTCTCTTTGACCCTTAACATATTATGATCGTTGATTATTTTAAAACATGATTTCTCTCAATAGACATTTATATACTAAGGTCTCTATATCTCAAGGTTCAATTTAATTTATATCCAAGCATGACTAATACTTATGTCATATTACAACATATTCTATTTCCAAATGGATTCATTTTTAAGATATGAATTTATTCTTAATTGAAGTGATGTAATCATACTACTTCAAGTTTTAATGTTTACTACTTGCGTAAGTTCTTTTAGTAGGACATGTTTTATGCATAGGTTCTTTTAGTAGGACAGACAGGTGTTTTGTAAAATAGTATTTAGTACATAAAAGTTACTGTTGGTACGTTATTCCTGTCTACGGCATGTGGATCTGCGGTGATCCCATCTCCAGCTCATTATATCTGCGTCGTAAGTGTAGATGCACTTCCCACTCCTTTGCATGAATCCTCACCTTTCTGAATCATATCGTGGTTTATTCTCATAGTATTTGATTTCTTACACTTTTAATCACTCCACTTTAACTAATAATATCCGGCACCTTCCGACATTACATTAGTATAAGTACCGTTCACTAGTTTATAGCATTTATTCTCGTTACATGAGTTATAGTTCACACATGACTGATTTCGAACACATGATACGATCCTAATTGTTTGTACAAGTTATAAATTAATAAAACTCTAGTTCTTACTCTTTCAATATGAACTATATTACACACATTATTCGTTCATTTGACTTTATGAAAATATAGTATACCAGCAAGTTTCTGAATCTTCACAACTATTTATAAATGTTAGTTCTACATAAGTCTTAAGTTAACTCTCTGAACTTTCACCACTGACTACTTCCGAATTTAAAAAAAAAAAACTTAAATGTTTAAGTCAAGACTCCATGGAAATTATGACGGACTCCTTAGACGACTCTCCGAAAATTTTACTAATAGACCCCTCGATCATGCTTTCGGCTTATTTTATATAGTCAATACACCGAATTCCCCACTAAGTCTCTTTTCGTCATCCTGCTTCGTTTCCATTGGTTCTAAGTTCCTTTATTCTAAGAAAATTTACTCCTGGAAACCCGCCTACATTGAAAGCTGTTTCTGATAGGTCATCTTCATACCCTACCTTAATTCCTTTTCCTGGTCCAACCCTCCTTCTGCTATGGTAAGTCCGATTTCACGCTCGTAAATCTTTCTGTCGTTTTTTCTATATCCCATTTAGACATGACAACCCTTAAGTGCCTTTTAATGCACGGTTAACGAGTTCCCTCCCTCACCTCTGCTGTAGCTTTTCTCAGTATTTAACTAATAACCCTCTCTCTGGCGTTTTTCTATAGTCCCTGGCCAGAACAATTCCTTAATTGTCTCCTAGTGTCCCGCTGCACAGTTGGTTAGTTTATTCACCTCTACTTGTGGCGTTTCTAGTACGTCATAATTGTAATCCCTTCTGGTGTTTTTTTTTCTATGCCTTTCCACTAGAACAACCCCTAGTCGCGAAGCCTCCAGCTGCCTTGTTAATTGGTTCAGTCACCTTCATTGTATTCTTCTGGGAATGTCCCATTCATACTTATCTCTGGTGTTTTTCATGCATTTAGCTAGAACACTTCCAGCTACACCGTTGAGTAGTTTATTCAACTCTGCTCCTCCTTCCCTTCTTACAATTAGTTCAGTCACCCTTATTGTATCTTTCTCAGTATATTACAATCATGACTCTTTCTCTGGCATTCTTCTATGCACTTAGCTAGAACAAGCCCGAATTTCTTCAAGTGACCAGCTGCTCTATTGGATTTATGATGTGTCCATAAACATGCCTGTCGACGTTGAAGGATTTCACACGCCTTTGTGCTAACTTCCTCTTGTATACGTTACTGTCATTTCAAAATCTGACACCTGCTTCTTCTTTCTTTTTTTTTCATGTTTTGGCGTTATAAACCAGAAGCGCACCCAGGATTTTTTTTCGGGGGTGTTTTGAAAATTTAGAAACAAGGTCCACAATTTTGGTTTTCCTCAATCTTTTCTCTACAAGGAGGGCTTTTTCCTGGAGAAACGATAATATGCAACTTATAAGGAGCCAATGTCGCAAGAACAGGTAAAAATTAACTTTGCTTCTTAGAATTTCATTCATGTACGTTCCGCCTACAATGCTGCAAAGGCCCTTCTTACTCATACTGCATGAGTAAGAATCATACACAAAATGTTTGTAAGAATCATGAGTTAAAATCATGGTAAGCACAGGCTTACTAATTTGCATATGCTTATTGAATAATTTAAATTACTTAATCAGTAGACGCAGACTTTATTGAAATAATAATACAATAATATAGTTAAAATAATCAGACATGAAGCAGTTGCGCACTTTGTAGTGGTGATAAGGGGTGAACAATGTTATACACGTAAGTAGAAAAAGGCCTTTTGAAAATATTAGCCTTCTCCCTGAATGACGAGTCTACATACGGAGGTTATGATTTCAATTTCTATTTCGACACTACTAAACAGTACATATGGACGTTTTGTAAGGCAAAACAAATAATAGATACAACAGAGGTACCATACAAAGATTTCACTGAGTTAGAAAATGTTTAACATTTAGTAGGCCTACTGCAATTATTTTGTAAACAGTGATTTGGCATGTTGTGTCTGTTCCAGTCTTTCTCCAGATCTCCTAGTCGAGCCTAGACATTAACAAACATTGTATATTTTGGAGTACATAATAGTTCGTGTACATGTTACGATTCAGGAAAAAACGTAATATCGGTAAAAATGAGCTTCTGACGAAGCTTGTAATAAGCGAAAACTAGTTCAAGCTACAAGGTAAAAGTTTAACATTTTTACCAATACAAAATTAATGTTCCGAGTCAGTAGTGATATATTTATAATTGGTTAATCAACGGACACGTCATGGACAACAAAATCCAGGAATATAGTCAACATTACTGTGCCGGTTTTTTGAGAAACTGGCGTTTGTACAAAATAGAAATTTTTTATATATATATATATATATATATATAATTTATTAATGTTGGCAAAGTTGTCAGTCAACACGATCTGTATTGCCATGTTTCGGCAGTTAAGGCATGCCAGCGTGATCTAGTGGGGCGACAATTAAGTTGCAGATCCGGCACGCGAACTGCACGTTGTCTGTTAGTTGCCAGCCTGCTACAGTAGCGAAAGCAAGTCTCTTTTCAGCAGCATGGAGTTTCTTTAAATTGTTCTTTCTCTATTCTGTCATGGCTAAGTAAACGCCCATAGACCTTCCGGGTTCCCGAGGTAGTCGGAGGTCTGACTTCAGAATGGTGTAATTCCACCTTCACCATGAACTGAACTACATTAGACTCTGGTTCCGCTGCTGCTGGAAGGGACACCACTGTAAGGCATGCCACTGTAACTCTGGACCAAAATCAGGTGATATTTAAACTTTTTTACTCACACCTGGCCTCTACAGGAAACACTATGTTCTGTGCATTTAACATACACTTTGATTGACTTTTACACCGTTAGACTGTTTAATCGGGTGTGTGCCGGCTGGACAGTTTCAATGTAACCTGGGTACATAATACATTTAGTAGTATTTAGTAATCGTAATACATTTAGTACGAGAACAATTGTAGGCCCGCCCGCTGGATGTGTCCAGCGTGCATTAATTTTATGCTCTATAATGGGTGCAAAAGTTGTGGGGGCAGTTTTTTAATTAAGTAGATGGGTGTTGTTTCTACGATGTGCTGAACCGGCTGGTTTGGTTTCATTTTTATCACGGGGTTTTTTGCACTTAATCACCTTCTTTTCATACAAGGGCTGGGGTTTTTTTTTATTCTGCTATCAGGTCAAGTTACTTTTAAAAATTTCTCCAATCAGGGGGTGGGCACCTGTTGGGGCCATTTCATGCAAGTTTCCGACATGTTATCCTATGTCGGGTCAGGCATATGCTGGAACATGCCAGCGGCCAGGTCCATTCAGATTTTCTTTAAATTTATAAATTTGCAATTTTGTAAAATTATACAGGCTGTACTAACACTTAAGTTTATGATTGTATTTTCTTGCTGTTATGGTCAATTCAAATTTTCTTTAACTTTTTATATATATTTATAAAATTAAAATTTTACAATTTTTATAAAATTATACAGGCTGTACTGACACTTCAATTTATGATTGTATTTTCTTGCTGTTAGGTTCAAATCAGATTTTCTTTAAAATTTTATATTTTTATAAAATTAAAGATTCTACAATTTTTATAAAATTTATACAGGCTATGATGACACGTTAACTTTGTAATTCTATTTTTGCTATCATGGGTCAAACCAAATTTTTCTTAGAATTATTAATTGTAATTTGACAAAATTATACAGGCTGTACTATTGTCTTTTCTTGCTATTATGGTCAATTCAGATTTTCTTTAAATTTTTATATTTTTGGTAAAATTAAAAATCTTAACAATTTTTATAAAGTTATACAGGCTGTATTGACACTTAAATGTATGATTGTATTTTCTTGCTGTTATGGTCAATTCAGATTTTCTTTAAATTTATAAATTTTACAATTTTTATAAAACTACACAGGCTGTACTGGCACCTTAAATTTATAATTGTAGTTTCTTGTTATTATGGCAAGTACAGATTTTCTGTACATTTATGTATGTATTTTATAAAACTATACAGGCATGTGAAAATTTCTAAATGGGTGGTGATAAAAATATGCAGGCTGTACGCCAGGCTTTATAATTGTAATTTTTCTGTGATGTATAGGTATGTATGTTATATTATGTGTCGTTGAATTATGTGTCAAAATAATGAATAATATTGATATATATGATGATATGTTATATTATGGGTTGTTGAATTATGTGTTGAAATAAGGAATAATATGGGTGTGTGTGTGTGTGTATATATATATATATATATATATATATATATTTTTTTATGTTACAACACAAATAAGCCACCCCAGTACCAGGGATAAAAACTATAATTATAAAAGTAAATATACTTCATATCAAATAAAATATAAAAACTATGACACGACAAACGACGACATTACCCAACCCAAGTGATTGACCCAACAACAAAACAAAAGAAGAAGGGAACCACGAAAAATACACAAGAGAAAAAGGTGATTGACCAAACAAACAGGAACTAACAAAAGAAGGGAAGAAACCAGAACCAAAGAAGAATAAAGACAATTAAAGGAAGTGAATGAATTCCTACAACTAAATGAAATTAAACCAGACGAGAAGAGGAGAACCAAGTCAAAATGAAGACAATTGAAAATGAAGAAGATGGAGAAGAAGAAGAAGAAGAAGAAGAAGAAGAAGAAGAAGAAGAAGAAGAAGAAGAGGAAGAATGAAGAGGAAACGAAGTGAAACCAAGAAATAATAAACACCACATATAAAAGGGAGAAATGGTATACTCAAATATAGAATATTGTAAATAAACCCCAATCATTATCCACTAATGGAAATAAATATTGTTGTAAATGAGATAATTTATATACCTGTTTTAAACAAAAAACAGTAAAAAATAACTTAGTAAAGAAAAGTACACTAACCCAAATATTAAAGTTAGATGTAATGAAATATATTTAACAAAATGTCATTAATAATAAGTATAATTTTATAATGAAAGAAATAGTGAGAAATAGAAAGAGAAATAATTATAGGGATTACCCACTAAGTAACACTTAATATAAACAGTGAAAAAAGTGCAATAGTGTATGTGTAAATACCCCAAAATAGTGAGAGTATCAGTGATAAACACCAGTTAATTAAAGGTGAAAGTGATATGTGGAAAAAGATATTATAAATAATAAAAAGTATTAATAGTTAAGAAAACACTTAGTGAATCATTGATGAACCAATAAATGATTTAAGTCAGCTTATGGAAAATTATATAATTAAGGATAGTTAGAAATAGTATTTAAAATAGAGATAAGTAAAGGACGTAATATTATTCAGGGAGAAAGCCCATGTAAAAACAGTTTGTGTTAACGTGGAATGGAGGAAAGAAGTAGTAATGAAATAAGAATTTAAGTATACAATTAAAAAACACCCAATGTTAGAAGGGAAAATAAATTTAATAAGTTTGAAGGAAGTGATGATATTTCTCACTCAAAATAACAAATGTATGTTAAATCAACAGTAACTAATAACTTATAAAGAATTGTTCGTTGTAATGTTATGAATAGGATATGGCTGAAAGAAACTTGCAGTCCATAAGCCTAATTGTTATGTTTTAAATATTAAGATAGAGAAAACAATATTGACATGTAATCAGAAAACAAACAGACTCAAAACAAAACTCAAACAATTATAATAACAACGTAAAGCCCATCAGAATGAAATGAAATGTAATTTAAATGAAATAAGTAAAATACCATAATGGCTACTTAAGCCTATGAAAAGCATAACTGTCAGACACACACAAATGTCAATTGTAACAAATTCACAAGGAAATTTACAAATCTAAGGCAAGTAACTAGCCAATAATTATGTGTAAATCATTTTAAAAGAGAAATGTTATTATAAAGGTTTAAATTAAAGGAGATATGTAATTTATCAAATGTCAAAATAATTAGACTAAAGTTAATATATAATAGAATATGACCTTATGAGGTATCATTTTAAACTTTGAAAGGAAATAAAGACAATAGTGATATTATTTAATACCCAGAAGGGAAGATAGAAGTATAAAATCATTCAGAAAATATATAATAAAGTTGAATAAAAATTCAAATGTCTTAACAATGCTTTTAATCTCGGCCTTAACCAATCAAAGGATTACTGTTACCATAGAAACGGGCCGTTGAATACTAATTTTCCGTTAAATATATTAGACTTGAAAAAGTGACGCGTGGGTAAGAGGTACGCAAGATTGAGATGACCAAAATTTTACTTTAACAAGTTCAAAAGACGTTCAGAAGTCGACTACAAGAACCAATGACGAGTAGATGCAGAGCTTCTAATATTAACAGATGTCCTGGAACCAAATAAAAGAAATTAAATAGCCGAAATTCCCAAGACGAGATAGAAGAAGAAGCCAGAAGCCTAAATCAGCCCCAAAATTGATGAATTTCCATTACCCCAGACGACAACATATCACCACCGTCTGAACTGATAAGTATCAACTAAATTCAATAATCCCAGAAACCAAATCACTTTCAATATTTCTCAAATCAATCAAAATTTCTCACTATTAAACAAAATTAATTTTCTTTCAAAGGTTTGAATGATAATCAACTTACGTAAAACATTTGTTAACTTAGAATTAACCTCGCATTAGAGTGCGAAATTTATAACAACTAATACGACACTACTGAACAATTTGTAAAAACACTTTATACTATTTAAGTACGTATAAGGTACAGTAGTATATTCTTTTAATGTAACCAGCTTTTATGTTTTATTTATAATCCAAGGAACCCAGATTTTGAACAGATTAATATATTGTGTGTAAACAGAAGCCATTGTCGGCATCAGAATAGTTCGTTTCAAAATCAATTTCGCCAACCTAGAGATTTGTTTCATGTTCTAAGCCGGAGCAATTTTACTGAAAAATAATTTATAATACATTTATCATATTGATTAATGACACAATTTGAATTAAAAGTACAGTACAGAGTATTACCATCGTTTTATTTCGTAGGACGTTGTATAATATATGTGTGTGTTAGCAATTTCTACCGATTAACCAACTAGCGCTCTTCACGAGTGGACAATATGACAAACTGCACAGTGGCGGGAACAGTTGAACACTCCAGCCGTCAACGCTGACAACACTTATTTAACTTGTAAAATCACAAATTTAATTGTTTTAAAGTAAACAATTTGGCGCCACCCGGGATTCGCACCCCCTATGAATAAAAGGTAGGTTGTACTGATAATTCAGACCACGCTACAGACTTCAGTAGTAACGACCGGTGTGAGGCGAACACACCACACTAACAATTTCTACACATAAAAAATAAGTGTACACATTTTACAGATACGACCAGATAATAACGTTACAGATTGGCGCCCAACGTGGTAAAGCTAGAAAAGGACGACTAGCGGCGGTTATGAATAGACATAGTATGGTTACAAGGCTCAAAAGCAAGGAAGCATCAAACCAAGAAGAAATGGAAGAAGTTGAGGAAATGATTGGAGGATTGTTTGAAGAACATCCACAGGAGGACCAACTGGAAAATCCAAATCTACCGGAACCAGAAATGGAAGCAGAAGTAATAGTAAACAACCAACCGGAGAAACCAATCCAAGATAGTGAGAGGGAACAACAGGCGGGTGACAAGGGAGAAGTTAGAGGAGACCCCAACATACTAAAATCGATGGAGTTAATGAATAGTATGAATGAAACTTCAAAGAAAACGAATGAAAAAATAGACCAAATCCAGGAAGATAACAAGAGAACAAATAAAAAATTAGAATCATTGCAAGTAGAAAGAAGACAAGACAAGGAAGAATTGAATAAAAAATTAGAAGCATTGCAAGAGGGAAGGAAAGAAGACAGGGAAATTTTGAAAGAGAGCATAGAGCTCCTGAATAATAAATTGGAAAGCAACCAGGAGGCATTGAAGAGTAGCCAAGAGGCGCTAGAAAAGAGGAGTGAAGAGCTGAAGAAACAGATCAAGAAGGACCTAGAGATAGTGAATAAGAAGATCGAAAATAGTAATGAAATGCTCCAACGAAAATTGAAGGAAGACAGTGAAAAAACCAAGGAGGAACTGAAACAACAACTGGTAGAATGTCGGGAGGAGATTAGACAAACGGTAACAGAAACAAATGAGACGGTGTTACAAGTCCGGGAAGAGTTAAACAATAAAATCAGCAATGTCGAGGAGGAAGGTAGATTGAGAGCGACAGAATTTTATCAAGTCACCACCGAAGAATGCCAGAGAAATAAACAGGAGGTGATTAAGAAACTGGAGGAGAGGCATCAAGAAATACAGATAGATGTAAATAATCGTGTGGAAAAAGTATACACCGCCATCAACAAAATAGACGGACAAACCAAAGAAAACAAGGAGAAGATCCAGGGAATCAGCCAAAGGGAGAGACAAATGCAGGAAGAGCTGGATGCACTGAGGGAGAAACCTTGCCATAATACACACATAGTAACCAGCGAAAATAGAGAGGTGATCAACTTCCGCAGTTACCGGAGGAATCCAATAGAATTCCTCAAAAGAGTAGAGGAGTTAATAGAGAAAAATAGGGAAACCAGGTGGTCCAGCGTGAGAAGCCTCATCAATGAAATGTTCCGAGACACCCACGACAACTGGTGGACAGCAACTCGACCCGAAATAAATGATACTCAGGAATTTAAAAGACAATTCCGGGAAAAATATTGGTCGGAATCCACCCAAAATGTAGTCCGTAATGACATTAGTAATGGGAGATACGAACCACAAGCAGGACACACTCTAACGTCCTACTTTTTAGGAAAGGTGTGTTTAGCCCGAACCCAAGATACCTGAGGAATCTTTGGTGATACAGCTTGGGTACCATTATGAGGAAGCTGTACAGAAAGCCAGGAGACAAGGGCAAATAAAGACGATCCAAGGGATGGCAAATCTGCTAGAGGACCATGAGAACGATAGGCAGTATCGTCGTAATCGAATGGTCAATTTAAGATATAACCGTGGGGACGAAAACCAAAACCCACCTAATTATAATTCGTCCTATAACAAACCCCAGTACAATGACCCGGGTAACCAAAACCGGAATGATAATAACTATCCATATAGGGGTAACCGCCTGAATTATAATCAGGGCAATCCACCATTCAGTGGAAATAATCAGAACAATAATAATCACCGGGGCAATGGACCAAACCAGCGTTCCAACAACTACCCCAGCAATAATCATAATTATGGGAATAATAATAATAACCCAAATTATCAAAATAATAATAGAAGAGGAAACGGAGATAACCGGAATAATAACAATCAGCCGAGGGTACACTTTATGAGAGGGAACACTCGAAATAATCAAGGGAGGCGTTACCCAAGACCACCATCCAATGAACAAAACAATGATAACCGCAATCAGTTCTCAGAGAGTAGGGATAACGAACCACCCACGGATGAAAATAACCACCAACAGGAGCCAATCACTAACCAAAACAATAATGACAATGAGAATTGGGTAACGGTCCATGAAAATCCGGGTTTTTCATTACTACGTAATCAAGCGAGTAACGACGGAGGACCCCAAGTAGCTCGGATAAACCATGTCTTGGCAGAAGCCAGCCAAGAACCTAATAATGACCCCAGCAATGAAAATGAAGGAAATGATCCACACAGCTACGCCGAAAGGGTATGGCCCGAACATGTAGTGAGATGGTAATGCCATGAAATTAATAAAGGTAGAACATTATCCAGAATAAATGTTGTAGATCTAACATTTGAAGGAGTAGAGGAGAAAGCCAACAAAGAGTGAAATATACAAGAGAAGGCAATAACAAGGAAAGAAAGGGAGAAGTCAACTTACAAAAAAGTATAAATAACAAGGTCCAGTGTATAGTAATATGAATAGTAATATGTATAACCCAATATATGACCGTACGTTATCACAAAAGATAATGGTAATAACACTTACCAAATAAGCAATGTAAACACAAGAAAAATAAAGGGAGTTTACAACCAAGCTTCAATAAAAAAGTTTTATGAAGAATAGAAATGAAATAAACAAATTTCAAAATTCAAAAGGTTTGTAAGAGCAACTTACTACATTATTTAGATGATATATTGATATATGCGGAATGGAAAAAATTAAAATAAATGAATAAAAATGTAAAAAACAAAGGAATGTTACACGAATTCCTATCAAGTTAAATCAACTTACAGTCTATTAAAAGGTTGATATATGAAGTATAAAATAAAAAAGTGAGATAATAAGGAATAAGTTACACAAATTCCTATATATAAAAAAGTAAGAATCACAAACTTACGATAATAATTAAACAAAAGGTAACTAAAAAGGAATAAGCTACAAACATTCCTATAAATTAAGAAAACTAACGTCCAAAAAATTATCAAAAAAGATATTTAATACAAATTAAAATAAACCAAAGATAAAATCAAGCAAAAAATTGCTAAGATAAATATCTGAAATTATAATGAGTTTAATGCATTCAAAGAAAAAAAAAATCTGAACTGGTACATGGAAGAGAAGGAAGTTATGTATAAAACAAATATACAAGCTATGGCTAAAGCAGAATATTGCTAAATAACCAAGAAAAGAATAAAAATGTCTAAGATAATTAAAATGATCACAAAGAGAATTGAAAACAAAATAATGAAAAGTTAGATATGATGAAATTAACATATGAATAAATAAAAAACAATCAACTGTATGAGCAAATGACAGTATATAGCAAAGGTATAGCGGAAGGAAGAATGAGTAAAAGGCCAAAGTGATTTTAAAAAACAAACCACAAGGTGGACAATCCCAAAGTATATTATTATTATTATTATTAATTTAAGTCACAAGTTGACAAAATAGGTATTTAAGATTGACTGTTGAAAAGTCCAGCAATCCAAATAAACTGAGCAGAGATGATGTTCCTCTGGTCTCAGAAAAAATGAGTAGTAATGGGAGAAACCAGCTACTAAAAAGTTAGGGAAAAATTGTGTATAAGGGAGAATGCACCAATGGAAATAAATAAAAACAGATCCAAATAAAATGGAATGAATCGAGTAAGAAGAGAAATAAAGAATGGAGAAACAAACAAGAGAGAAAAGGAAAAAGATTATGTATAATTGATAATTTCATAAAAAACTATGCTAGTGTTTTATTAAAATGATCAATTTTGAAGGAGAGGCATTATGTTACAACACAAATAAGCCACCCCAGTACCAGGGATAAAAACTATAATTATAAAAGTAAATATACTTCATATCAAATAAAATAATTAAATATAAATAAAATATAAAGCTATGACACGACAAACGACGACATTACCCAACCCAAGTGATTGACCCAACAACAAAACAAAAGAAGATGGGAACCACGAAAAATACACAAGAGAAAAAGGTGATTGACCAAACAAACAGGAACTAACAAAAGAAGGGAAGAAACCAGAACCAAAGAAGAATAAAGACAATTAAAGGAAGTGAATGAATTCCTACAACTAAATGAAATTAAACCAGACGAGAAGAGGAGAACTGAGTCAAAATGAAGACAATTGAAAATGAAGAAGATGGAGAAGAAGAAGAAGAAGAGGAAGAATGAAGAGGAAACGAAGTGAAACCAAGAAATAATAAACACCACATATAAAAGGGAGAAATGGTATACTCAAATATAGAATATTGTAAATAAACCCCAATCATTATCCACTAATGGAAATAAATATTGTTGTAAATGAGATAATTTATATACCTGTTTTAAACAAAAAACAGTAAGAAATAACTTAGTAAAGAAAAGTACACTAACCCAAATATTAAAGTTAGATGTAATGAAATATATTTAACAAAATGTCATTAATAATAAGTATAATTTTATAATGAAAGAAATAGTGAGAAATAGAAAGAGAAATAATTATAGGGATTACCCACTAAGTAACATTTAATATAAACAGTGAAAAAAGTGCAATAGTGTATGTGTAAATACCCCAAAATAGTGAGAGTATCAGTGATAAACACCAGTTAATTAAAGGTGAAAGTGATATGTGGAAAAAGATATTATAAATAATAAAAAGTATTAATAGTTAAGAAAACACTTAGTGAATCATTGATGAACCAATAAATGATTTAAGTCAGCTTATGGAAAATTATATAATTAAGGATAGTTAGAAATAGTATTTAAAATAGAGATAAGTAAAGGACGTAATATTATTCAGGGAGAAAGCCCATGTAAAAACAGTTTGTGTTAACGTGGAATGGAGGAAAGAAGTAGTAATGAAATAAGAATTTAAGTATACAATTAAAAAACACCCAATGTTAGAAGGGAAAATAAATTTAATAAGTTTGAAGGAAGTGATGATATTTCTCACTCAAAATAACAAATGTATGTTAAATCAACAGTAACTAATAACTTATAAAGAATTGTTCGTTGTAATGTTATGAATAGGATATGGCTGAAAGAAACTTGCAGTCCATAAGCCTAATTGTTATGTTTTAAATATTAAGATAGAGAAAACAATATTGACATGTAATCAGAAAACAAACAGACTCAAAACAAAACTCAAACAATTATAATAACAACGTAAAGCCCATCAGAATGAAATGAAATGTAATTTAAATGAAATAAGTAAAATACCATAATGGCTACTTAAGCCTATGAAAAGCATACCTGTCAGAGACACACAAATGTCAATTGTAACAAATTCACAAGGAAATTTACAAATCTAAGGCAAGTAACTAGCCAATAATTATGTGTAAATCATTTTAAAAGAGAAATGTTATTATAAAGGTTTAAATTAAAGGAGATATGTAATTTATCAAATGTCAAAATAATTAGACTATAGTTAATATATAATAGAATATGACCTTATGAGGTATCATTTTAAACTTTGAAAGGAAATAAAGACAATAGTGATATTATTTAATACCCAGAAGGGAAGATAGAAGTATAAAATCATTCAGAAAATATATAATAAAGTTGAATAAAAATTCAAATGTCTTAACAATGCTTTTAATCTCGGCCTTAACCAATCAAAGGATTACTGTTACCAATAATAACAACAACAATAACAACAATACTGTTGTTGAATACTAATTTTCCGTTAAATATATTAGACTTGAAAAAATGACGCGTGGGTAAGAGGTACGCAAGATTGAGATGACCAAAATTTTACTTTAACAAGTTCAAAAGACGTTCAGAAGTCGACTACAAGAACCAATGACGAGTAGATGCAGAGCTTCTAATATTAACAGATGTCCTGGAACCAAATAAAAGAAATTAAATAGCCAAAATTCCCAAGACGAGATAGAAGAAGAAGCCAGAAGCCTAAATCAGCCCCAAAATTGATGAATTTCCATTACCCCAGACGACAACATATCACCACCGTCTGAACTGATAAGTATCAACTAAATTCAATAATCCCAGAAACCAAATCACTTTCAATATTTCTCAAATCAATCAAAATTTCTCACTATTAAACAAAATTAATTTTCTTTCAAAGGTTTGAATGATAATCAACTTACGTAAAACATTTGTTAACTTAGAATTAACCTCGCATTAGAGTGCGAAATTTATAACAACTAATACGACACTACTGAACAATTTGTAAAAACACTTTATACTATTTAAGTATGTATAAGGTACAGTAGTATATTCTTTTAATGTAACCAGCTTTTATGTTTTATTTATAATCCTAGGAACCCAGATTTTGAACAGATTAATATATTGTGTGTAAACAGAAGCCATTGTCGGCATCAGAATAGTTCGTTTCAAAATCAATTTCGCCAACCTAGAGATTTGTTTCATGTTCTAAGCCGGAGCAATTTTACTAAAAAATAATTTATAATACTTTTATCATATTGATTAATGACAAAATTTGAGTTAAAAGTACAGTACAGAGTATTACCATCGTTTTATTTCGTAGGACGTTGTATAATATATGTGTGTGTTAGCAATTTCTACCGATTAACCAACTAGCGCTCTTCACGAGTGGACAATACGACAAACTGCACAGCGGCGGGAACAGTTGAACACTCCAGCCGTCAACGCTGACAACACTTATTTAACTTGTAAAATCACAAATTTAATTGTTTTAAAGTAAACAATTTGGCGCCACCCGGGATTCGCACCCCCTATGAATAAACAGGTAGGTTGTACTGATAATTCAGACCACGCTACAGACTTCAGTAGTGACGACCATTATTGTAACGACCGGTGTGAGGCGAACACACCACACTAACAATTTCTACACATAAAAAATAAGTGTACACATTTTACAGATACGACCAGATAATAACGTTACAATATATATATATATATATATATATATATATATATATATATATATTGTAATAAAACAAGATCTCTGGTGTGTTTGTCACTTATGTGTGTCCACGTTAAGCCCCACGTTGCAGGCGGCAATTTGAAATAAAACATTTATGGTGTTTTATTTACTTATATGAGACTCCCGTGTATCAACGTCAAGCACCACGTTGTAGGCGGTAATTGTAACCACTAAGTTATCTTCAGATCAATAGGATTTAATTTAGGTTTCAGGGTTTAATTCAGCCACGTTGGTTTGCGCCAATTTGTAACAAATAAAATATTGTTACCTGTTTTTAATCAATATGTTATTAATGAATATATCTATTAGGTTGTTACAGATGAAACCTCCTGAAAATATATTATTAGGCAAATATAGTTATGATTATGTTCTTTTAACTTATAATCGTACTATGATATAGGTTTAACTTAGTATTCAATAGTTAGACAATATTAGCTATATATATCGTGTATTGACTGAATGTATTGAGTATTCTTGTCAACCCTAGTCCCTCGATATTAGAGAATTCTATTCAAATTTGGAACAGAAAACACGCTAGTTCGGCAATCTCCCGTTCCACCAGCTGTTGACAATTAGCACTGTTATTTGTAATAAGCTTGCTTCTAGGTTAGCCGTTCATCGGATTTTAATCAACCTTTTATTGTAAATTATTCCACCCACAACATATAGTACCTATTCGGCAATAACTTAAAACATTATCTCATACAATAAAGATCCTTTATTAATTTTATACGTTATTTCACAGTCACCGTTATCTCCAAAATAATAATATTATCAAATCGATTATACGAAAATATATCGATTGTCAATTGATCAAGTTCCTTTGACTTATACAAATTAAATATAACAATAAATATTTCTTGGATTTCGTTGTCCATGACGTGTCCGTTACTTAACTAAATATCACTATAATATTGACGACTCGGAACACTAAGTTTTTTATAAGTAAAAACGTAAAGTTTTACCTTACAGCCTAAACCGGCTTTCACCTATAGAAGGCTTCATCAGAGGCTGTCGTAAGTAGCGTTGTTCGTCTTGTTGTTGGCGACGAGGTAGTGTTTCGAAAGATCGAAGCTGTGTGTGTGTGGTGAGATGTGTTCGAATAATGCGTGCGATTTGAATTGTGTTGTTCGTTTATGATGTTGTTTTTATTTGTTTTTGTGTGTTTGTATATTTCTAATTGTTCTAGAGTGTCTAGTGTTCGGCCTTTTGTGTGTACGTGTAGTATGTTCATGTTATTGTCGATGTTTTTATATGTGTGGTTCGCTTCAATGAGGTGGTTTGCGAAGGTAGATTCTGTAGTGGTGTGGAGTGCTTTTGTGTGTTCAATGTATCTCTGTTTGAAGCTACGTCCTGTCTGGCCTATGTAGACACTACAATGCTACTTACGACAGCCTCTGATGAAGCCTTCTGTAGGTGAAAGCCGGTTTAGGCTGTAAGGTAAAACTTTACGTTTTTACTTATAAAAAACTTAGTGTTCCGAGTCGTCAATATTATAGTGATATTTAATAAATATTTCTTATCCCAGGGTTCGTAAGATTCTTTTAACCATTAGTAAGCCCAGGTAAAATGCAAAATTAAGGCTACTCAAGTATTACATAAGTTTATTAACTCTAAATATATTGAATTTAAAAATAAGTTGTTTTTTACCGGGTTGGCAGAACTCAAACTGGCATTGGACGTCTGTAAACAGTTGAAGATGATTGGCTTAAATTACGTTCATCCAAGAAAAAGTGTTCTGGCCCTTAATAAAATTGATGGTGTAGTATCCAGGGAAGCTCTCAGGAACTCTTCTGACCGCCGTTCTTCTCCTACGATCTTGATAGTTGTCAGTCACAGTGGAATGAAAATAGTATTCTAGCTTCTTCTTGCAAGTGAAGGTTAACTCTGCAAAACGAGGTCTTCGTATGTCTTCTCAATAATTCCGTTAGTTTCGGTCTTTATTTCCCTCGATTAGTCTTCTGATTACAGGGAAATCGGTTTAATACCGAATCCAGCGGAATTATCCTGGTGAATGAAGTGATGAATGCTAGACTCCTTTCGAGGTATTCAGTTATAATTTGAAAGTCTAATTGGTTTTATTACTCATCAATAGTATTATAGAATTAGGTTTCAAATAGGATTTATTAATTTATATTCGTATTTTTTCAAATTTTATCCTTCTTTCTTTTAAATGTGTCTGCTCATTTCAACTCATTAGCATGTAACAATTGAAACGAATGATTCAATATCAACAACTCTTGTACATTTCAGTTGCCTTAACAACCACCATTTTCTGTCATTGGATGAAATTAGATATCCTAGAGCCAGAATTATAGAATATTACTACTCTTTTTCAATAAAATACTCCATGCTTGGAATAATATTAAATTACCTAAAATTCTCACCTATCCTTCCTTCTTAAACAGTATATGTTTTACTATAGTTTCATTGGACTGGACTTCTTAAAAAGGTATTAATTTCCCTTTACAAATATTAAATTTAGGCCTATAGGTTTTCTTACAACTGTTATAATATTGTTTGGTTTTTTAACTTAATTTTCTTTACCTGACCTACTGTACAATTAATTATTGGTTAATAGTTATTTACATTAATTTTAATTTCCTGGTTTTTACTTTTATTACATTAATTAACTCGTCCTTGAACCCTTCATTAGTTTATAACATAATTATTAGAACTACTTGTCAAACTTTAAATACTGATTGCCATCCTGGCCAAGTTTACAAACATTAATTAAAACGACTTCATTATCCAATTTTAGTCAATACTTAAAACTTAGTATAATGCCTAACACAGGTAACTATACTTGATTGTCTAAAGACAAATTTAACATAAATACAAACATTATCACTGATTAAGTATTCCTATTAAACAACAGTTCACTCTTACTATACTCAAACCATAACATAAATATTCTGTGAACACTAACATGCTACAGTATAAAACACAAGTACAACTTATTATATTGACCATTAATTGGTATAGTATTTTATATTCAACGTTAATTATTGCATCTTTTGACTTGAGGTACATCTCAGATGCATTAATTACTGAGCAACCTTAATTTGGGGTATGGTCCTTGACCATAGTTAATTCAATTTTTTATGTAACATTGGGGACCTCTATTCTGTTACGTTACATAACACCCCTCCTTCGAAAGAAGTTTATTTTGTCTTAACAAAGTTTAGTAAAAAAATAAACTCATGACTCGTATCTAACCAATTGGTTCTCCTATTCATAATACTTTGTTAATTCAGACTGGTTGTATGTACCTTTCACCCTATTATTTGCATATGGAATTATCCGTTGTATTACCATTATTTCTTCTTTCCTTCTTAAAATCAATTATTTCCCAAGTTTAAATCTTACTTCTATAATCATTCTTGTGACATTCTTTATTAATTATACATTTTGGATCTGGTTTTATTTATTTATCTATATTTATTTGTGAGTTTTCCCTCTAATATTTAATTTTCCTAAACCTCCCTAACATTATAACTGGAATCGAATCGGTGGTGCTCTATCGGCTTACCAAATACCGTCGTCCGTTACATACTTTCTGGGATCAGAGGAACATCATCTCTGCCCAGTTAAATGATTGCTGGAATATTCTACAGTCAATCTTCATTAATAAACCTCGCAAGGTAGTCATCATGTGACCTTCAATAAAATAATTAATAATAATAATACTCTAGGGATTATTCACTGTACTTTAACTCAGATCATATTATTTCTTCATATTAATTCTTCCTTCTATTATACACTTCTCCTCTCCAATACTTGGCTATTTTATTGACGACATTTATTAATTGGCTTTCTTACGGATAATTCTTAAATATTTGTTTTTTTTTCTTTTATATTAGTTTAAAGTAACTTCTTCTGAATTATATAGTAAGGTGTTCTTACTTATTTTTTGAATTTGGTTGTTTTATTAAATCATACTGTTCCTGAATAAATTAAATAAGTTGTCCTTACGTCTTTTTGGAATTTTGGGGTATTTATCTTCAAAATTCTCTTTTTTATATATCTCATAAATTGTTTTCTTAAATACTTGTTTGTAAGGTGACCTTACTTCATTTTTTGAATTTTGGGGTATTTAGTCTCTTCATTTTATCTGTATAATGTTCATATATATTTTTTTTCATATTTTTTCTGTCCTAGTTATCATTGCTGCAGTTATTCTGTTATCAACCATTTAATAGTATCGCTTCATCGATGATTGGTTGTATGTACCCTTCTTCTTTAGTGTATTGGGATCCAATATTTCGTAAGTATTATTTCCGTTATCTTTGCTTACAGTATACGGTCCAGTGTACAATAATAACAACTTCTTAGCGATGCCTTCCATTGTGCTGGGCAATTCTCGGTTCTTCAACAGTATCTTGTCTCCCACTAAGTATCGCTCTGGTTTTGGTTGGAATTGCTGATATTTTCTTCTTGTTCTCTCGGTTCGTTCTAGTATATTTTTATAAAATCTTACACTGTTAAACTTATATTCATCCCCGCTAGGGAACTGGATTAATTCTGTTATCTCCCTGGGTGGTGGTCTCTGGAACATTGCTGTATACGGGGTCATTTCGATAAATTGATTGTGTGATAAGTTTATGAAATCCTCCGCAGCTGGTAGGTATTCGGCCCACTTTCTCTGTTGGTTAAAGCAATACATGCGTAGGATCCCTTAAGACTCGTTCTGCCGGATTGCTGCTTGGGTGGTATACAGATGTTTTATACGTCTTGATTCCCTTCTCCCGTAGAGTGTCTTTCCACCTGTTTCCCTTGAACTGTGTTCCGTGGTCAGTAATGATGGATTTCGGAGCTCCTACCTCACTGATATAATTTTGACAAATAATGTTTAAGATCTTCTGTGTCGTCGCCCGGTTGATCGGGTATAGTTTCGTGAATCTGGTGTAATGGTCGAATAGGATTATGAAATATTTATACTGGTGCCTCCCTCCGCTTCGCGGGAATGGGCCACAAATATCGACAAATACTTTCTCCAATCTGTTTGATGATGTTATTGGCATCATTGTGCCTTCTTTCTTATGATTGTTAACTTTTACGAGCTGGCATATGTGACAATGTTTAATCTGGTTTCGCACCTTTCTGTTGGCATCCCTGATGTATACGTGCTCCTGGAGTGCCTTGACTACCTTCAATGCCCCCATGTGGCCATACCTGACGTGGTAATCCATTATGATGTCCTTTTCTATAGTTTGTGGTATAACAATTTTCCATGTGTTAAGTTTGTAATGTGTCTTAATGAATAGTATTTGTTGGTGTTTGCAGTAGAATTGTGTTATGCGGTCGTCTTGTTCTCCAAGTATGTCAAAAATTTTGCTCAATCTGGGGTCCTGCTTTTGCCGTTGTTCGAGTTCTGTTATGATGTTAGCCAGATCAGATCTATTACTGATGATATGATATAGTTTGATTATGGTTTCTTTTTCCCCCTCAAACGTCTGGTCCCTGATATTGATTCGTGATAATGTATCTGCAATGACGTTCCCTTTTCCGGGGATGTATTCCCAATTTAGGTTATACTCTTGTAGTGTCAGGCTCCACCTGGTCAACCTTCCATGATTCAACTTACAACTTTTTAAAAATGAAATCGACTTGTGATCAGTTCTGACGGTAGTCTTGTATCCTAAAATGTATGTCCTGAACTTGTTACAGGAAAATACAACACTCAAGAGCTCTTTCTCTGTTACATTATAGTTTTTCTCACAACTATTCAGGACTCGACTAGCGAAACTGATCACTTGATGATTTCCTTCATCATCCTCCTGATAAAGAACAGATCCCAAACTGACATCACTGGCGTAACAGTTCATAAAAAATTGTTTATTGAAATTGGGGTGGTGCAACATCACTGACTCCAAAAATTTAGTTTTAATTAGTTCAAGCGTGGCATCTTGCTCTTCTCCCCACGTCCACTTGTCCTTGGATGATAATTGGCGTACAAATCTTGATGTTAGTTCCGAATAATGTTCTTGAAATTTATGGTAATAATTACATATGCCGAGGAACGATTGGAGCTGCTTTCTGTTCTTTGGTTTTGGGAATTTTTGAATTGACTCGATTTTTTCTTGGGATGGTGTGATACCCTGCTCCGACAAGTTAAACCCTAAAAATTTCACTTCACTCGCTATCAACTTTGATTTCTCCAACTTCAATGTAATATGGTTCTCTGACAGCCTTTCTAACACTCGCTCTACTCGTTGGCAATGGTCATCCCAATTGGTCGAAGTTATCAAAATATCGTCCACATAGACTGTTGTATACTGGAGTGTTTCCTGTCCGAGGATTTGGTCCATGATTTTTACAAACACGGCTACTGAATTAACCAGTCCAAATGGCAACCGTTTAAACTGGTAATTACGGCCTTCAAAAATGAATGCCATGTATTTGCGGCTCTCTGGATGGAGTTCGACTTGCCAATATCCACAGACGGTGTCCCACGTGCTGATGTACTTGATCCCATGAAACTTTTTAAGTATTTCCTCGATTTCCCCTGGGGATGTTCGGTCATTCACTATCACTTTATTGATTTCCCTTGTGTCTAAGCAAATTCTTACTTGGCCATTTTTCTTTGGAACGGCGAGGATAGGGCTGGTATAAGGGGAGTAACTGGGTTCAATGATGTCCTCGTTTATTAATCTATCAATTTCTGCCCTCACGGCTTCCTTCAGTGAGTAAGCAACCGGGTATGATTTTTTGTTGAAGTTTACGGGTTCTCGAAATTCTATTTTGCACTGGTAACCTCTTATCTTGCCTGGTGTATCTGAAAATACATGGCGATATCTATTGTACACTTCAATTAACTGTTCCCTTTGTACGTCAGTTATTCCACATTTAAAATTACGGATTTCGTTAATTTTGTCATGCCATAATTGTTCATCGTCCAACTCGTAAAAGATTTTATTACTTTGTGGCTGTTCTCGTTGATCTAAACTTCTCTGTATATGATATGTTACTCGGGTTGGGGTCATGCTGTCGCTGTTAACTAAGTCAGCCGTCCATTCTGTTTGATTGATTTTTAAAAATAATTTTGACCTGTTCATGTCAAGATAGCTGAGTATTGTTTCAGCATGTCACAACCGATTAACATGTTAAATGGTAAGCCACTGGCTACTAGGAAAGTCATTGGGATGGTTTTATCGTTACTTGTTAATTCTAACCTTGCTTGCTTCCAGACCGTTCTATTTTGGCGTCCCGTCGCTCCTATCAGTACAATGTTGCTTATTGGTAATGTAAGTATGTGCTTCTTCCCTTCTTCAAGTATCTTGTTCAGTTCTACCACGTCGATTAGCGACACGTTAGCCCCAGTGTCGATCATGATTTTGGTTTGTACACTGTTGATCTTTGCCGTTATGTAAATTATTTCGTTGTTGTTTTTTCTTGGATTTCCGTCTTCTTCTTCCAACAATTCGTCCCTTAAATTTTTTAAGTAGTTACTACAAATTATTGTGATACAATTATTATTTTCACCGTGATTTCTTATGTTGTTAAACCCGATATAGCGGTTCAGTGAGGGTCCTGCTGGTGTTTTCACTGCCGTGTGGGGTTTAAAAGCGGCTCAGATTCTTCGTCTCCTCTGCTGGTTTGATTCGTTTGATTTATTTCATTTCCCGTTGACCTGGGTTCCGGCCGTTGACGGTCCTCTTCGTAATTAACCCAGCGGTAGTCCTCCTGACTCCGACTCCTGCCTACATTAGTCCTAGTATCTCTTCTATCGTTATTGTTATCTTGGTTCCAGTCGGTGTCCCTATTAAAACTCCGACGTCCTTGGTAGTATGTCCTCCCGTTATAGTTATTGTACGCCCCCACATAATTAACTCTCCTGTAGTTTTGGTTTTGGTTGTTCGGGTTGCGGTTATTGTTATCATAATTTCGGTTGTTTGTGTTCTGATTCTGGTAACTTGGGTTGTACGACCGGTTATATTGGTTGTTTGGAATATTCTGTCTATTCCCATAATTGTTTCCGTTGTTCCTTTGGCTGTTGTTGTTATTTTGCCGTTGGTACGTCTCATTACCATAATTACCTGGCCTGCCATTATAGTTCGGCCGGTTATGCGTCTCACGACTGTTATGGTTATTGTTTCTATTGTTGTAGTCTGGGATATCCCTGCTCCCGTACCGGTCGTTTCTCTGCCGACTCCTTCTATAATGCACCTCACGCTCGTGCTCTTCCAATAGCGTTGACATGGCCTGTATCGTTTTTATCTGTCCGCCCGATCGTGCTATTGATATCCCGTTATCATAGTGGTACGCTAACCTGGTGACGAGAATTTCCTCTGGGATTTTTGGTTCAAGGTGTCTCGCCAAGCATACTTTTCCCAGGAAGTAGGCGGTAAGTGTTGTTCCCCTGCTGGCATCATACCTTCCATAGCTGATGCTCTCCCTTACTACGTTCTGGGTGGCGTCTGACCAGTACCTGGCTTTAAAAGCTATTTTAAATTCTTCGTAGCTTCGGATGTCGTGCCTGGTGGCTGTCCACCAGTTATCATAGGTTTCCTTGAAATGTTCGTCCAAGTAACGACGAATTATTAGCCACCTGGTTTCACCAATTCTCATTAGTTGTTCGCCGACCCGTTCCAAGAATTCCATTGGGTTTCTCTTGTATGACTTAAAGTTGATGGTCTCCCGGTCGTCTATATGTTGTGTATATGGAACAGTGATCGTTCGGTTGTCAACTGACCGTTGTAGGTTCTCGATTCTCTCCTGGTTACGTTGTCCTTGCTCCTGTACTTCGTTCACGACCGCATCTAAGTTTCGCTGCTGGTTTCCGCAATCTGCTCGTATTGATTCCACTTGAATCCGGTTTTCTTCTTCTATATGGCCTATCTTGACCTCTAGTTCAGTCCTATTTCGTGTAACAGCTTCATCGGTCACTCTCAGTTTTCTATTTGTTTCAGTTATCTCCTGTTTTCTTTCGCAATTGTTCTTACCTACCTTCTGGCTGATTGCCTCACTGGCGTCCTCGATTTTCTTATTGAGAGCTTGTCTTAATACTTCATTCTGTTTATCAACAGTTTCCCTTAATTCCTTGTTAGAATGCTCAATTCTCTCATTGATTCGTATAAGATTATCCTCATTGATTTTCTCAAGATCTTCTTTCATTCGTTTATTGTTTTCCTCAAGTTTTTCGTTCATTAGTTTGTTATCGTCCTGAATCTGTCTCAAACTCTCGTCATTCCTGTCAAACTTCTCATTCATTTGTTTGATTAAATTCTCGCTCAAAATTTCGTTTTGTTTCTTTGAGTTTTCATTAATACTGTCTATTTTATTTTCCAGCTTTTCATTGATTTGTCTAAAATCGGCCTTCAATTGTTCATTATTTTCATTTATGGTTTGCCTTAAAAGTTCACTAGTACTTTCCTTAATACTGTCTATTTTTTCATTAGTTTGTCTATTATCTTCTTTGATACTGTCTATTTTTTCATTAGTTTGTCTATTATCTTCATTGATCTGTCTTAAACTCTCATTAATTTGTTTTAAACTCTCATTAGTTTGTTTATTATCCTCCTTCATACTACTCATTAATTCCATTAATTTTTCCCAATTTAATCCTCCTCTGGCTTCCTCTTTACCTGGTTGGTCCCCTTGGGCACCCTCTTTATTGCTCGCCTGTTGTTCCATTTCGGTGTCCGTAAATACCTCTGTTTCTTCTTCCCGTCTATCCTCTTCTGTTCCTGCTCCTTCTCCATCCTTTTAGTAACACCTCTCGTATGCATTCCTGTGTGTCTAATGGTTGCCTGCTCAAGTTAAGTAATAATTAATATGATTTTTTACTTAACTAAAGCCCACTCGTTGAGCGCCAATTTGAAATAAAACAATTACCAGGAGTCCTTCTTATTTTAGCCCCACTTTGGAGTCGTCAAGTTGTAATACCCCTCTTTCTCTAGCGTGTTTAATTATATTCGAGGATGTGTGAAAGCCCCACTGTTGGGTTCGCCAATTTGTTATAAAACAAATGTTGTTACCTGTTTTTAATCAATATGTTATTAATGAATATATCTATTAGATTGTTACAGATGAAACCTCCTGAAAATATATTATTAGGCAAATATAGTTATGATTATGTTCTTTTAACTTATAATCGTACTATGATATAGGTTTAACTTAGTATTCAATAGTTAGACAATATTAGCTATATATATCGTGTATTGACTGAATGTATTGAGTATTCTTGTCAACCCTAGTCCCTCGATATTAGAGAATTCTATTCAAATTTGGAACAGAAAACACGCTAGTTCGGCAATCTCCCGTTCCACCAGCTGTTGACAATTAGCACTGTTATTTGTAATAAGCTTGCTTCTAGGTTAGCCATTCATCGGATTTTAATCAACCTTTTATTGTAAATTATTCCACCCACAACATATAGTACCTATTCGGCAATAACTTAAAACATTATCTCATACAATAAAGATCCTTTATTAATTTTATACGTTATTTCACAGTCACCGTTATCTCCAAAATAATAATATTATCAAATCGATTATACGAAAATATATCGATTGTCAATTGATCAAGTTCCTTTGACTTATACAAATTAAATATAACAATAAATATTTCTTGGATTTCGTTGTCCATGACGTGTCCGTTACTTAACTAAATATCACTATAATATTGACGACTCGGAACACTAAGTTTTTTATAAGTAAAAACGTAAAGTTTTACCTTACAGCCTAAACCGGCTTTCACCTATAGAAGGCTTCATCAGAGGCCTTTGATGCTTTTGATGAAAACTGGTGTTTTTTGAAAAAAAAACGAAAACAATTACATATCATGCGCCATTGGCAAAAGAATAGTTTATTCACGTCAATGCTACTAGAAAACACTAGAGCGTAATTGCTTGCCGCCATGCATTTCACAGTGTGCGCAGACTGGTGAAATCTGGATCAGTCTCGGCTATGGATGCGTGACAAGTGTCACGTAATTGTCCTTCATCTCAAAGTAGCAGCAATATGCATGCACGCACACATTATAGACAGGCTCTGCTGGAATAGCCAAGAAACACGAAGCATGTTCTGTAATGTCATAACAATATTTTAGTTCTTGTAGTCATGTCTTAAGTTAATTAGTTAAAATGTGGTATGATTTTAAGGATGAATAAGCTGTGAGCAAGTACTAATTCCCTCATATTGGAAGTGTATAATAGGCTGATAACATATGTGTTTGAAAAAACAAATTATGCTTAAACTAAATAAGAAGCTATTTTTTACCCTTATTTATTGTATCACTCTGATCATAATAAAATGGCTCCTCTTTTACCACTGAAGCACGACTCCTTTTTAGGAGTAAGGCAGGGTGGGCTATCTTATGTGAAGCCTTTGTCATAGAGGGAAGGTACTGTGTTGCTATCACTATGCTTGACTTGCCCATCATTACCCCAGGATTTTATCACATGTACTCATTTCCACATACTGAGTTGACCTGGGGCCTGAAAAACACCTTGATTTTATAGTGTGCCTAAGAAATGAATCAGGAACCTCTAGGTTAGTAGTCAGGCGCCATACCCACTAACCTACTAAGCCTTCCTCACCAAAAATTATAAGTGCTTAAATTCATTCTGGTGTTTATCATATATTAAACCAAATCTTTTGATTTGATATCTGATTATCTCATGACAACCCATTCAATTTTTTGTCAGCACCAGGCATTAATACCACACACACTCGTACATAGTCAACCCAACGTAATAATGTTCACTAAAAATATCATTCATTGACACTGTTTAGCCCTAAGCATATAAACTTGTAACAGCTACACCACACACACACACAACAGTGCACTTTCCTTCAGGAATGAAATTTGACCACAACCAAAAAAAGCATACTTCCATTCATCAAGGCACTGGAGACAGGATCAGAAATGTACTCAGGAAACACAACATGCACATCATATTCAGATTTAATTTAGACAGGAAAATCAGTGACATGTTCAAGACACCAAAACAGAAAAACTTTAATAATCCACAGGTTTCTACAATACCCCCCGTAACGATTACAGCAAGATGTATATCAGTCAGTCCACCCGCTGGAGTCTACATAAGAATGTGCTAGATCAGTGAAAAGAGGAGAAATGCTGTGGCTGTCTCACAACAATACAACTCTGAATGACACAATATCAGATTCAGAACCTAAGACATCACTAACGTGTCCAACTGAATAAATATGGCAGTTGAACACAAGAACGGTAAGATACACAACAATGGGATAGGATAGAAAACAAGGTTAGTAACATGCAGTGGCGAAGCTAGTAGTTAATGAATGGGTAGGAAAAATTCTTACCTTAAATTTTTATTAAGGAATCACTAAAAGGACGGTGGTTCAAATTGGACGCTGAGGTAGAGTTTGCTGTTAGCGAATGGTTCCGGAAACAGCCGTAAGAATTTTACTAGCAGGGAATCTACAGATTAGTGCAAGAGTGGGACTCATGACTTAATGTTATGGAGACTTCTTTTAAAATCGTTGAATAAAAAAGCTTTACAGCTCTAAACGTGCTTCTATTGAACAATCCTTGTATAAGTCATACGCAATAATACATCTGATTGAACTTCAAATTTTTAAACTTGATTAGTTTCTATATTATATGTTTAATGTTACAAACAATTCAAAAAACAATCTTGATCATCTGTTAGTTCAGTGGAATAACAGGCACACTTTTAATAACCGCATAAAATAAGCACACTTATAAACAACACAGCGCGCTTTAACTTAACTGTTTGCACCATAGAAGTGAGACATGCCTCAACGCTCTATGTGTACAGCACGGGACAATCCCCCTCCCCCGCACTTCCCAATCATGCCAGCACATTGCTTACATACGATGTATACAAAAAACTCTGAGGCAAGTTCACGTTGCCTCATTCGCTTTATGCCGAATCTCACCTGTCACCATCTAGCGGTCGCTCAGTAAAGCACATTTCGGCTTAATAAATTCGACAGTCACAGTAACAATGTATAATCTTTACGTTACGTAGTTCATACGTATTTATAATTTGTATTCTACAGAATTTTTAGGGTAGGCATTGCCTCAATTGCCTCCATGTAACTTCGCCACTGGTAACATGATGTAGAAAATGCTTTTGGAGCCCACCTCAAACCAATAAAAATACATTTAGTGTTGGTACACAACATAATTACTCAGTATATACTAAGTGCAGATGGCAGTAATAGTACTCACAGTGAACCAATCGTGAGCCCCACAACACACAACAATCTTATATGCCATGCAACAGAACACACTCCTGAGGAGGTCGTCAGAGTAAATGTCAAAACGTAGAAACAAGAATGAAGAGAAAGGACAGTTATATCCAGGAAATTAAATAACCATAGCCTTTTTATCTTCTAGTAAACTGCATTATAACTAAAGAAATTATGGCCATATTACAATAAAATTTTTCATCACCACAACATGGCATAGGCAAGGTGCTGCCTGTTCCAAAAAAAGTCCAGCTGTGTTCTTTTTAAGTTGCTTGTAAATTAAGTTAATTCTCCATTATAGTATACCAACCTATAGATGAGGTAAGTCATGTGGAGGGGCTGCCTCCTTATGGGCCATGACCCCCAGTAACTTTTATACAGGGTTGTCGTCTCCTAGCTTTTGATGCCCCAACACCCAACTGGAAGGCAACAGCAAAATATAATCCTATAACAGTAGGGTACAGTATTACAGCTGAATAAATCCAGTTACATTCCTGCCTGTAATATTCCAAAGAAAGCAGGTCCAGGATCATTTTCCTTATGCCCTAACTTGATACTGGTACTGGTAACTTGGTACTGCTGCCCTCCACCAGGAATATTTATCAACCTTCCGGTCTGGATCCAGACTGTTCTGCTTCAACAGGGTCACCTCTTGTAGGATCTTGATCTGCTTTGTTATATGTGTGAATAAATGTACAGTTAGATGGTTATTAAATATAATAAAAGATTTATTAAACAGCTATAATAATGAGTACATCGTGAGTGTGTTGCTCTTATGGAGATCGCCCTGTGACTGACTCACATGCCTCGCTATACATCTGTCATGGTGGCGTATCCCCACTCTTATAACTTATAAATATTATGGTACTACTCACAACATCTCTCCTTTTCTAGTTTTTCAAAATTAAATTACAATATTATTACATAACATTTATTAAACATACATAACCTTTTAGGTACTCTGGTTTCTTTATCGTACGACCTGATCTAGTCGTAATTACCGGAGCATCATTCGCAGTCACATTAACAATAGGATTATTATTACAGATATTATTTGCATGATTCACATTATTATTTACAGTACTTGTATTGTTCGAAATTCTTCTTTGCGTGGGCTCTTCAAATGGTATATCTAAACCATATTGGATTTCATTAAATTGTGTACCTTTGGATAGATCTTTTTGATTACGTGCTACCATAGTATTTTGCTCTGTTTTTACTTTATAAGATCTAGGATTTTGATGTTTTTCAATAATAATACCACTCTGATGAGGTAAGGTTTCCTTTCCTTCATCATGAATTTTAACTTTATCTCCCACATTAAATTCTGTAAGAGCTTCGAACCTTTATTATAATAGAACTTTTGTTTATTTTGATGTTCTTGCAAAATAGTACTAAATTTATTTGACTCTACTTTGCCTTCATTTGAATTTGGTATTATGTTTCTTACTTTCCTACCATACATTAATTCCGCTGGCGTAATGCCACTATTATCAATAGGCATATTTCTTAATTGTAATAGAGCCATTTCTTTATCTTTTCCTTCCTGAATAATTTTTTTCAAAATATGTTTGAGAGTCTGTATATGTCTCTCTGCTAAACCATTTGACTGGTGATGTTTTGGAGTAGTTATCACATGTTTAAAACCCCATTGATCTGAAAATTTTTTAAATTTAAAACTCGTGTATTGAGTACCTGAATCTGAATATAAAACTTTAGGTACCCCATATCGTGCAAAAAACTCCTTTAAAGACTGTATAGTAGACTCTGCGCTTAAATCACTTAAATGTTGCAAATCAACGAATTTACTATACGTATCTACTACAATTATAAACCTTTTACCAAGTAAATAACAAATATCAGAAGCTACAATTTCCCAAGGATTTTTAGGTACCATATTGGTTTTTAAATCATTGGTTCTTTACTATTATCCCTTTGATAACTACAACAAATATCACAATTGCTTACCAAGTCATCAATTTGCTTCAACATACCTGGCCAAAACAATGTTTTTCTAGCTAACATTTTGCATTTTTCACTACCAAAATAAGCATAATGTATTTTTGTAAGCATTACTTTTCTCATGGATTTTGGTACAACTATACAAGTATTTTTCAACAATAAACCCTTACACTCTGAAAGTTCTTCTTTGAAAGAAAAATATGGTTAAACAGTTTCAGAAGCGGATGATTTGTTTACAGGCCATCCATCGTTTACATATTTTAGAACTTCTTGCAGTTCTTTATCGCTACTAGTTTCATTTTTTAATTCATTCATTCTTATATCAGATACACTAAGACTTTTCTCAACCATCATAACATATGCTTCAATTTTTTCTTCATCAGAGGACTCTGTATTTTGCAAATAAATTCTGCTCAAATGATCAGCAAGTAATAATTTTTTACCTGGTACATACTTAAGTTCTAAATAAAAATTATGTAAACTTATTCTCATCCTTTGTAAACTTGGAGGGATTTTATTCATTGGTTTTTTAAAGATCGTATCCCCACTCTTATAACTTATAAATTTTATGGTACTACTCACAACATGCTTCAACTTCACTACGCAGTACGGTCTTGGCTGGAGAGAGGCTAATGTCTCCTTTGGAAGCTAACATCACATCATTCAACCCTGGGAATGTGAAGACCAGTCCCCAGTCAACCCAGTACAAAGGTACTACCTCTCAAAGTTCCCTCAACCCCCAATAAAATTTTGACTCTGTAAATCTTTATAATTGTTTCTGTATTGAAATGTATTCACTATGTGCTTTTAGTCAAGATTTAATTTATTTGTGATCAGTCATTAATTGAAACAAAATGTGACTGCTGCTAATACATTCTGTTTTCCAACATTTTCATCAACTTTGAGCAACAAGAGTTTTCTAACAATGATGCTTTGATCAAAAACTGAACTATTTGGACAGGATGTTAAACAAGTTATTAAATTCTCGGATTTTGTTGTCCATGACGTGTCCGTTAATTAACTAAATATAATTATTTCACTACAACTCGGAACACAAAACTTTTGTTCTGACCAAAACTTTTTATGGTTCACCTCTGAAGAAGCTTTTTAAAAGTGAAAACCGGTTCAGGTTATAAGGTAAAACTTTTACGTTTTTACCCATAAAAAGTTCTGTGTTCCAAGTCGTAGTGAAATAATTATATTAAGTTATTAAACTTTGAAGATAATTTGGTATGCGTTGCTATATGAGATGCTCAAATACTTAACATGCCTGACAGGAGACAAGGAAGAAGGTATCAACACATGTAGCATCCTCCCTACTTCAGAATTATTATAACAGTCGCCTTCTACCATTTCTTAGTGTTTTAGGACAGTTTAAGATGCATGACCTGAATAAAATTCCTTGTTCAGGAAGACACTGGAGGATATTTGAAACAGACTGGCCATGTGCCTTTCTGAATAATGCTCAATGAGCTAATTTGAGATACAATTCCTATAGAGGGCTAGGGTACAATAGTGATGGGAAGCAGGAAAAAATCTTCCAACTTATCCTTGACTTAATTTTTCAGGTGGGTTAGGAGTGAACTGCACTTGAAACATGCCCAGGAATTTGTCCTTCTTCTCTGTGCGACCCAAGGAAGTCCTGTGGACAGACTAGCAAGGAGGAAGAGAAAGCCAAGAATGATTTCTATATGGTATCCTCTGTGTGGACAGCTGTCGACATCAACTCCACTTGTTTGGACCACAGTTGAGTTCCCATGACAGAAGGCAAGAATGTCGCAAGGTAATGGATTCTCTGTCAGCACCTCTGTAAATAATTCTTACATGGTTCCAGAATGTAGTGCAGTAGCATAGATGCCACTGTATAACATGGGCTTTTACTTTTCCTTTGTCAGCTCTGGAATAATGTGGGGATAGTGATAGCAGATAGTACTGAGGGTTCCGTGAAAGTGGAAGTTGCTGTTCCCTCTAGTTCTGTTACCAAGAGGTGGTTGTGGCTTCCCTCTCAGTCTCTTCTCAGATGCCTAACGTTTCGTCTTTTAGGACCAGGAGCTGGAGTCAAAGTCGGTTTTGGCTTGATCATTGTTTCCTACTTCGTCCGGTTGGTGGCAAGTACAAAAATAGTAGCACTTGGTGTGTTTATAACCCTTGCAGTTGTAGGTGAAAAACTTACAGCTCACTGATACCACTGTAATAGAACAGAATGCCCTCTTTTGGTTTTGGCACTGGAGCTCTTATTGTTCACTGGACAAGCAACGAAGTTTGTAGGGTAACCGCTATGCAGGTAGTAGTAAAATCCTGCAAAAGATGTTCGTTTGGATACGTCATTCAGGCTGGTGTAAAATGGTCAAATAGTATGGCTACTTTTATTTGCCGTTGCACCTAGTGATGGAAATTCATGGAACACGAAACTATGATGTAATTCGTTAACAATATTCTTTGAAGCTCTTGTAGCATTTGTAAACGTTAGTTCATTCTGTGACAATAAAAAAGACACCGAAATATATTAATACATAAAATACACTGCCAGGGCTTACCTGTACTCAGTCACAACTACTTACCTGTTACTTAAATTTCATCAGAAGACCAAGGTCGCCACGATTATTTTTTATAGGAAAAAATATCGAAAACCTTTATACTCCACCTTAAATAAAAAGGGACAATTTCGCTATCTGACCACACCCAATTAATAATTCAGAAAGATCCCGGAACGTTAGACGAATTTTGCAACACAGAAATGAGAAGGTGGCAATGACGAAATAACTTAGACTAACACATTTTTTATGAAAAGAAGTACATTTTTAATTTAATTTGAATCGTTTAAAAATGGTTTATAAACTTTACATCTGAAATAATTTTGTGAGAATATATTGCTTGGTTACATGATTATCACCCTTAATCTATCTTATGCTATGACTTACCTTTATTTACACACACACACACACACACACACACACACACACACACACACACACACACACACACACACACACACACACACACACACACACACACACACACACACACACACACACACACACACACACACACACACACACACACACAAGACTGCCCAGCCTGCATATTTTGTACACACCCAAACACACAAAAATTATAAATCCCTTAACATCTTTTAATAATATTCCCCCCCGTCGGCCACGCGGTCTTCGCGCCCGCACTCATTGTTCTTGTAAATTTCTTGTTATTGTCCGGAAAACGATCTGAATGTGTTCTGTTCCTTTAACTGACCGCGGTCACACAAATTTTCACTGTTATTTCTTTTATTACCGGTAAAATTATGAAATTTTTGTAGAGAGCCTGACTTGGGTCTGTGCCGCCCGACACGGACAGCGTAAGACTGGGAAGCGTCCTTTGTTGAGCGGCAGGAAGTTACTGTTCATAGCCAAAGGATTTCGTCGCCGTTTAAAGTTGAGTTGCTGTAGCTTATTAGCTATGACCATGACACATAGTGGGTTTTTTCATAGTGTGTAACGACGATATTTGGCACTGCTAGACTGACGTCACTAACAGTAGGTGGTCCTTAGCTGCGTTTCCTGCTGGTCGGCTAAGGAGACGGTGAATAAAATTGTTCTCCAGGCATCTTGGTTTTTGGACGACGGCGTCACTCCGAGCGCGGACCTGGACTGCGCGTGAGTGCGTGGTCACATTTATACAAAGTTCTGAGAAATTTAGGGTGGCACATACCTCGGTACTAATTTCACAACGGGAAATTGCGTCTTGCCTTTGTTCTAACTGTTGTCTTGCCACGTGGTCTGTTACAATGGAATTAATGTTTGCCCAATATTTTTGAAGCCCCGAAAAATAAAATAAAATAAAATACAATACAAATACCCCAGAAATTCAATAAATAAAATGACCCAATTTTGACACGTTACAGTACCCCCCCCCCCCAATGAGAATTCTTCTGTCTAAAACAGAAGAAATCTCATTGATAAAACCCCTAAGAGGACCGGTGAGGAACGGGTGCCAACAACCCCCTTGTTCTTACTCTTCATGGGTACACGACCCCCCTGGCTCAGCGACTATGGACGCATCTGAACGAGATCACTGGACTTCTCCGTAAGAGATCCCAACACCGAAAAATCGAACAGACAAGTACACAGCACACCTCACCTTCTAACATGCTACCTCCCAAAATCCTCAATCCCTGGCTTAGATTATGCCAGATCCTCCACCGATATGTTTCCCCTTGTATGCAAGCTGGGCTGCCTTTAGCAGATACTGGGCTCACACACACTCACATTACATATTGACATTACATATCATAAAATTGACAAATTTTCCAAAAGTTATTTAAATTACAACCCATTGGTTGTTTTCAGGTAAAATCGATTCATAAATTTTGTATAAATTTTAAATTATTCTCTTCACTGGTTTCTGTTTTTATTTAAAATAAATTGATTTAAACATTTCTTATAATTAAAACATCCTTAACCTAACATGGATTATCTAGAGTCTAACAATACAATTCAACGAAATAATTCAATAATAATACACATGGTTAGTACACAAACAGTAAAATAATCAAAGCTTAAAAATATTCATTAGCTGGCAGGCGAATAATCAAGATTTTTTTTTTGTTTTCAAAAAAATATTTTCCAAAAAATTTTAAAATTCAAAAAAATTTTAATTTATTAAAATGTTTCCTTTACATATAGAAATTATTTAAAATTTGTTTAAATTGATCAAAAACAAAAGTTGAATTAACTTCCTTACTATACAAGCTTAGTATGTATATGACCTCACTGTCAGCTGATCAAAACTAGGTCAAGTTCACAACATTGACCCACATGTGTTATGTATAAGTTCTATCTGAAAATACATTTAACATCTGTAACATTCTAACTTGAAACACAAAACATAATAAAATAAAATATTTAAAATAACAAAATATTATTATAAACAATAATCAAATTGACCTTTAAATTATTCAAAATAAACTTGACAACTTTACATTTACACATTCTATCAAAATATTGTCACTGGTTTTAGTTAAAAAATTTTATATTTTTATTATAAATCTCTTTCTTTACTTGACAATCTGCTTCTCCATTACTGTGGGTGATCTAATTACTTATACTAATTTAATTGACTACTTGATCTGTATACATATATAATCGTTCTCCCTTTGACTCTACTACTAACATGACACCCATCTCAATCAAAACATCTACCAAACACTCTCTAACCCCAACTTATCCTTAAACTCAAATCGCTACCTGCTCTCTATATATATTGTAACGTTACATAACCCGGTCCCAATAACATAACTCATGATAATAAAAGTCAGAAATGGGTAACCTATGGCTCGCTCAAAATTTAATTATATCACTCAACATGATAAACAATTCGAGTGGTATACAGTGCAAAGTGAGTTCTAGCGTACCCATTGAGGTGAAAAACAAAAGTGAAAGTAATGTATTACCAAACTGTGCTGTATGTTTGGAAATGATAAAACTATGGGAGTAGAATGTAATAATACTGATTGATTTTTGTAATTTTATTTATTTATTGTAATTTATAGTGTATGGACCACAACTTGTTATACATAAGTTAATGTTATGTTTTTTAAAATATTTGTGTTGTAATATAGGATAACCCAGGGTTAGTTTTAAAAGACATAAAAATTTAATTACCAAAAGATAATAAAAAATTAAAATAATCCTATGAAGGAAATGGCAACAGGAAGTAGTGCCGGGTATGAATACTATTCGAGACTAAATAAATAATATATAAATTTATTTAAAGATAATAAAATGATATAATACTTATATACAATGTCATAAAAAATTAACCAAAACTTATTATGTAAATTAAATGGGTGTAGAAACCGGAATGGAAAGGAATTATTTTTCCATAAATAAAATATAAATTTATAATAATTATGAAATGCCTACATAATAAAAATACTATGTGTTACTAAGAGTGATGGAAAATAACAAGTATTGTTAAGATATAAAAATTTTGAACTAAACCGGAGAGTTGAAGAAACGATGCGACAAAAATTATAAAAAATAACCTTTTTTGGAACGTTGGAGGAGTTGAAATTAACGCAAGATTAACAAACAGAGTGACCACTATCTAATTATACCTGATTAATCCAAATTAAATGATTATATACATTAATAAACAGTGGATGAAAACCTTCTGAGGATCCAGCATGGTTCAGCCTAGTTCTCGTTGACCATTGGAAAATACTTCAAACGAAAAGGAAATAATAACGCAAGACGGACCTCATCACAGAAAAGCTGCAATCCAGTAAGAACCATACGGAGCGAGGTAATATAAACATTTTTTCGTAATAATTCCGGAAGAAAACTCGTTTTGAACGGTGAAATAGAACAAAAAATAATCATTTGATCATATGGTTTTTCAAAGTAAGCAAATATATGCTGCTCCCTTACGGCAATTCCAGGAACTACTTACTACATGGAAAATAAACAAAATTATTTATTAATTTTTCGGTATTTGTAAAGAGTAGTAATTATCCATTTCTGACACTCTCGTAACACAAAGAACTCACCCTGAACCCTGGGGAATTATTAAGAATTATGTAATACTTGATGTTTTTTATTATAGCGTAATATTGGGTAAATAACAACATATATGTTTTGCTCCTGAGACAACTCTATGTTTACTCGGTAAAGTCGAGATGATGTTTTTTTTCAGATAAGATTGTGATACCTATATTTTGGTGGCAGGAGACAAAAGTCAATAATAAATAAAGCAATATTATTGAAAATTAATATTGAATAATAAAGTGTTATAATTTATTGTAGTGGGTAGTTATAAAAAATTTCAGCACAACAAACAGAAGAAATCGTTTCAACTGAGTGGAAATAATGATACTTACTCTCTCTTCTGTATAAGGCTGAACAACTTCCCTCCTTGACCACAAATCACACACTCTCGATTTCTCTTTAGATTGAGTAAAACAAAATAAACAAAATCCTTTAATTATACTTTTGAAAACATCAGTTAGTATAATTCAGAAGTGACGCATACTGCGTGAGGCATATAATAACACTTTCACAAGTACCTCACATTAAGCGGTACGTTACAAATTTGGCGTACAACTGTGGGGCTGAATTAACGAAACCGGTAATTGCAATACAATCATAAGTGGTGAATGCCTCTCATAAGCGGTACGTTACAAATTTGGCGCTCAACGTAAAAGGGCGGTAATTAGAAAAGAATTTTGATATTTAATAAAAAATATATATCAAAAAATCTAATTATCGTTGGCAGTTATGAGAAAACAAGAAATGCCTAATACCCGAGGCAAATCGAAGAAGAGGGCAGAAGAAAAGGAGATTGAAGAAGGTGGACAGGAACAAGAAATAGAATTAGTTACGGACAGTGAAATGGACCAACAGACAGGTGATACAGAAGAAACTGAAGTAGTTATGGACCCGGAAAAAGAAATAGTGGAAGAGGATGCCCAAGGGGATCAACCAGAGAAAGCGGTAGCCAGAGAAGAACCTAATTGGCAAGACATGATGAAATTTATGGCAGAACAATTTAAGGAACAGAATAAACAAATGAATGAAAATTTTAGAAAACAGGAGGAAACTTCAAAGCAAACCAATAACAAAATAGATGAAAATTTTAGAAAACAGGAGGAAGCCTTGAAACAAACCAATGAGGAAAATAAGGAGAATTTTAAGAAACAGGAGGAAAACTTAAAACAAACCATGAATGAACAATACCATGAACTGAAGGAAGCGGTTGAAGGGCAAAGAGAAGAGATGAATGCAAAATTTGAAGAGAATAATAAGAATTTAAAACAATTTGAGTGTAAAATGGAGAATTTCAATAAGGAGATATGGGAAACTTTCGGAGAGAAGTTTGAAAATGTTAATATGCGTATCCAAAAAGCAGATACATACAAGGAGGAGACAAATAAACAAATGGACCATAGTGTCAAGAATTTGGATGAAACATCAGACAGCACTTCAGAAGGTATTAAAGTAAGTCCGAATACAGAAGAGAGTAGGAAGGAAATAGAAATTACAGAATACCAAGGTGTAATGCCATCGGAAAATAAAAATAGCCACAACAAAAAGGATGTTCAAACCGTGGAAAAGAAGACCAAGGAAATAATAAAAACAAGTAGAAAGAAAATAATAAATACCAAGGAAGAATGGGAGATGATTACAGGTGGATTAATTAATGTATTTAACCTTCCAATTAAGGAACAGAGGGAGTTAATTAAGTTTACATCCCAGTTAAATGTGTCGATGATTGAAGTGCATCAGAAGATATTAGTCAGATTATCAAGACGGAATATAACATTCAAATATTTGGCAAATAATTCAGAGGTAAAAGGGAATGAAATGAGATTAAATATGAGCAACTATGTTATGTTAGAGGAGGTACAATACTGGTTAGTCAAAAAGGAACGAATTATGACGGAAGACTGGTACTTAAGTGAAAGTTTCATAGCAGCAAAGTGGGAGAGCCGGATGGTAAGAAGATTATCAAGGAGAGAATTAATTCCGAACACCCCAGTAATCCGAGTAAAGGGAGTACCTGAAATAATGGACCACGGTTAAACAGACTCCAAACAAACCAGAAAAAAGGGACGGATTTTATGGATACAGGACCAAGCAACCCATTGTAATAATAAAACCCCAAATCAAAAAAGCACGTAAGGACAACTTGCTCAAGTTATTTTGAAACCATATAATTTAAAGTGAAGAGACAAAAACCCCAAAATTCAAAAAAGCACGTAAGGACAACTTACTCAAGTTATTTCGAACAATATAATTTAGAATGAAGAAACTAAAAACCCCAGAATTCTAAAAGTATGTAAGAACATCTTACTCAAGTTATTTTGAAACCATATAATATAAAGTGAAGAGTATATAAGAACAGATTATATAATTCAATTATAAATAACTGATTTAAACTGAAATAATAGGAAAAAGTAATATTTTGATGGTAACAAAAGAAGAATAAGTAAATAAACAATTAATGGTAATGTGCTCAGATAAGAAGGTACAATAAGAAGAATAACGAATAATTTAATGACTCCAATGAAACTGAAGGAGGATGATAATTAATACAACAAAAATTTGAATTTCTCGGAATTGAAGATTAGATAAGAAGAAATGATACGGAGAAATATGTCACAAGAAGTAAAGTCAAAAGAATTTTAACATAAGGCCTATCAATGATGTTATATGCTATTAGTCAATGGAAAAGAAGAAGGAATCAAGGAGAAGAAGAAATATATAAATAAATACAAACAGCTACAGTATGAAGAATCCCAAAAGTGTTTGGTACTAGTCGCTAATTGACTACTACTTATAATTTTTTTATTTTTATGTATTGACCGTAGAAATGTTCCGGCAATAATTTTTATGAGCAGGGATGATGTTCCCCTGGTCTCAGAAGGTGTAAGGATGGACAGCGGTGTATGGACCCAGAGTGGCCACCCGACTGTAACCACCGCACAGGATAGGGAAAAATGTTAGGGAAATTGAATATTTAGGGGATAATAATTATAAAATAGCTGAAAAGGGTGATATTAGATTCCAGGAGTATAGGTGAAGAAAATAGAAGGAAGATAGCAGACCGATGCTTAATTGATAAAGCGAGTATATAAAAGTAAATAGAAATGAGTGTTAAAACAAGTCTAATATGATTAGTGTGACCAGTCCTTATCAAATAAAATGTGGAAGTACCACTACCCAGAAATGAATAATTGATGAATTTGCCTCCAAGAGAGAGAGAGTATAGTAAGAAAACAGCAATTACCACCAGTGTGAATTACCAGTCAGTTTATAATCAGTCAGAAATAAAACACTATTATGAAGATAAAGAGGAGTTAAGAAAATGGAAATAATCAACAATTTATTTTTAATAAACAAGTTAAACTAAAATAAATTTGTTCTAGTGGGGGGGCTTTATGTAACGTTACATAACCCGGTCCCAATAACGTAACTCATGATAATAAAAGTCAGAAATGGGTAACCTATGGCTCGCTCAAAATTTAATTATATCACTCAACATGATAAACAATTCGAGTGGTATACAGTGCAAAGTGAGTTCTAGCGTACCCATTGAGGTGAAAAACAAAAGTGAAAGTAATGTATTACCAAACTGTGCTGTATGTTTGGAAATGATAAAACTATGGGAGTAGAATGTAATAATACTGATTGATTTTTGTAATTTTATTTATTTATTGTAATTTATAGTGTATGGACCACAACTTGTTATACATAAGTTAATGTTATGTTTTTTAAAATATTTGTGTTGTAATATAGGATAACCCAGGGTTAGTTTTAAAAGACATAAAAATTTAATTACCAAAAGATAATAAAAAATTAAAATAATCCTATGAAGGAAATGGCAACAGGAAGTAGTGCCGGGTATGAATACTATTCGAGACTAAATAAATAATATATAAATTTATTTAAAGATAATAAAATGATATAATACTTATATACAATGTCATAAAAAATTAACCAAAACTTATTATGTAAATTAAATGGGTGTAGAAACCGGAATGGAAAGGAATTATTTTTCCATAAATAAAATATAAATTTATAATAATTATGAAATGCCTACATAATAAAAATACTATGTGTTACTAAGAGTGATGGAAAATAACAAGTATTGTTAAGATATAAAAATTTTGAACTAAACCGGAGAGTTGAAGAAACGATGCGACAAAAATTATAAAAAATAACCTTTTTTGGAACGTTGGAGGAGTTGAAATTAACGCAAGATTAACAAACAGAGTGACCACTATCTAATTATACCTGATTAATCCAAATTAAATGATTATATACATTAATAAACAGTGGATGAAAACCTTCTGAGGATCCAGCATGGTTCAGCCTAGTTCTCGTTGACCATTGGAAAATACTTCAAATGAAAAGGAAATAATAACGCAAGACGGACCTCATCACAGAAAAGCTGCAATCCAGTAAGAACCATACGGAGCGAGGTAATATAAACATTTTTTCGTAATAATTCCAGAAGAAAACTCGTTTTGAACGGTGAAATAGAACAAAAAATAATCATTTGATCATATGGTTTTTCAAAGTAAACAAATATATGCTGCTCCCTTACGGCAATTCCGGGAACTACTTACTACATGGAAAATAAACAAAATTATTTATTAATTTTTCGGTTTTTGTAAAGAGTAGTAATTATCCATTTCTGACACTCTCGTAACACAAAGAACTCACCCTGAACCCTGGGGAATTATTAAGAATTATGTAATACTTGATGTTTTTTATTATAGCGTAATATTGGGTAAATAACAACATATATGTTTTGCTCCTGAGACAACTCTATGTTTACTCGGTAAAGTCGAGATGATGTTTTTTTTCAGATAAGATTAATTGTGATACCTATATTTTGGTGGCAGGAGACAAAAGTCAATAATAAATAAAGCAATATTATTGAAAATTAATATTGAATAATAAAGTGTTATAATTTATTGTAGTGGGTAGTTATAAAAAATTTCAGCACAACAAACAGAAGAAATCGTTTCAACTGAGTGGAAATAATGATACTTACTCTCTCTTCTGTATAAGGCTGAACAACTTCCCTCCTTGACCACAAATCACACACTCTCGATTTCTCTTTAGATTGAGTAAAACAAAATAAACAAAATCCTTTAATTATACTTTTGAAAACATCAGTTAGTATAATTCAGAAGTGACGCATACTGCATGAGGCATATAATAACACTTTCACAAGTACCTCACATTAAGCGGTACGTTACAAATTTGGCGTACAACTGTGGGGCTGAATTAACGAAACCGGTAATTGCAATACAATCATAAGTGGTGAATGCCTCTCATAAGCGGTACGTTACAATATATATATATAAAAAATACTCTCTAACCCTTTGTACTTGGGATACGTGTTTCCCCCCCCCAAAACTCATTTCCCATTATCTGGTCCCTGGATTCTACCTGAGGCGACCCCTTCCCACTAAATCAGTCCCAGCCCGTCCCAACCTATCATTATGTTGCGGACTCCTACATTCCACTACCCCTACTACAAAATTGCCATCCCCAAAATCTCAATCTTATTACCTCACTTCAAATACAACAAAATAACATCATTAATTATAAACATCAATATATCACTCAAAACTCTACATATATTTCCCACAACTACTGTGTCAACATCAATACTTCTCAAAACAAAACAACATTACATTAACTCAAAACCATATTACATGAACTCGAAACAATATTTTCTCTCTACTACCATTTTAACTTTAACTTCAACTTGGACAGATCTACTTGTCCCATAAAATATTCATCACCCACAAACTATCTTTTATTAAGTTTCACAAATTATTACTTTATTTCTCATTATTTAAAATAACATCTGTAATACATTAAAACATTACATTAAACAATAATTACCTGGAACATTTATAACCAATATACAGTGACATTTTATTGCTGATCACCTGATATTCCTAACACAATGAAAACACATCTCAAAATTGAGCAAATCACATGAAACATATATTTATCAATACTTACTTCTAACCCCCATGTTTCCCCTTTTTCTGATTCTGATAATTTATGTTAACCGCCTGCCAGTCAGTTTAATCATTTACTTAGTTGCAAACATACACAAATTATACAAAACATATACTTTCTATCAACTCTTATATCTAACCTGCTAAACTACAATATTACCTTTAAAAATTATACAATGAACACCTTATAGTGAATGTATGAGCAGCTAGTTAAACAGAACACAAGCATTTTTATTGGATCAAAATTTTAGTTAGCAATCTTTATGTTATCAAATTTACATTCGTGACTCATCTGAGCCACCTCCCATCCACACACTCTATTGCAAGTTATATAAGACTGTGGCGCCTTTTCGCTTCCACAAAGACGGTATATTTTGGAGTAGTTTGACCTCTCCGTGTCTTTGCTTCGGCAGTTACATTTTAATATTATGAATACCAGCATATTCTTGTCTATAATTAAACGCCCTTACACGGGTCTACCACCTGGCTTTGCTGCCCCCATGCGAACAGAGTGGTAGCCGCTGTTCCCTAGTTTGGTGATTCCCCTTATTTCTCCCCCCCCCCGTCAATTTCAAAATGCACCTTGACAACGATAACAGCTATGGCCAGTTAAGGCAGCGCGCAACGTAATGTGCCCCAGCCATAGCTGTTAAAGCTAAACCAATTTCACGGTCAGGGTTCGGTGAGGCCGTGACCGCCCGAAAAGTTGGGGAATCACAAGTAAAATATCTTTTGTAACACTAAACTTAATAATTAAATACGAAATTAAATGTACAACATCATAATATGAAACTTTCATCCATCATTAATCATTTAACTCCTCCGTAACTTTCTACAATTGGATTACTTAAAATTTTCAAATTCATTATTAATAATTATCATATATCATCGTTCAATTATTATTAAAATTTTTTAATTATCATTTTTTTTAACACAATTATTTCAAATCACCTCATTTTAGAACAAAAATCTTTTTATCTAGGTTACAGCTGTAAACATTTTTATTATACATGATTCGTACTATAAAATTTCTATACTTACAGTCCATTTAAATTGATATACACAAAACATCTACCCCCTACACCCCAATACTTTCACCTCACCTCTGAAACATTTAACACAAATATTAATTTAAATCAAACAATTTATCATTTAATCACCAAATTTCCAAATCTCGTAAAAATAATTTAAATTCACAAAAAAAATTCAATTATATAACTTTTAAATCAATCAAAATATTTTAAACATTTCAAATTGTTTTAATTAAATTAAAATACCAATTATTGCAAATACAAACTACATAGCTACCAAGCAATTACAATTAGTCAATTACTGTTCTCAAAATTAATTCTGATATTTATTAAACTTGCAAAATATTAATCTTATTATTACAACAATTACCTACCTACATACACTGTTCACTTAACTGAATTCACTACATATTTATTTACAAATCTGATTCATTATTTATTCAGTTATCATATTTCAATGTCCAAATCAGCTAGGTCAAACCCCCTAAAACAAAATATTTAACTGTCTTTTATTGTTTTATGGTTTAGCCTCCATCGTCAAAAAGATATCGAACATATTTGTAGACTAAATTATTTTTGTTTACCTTGGGTTTATTATTATTGTTTTCATAAACCATTATTTCTAAATTCTTCATCATACCATTTATTATTTCATACAACTTGTCGCTATCATTTAATTTTGTCCAGTCTCCGTCAGTAATTTTTCTAAACACCAAATCAATTATTTTATCATTATTTATAACAGTTTTATTCAAATATTCCTCTCTCTCTATTTCATAATGCAATTTACTTTCTTCATCTCTCTCAATATCTAACACCTGCACCAACATTTCATAACCTCTATTAATCTCAAAAATTTTTATTTCTCTCTCTCTTTCATTACAACACCTCTCATAACCATACTGAACTCTCCCATTCCATGAAGAGGGCAATACCACAAAATTATTTAAATACCATCTGGCCCTACCAGATAAACACAAAAAACTTATTTTACCTTCTGAAGAACTCTCGTCTTCTACAAAAACTATTGAGGAACTCTTGTCCTCCATCAACAATTGTGAAGTCTCTGCTTCACATTTAACCCCATAAAAACTTGCCCCCTGTTCACCTTCTACATTTAAACTACCACCATACTCCCTTTCTAAATCATAAACACTAACTAACAATCCATGATCAACCTCAACTCTCATTCTACTCTCATTTTCACTATTGTCTACTGTATCACTTTTTGATACCCCATTTTCAGCTATACAATCATTATTCTTATTATTTACCATTATTTCATCATTAGAACTAATTATATCAACATCACCACTTACCTCTGAATTGTACTCACCATCATTATTTTCACTAGTTAACCCTACTTCTCCCATTATTTTGTCACTGTTATTTACGAATTCATTATTTGAATTATCACTCACCTGGTTAATTCTTTCTTCACTATCATCAAAAACATTATTACCACTTACCTGTTTTGATTCAACTTCTGTACTCTCTTTTAATTGATATCTATCCTCCTCCCGCTTCTCGTCTGGTTTATCAATAGCATTTTTTAGTTTATTAAAACCCTCATCCCTTATTTTGTCCCACTCGTCAAAACGTTTATCCCACTTTTGTTCCATTGCTATTAAAAAATTCATCACATCCTCCCATGAACGCTCCCTTTTTACTACCCCCACACTGTCGTCATCATTATCACTAGGCCTATTTACTGCCTTATTTTCTACCACTATTACTTCGACTATCTTACCTTTACCATTGGTCATCTCACTATGTTTATTGATTTCTGCAAATATTCCTTCCTCTTGTTCTTCCATTCGCGTTAACCTATCGTCTAAATTACCACATTCCTCGTCTGTCATCTCACCCACAACACCTCGAAATTCATTCTCCCACTCATCCCACGCAAAATCAGTCTCATTACTTTGTATTAGAGACATGTTTAAAGTTTATTTATACAACACTTTTTATATATAAAAAAACCACTATTTACTACAATCAAAACGCCTAATACTACTGTGAATCACAACACAAACATAACCTACTCACACGTAAATACGTACTCTAAATATTGTTTACAAATTCGTCATTACCACATCCTATTTTCTGTGCATTAAAATAGGTCTATCTCGTATAAATAAAATTAAACGAAAATCCTGGCAGCGAGAGCCATTTGTGACAATAAAAAAGACGCCGAAATATATTAATACATAAAATACACTGCCAGGGCTTACCTGTACTCAGTCGCAACTACTTACCTGTTACTTAAATTTCATCAGAAGACCAAGGTCGCCACGATTATTTTTTATAGGAAAAAATATCGAAAACCTTTATACTCCACCTTAAATAAAAAGGGACAATTTCGCTATCTGACCACACCCAATTAATAATTCAGAAAGATCCCGGAACGTTAGACGAATTTTGCAACACAGAAATGAGAAGGTGGCAATGACGAAATAACTTAGACTAACACATTTTTTATGAAAAGAAGTACATTTTTAATTTAATTTGAATCGTTTAAAAATGGTTTATAAACTTTACATCTGAAATAATTTTGTGAGAATATATTGCTTGGTAACATGATTATCACCCTTAATCTATCTTATGCTACGACTTACCTTTATTTACACACACACACACACACACACACACACACACACACACACACACACACACACACACACACACACACACACACACACACACACACACACACACACACACACAAGACTGCCCAGCCTGCATATTTTGTACACACCCAAACACACAAAAATTATTTTTTTTTTTTTTTTTTGCTGTTTGAGACCGACCAGTATGGTCGGACTCGGGCTGTTTTGGAGACGAGCTCCCTTCAGCCGTGTGGATAAGGGGTTTTTGGGGGGACGTACGCCAGACGATCGGAGCGCAGAGAAGGTGGAGGCACTTAGTTGGGAGAGTACTGTTTGTTGGTTATATTGTGTGAGGTGTAGTGTGTAGCCATACTCGAGAGGGAGAGGTAGATGGATGTGGCCGTTATAATGTTTCTGGGGCATCTTTATTTAAGCATTTTGTTGATTTAGTTTATTTCTTCTTCATATTGTTCTGCGACGTTCTTGCAGGGGGGGGCGGCCAAGACTGGGACGTGAGACGCTGGTCGCCAAAGCTGTTGGGTGGCGACAGGGAGCCGTCAAGGGAGGCGGAAGGAACAGATTCGGGTTATGTTCGGGTACGTAAGTGTGGGGAACTAGAGTGTGTGTTTACTGTGAAGAGAAGAGAGTGTTTATCGCGTGTTGGGTATTGAGGCTGCTTTAGGAAGACAGGTCGCTACTGCCTGGGAGAGATAAGTCCGTGGCGGGGGAAAGGTATGTGTTACTGCTTAAACAGGTCTGTGTCGTTGACGCCGGCGTGGTTGGAGGCGAGGGGGAGGAACATTGGCTATTGCGAGGAGGCGATTTAGTAAGTAGGAAGGTCGGCTTGTATTGCGGGTGTTTCTATTAATTGACGGGACTATTGTTTGAATGGAATTGCGGCGGGAGGCTGTGCGGGAATACTTCCAGTTGAGTTTAACAAGGAAGGAATCAAGGTCAGGGAAGCGGGTGTTAAGCGCATACAGGGCGGCATTGGAAGTCTTCGTCAAGCGTGGTCGGCGGTATATGAGTCTTAGGGCCCGTCGTTCTGTGAGACGGTGAAGATCGAGGTAGGCTGGAGAGGCAGTAAGGAGAACTGGGTGTGCATATGTGAGGATGGGTCGGATACATGTAGTATAGATTCGGCCTAGTAAGTCGCTGGAGCAGTGGTTTAGTCGGCTGAGGGTTCTGAGAGAACGGAGGCGGGTACGGGCGATGGTAGTTGTGCGTTTGATGTGTGGTCGCCAGGTAAGTTTGGAGTCAAGCGTGACGCCTAGATATTGGCAATCACGCTTCGGGCGTACTGATGATGGGCCAACGCGGACGGGCGTTGAATAGAAATGCGACATGTTGCGTCCAGTGGAGTTGAAAACACAGAGTTGGGTCTTGTCCGCGTTTACAGTTATTCGCCAAGTATTGCAGTAGGCGAAGAAAGGTTCTAGGATTTGCTGTAATTTGATTGGGATCTGCCGGTGTGCGCCTGCTGAGACCCAGTAGGCAGTATCGTCGGCGTACTGGGCTAGGCCTGCAGATGGGTAGGGTAGAGTAGGCGGAGGGGGAGGGGTGTCTTTCGTAAAGATGATATAGAGTAGCGGGCTAATGGCGGAGCCTTGGGGGACACCGGCGTGAAGGCTGAAGGGTGCCGAGAGATGCTGACGGACTCGGACTTGTGCCGTGCGGCCATCCAGGAACTGGGAGAGCCATTTGACGATGGTAGGGGGAAAGTGACATCCGAGGATCTTAAAACGGAGGCCATTGTGCCAGACAGAGTCGAAGGCTTTGCGGATGTCGAGTAGGGCTAAGATGGTCGGGCGTTTGCGGGCCGAGTTGTCCTGGATGGCGCTGATGACCCGAACGAGTTGATCGTATATGTTGTAGCCAGGGCGGAATCCGCCCTGGGTACTGGGGAGGACGCTATGAGTTTGTAGGTGGGGATGTATCCTGGCGACGAGGATTTTCTCGAAAAGCCTGGAGATTGCAGGGGTGAGAGAAATCGGGCGATAGTTCGACGGGAGGCTGGCGCTTTTCTTAGGTTTGGGGAACATGAGGACATGGGCGTGTTTCCAGGCCCGCGGGACGTAGCCAAGGAGGAGACTAGCTGTGTACAGATGGGCTAGGGCTTCGATAGCAGTGTCGGGGAGCGCTTTTAAAATCCGGTTGGGGATTCCGTCAGGGCCAGGGGCTGTATTACGGCATTTACTAAGTCGGTCTTTGATGTCGTCTGGGTCTATGGGCCGCTCCAGCGGATGGTCGTGGTCTGCGGTCAGGACGTCGTGTGGAGTGAAGAGGTCTGAGTGAGTGGTTAGAAAAGTGTCTATAGTATTTTCGGCGATGGCGTCAAAGTCCGGGCTAACGGGGTGGCTATGGATGGTCTGGAGAGAGTCCCGAAAGGCAGCGGCCTTCTCCTCATCGCTGACGAGAAGGCGGTCGCCTAACTGGAGAGGGGTATCGGCTTTGGGCGGGTTGTGTAGACGTTTGACCTGTTTCCAGAATCTGGGTGCGTCGTTGTGAAAGGAATCCTGTACAGAAGTACAGAGGCTCTCAATGCGGGAAGATCGAAAGTCTTTTATGGCGATCTTGACGGCATTTGAAAGTCTCCTGTATTCCAAGCAGAGATGCTCGTTCCGCCGATCTCTGTTTAAGAGGCGGCGGATCCAGCGTTTCCGGCGTATCAGTGTAAGGACCGGGGGAGGGAGCCTGAGCTGGGAGTAGCGGACATGTTTCGTCGGTATGGCTTGTGCCATCGCCGTCTGAATAGATGTCGTGATTAGGTCGTTGTAAGCGTCCGTTTGCGTGGGGGTGGTGGGCGGGGCAGGAAGAGGGGATATAAGGGAAGCTAAAGCTTGAGAAAAAAGAGGCCAGTCGGCAGCGTGAAAGTCTGTTACGGCCGTCGTGCGGGGTTCCAGGGTGGGGTATTTTACGTGGCCGTAGGAAATTACAAGTAGAATAGGGATGTGGTCAGAGCCAACATCCGGGCCTTGGGAGATCCCGCTTATTTTACGGGAGATGTCGGCTGAGGTAAACAGCTTATCGGGACAGGTAGGTCGTTGGGCCGGATATTATTAATATTATTATAATATTAATAATATTATAATATTAATTATAAATCCCTTAACATTTTTTAATAATATTCCCCCCCCCCCGTCGGCCACGCGGTCTTCGCGCCCGCACTCATTGTTCTTGTAAATTTCTTGTTATTGTCCGGAAAACGATCTGAATGTGTTCTGTTCCTTTAACTGACCGCGGTCACACAAATTTTCACTGTTATTTCTTTTATTACCGGTAAAATTATGAAATTTTTGTAGAGAGCCTGACTTGGGTCTGTGCCGCCCGACACGGACAGCGTAAGACTGGGAAGCGTCCTTTGTTGAGCGGCAGGAAGTTACTGTTCATAGCCAAAGGATTTCGTCGCCGTTTAAAGTTGAGTTGCTGTAGCTTATTAGCTATGACCATGACACATAGTGGGTTTTTTCATAGTGTGTAACGACGATATTTGGCACTGCTAGACTGACGTCACTAACAGTAGGCGGTCCTTAGCTGCGTTTCCTGCAGGTCGGCTAAGGAGACGGTGAATAAAATTGTTCTCCAGGCATCTTGGTTTTTGGACGACGGCGTCACTCCGAGCGCGGACCTGGACTGCGCGTGAGTGCGTGGTCACATTTATACAAAGTTCTGAGAAATTTAGGGTGGCACATACCTCGGTACTAATTTCACAACGGGAAATTGCGTCTTGCCTTTGTTCTAACTGTTGACTTGCCACGTGGTCTGTTACAATGGAATTAATGTTTGCCCAATATTTTTGAAGCCCCGAAAAATAAAATACAATACAAATACCCCAGAAATTCAATAAATAAAATGACCCAATTTTGACACGTTACAATTCATACCAGTTTATGCCACTAAAACATTCTACAACGCAACGCCTAAGCACGACAAAGCGTTTATTTCATTCTTTTCACAGAATTTAATCCATGTTCTTCAATCTTGCATTGTAGGAAGTCAAAAAATCGTCAATACGCCAACACACAATTTACTCAATTAGTTGTCTAAACTATGCATAGTTTGTCTATGCAAGTCACTAAAATTCGTAGTAATATCATATAAAAACAGTTTCTAATCGTGTACTTACAGGACGGGAATTAAAAAATTCAGGAACTTTTTGGTTAAAACTCGTACATTAAGGATAATTTTGTACATTTTACTTCCATATTCCTTAAGGAAATGGAAGTATGGTGATGGCAAAAAAAATCGTGTTCGAGATTATTGCAGATTCTGATTGTACTACACTCAAAACATGAAAAAATATCGGTATGGAGAACCATACATGACTTCCATATTCTAAGATTTATTTTTAAAATCATTTTCGAAATGAAATATTACCATAGAAACTACTTCTTTCTACTTACTGCTTCAGCCATAACCACAGTACTGTGGTCACTAACATATACCACCTCACGTTATCGCACTCGATTTTCACTGATGATGGAAGTCAATGGCATTGCCGAAACGTCTGGTTTTGTAGAAAACATTGGACTACGGCCAAATATCCCGGGAAGGAATTTTAACAAAAACTACTTCTTTGTTGCCGATAACGTTGTACACATATATATAAAAAATATGCATCAAATTAATGGCTTGTATAAGTTAATGATTGATCTCCATTAAGTAGTGCTCAAGTTTCCAAAGTTTTAATATTATGATGTCCGTAATTAAAACATCAGAGCAGGTTTAATGTGTATGAGGGTTCACCATGGACAAAAATTTTCAACATTTCCTATTGAGCGTTGCTTAGAATAAATCTGCGAATCTACAGTGTACGTTTCGCAGAACAAACACGCGGAAAAGAAGGAGCACTCCGAAGTCACTCATGGACCCTCAGCATCTTGCAGAGGGTTCATTCCCTAAAGACGAAAAGTCTGTCTATGAATCGATCCTCTGTAAACACGTGCAGTTACACTGCCCAGCGATCCACAGGAAGCAAATCGCTATCCACGCTGGACACTTTTTCGGCTTGCATGCGTTATGTTGGTATGGGTTTCGGCACTTTCCATTTAAAAAGCGTGCAAATGTAAGAAAATAAACATGAATGAGGCCAGAAATAACGCGAATTGTGTGTGTGTGTGTGTGTGTGTGTGTGTGTGTGTGTGTGTGTGTGTGTGTGTGTGTGTGTGTGTGTGTGTGTGTGTGTGTGTGTGTGTGTGTGTGTGTGTGTGTGTGTGTGTGTGTGTGTGTGTGTGTGTGTGTGTGTGTGTGTGTGTGTGTGTGTGTGTGTGTGTGTGTGTGTGTGTGTGTGTGTGTGTGTGTGTGTGTGTGTGTGTGTGTGTGTGTGTGTGTGTGTGTGTGTGTGTGTGTGTGTGTGTGTGTGTGTGTGTGTGTGTTCCCTGCCTTTTTATTGCGGTAGTGATAATAATAAAATGGAAACGTAAACAGTACATAACTGAGATATGCTTGCCTGCCACGCACGATATATTTTCTCTTATACATGACTAGCAGAATACCCGTGCTTCGCTACGGAGTTTCACGTTGTACGTAATGAAAATGTTAGTTTAATTAATAAAGTTTAATTAAAGTAGGCTTCTTAAAAATAAATAGCTGTTGCCCACAACTTCGTTCGCGTGGTCTTCAATTTAATGCGATAATATATTTAGAACAGAATCTATTCTATTGGGTTGCCATAGTAACCAGATCTAATAGTTTTTTAAGACCGCAAAGGACCCCCCAGAGGATCGTATCGAAAAAAACACCTGTCCTATGTTGGTTCTCCCGTTGCGTAAAATATTTATGCCAAGTTTGGTTGAAATCGGTCCAATGGTTTAGGTGGAGACGTGGAAGACCCCAAAGGGCCCCCCAAAGGATCGTATCGAAAAAAACACTTGTCCTATGTTGGTTCTCCCTTTGCGTAAAATATTTGTGCCAAGTTTGGTTGAAATCGGTCCAGTGGTTTAGGAGGCGATGTGGAAGACCCCAAAGAACCCCCAAAAGGACCCCATCGAAAATATCGGTATGGAGAACCATACATGACTTCCATATTCTAAGACTTATAATCTGAAATATGCTGGCCTGCCAAGCACGATATATTTTGTAATATATACATAATTTACATTAAAATGAAAAAATTATAATTTTATTGCCTGGCAACAAAATTATTTTATTTTTAACAATTACCATTGTTTGAAAAAGTTTAAATGAATTTTCAAGTACTTTACTCTTGTTAAAACGTAAAATGTTGCAGGTAAACTACCCCTTCCCATTAACCGATCTTCACCAAAATCTAATGGCCTTGAGTCCTCTACAATTCACTTACGTATGCAAAAAATTATTTGATTCTGTTTGAATTTGCGGCGTTATCGTTTGCCATAGAAAATAAACTACCCCTTCCCCTTAACCGATCTTCACCAAAATCGAAAGTCATTGAGACCTCTACAATTCAGGGACGTATGCAAAAAATTATTTGATTCTGTTTGAATTTGCGGCTGTTATCGTTTGCCATAGAAAATACGCTTGATAAAAAAACGTTGCAGGTAAACTACCCTTCCCCTTAACCGATCTTCACCAAAAACAATAGGTCTTGAGTACTCTACAAATCAGGGCTGTATGCAAAACATTATTTGATTCTGTTTGAATTTGCGGCTGTTATCGTTTGCCATAGAAAATACCCTTGTTAAAAAAACGTTGCAGGTAAACTACCCCTTTCCCTCAACCGATCTTCACCAAAAACAATAGGTCTTGAGAACTCTACAATTTAGGGCTGTATGCAAATAATCTTTTGATTCTGTTTGAATTTGCGGCAGTTATCGTTTGCCATAGAAAATATGCTTGATAAAAAACGTTGCAGGTAAACTACCCCTTCCCCTCAACCGATCTTCACCAAAAACAATAGGTCTTGAGTACTATACAAATCAGGGCTGTATGCAGAAAATTATTTGATTCTGTTTGAATTTGCGGCTGTTATCGTTTGCCATAGGAAATACCCTTGTTAAAAAAACCTTGTAGGTAAACTACCCCTTTCCCTTAACGGATCTTCACCAAAAACAATAAGTCTTGAGAACTCTACAATTTAGGGCTGTATGCAAATAATCTTTTGATTCTGTTTGAATTTGCGGCTGTTATCGTTTGCCATAGGAAATACCCTTGTTAAAACATAAAACGTTACAGGTAAACTACCCCTTTCCCTTAACCGATCTTCACCAAAAACTTTAGGTCTTGAGAACTCTACAATTCAGGGCTGTATGCGAAACATTATTTGATTCTGTTTGAATTTGCGGCTGTTATCGTTTGCAAAAAAAAAAAAATTTCCCTTGATAAAAAAAAACCGTTGCTGGTAAACTACCCCTTTCCCTCAACCGATCTTCACCAAAAACAATAGGTCGCGAGTCCTCTACAAATCAGGGCTGTATGCAAAAAATTATTTGATTTTGTTTGAATTTGCGGCAGTTATCGTTTGCCATAGAAAAAAAAATCTACAGACAGACACACAGACACAGACAGACAGACAGACAGACAGACAGACACACACACAGACACTTTTCGGAAAACGACTTTTTTTCATGTTTTGAGTGTAGTAGAATCAGAATCTGCAATAATCTCGAACACGATTTTTTTTGCCATCACCATACTTCCATTCCTTAAGGAATATGGAAGTAAAATATCGGTATGGAGAACCATACATGACTTCCATATTCTAAGATTTATATTTAAAATCATTTTCAGCCAAACAGCCAGGCTGCGTCTTACCTGCCTTTTTATTGCTGTATTAAATGAAAAATATTATATTACATTAAAATGAAAAAATTATAATTTTATTGCCTGGCAACAACATTATTTTATTTTTAACAATTACCATTGTTTCAAAAAGTTTAAATAAATTTTCAAGTACTTTACTCTTGTTAAAACGTAAAAGGTTGCAGGTAAACTACCCCTTGCCCTTAACCGATCTTCACCAAAATCGAAAGTCATTGAGACCCCTACAATTCAGGGACGTATGCAAAAAATTATTTGATTCTGTTTGAATTTGCGGCTGTTATCGTTTGCCATAGAAAATACGCTTGATAAAAAAACGTTGCAGGTAAACTACCCCTTCCCCTTAACCGATCTTCACCAAAAACAATAGGTCTTGAGTACTCTACAAATCAGGGCTGTATGCAAAACATTATTTGATTCTGTTTGAATTTGCGGCTGTTATCGTTTGCCATAGACAATACCCTTGTTAAAAAAACGTTGCAGGTAAACTACCCCTTTCCCTCAACCGATCTTCACCAAAAACAATAGGTCTTGAGAACTCTACAATTTAGGGCTGTATGCAAATAATCTTTTGATTCTGTTTGAATTTGCGGCTGTTATCGTTTGCCATAGGAAATACCCTTGTTAAAACATAAAACGTTACAGGTAAACTACCCCTTTCCCTTAACCGATCTTCACCAAAATCAGCAGATCTTGAGAACTCTACAATTCAGGGCTGTATGCGAAACATTATTTTATTCTGTTTGAATTTGCGGCTGTTATCGTTTGCCAAACAAACAAAATTACCCTTGCTAAAAAAAAACCGTTGCAGGTAAACTACCCCTTTCCCTCAACCGATCTTCACCAAAAACAATAGGTCGCGAGTACTCTGCAAATCAGGGCTGTATGCAAAACATTATTTGATTCTGTTTGAATTTGCGGCAGTTATCGTTTGCCATAGAAAAAAAATCTACAGACACACAGATAGACAGATAGACAGACAGACAGACAGACAGACACACAGACACTTTTCGGAAAACGACTTTTTTTCATGTTTTGAGTGTAGTAGAATCAGAATCTGCAATAATCTCGAACACGATTTTTTTTGCCATCACCATACTTCCATTCCTTAAGGAATATGGAAGTAAAACACCTATCCTATGTTGGTTCTCCCGTTGCGTAAAATATTTGTGCCAAGTTTGGTTGAAATCGGTGTAGTGGTTTAGGAGGAGATGTGGAAGAAACCTTCGCGGACGTGCGCACAACAACTCACCGAAGTTTCATCGCAATCGGATGAATGGTATAGGAACGCATACGGGACAAACAAAGAAACATTCATTTTTATATATAAGATGTAAACTATACCACTTACTTGACATAAACCGTGATAGCTAAGCTAATGTACAACATATATGTATTAATTATACACATAAATGTTCCTCGATAGACACTCTATCTATTGGCGAAAACTTGAATAAAATCCGTTCAGTACTTCCTGAGATTAGCGATTTCAAACACAGAGAGAAAACGGACCGACTTTACTTTATACTATGTACAGATTTACATTAAAATGAAAAAATTATAATTTTATTGCCTGGCAACAAAATTATTTTATTTTACTTCCATGTTCCTTAAGGAAATGGAAGTATGGTGATGGCAAAAAAATCGTGTTCGAGATTATTGCAGATTCTGATTGTACTACACTCAAAACATGAAAAAAGTCGTTTTTCGAAAAGTGTCTGTCTGTGTGTCTATCTGTCTATCTATCTGTAGATTTTTTTTTGGCAAACGATAACAGCCGCAAATTCAAACAGAAACAAATAATTTTTTGCATACAGTTCTGATTTGTAGAGTACTCGCGACCTATTGTTTTTGGTGAAGATCGGTTGAGGGAAAGGGGTAGTTTACCTGCAACGGTTTTTTTTATCAAGGGTAATTTTGTTTGTTTGGCAAAGGATAACAGCCGCAAATTCAAACAGAATCAAATAATGTTTCACATACAGCCCTAAATTGTTGAGTTCTCAAGATCTGTTGATTTTGGTAAAGATCGGTTAAGGCAAAGGGGTAGTTTACCTGCAACGTTTTATGTTTTAACAAGGGTATTTTCTATGGCAAACGATAACAGCCGCAAATTCAAACATAATCAAATAATGTTTTGCATACTGCCCTGAATTGTAGAGTTCTCAAGAACGTTTGGTTTTGGTGAAGATCGGTTAAGGGGAAGGGGTAGTTTACCTGCAACGTTTTACGTTTTAAAAGGGTATTTTCTATGGCAAACGATAAGAGCCGCAAATTCAAACAGAATCAAATAAGTTTTTGCATATAGCCCTGATTTCTTCATTACTAAAAACCTATTGTTTTTGGTGAAGATCGTTTAAGGGAAAGGGGTAGTTTACCGGCCACGTTTTTTGTTTTATCAAGGGTATTTTGTATGGCAAACGATAACAGCCGCAAATTAAAAAAAAAAAAATCATATAATATTTTACATACAGGCCTGAATTGTAGAGTTCTCAAGACCTGTCGTTTTTGGTGAAGATCGGTTAAGGGAAAGGGGTAGTTTACCAGCAACGGTTTTTTATCGAGGGTAATTTTTTTCTATGGTAAACGATAACAGCCGCAAATTCAAACAGAATCAAATGATGTTTTGCATACAGCCCTGTATTGTAGAGTTCTCAATACCTATTGGTGTTGGTGAAGATCGGTTAAGGGAAAGGGGTAGTTTACCTGCAACGTTTTATGTTTTAAAACGGTATTTATTATGGCAAACGATAAGAGGCGCAAGTTCAAACATAATCAAATACGTTTTTGCATACAGCCCTGTTTTGTAGAGTACTAAAGACCTATTGTTTTTGGTGAAGATCGGTTAAGGGAAAGGGGTAGTTTACCTGCCACGTTTTTTGTTTTATCAAGGGTATTTTATATGGCAAACGATAACAGCCGCAAATTCAAACAGAATCATATAATATTTTGCATACAGCCCTGAAATGTAGAGTTCTCAGTACCTATTGGTGTTGGTGAAGATCGGTTAAGGGAAAGGGGTAGTTTACCTGCAACATTTTATGTTGTAACAACAGAAATGTTTCCATGACGAACGATAACTGCCGCACATTCAAACAGAATCAAATATTTTTTTGCATGCTTCCCTGAATTGTAGAGGACGGAAGGTCTGTTGATTTTGGAGAAGATCGGTAAAGAGAAAGGGGTAGTTTACCTGAAACATTTTATGATTTAACAAGAGTAAAGTACTTAATTTTTATAAATAAAGTATCCTGGTAAGAAGCTCATAGTAATCCACTGTAGAAACGTAGATGAAATATCTATAAATGAAGAGGTTAGGTGAACGGGGTGGGGGTAGTTTTCTATTATTAAAAATTATAGTTGAAAGTGGAGGGGAGAATTATTTATATGTGTACTACGTTATCGGCAACAAAGAAGTAGTTTTTTGTTAAAATTGCTTCCCGGGCTCTTTAGCCGTAGCCCAATGTTTTCTGCAAAACCAGACTTTTCGGCAGTGCCATCGACTGCCATCATCGGTGAAAATCGAGTGCGAAAACGTGAGGTGGTATACGTTAGTGACCACAGTACTGTGGTTAATGCTGAAGCAATAAGTAGAATGACGTAGTTTCTATGGAAATATTTCATTTCGAATATGATTTTAAATATAAATCTTAGAACATGGAAGTCATGTATGGTTCTCCATACCGATATTTAACAATTACCATTGTTTGAAAAAGTTTAAATGAATTTTCAAGTACTTTACTCTTGTTAAAACGTAAAAGGTTGCAGGTAAACTACCCCTTCCCCTTAACCGATCTTCACCAGAATCAAAATGCCATGAGTCCTCTACAATTCAGTGACGTATGCAAGAAATTATTTGATTCTGTTTGAATTTGCGGCAGTTATCGTTTGCCATAGAAAATACGCTTGATAAAAAACGTTGCAGGTTAACTACTCCTTTCCCTCAACCGATCTTCACCAAAAACAATAGGTCTTGAGTACTCTACAAATCACGGCTGTATGCAAAAAATTATTTGATTCTGTTTGAATTTGCGGCTGTTATCGTTTGCCATACAAAAATACCCTTGATAAAAAAACGCTGCAGGTAAACTACCCCTTTCCCTTAACCGATCTTCACCAAAAACAATAGGTCTTGAGAACTCTGCAATTTAGGGCTGTATGCAAATAATCTTTGATTCTGTTTGAATTTGCGGCTGTTATCGTTTGCCATATGTTTTAACCCTTGTTAAAACATAAAACGTTACAGGTAAACTACCCCTTTCCCTTAACCGATCTTCACCAAAAACAATAGGTCTTGAGAACTCTGCAATTTAGGGCTGTATGCAAATAATCTTTGATTCTGTTTGAATTTGCGGCTGTTATCGTTTGCCATATGTTTTAACCCTTGTTAAAACATAAAACGTTACAGGTAAACTACCCCTTTCCCTTAACCGATCTTCACCAAAAACAATAGGTCTTGAGAACTCTACAAATCAGGGCTGTATGCGAAACATTATTTGATTCTGTTTGAATTTGCGGCTGTTATCGTTTGCCAAAAAAAAAAATTTCCCTTGATAAAAAAAAACCGTTGCAGGTAAACTACCCCTTTCCCCCAACCGATCTTCACCAAAAACAATAGGTCGTGAGTACTCTACAAATCAGGGCTGTATGCAAAAAATTATTTGATTCTGTTTGAATTTGCGGCTGTTATCGTTTGCCATAGAAAAAAATCTACACACACACACACACACACACACACACACACACACACACTTTTCGGAAAACGACTTTTTTTCATGTTTTGAGTGTAGTACAATCAGAATCTGCAATAATCTCGAACTCGATTTTTTTTGCCATCACCATACTTCAATTCCTTAAGGAATATGGAAGTAAAAGTCGTTTTTCGAAAAGTGTCTGTGTGTCTATCTGTCTGTGTGTAGATTTTTTTTCTATGGCAAACGATAACTGCCGCAAAGTCAAACAGAATCAAATAATTTTTTGCGTACAGCCCTGATTTGTAGAGTACTCACGACCTATTGTTTTTGGTGAAGATCGGGTAAGGGAAAGGGGTAGTTTACCTGCAACGGTTTTTTTTTATCAAAGGAATTTTTTTTTTGGCAAACGATAACAGCCGCAAATTCAAACAGAATCAAATAATTTTCGCATACAGCCATGAATTATAGAGTTCTCAAGACCTATTGTTTTTGGTGAATATCGGTTAAGGGAAAGGGGTAGTTTACCTGCAACGTTTTATGTTTTAACAAGGGTATTTTCTATGGCAAACGATAACAGCCGCAAATTCAAACAGAATCAAAAGATTATTTGCATACAGCCCTAAATTGTAGAGTTCTCAAGACCTGTTGTTTTTGGTGAAGATCGGTTAAGGTAAAGGGGTAGTTTACCTGCAACGTTTTTTTAACAAGGGTATTTTCTATGGCAAACGATAACAGCCGCAAATTGAAACAGAATCAAATAATTTTTGCATACGTCCTTGAATTGTAGAGATCTCAAGGACTTTCGATTTTGTGAAGATCGGTTAAGGGGAAGGGGTAGTTTACCTGCAACCTTTTACGTTTTAACAACAGTAAAAGACTTGAAAATTCATTTAAACTTTTTCAAACAATGGTAATTGTTAAAAATAAAATAATTTTGTTGCCAGGCAATAAAATTATAATTTTTTCATTTTAATGTAAATTATGTATGAGTTAATATACATGTATAAAATAATATATCGTTCGTGGCAGGTAAGCATATCTCAGTTATGTAATGTTTACGTTTCCATTTTATTATTATGACTACAGCAATAAAAAGGCAGGGAAGACACACACACACACACACACACACACACACACACACAAAATTCGCATTATTTCTGGCCTCACTCATGTTTATTTTCTTACATTTGCTCGCTTTTTAAATGGAAAGTGCCGAAACCCACACCAACATAACGCGTGCAAGCCGAAAAAATGGACATCAATTTGCTTCCTGTGGATCGCTGGGCAGTGTAACTGCACGTGTTTACAGAGGAACGATTCATAGACAGACTTTTCGTCTTTAGGGAATGAACCCTCTGCAAGATGCTGAGGGTCCATGTGTGACTTTGGAGCGCTCCTTCTTTTTCGCGTGTTTGTTCTGTGAAACACACACTGTAGATTCGCAGCTTTACTCTTAGCAACGCTCAATAGAAAATGTCCACGGTGTACCCTCATTCACACTAAACCTGCTCTGATGTTTTAATTACGTACATCATAATATTAAAACTTTGGAAACTTGAGCACTACTTAATGGAGATCAATCATTAACTTATACAAGCCATTAATTTTATGCATATTTTTTATATATATGTGTACAACGTTATCGGCAACAAAGAAGTAGTTTTTGTTAAAATTCCTTCCCGGGATATTTGGCCGTAGTCCAATGTTTTCTACAAAACTAGACGTTTCGGCAATGCCACCGACTTCCATCATCAGTGAAAATCGAGTGCGATAACGTGAGGTGGTATACGTTAGTGACCACAGTACTGTGGTTAAGGCTGAAGCAGTAAGTAGAAATAAGTAGTTTCTATGGTAATATTTCATTTCGAAAATGATTTTAAATATAAATCTTAGAATATGGAAGCCATGTATGGTTCTCCATACCGATATTTTAAGATTATAAGGCAGTTTCACTATAATTAATTGCTGTATTGCTGCTGCACGTGACAATGCAATATTTTCGTAAAATATGCCTACCGGTATGCGAACAAGCAAATATTTCACAAATTACGTGATTGCCAAGTCAACTATTTCCTGTTTCACTATTTAACTTTAACGTTTAATATGCGACAATTCATACTGAACACTTAGGCCTACTTTACCTTAAAAAATAACTCGCTATAAAAAAAAGTGGAAAGTTACCAAAACGAAGCTTGTAATAAGCGAAAACTGGTTCAGGCTATAAGGTAAAATTTTTTACATTTTTATCAATAAAAAACTTAAGTGTTCCGAGTCAGTAGTATTATAATTATAATTAGTTAATCGACGGACACGTCATGGACAACAAAATCCAAGAAAGTTAAACATTTCTAAATTAGGCCTACCATTGACTCGCCTTACACTCACGGAAAATTTACTTCGTTTACACCTACAGAGTGCAGTTCTTCTACTGTACACGGCTAAATGTGGTACTAAAACTAATTCATTTTGAACTATTCAGAGTGAACTATGTAGTCTTATCACGACCACAAACACAAACAGACGCGTGTGTGCTTTGCTATAGCGTCAATTACATTCATTTTTGTGGCCTATTTGTAAAGTTATAAAATTGCTTAGCATCACCTACTATTTTAACGTCTGCCTAACATTAAATTCCTAATAGTACAAAATTTCTGTCTGTAAAACGTTCCCCATCGTCTAGATTGGCACTTAGCACATTATATACTATAGCCGCTCCAAAATGGCGGGGGGGGGGTGACAGAGGGTGCGCCAAGAAATTTTGGGAAAGCCCGCACCCACTCTGCCCCTCATGGTACCTAATAATTTAAGCGAGCAGATAGAAATAGACTGAAGCGTGAATTATTTGGTCAGAGATTTTGAATTAGCAGGCAAGTCTGTTGATCATTTAGCAAACTTCTAACAACTAGCAGTAGTAGCAGTGCCGGTTGGAGTACAGCTGGTTTATAATTGGTCAGTCGTGTCTTTGTGTTGAGGAGACCACGATCCTTTGGACTTAAAATGTTAACGTTTCAAAAGTTCAAAGTTTTTCGCTTTGACACAGGAAAATACTAGATGACCTCTTTTTTATCCTTATCTGTCATTTTCATGTCAATCCGATTGTATCGAGGGAAACTCTCGCTGAATGGATCGACTCCATATACTCGGGCGTCCAATTATATCGGTGTCTAATAACCTTCAATGCCCACGTGACAAGAGGAGGAATCAAAAACTCTTCCTAAGACTCTTCGTTCTTTCCTGTTCTCTTGTGGATAGTCGCCTGGCTATTTACATTATATATACTGGGTCTTCCTGTAAGCTATAATTACTTATGCATTACCCTACCTGGTGGTCACGACCCAATAACAGTCTGGTAGTCGCACCCTCCGATTCCTTTCAGGGTCGTGGTAGTTCGTCAGAAATAATGTATTCATAGAGGGCAACGGAATTGTCCTCCCACAGAGTTCATTCGACTTGTTATCGGCTCACTGTTCTAAAGGCCATGGAATCTTCTTATCCCGTCATGAACAAAAAACACGGATACGGCACCGCCGTCTGTGCGTCACACAATTCCTCATAGCATTACATCAATTCTCCGCTCTATTGCTCTACTTCCCGAAGCCCATCATATACAAAACCGGGCGCACAACAACCTTACTTTCTACAACCGGTCTGGCGGATGGAGCCACCACTGATCCGCTATCATATGTCTGCAATAACGGCAATACGGAGAGTTAGACACCTGCGGCAACCCATTGTCCAAGTACAACGACCAAGATGATTAGCACAAGTAAGCGCCAGGTCAGATACATCCACGTATGGAGACCTTTTAGGAACGTTAACAAAGAAACTGTTCTGAAAAGCTATCTAGATTGGAACATAAGGAGTTGGCCGCTTATGACGAGTAAGGACCGCACAATTCATAGACGGGTATCGTTACACATTTTAACATTTTTTTTTTTACAGTAGACCCACAGACAAAAAATGGAGTGAAGATGACACCTAACATTCCATCAAGTAAATACGGAATTTTATTCTGGTAGTAATGCAGATGTCGTTCTGTTCTATTTATGTAAAAACACCATGATACGTATAATTTTACTACCTAAATACGGAAAATAATTTCCACACTTATAGGGCCTAATACACATACGCAGATAAACACACACACATTTTATCAGCTCAACAACAAATAATGTAGTCATTATTTTAGTTAGTACCAAACGATAAATTAGAGCTCTTTTAGAGCGTACACATTACATATAAACTATAGACACTTCAACAGAAATTTATTTGACATTTTTAGTGGGTTGCTTGTGTAAAAATAGTTGTTCTTACATAGTGTCATAGAATTGCAGCACACAGCTTACAAAGTTTTTCAAACATACAGTGAATGATGTGTGTGCAGATGGTATTAATTACCTTTTGCTTCTCTTCTAGTTTATGATATGACGTACTTACTATAATCCTAACAATACTTTTTACAAATTTATTGATTGTAATGAATGCATCAAGTAGTGCTGCGCTCATGCGGTAGGCGTAAGAATTAATGAAAATCAGTAGCCATTACGGGGCGAACCTGGAAATATGGAAAAAGCGAATACACGCTCATATCGTTTTGATTCTACGATTGTGTGAATTTTCAGTGTCAATTAAGTCGCACTAATTAACAAAACGTGTTAACAAAACCTTACAAGTTCGCGCCATTTTTACAAAATGGAAGATCAAACTTCGGACCAAGTCGTAATACCGGACATGACCGAACCTTTAACGAATGAATCCGAGAGTAATGAAAATTTGTCTTCCGATGATCATCAAACAACCGTTTCGGTAACGACCGTAGAAGCGGTACCAGCGTCTTCTGCTGTTCCTGTGACTCTGCCTGTTGGGTCTCTCATAAACGTGTCATCTGGCACAACTTTCAATGTCATCACGCCGGAACAGCTGCAGGTGAAGTTTCTCTGTATATCTATGTTAGTAATGTACCCGTCTATTGTTAAATAGTGTGGTATAAACTACTCGGGTTTTGCTTGGAGAAGGAAATAGTGACGTTCCGTAACTACAGTGACAAAAGCCTGACCTGTGATATTCGTTGGTGAAGATTTTGTGATTCGAAATTTATTAAACCTACTGTAGGGGTTAATTGTAAATTTATTACTCTTAACTAAAGAAAAATCTTAAAATTGTTTGGCTTCCGGAGACACCATAGTACTTGCTATTTAACATATTAAACTAAAACCAACCAGATTATTTGTTTAGGTTAGCTGAAAGTTAGATTTATTAAGTTATTGTAGAATATTCTTGAATGTCCTCTCTATTTATAACTGATCTGTTTAATGGTCTTGTTAATTTAACCTGTATAACTGTGTAGTCTTGTGGCCAAGCTTTATTAACAACAAGGAACAATTGGTACCTTTAGTTAACCATACCGGAGGACCTTATCATTCACTATACAATATTAGTTTTAGATAATTAAATTTTGGAAAATTAAACGGATTCATTTAGGTTGAGTGTATTTTATTGTAAGCTGTTTCCAATTGATTTGTGCAAAGTGATATAGCGAGTGAAGTTTAACCGATCCAGAGTGTGAATTTCACTGAACTGTAAGCTGTTTAAGTAAATTCCTCTTTTCCATTCAAATGTTATATGGCAGACTGATGCTAAAAATTAACAACAGTAATAAGTAACAGGCATGAATCACCTTCAGAGTAGGCCTATAAAATAGCTTATTGTAGTATGTCATTCACTTAAATTGTAGTATAACAGTAGTCAAGTGTAATTTGGTTTTAAAAGTTAGCATTTGAAATATGGTTTACATGTTCTTATATATTATAACACTTTTTTGGCAATAAAATTTCCTGTTAACAATCTAATTAAACAGTACAAAACTGCACATGCCAGAAACATACAAGTTCTTTCATTTTTATATACCTATTGGCAAAGCTCTGGTGGCAGAATAATATATACTGTTTAGTACTATAATGAAAAAGCACTGTTATGTCTGATAAATATAGTAATGTTAATTGGAACTGACTTATTACGAATCACTCTTATTACACTGGTTTATAAAATGTGTATATCAATATGAAAAATGTCTGAATTTTAACTCTTGAGTGGTTTTGTTGGCAAGGTAACTACATTTTACATTCAGAATATCTTGTTGTTATAAAATATTGGATTTTATCACTGTAGAAGGGATAATCGTCATATCCTAAAAGGAAAATTCATTTTTCATCTAGTATGTGGTAACACCAATTAAGCAATGAATAATGTGTGTGCTTTGCCTAGTTCACTATGCTTTTCCTTTGCTGCTTGTTAACTGTTCAGATAGAGAATAGGCATTCTCTTGAAACCAAGGTAATATTGCCATTGGAAATTACCTTGTTATTGGAAATATTGTTATGTATGTATTAGAAGATCTGCATAAAGAGACTTCAGACCAGTAAGGCATGATTATATAAAAACGTTTTGCATTCTTATGCCTGTATGTAACAACAGAATTTCTAACCAAGTTCATTTTATGGGGATTATATAAGTAACACTTGTTTGAATTGTTCTTTAGCAAAGGCTGCAAATCATTGTATTCTTCAGCTGTTGTGGCCATTCCGCATCATATGGTCGAGCAAAATATTTGTTTTTGCACTGATATTCAGATTATTGAATACTTGGGATAAAGCTTGGCATTGTTATCATTACTGCAGCCCCTCAACTACATTAATTACTTTACAATTCATAATGTTTAATCCTGACAAAGATGAGATTTGCAAGTAAGGAAAAAAACCACTACAGAAAAATATAAAATTAGAATACCATCCTTACATCTGATTTTTTATAGTAAACACATTAATATCTACAGTACAATGAGAATTAGCTTTCTATTTGGCACCTATTGTTAGGCAGAAAATCACTGTACAACGTTCACATCATTACAGTATATGAACATATGAACACTGTTCTAATGAGATGTTAATACAGAAAACCTCCAAGAATTCTCCATATGCATGGTAAATGTTACGTGATAGGAGTTTTGCAATGAATTAATGAAGTCAGTATCCGTGATCGTGATCCACCTATTTGAGACCAGAACAAACCATTCTTGGTTTGAACCTTGAGGAGGAGGATGATGATGATGAATATCCGTGATAAGAAAATGTTATTATTATAAAATATTGTATTTTATGACTGTAGAGAGGTTAATCGTCATATCCTAAAAGGAAAATTCATGTCATCTAGTACGTAGTAACACAAATTAAGCAGTGATTGTTTAGTTCACTATGATTTTCATTTGTTGCTTGTTAACTGTTCATATAGAGAATAGGCATTCTCTTGAAACCAATTTATAGTGACATTGGAAATTACCTTGACTAAATGTGGAATATAAAATTCCTCAAATACTCGCAGTTTTCAACTTTAAAGTGCCTTGCCCTTTCTAGGCCATATTGCACTCCAAGCACACTGCATAGACTGTGCTCATCTTGTTTCTGCCTCTGATGCTTCAGTTTGTTGTCAAATATAATTCTTCAGCTCCTGGGACTGTTTGAGGTTTGTTTAAGTAAACTCTTTTTTAAAGATAACTACAATGGAAAAATTGGTAGCTGTTGTTAAGTCTGGCAAATGTGATGGTCAGTTAATTTCCAATCCAGATGAGATTAATCTGCCATTGAATATTCATTGATGAAACTCAGTTGTTGCTCTTACAGTTTGAGGATCCTGCTGAAACTATATGATCATATATATATGGTCATCTATCTCTCGATGTAAACAAGTTTGTATCACCTATCTCTTTATAACTTTTCTGTTGTGTTTTGTTTTTTACTTCCATGTTCCATAAGGAAATGGAAGTATGGTGATGGCGAAAAAATCGTGTTCGAGATAAGGGCTGATTCTGATTGTACTATCCTCGAAATATGAAGAAAAGTCATTTTTCGAAAAGTGTCTGTGTCTGTCTGTGTGTAGAATTTTTTCTATGGCAAATGATAACGGTCGCAAATTCAAACAGAATCAAAACTTTTTCCATACATGCCTGAATTGTAGAGGGCTCAAGGCCCATTGATTTTGGTGAAGATTGGTTAAGGGGAAGGGGTAGTTTACCTGCAACGTTTTATATTTTAACAAGAGTAATTTTTTCTATGACGAACGATAACTGCCGTAAATTCAAACAGAATCAAATAATTTTTTGCGCATGGACCTGAGTTGTAGAGGACTCAAGGCCTATTGATTTTGCTGAAGATCGGTTAAAGGGAAGGGGTAGTTTACCTGCAATGTTTTATGTTTTAACAAAAGTACTTAATTTTGATAAATAAAGTATCCTGAAAAGAAGGTCATAATAATCCACTGTAGAAAGATAGATGAAATATCTATAAATGAAAAGGGTAGTTGAAGTGGAAGGGGGTAATTTTCTATAAATAAAAATGATAGTTGAAGGGGGAGGGGATAATTTTTTATATGTGTACTACGTTATCGGCAACAAAGAAGTAGTTTGTTGTTAAAACTCCTTCCCGGGCTGTTTGTCTGTGGTCCAATGTTTTCTGCAAAACCAGACATTTCTGCAGTGCCATCGACTGCCATCATCACTGAAAATCGAGTGCGTTAACATGAGGTGGTATACGTTAGTGACAACAGTACTGTGGTTAAGGCTAAAGCAAGATGTAGAAAGAAGTAGTTTCTATCGAAATATTTAATTTCGAAAATGATTGAAAATATAAATCTTAGAACATGGAAGTCATGTATGGTTCTCCATACCGATATTTGGGTCATTCCATGTCAAATCACCCAATAAAAATTAATTTGACACCCACCTCCTCAGATTTTGATGAAACTTGGCACAATTTATTCTATTACTATCCTGAAAACACCTGCAAAATTTTTTTGCTCTTATCATTTATAGTTTTTTTTTATTAATTTTTTAGTTTTTTTAATTTGGGGCTATCCGAAGCCTCGGAAATTGCGCCTTTAATGTGCACTCACAAATTTAAAAATATTTTTCTTGAAAACTATTCAAGATATCATCATGAAATTTTGCAGGAAGTTTGTGTGTTATACCTAAAAGCAGCGAAAAATGCTCTTATTAACCTATTTCAATCCCTCAAAAAACTAAAAATATTTAAATATAATTTTTTAGAAATTTTAGAAACGGGTGTTTTATTTTACAAAAACCACAATATCTAGAGTCTCAGACATGATAGAATGCTCAAATTTGTTTTAAAATACTCTTAAATATATAGGCTACTAGCAAAATACCCGTGCTTCGCTACGGAGTTTCACGTTGTACGTAATGAAAATCTTATTTAATTAATAAAGTTCAATTAAAGTAGGTTTCTTATAAATAAATAATTAAAACCTCTTATATATTTTATTTAAAATAAACATTAAACATTTTTGTTATATCAAGTTGTGTTGAGTATGAAAACATTTCAGATTTTTCTTCAATTTATGAACTTGTAATGAAGAACTAATCATCGGATCATTAAAGAACTTCTTTGTACACAAAGTTTTTAGTTTTTCCTTCTGGCTGAAGAATAACCAGACTGTCAGGAGTGCTAACTCTTGAACAGGCAACGTACAACTGGCCATGAGAGAAACAGTCTTCCCTCAGAAGGCTGTGGAGAGGTTCTTGTAGTTCTTTAATGAGAGGAAGGTGGACTTTTCCGTTGCTACAACATAACCCAGGACTTTCCTCTTTCCACTTTTTAGCATTACACCATTTACACTGTATAAAATCACCAGTAGATAAAATCTTGTCATTGTTGTAGTCAGTATTACAGTCATATTTAAAGCCCGACAAAGATTTTATCTTCCAGGGAATAAGTCACCTCTTTTCATTGTATTTTCTCACCGCTTTGCATACACCACCTTTGATATCATAACCTATATCTTTATTTATAAGAACCGTGGACTCTGGCCCCGACGTCTTTCGTGGGATCCGATCTAAGATCACGGGAGACTTCCACCGATGCTATGGCAACCAGAATCTATTCTATTGGGTTGCCATAGGAACCAGATCTAATAGAGTTTTAAGACCCAAAGGACCCCCCCAGAGGATCGTATAAAAAAAAAACACCTGTCCTATGTTGGTTCTCCCGTTGCGTAAAATATTTGTGCCAAGTTTGGTTGAAATTGGTCCAGTGGTTTAGGAGGAGATGTGGAAGACCCCAAAGGGCCCCCAAAAGGACCCCCCAAAGGATCGTATCGAAAAAACACCTACCCTATGTTGGTTCTCCCGTTGCGTAAAATATTTGTGCCAAGTTTGGTTGAAGTCGGTCCAGTGGTTTAGGAGGAGATGTGGAAGACCCCAAAGGACCCCATCGAAGAAAACACCTATCCTATGTTGGTTCTCCCGTTGTGTAAAATATTTGTGCCAAGTTTGGTTGAAATCGGTCCAGTGGTTTAGGAGGAGATGTGGAAGACCCCAAAGAACCCCCCAAAGGACCCCATCGAAAAAAACACCTATCCTATGTTGGTTGTCCCATCGCGTAAAATAGTTGTGCCAAGTTTGGTTGAAATCAGTCCAATGGTTTAGGAGGAGATGTGGAACATACATACATACAATGGGGGGGGGTTGCCCCTTAGGAGTGAAAGTTTTTAAAACCGTTTCTTAGTGAGCACCTAAGACCTATGATGAAGCTATGTTCAGTTTTATTGATATCCATTCAGTGGTTTCAGAGATATCGTGAATAGTGAGTCAGTCAGTGGTATTTGGCTAGTACGTAAACGATAAAAATGTGTTAAATAGTATAAATAATAGTATTACACACAAGTATAATCTATACTTTCACTGCTGGCCACGCGCAACACGTCATACTTATAGCTACAGAGTCATACTGTTAACATTAGCATGTCGGTGATGTGAACTCATAAGATTTTACCCATCCAAAAAATCGCCTAACGTGCCTATAGAAGTTTTCACTTCAAAAATACACTAATAAGTTTGGTTGAAATCGGTCCAGTGGTTTAGGAGGAGATGTGGAAGACCCCAAAGGACCCCCGAAGGATCGTATCGAAATAACACCTACCCTATGTTGGTTCTCCCGTTGCGTAAAATATTTGTGCCAAGTTTGGTTGAAGTCGGTCCAGTGGTTTAGGAGGAGATGTGGAAGACCCCAAAGAACCCCCCAAAGGACCCCATCAAAGAAAACACATATCCTATGTAGGTTCTCCCGCTGTGTAAAATATGTGTGCCAAGTTTGGTTGAAATCGGTCCAGTGGTTTAGGAGGAGATGTGGAAGACCCCAAAGACACCCCAAAGGACCCCATCGAAAAAATATCGGTATGGAGAACCATACATGACTTCCATATTCTAAGATTTATATTTAAAATCATTTTTGAAATGAAATATTACCATAGAAACTACTTCTTGCTACTTACTGCTTCAGCCTTAACCTCAGTACTGTGGTCACTAACGTATACCACCTCACGTTATCGCACTCGATTTTCACTGATGATGGAAGTCGATGGCATTGCCGAAACGTCTGGTTTTGTAGAAAACATTGGACTACGGCCAAATATCCCGGGAAGGAATTTTAACAAAAACTACTTCTTTGTTGCCGATAACGTTGTACACATATATATAAAATATATGCATAAAATTAATGGCTTGTATAAGTTAATGATTGATCTCCATTAAGTAGTAATATTATGATGTCCGTAATTAAAACATCAGAGTAGGTTTAGTGTGAATGAGGGTACACTGTGGACAAAAATTTTCAACATTTCCTATTGAGCGTTGCTTAGAGTAAAGCTGTGAATCTACAGTGTATGTTTCACAGAACAAACACGCGAAAAAGAAGGAGCGCTCCGAAGTCACTCATGGACCCTCAGCATCTTGCAGAGGGTTCATTCCCTAAAGACGAAAAGTCTGTCTATGAATCGTTCCTCTGTAAACACGTGCAGTTACATTGCCCAGCGATCCACAGGAAGCAAATTGATGTCCATTTTTTCGGCTTGCACGCGTTATGTTGGTGTGGGTTTCGGCACTTTCCATTTAAAAAGCGTGCAAATGTAAGAAAATAAACATGAGTGAGGCCAGAAATAACGTGAATTGTGTGTGTGTGTGTGTGTCTTACCTGCCTTTTTATTGCTGTAGGCATAATAATAAAATGGAAACGTAAACATTACATAACTGAGATATGCTTACCTGCCACGAACGATATATTATTTTATACATGGAGGAGTTCAGTGACATACACACGTACAGAAGAATTATATATATATAAAGATATTAACTCATACATAATTTACATTAAAATGAAAAAATTATAATTTTATTGCCTGGCAACAAAATTATTTTATTTTTAACAATTATCATTGTTTGAAAAAGTTTAAATGAATTTTCAAGTACTTTACTGTTGTTAAAACGTAAAAGGTTGCAGGTAAACTACCCCTTCCCCTTAACCGATCTTCACCAAAATCTAAAGTCCTTGAGACCTCTACAATTCAGGGACTTATGCAAAAAATTATTTGATTCTGTGTGAATTTGCAGCTGTTATCGTTTGCCATAGAAAATACACTTGATAAAAAAACGTTGCAGGTAAACTACCCCTTCCCCTTAACCGATCTTCACCAAAAACAATAGGTCTTGAGTACTCTACAAATCAGGGCTGTATGCAAAACATTATTTGATTCAGTTTGAATTTGCGGCTGTTATCGTTTGCCATAGAAAATACCCTTGTTAAAAAAACGTTGCAGGTAAACTACCCCTTTCCCTTAACCGATCTTCACCAAAAACAATAGGTCTTGAGAACTCTACAATTTAGGGCTGTATGCAAATAATCTTTTGATTCTGTTTGAATTTGCGGCTGTTATCGTTTGCCATAGGAAATACCCTTGTTAAAACATAAAACGTTACAGGTAAACTACCCCTTTCCCTTAACCGATCCTCACCAAAAACAATAGGTCTTGAGAACTCTACAATTCAGGGCTGTATGCGAAACATTATTTGATTCTGTTTGAATTTGCGGCTGTTATCGTTTGCCAAAAAAAAAAATTTCCCTTGATAAAAAAAAACCGTTGTGGGTAAACTACCCCTTTCCCTCAACCAATCTTCACCAAAAACAATAGGTCGTGAGTACTCTACAAATCAGGGCTGTATGCAAAAAATTATTTGATTCTGTTTGAATTTGCGGCAGTTATCGTTTGCCATAGAAAAAAAATTACACACAGACACACACACACACAGACACTTTTCGGAAAACGATTTTTTTTCATGTTTTGAGTGTAGTACAATCAGAATCTGCAATAATCTCGAACACGATTTTTTTTGCCATCACCATACTTCCATTTCCTTAAGGAATATGGAAGTAAAAACACCTATCCTATGTTGATTCTCCCGTCGCGTAAAATATTTGTGCAAAGTTTGGTTGAAATCGGTCCAGTGGTTTAGGAGGAGATGTGGAACATACATACATAGATACATACGTACAATGGGGGGGGGGGGTTGCCCCTTAGGAGTGAAAGTTTTTAAAACCGTTTCTTAGTGAGCACCTAAGACCTATGATGAAGCTATGTTCAGAGTTTCATTGATATCCATTCAGTGGTTTCAGAGATATCGTGATCAGTGAGTCAGTCAGTGGTATTTGGCTTATATAGATATAGATTAGATAATTAAAAAATCAGTATGGAGAACCATACATGACTTCCATGTCCTAAAATTTATATTTAAAATCATTTAAATATTAATTAAATAAGTGGATGCTTGAGTTATGAAAAAAATTACGTATCAGCTAAAATGGTATCACATGTCAGGTGGATTAAGACTATCCTCAACCTTCGTGAGGAAGGACTGTACTTTTGGATAAAATGTCTGTAGGTCGAACGAAGAGCTAGCTAAAGGTAGCTGCGATCTGATTCCTGTAATGAAATTGGACTCTCGCTGCTAGGGGCCGAGGGATGTCTATAGTGTTATCAAAGTCTTTCCTGTCAATACTATACGTCATTTTTCTTTTTTAAAATCGAGTCTTGATTTCTTTCTTTCCATTTGTCTTCTGATTTCCTGAATGACTATTCTGTTCACCCGTATGATTATAAATTTCTCAGCAAAACATTTCTTACTATTTCTTTTATGAATTTGCTAACTGCTATAATTTTTATTGTTCGACTAAGCTTTTCGTCATCACTGACATATTCAGGTCTTAATTGGTTGTTTAAGACCTGAAGATGTCAGTGATGACGAAAAGCTTAGTCGAACAAAAAAATTATAGCAGTTAGCAAATTCATAAAAGAAATAGTAAGGATGGCTGCTAATTTTAACAATACGAAGAATAAAACATTTCTTCCTTAATACGTTTGTGTCTCCTGTTTAACACCCACCATTCTGATCCATGTCATAACGCTATATTCCACACAGGCTAGTAAATAACTAGCCATCAGGGAGGTCAAAATATTTTCAAGGAGGGGCAAACAATTTTCCAAAGGAGAAAAATATTTATATATTTTTCATACATACACAAATGCACATATTAGTTTATAATTCTCATATAATACAAATAAGTACACAGATTGTATTAATTGCTTTAATACAACAACACTGCCCAGCGATCCACAGGAAGCAAATCAATGTCCACCTTTTCGGCTTGCACGCGTTGTGTTGGTGTGGGTTTCGGTACTTTCCATTTAAAAAGCGTGCAAACAATAAAATAAACATGAGTGAGGCCAGAAATAACCCGAGTTGTGTGTGTGTGTGTGTGTGTGTGTGTGTGTGTGTGTGTGTGTGTGTGTGTGTGTGTGTGTGTGTGTGTGTGTGTGTGTGTGTGTGTGTGTGTGTGTCCTGCTGGCCTTTTTATTGCAGTAATCACAATAATAAAACTTTAGAAAAGTAAACATTACATAATTGAGATATGCTTGCCTACCAGGAACGATATATTTTCACTCATACGTGATTTAAATTAAAATGAAAAATATAGAATTTTGTTAAAGTGAAATGAAATGTTTCCATAGAAACTACTTCTTTGTTGTCAATAATGTAGTACACATATAAAACTAATAAAAATTTACCTCCTCCATCATCAACTACCATTTTAATTTATAAAAAAAATTACCCCCTCCCCCCTTTAACTACCCTTTTCATTTATAGATATTTCATCTACCTTTCTACAGTTGATTATTATGACCTTCTTTTCAGGATACTTTATTTATCAAAATTAAGCACTTTACTCTTGTTAAAACGTAAAACATTGCAGGTAAACTACCCCTTTCCCTTAACCGATCTTCACCAAAAACAATAGGCCTTGAGTCCTCTACAATTCAGGGCTGTATGCAAAAGATTATTTGATTCTGTTTGAATTTGCGGCTATCGTTTGCCATAGGAAAAATTCTACACACACACACACACACACACACTTTTTGAAAAATGACTTTTTTTCATGTCTTGATGGTAGTACAATCAGAATCTGCCATTATCTTGAACACGATTTTTTTGCCATGACCATACTTCCATTTCCTTATGGAACATGGAAGTAAAAATATAGTTGGCTTTTTAACATGTTTAATTACAATACAAAATAAAGAACTATATAGGTCTATCTAAAAAAACTATACTGCTTTTAAATAGGTAGTCCATGGGAAAGTTAAAATTTAGTTTGCTTTTTATTTTTTATAACTTTTACAAACTTATAAACATTAGGGGAAAGTCTTACAGTACCTACTGCATAAAAACAACTCAAAGATATACTAGTAAGTTTGAAATGTAATAATGAGGGTAACTAAAAGTAATATTTAAAAGCTCAGTACTCAGATTTTAATCTCAGTACTCTGATTTGGTGAATTATCAGCAGCTCAGCTGTGCTGCTGATAATTTACATGACTCACCAAGCCTGTCTCAACAGGCTCTTTTCCTGTGGTGACATGCTCCTCTCTACAGTTGAATTAGTGCAGTGTTCCTATCTTTCATTAAGTGAGGACATACCTACAGTGACTAATTGTTTCCGAGTTAAAGATTGTTTAAATTAATGTTTTTAAGTTAAGTGTTATTGAGGCAGTAATAATATAAACTTTTTTAAATTTACTTTGGGTTTTGAAGATAATTTGAATTCGTGTGAATATAAACTTATTTTGTTTACTTTGTGTTTTGAAGAAAAGGTAAATTTGAGTGTACAAGTAGGGCATGGATGTTTTTTTAACAATAATTCAGTTGAATCTGTAAGTACTGGCAGTTTGTTTACTGTTTAAAACCCTCTAATAAGTAGGCCTACTCCCTTTTTTTGCTAATTACTAAAAATAATATATCACTATTATTTTTTTATAAATGTTTTGCTTCAATAACTAAAATATTTTGGAAGTATTATATGAAGAATAATACTTAAAAAATGTTTCATAACATGCTGTGAAGTATGCAAAACAGCATGGCAGATATTCAAGCCTGTAGCATTGGACTATTTAAAAAATCCGACTGTTTCCAAACACTCTACATACCTTCAAAAAAGTTACAGTGTGTTTCTGAATTAAGTGACGAAGAAAATGATTTGATTCGCCTTAGATCTGGAATTAATTTGTGTGAATTTAAAAATATCTGTTCTCATCACAGCTACTACTTTTTAAACGTATTTGAAAAGTATCAAACAATCTGTGTAGACCCGTTAAAAAAACACAAAAAGCCTATTAAAAAATCGTTGAGAAGTGTAAGTTTAAGTTTTTCAAAACAATTGATAGCAAAAAATATTTACATAAAACCTGGGCAAAAGCTTTGTTCAACATGCCGTAACTTTTGTGATAAAAATAAAAGTCAGTGGGAATGAAACAGATGATGAACTCATGACTGAATTAGATTCATTAGAATCAAGAAATGTATCCCTCTCACAAACAAACACTGCTCTAGATGATTTAGGTTTAACGCCAATAAAGCTTCACACCTTGTCATCACGTAGTAAGGGGTCGTATTATAAAAGAAAAGTTGATAATGTAACTAAGGCTGTGAAAAGAAAAATTTCAAAAGCACTAGATTATGATGTTCCAAGTTCTGATGACGAGGAAGAAGATACAAGTATGGTTAAAAAGGCACAGGATTTTGATATGATGATTTGTTTTTTGAAAGAAAAGATTTTATCTGTTGGGAGGTTTCAAAAAATCCAGATTTTGACTTTGGCTCCAGAATCTTGGAGCAAAGAAAAAGTGATGAAGGAATTCAATGTGAGTGAATACATTGTGCGACAAGCAAGAAAGTTGAAACGTGAAAAGGGTATTTTGGCAATTCCTGATCCCAAAAAAGGTAAAACACTTTCTGAAAATACAATTAAACTTGTAACAGACTTTTATCAAAATGATGAAAGTTCAAGAGTGTTACCTGGGGCTAAAGACAAAGTAAGTGTTAAAAAAAAATGTTTACATGCAAAAAAGACTTATCCTTTGTAACTTGAGAGAACTCTATTCTTGTTTTAAATGGGAATATCCAGATGTGAAAGTAGGGTTTTCAAAATTTTGTTGTTTGAGACCTAAATGGTGTATCCTTGCTGGTTCTGCAGATGTTGTAATAAGCCAGTGGGTGAATACCGACAGAGCAGAGATGGTAAAACAATCTAGTAGCGTAGAGGACTATTATTTCTTTATTGAGCAGATCACTAGAAAAGCTAATACCCCATTCATTTGTCGCTAAATCGCAGTCATCAGCTTTTAAGAGATTGAAAGAAAACCTACCACCCAATACAGCAATTGTAGTAATGGATTTTAGTGAAAATTATTCATATGTCATTCAAAATGAAATCCAAAGTTATCATTGGAATAGAGGGGGTTGTACTCTTCATCCAGTAGGAATTTTTTTAAGAAACAAAGAGAATGTTTTGATTTCTAAGCATTGTTTTATAAGTGACGATCTTGAGCATGACACAAGTTTTGTTAACTATGTCCAAAGGGAAATTACAAAATGGCTGGCAATAAATCATCCAGAAATAGACACAGTTCATTATTTCACTGATGGCTGTGCTGGTCAATATAAAAATAGGAATAGTTTTAAGAACCTGTCTGAGCATTTGAAAGACTTCAATATGAAAGCTGAACACTCGTTTTCTGCTACAAGTCATGGGAAATCAATATGTGATGGTCTAGGAGGAACGGTAAAAAGAATTTTAAGGAAAGCAAGCCTCCAGCTACCAGATGAAGATCAAATTATGACAGCAAGTGCTGTCTACAACTATTGTGAAAAGAACATTGAAAACATTCACTTTCACTTTATTGACAAAAAAGATGCTGATTCACTACGATTGGAACTAGAAAAATGATTTCCAACAACCCGGACTATTCCTGGTACTAGAAGTTTTCATAATTTCAAACCACTTCAGACAAACAACCTTGAAATTAGAAGGGCTACTGATAGTCTTAACCCTGCACTAATCTTTTCTTATCAAACTTCTTCTGATTGGGTTTGTGTTCAACCATCTTCAAATAATTATATGGCTGCTGCAAATTATGATGGTAACTGGTATTTTGGACTAGTAAAAACTATCTTCAGTGAAGAAGAAGATGCGGAAATTTTTTTTCTCCACCCTTCAGGACCAGCTGCATCTTTTTATTGGCCTCAAAGAGAAGATTCGTGCATAGTGCCTTTGAAACATCATCAGTATAGTAGACGACGCACCTCAATCAAGTGGCACCGGAAGAATGTATTATTTCAAAAAAGATTGTGTGAAAAAAACTGAAAGCTGTTGGATGAAGTGGAAAAAGTATTTCAATCAGCATTAACATGTATTAAAAAGACAAACAACTCACAATATTGAATGTGTATTTTGAACAATAAATTGTGTTTAACGTAAGTACTCAATCATCTTTTGAATTTTAAAAGATATTCTTCTGTTGTGCACAGTAATTAAACATGTTAAAAGCCAACTATATTTTTTAATTATCTAATAGCCTATATATTTAAGAGTATTTTAAAACAAATTTGAGCATTCTATCATGTCTGAGACTCTAGATATTGTGGTTTTTGTAAAACAAAACACCCGTTTCTTAAATTTCTAAAAAATTATATTTAAATTTTTTTAGTTTTTTGAGGGATTGAAATAGGTTAATAAGAGGATTTTTCGCTGCTTTTAGGTATAACACACAAACTTCCTGCAAAATGTCATGATGATATCTTGAATAGTTTTCAAGAAAAATATTTTTAAAGTTGTGAGTGCACGTTAAACTAAAAAATTAATAAAAAAAAACTATAAATGATAAAGCAAAAAAAAATTGCAGGTGTTATCAGGATAGTAATAGAATCAATTGTGTCAAGTTTCATCAAAATCTGAGGAGGTGGGTGTCATGACCTGGGTGACTTGACATGGAATGACCCATTTGTGTTTTTCTCACAATCTCCAGAAAAGTGGAAAATTGTTACTGTTACTGTAAGTTCGATCATTACCATGTTATATCTGAATTCAGTAGTTGAAGCCAAGAATACAGCCTCTGAAACAGGAGTTATTGTCAGTGCTGACGACTTATGAAAGTTAGAGTACAATTCACCCCATATAGGGTTGTCTTCTATTAAAATGTATTCAGAACAGTCGGGGCCAAACACTAGGACAATCCCAGACATGAAACCTGTAGGCCTTCATCTAAAACTCAACTCACACGAGCGTCATTATTGTCTTTTATAATAAAATTTTAATGCTGTTGAAAATAAAAATGATTTTGAAAATATTTTTTTATGGTTTAAGCAAATCCAAATTTTTAGTTAGCAGTAATAAATAATGGGTACAGTATGCTTCTGTTATGTATGTGTATTATAATGGAATCATTTTTGTATGCACATACATAATATAAGAAATAGTTACAAATACAAAAATGAAATTTAATTAGAAAAACAAAGAGTTGCACAAAAAATTAATTTGTTAACCAAAAAGATTATGGAATTCTTTTCAAAATGAAATACTGTATGTTGCAACCATTTACATTTAAATTGGCCATAATACCGAAGGAGTTAATTGTGTCAATATATAGGTCCTGTCACATACATTCTAATCTTTTAGTACATTACTTCTGTATTATAATGAATTTAATTAAAAAATGTGTGTGTGTGTGACACACGATTTATTTTTTTAGAATCAACATCTGCAACAATTTTGATAATCCCTCATTGCTCATTGAGAGATTTTGCAAACTTGTTTTGTGCACATGGAGGTGTGCTCATTGTTTTCCATTTTCTAAAATTTTAAACTGAAAAAGATTAAAAACAAATTGGACCAGCTTCTTATGCAGGGTAGATGACTACTTTTTTAATTTTATAAAATACATATTCAGACATCAAAAATAGGGAAAACTCTCCTATTTTCAGACATAACTCGCTCAAATTTTTGTCTATGTTAAATTGTCTGTAAAACTAAATAAAAGATGTATTGCATAACATATTGTAAACATTGTTTCTAAGGTGCACTGTTTTTAATTTATTAGAAAACAAAATATTTTATCCAATAATCCAAATTTGTTGAAAACAATTTTCAAATAATACATTTTTTAGTACAAGTGGGTAAAAAAAAACTTCAGGATTCTACAGATACTACAGTGTACATTTACTTGGGAAATAGAAATTTGTCCAAATGTGCATTAAAGTACCTTTTATTGCAATAATTATTAAATTTTAACCCTTTAGTGTTAATGTTAATTTTACAATAAATTATTTATATAGCTTTATCGCAAGTTATATTTAGTTAATTCAATGTCCTAGGTTGCATCTGAATGATAATAAAAAGCAAATAAAGTGTGTTCACTTAGTTTGGTTCAGCATGATTAAAAAAAAAGCCAATTTTTCACCAACATTTATAATTTGTTTTCTACAATTAATGATTTAAAAAAAATGGAATATACGACACAATTCATCATCAGAAAAACAGTGAAAAGTCTAGCTCATTTTTTTTATTTGATTCAATGTAAATAGTAAATATGTAAAAATAATTTTAAAAATTCTGTGTTTCTACCCATAACTTGGTCATTTATACAAACCATATTGCTTGGATTATGTAAAATTTGGATAGGTAGAGTAAAATTACTATTCTAATGTGCTGATGTTTATTCGCTTTATATGTTTTGAGATAAGTATTTCATCGTTAGAGCTGTCTCACTCCTTGAGAAGTTGTAACAGTGTTAAGTAGAAAACTTGCACAATATATATGGCTATCACAATTCAAACATGCAATATAAAATCTTGTGGACCATGAATCTAAATTTGGTACATATGACAAAGTTAAGCACTTATCTGACTAGACAGTTAGTGCCTATTATATATAGGTTTATATAATAAACCTATTTTTTCAGATTTCAGGATCAACAGAATTCAAACCTATTCTTTGTGTTGAAAATTCGTGCATATGTGATACACGACAGGATAAAGAATCAGATCCCTTACGCACATGGGTGAGGACTGAGGTTAGTGATACTAGCCAGGTAATCTAACTATTATATTGTGTATGATTTTTCAATTCAGATGACTTTGTTATTTCGGATGACTTTGACTCATTCCAAGTCAAATCATCCAGGGAGGGGTGTACACCCCACCCTCTCAGATTTTCATGAAATTTTTTTTACAGCATCTATGGACAAATATAACAACCCGTATTTTTCATTTTTGCCAAATTCGCTTTAGTTTTTTTTAAATGATTTTTTGAAAAAAGTAAATTTTTAGCCGATTTGTTATTCGCGGCGCGAGATCTAAAGGGCACTTTTCAATAAAAACTCTACTTGTATGGTTATTATTTAATATTAAGTTATGAAACTCACAATACTTACTTGAAATTTCACAAGGATTCTCAATATAAAGTCAAAAATAACATTTAGACTCGTATAAAACTTGTTTTTCCACTTCAAAGTTGGCAATTGTGAATTTTTTTTCTCCGTGCAGGATTTTATGTAAATGTTTATAACTTTTTCCTGTCTGGTCCTATGAGGCTGAAAAAGGTCTCATTTGAAAGAGGATGAAATGTAATATAATAGCATAAAATAAAAGTCTTGGGTATTTAATGACATCATTTTATAATTTAAGTACAAAGTTTATATTTGATATTTCATTGAAATATTTTGCATAGTACCCTATCTTGTGTGGCCAATGAGGATTTTTTTACTTAAGGTATGCTTATATTTTTCTGTACTAAAACCTTCAGTTAAAATTAGGCTTATCAGTGTAACAAGACCTAACTACCTGTCAAAACTTAAAAATATAGATTGTAAAGAAGATTTGTCTGTATTTTAAAAATAATAACTTGCTTAGGTATTTACTTGTTGAGTTAGTTTACCTGTAATACCATTTTCAGTCTTAAATGGTATTACAGGATATTTATTATATATATATATACAGGTGCTTCTTGATTGATATGAAACTTAATTTTTCCTTGCCCAGGCAGCATTAATATTTTGAATACTTCTTTTGGATAGTCTGAAAAGCATTCGGCCCACCTAAGCACTTAATAAGGTTACATCTATGCAGCAAATTATGTTTGTAAAAGGGACCCATCACTTATCCTCTCTCCCAACATTTCTGTGTTCTGGCCAAAAAAAGTTTTTGATGGCCAGTGAGGATGCATAAAATTGATGTAAGCATCTTGGTTGTCACCATCTAGCTCCAAAATTAGTGCGATATAACATTTTCTTCATAGACAACAGCCTACATAGGTATTTGGTTGGAGATTTGGAAGTTGCAGTTCTTGTGAAAAGCTATATCTTAAGGAAAAATCTTTGTCACTGCTGATACGTTTTGCTGCTATTTCGGGTTTTGGGTAGTGGTTGGAAATAATGGGAGGACCTTGTGCCAATAACAGTTTTATGATCACTAAAACGCAAAGTTAACATAGGTTCTACATTTTTTACATTGTCTGTATTGATGAATTGAAATGTTATTTTTGAAAAATGGTGGTCACAAATCTTGAACATTTCTTCTGGTGTACAAATCCGATCTTTATATGGCAAATTTTTTCTACAGTTGCCACAAATCTTTTTTCCAGGACTTAATATTATTCATTTTTACTTCTTTAGCATATTTAAGAGATATTGGTCTTAAACCTGCTTTGATGACCATTTTGTGGACATTCTTGGGTCGCAATCACTTTTTTGGTTATTTTCATAATATTCCGTATAGTAGAGATAATGATGTAAACATAAATTGTAACTAGGTGTCAGTGTTTTCCCTAACCTCCATAAGAATTGCTTTAACTTCATCTGGTAAATTTGAAACCAACAGTATTTCTTTCTCATCTGTAAAATTTGTGTTGTGACAAACAGAATGAGTGATCAGCACCACATTACACTGTTCTTTAGGTACTAACAACTCTTCATCTGAACTCATGATTATACATAGATAGTACAGTAATAAAGAAATAAATCTTTGTTTTAAACTGCACATTAATGGTTATCATTGAAACTTAATAGTACTAAATCAGACAAAATGATTGTTGAACCAGAATCACATGAATCAGACTACTCACTGTAGTTTGTATGTTTGTTCCATACCCTACTGTCCCCTATTACACTGTATAAATTTATAGATTATATCAAAACTATTTTACACAAAACCACTTCAAACAATATATACACTTTTTTACAATGTGAAAAACATGTTTGAATTGGTATCCAAGTCACTTATTGACAAAATCTGTATAATATTATACAGACTTTTTACAATGAACTAATTATGCACTGTTTGTATGCTACTGCAACTGTCACAACAGTGTCACAGAGCAAACTGAGGCTTAGGCCGTCTGCACACGGAGCTACTGAAAAGAAACTGATTGGTAACTCGCGTTACAAATCAGTTAGTTGTGAGTCACTTCCAATGTAATTCAATAAAATGCCGCACACTGCGCTACCTGTTAGTAACCCATTAGTAATCTGTCACAAACCAGTTCCAAGCGACTAGGCTTCCCAGTCACCTAGCTACTTCAGTTTCCTAGTAACGTCCGTCCGGCACAGATTATCTCAAATGAATGAACAAATGTTAAACATTAAATTTGTGGGAGAAGTTGAGAAACACCAAGTGCTTTATAATTATAAGCTTCCAGGCTACTCACAGAAGGATATCACAGAGAAAGCATGGAGTGAAGTGGGAAGAAAAGTTCAAATGACAGGTATGTAGCGTTTATTTATTTGAATATTTATTTATAAAAAGCAAATTATTGATACATACTAAAAATATAAAATATAAATAAAATGAAATAAATCAAAAGCAATATCTCCATTGCCAGGGTAGAGATGCCTGTGGAGTAACAAAATAGTTAGCTAAATAATTTCTTAGAGCAGTTGCTGGAGAATTAGTATTTATTGTAATGTTTTCTACTGGTGGTTGTATTGCATGGAAGTTATTAGAGGTTGTTTCACAGTCTTCAAAATGTCTTGGTATGTATTCAAGCCTTTCCTGTTTCCGGACATAGTTGTGGAGGACGCAAGCTGCTTTAATAATGTCATTGACCTTCACTGGATCTCGGCAGCGTACAGGACCATTTAAAACTGGGAACTTCTCAGCCGCCATCCCAAAAGAACATTCAATAGTTTTCCTACCTCGGCTCAATCTGTAGTTAAAGATTCTTTTCAAATTATCCAAACTCTTTTTTGCGTAGGGTCTCATTAAGTAGCGTGATAACGGGAATGCTTCGTCTCCAACAAAATAATAGGGAAAGAGACTCCTGTTCTCATCGTACGTCAATGGTGATGGGGGAGGGATGTCAAGCCTAGCGTGTGTAATCCAATATTTCATTGCCGAAGCGCGAAATATGCCTCCGTCACTGTTCCTCCCAGCATAACCGGTCTCAATCATTGTGAATAAGCCGTCCGCATCGGAGCAAGCCATTAATACGACAGAATGATACGATTTGTAATTGAAGTTGGTTGAACCAGTATTTGCAAATTTCTCAATTCTAACATGTTTTCCGTCCAATGCACCAATGCAATTTGGAAGATTCCATAATGATTCAAATCGTTCAGCAATCCTTTTCCACTGCTCTATATTAGGCACAGGCATGTACCCTTTGTTCAAAACTTCCCAAATTATTTTTGTTGTCTCTGCTATGATGCATCCAACGGTAGTCTCCCCTCTAGCGAAATAAAGTGAAAGTGACACAAAGGTTCTGCCTGTGGCCAAATACCTGTAACAAAGAATAAATAAAAATAATTAAAAAACGAAATAAGAAATAAAAAACATTAATGTAAAATACCACTACAATGTGACTGAGCTTAATTGTGACGTCATTGTGGCATGACGCCTATAGTGGCATCAGTCGACAGGGCTAATGTGGTTGTCTGTTATTACATATCACTCGACCAGTCTAACATGGTTGTCTGGTTCTGAAAAGCAAATTTTCAGAAAATCATAAATTTTGGAACTGTTATATTTTTATCACATAATAAGCTATCTCAATGCTACATGATGAGATAACAAAATATTTGTTATTCCTTCATACACTAAAGTTATACGTTTTTTGTCTCTTCCGAAAAATTTTATTTTTTGGATGTAGCTGGTTTTGAAACTAGACGACTCGAATAAAGTACAGTAGTTTTGTCGGTCACTTATTTAAATAATTTTGCTGATAATACTCTTCCGATTGTGTACAGTGCATTCTTCTTCTTAACTTGGTCTTATTTGTGTTACAGCTACAGGGAATCTACCTAACGTACCCCAAGAGGAAGAAGATGAGCAGTTTAGTGATAACAATACCGAAGAAAATGTCGCTTTACAACAGTCAGTACCTTTATCACCGTACCAGCTGCTACCACCATCCACTCCACCAGTCCCAATGCCTGTGATGCCTCAACAAGACGAAAACTCACAAACTGAACGACAATCCCAGTCGATGTCAGCATTTCGTCCGAAAAGCAAGCGTGGCTTCAGAAATGATGTTGTTGACAAGACATTTTGTCGAATATCTTCAAGCCAAGAAAGCTAGAATTGCGGGCACACCAGGCTACAATACTAGCCAGAATCAGAGGAGAGAAGCTTTGAAAATGTTTCTCCTAAGTATGTTGCCAGATCTGGAGTTCATGACTGATGACCAAGTACGACAATTCAAGCGTAAGAGCCTAAAAACCATTGATGACATATTGTCCCAGCATTCTCATCCCACTTCTTCTCCAGCATCCGTTAATTCACTCGTTTCCCAATCGCCCTCTCATAGTTCACATTCATCCACAGTGCTACATACAACTTGTGACTCAGCTGATGTTATACCTGGCACTCAGACATCCCAGTGTACGCCACTCGGGACAAGGGTTACTGATCTAACAATGACCCCTTTGTTGCAGATGGCTATTATGAAGCAGTTCGACAAGTAATCACTGAGACGTGTAATTCACAGCAAAGCATGTAATAAATTCAAATACAATAATAAGCATGCATAATGTTAAAAACAAATTTAAAAGTTTTCTGAAATCCTTCAAATGTTAAATAATTTTGTTAAATTTTCTTAATGTGTTAATATTTCTTTAATAAGTCTTAATTAATATTTCTTTAATTTTTTCAATAAAAATTATATTTCTTACCTGAGAGTGATTAATATTCTTTCCTCAGCACTCACGCATTCTCTCATGTTTGTATTTTGCTGTCGTATGGCAGGAGCATCAGTTGCACTAAATACAAATAACACTGTTTCGACATGCGATAGAAAGCAATAAATTTAGAGTCTGTCTGTTGGAGCTCTTTTGATGCTACGAATAGTCTGCAGCGGATGTTTTTTTCGAGATACGGATGAACCCAAAATCGTCTTTCTTGTTTCCTTCTCCTAAAATAATAAAATAATACCACATCTTCTTCGACACTGGAATCAGTACTTGACATCATGACTGCACAACGAAAAAAGCACTGCCTTGCACGTTGCACGCACTCGACTGATGCAGTTTCCGTCACTATTGAGTAGCTGCGTGTGCGGAACCGCGTCACTAACCAGTTAGTAATTAGTTGTTGATTTGAATCACTAACCAGTTCCATTTCTTTTTAGTAGCTCCGTGTGCGGACGGCCTTAATGTACCTCTGACTGGCTGCCTGTACAGTCATGTGGTATTCATGTTGTAACTTGTAGTAGAGGTGGGCTAAACTGTTATTTTAAAATACTAGGTATGAAAATACCGTTCCAAAAAAATAACAGGTACAAATACCTGTTATTATATACTATATATACATAACCTATATTATCCTTTGTAAGTAACTCGTTTTGAGTTTCCTGCAGGTCTCCTATGTAATATCTTCAAATAAATACACTGCAAGTAGGTTTATTTTCACCTAGATAAACCTATTAATATATTAATAAACCTACTTGCTGTGTATTTATTTGAAGATATTATATAACCTATACTATATAATTTGTTATAAGAAATAAATTGAAACTAAAAGTATTAACAGTGTTACTTTACACTGTGACTTTATTACTGTTTAAATGAAAATAAGAAACAAGAGAATTTATAGGCCTATCTCCCTTTGGGAATACCAATTTAAGTTATCACTAGTAGTAAACAAACTAACATTGGTTAGACAAATCAGTTGCAAAACTCGGGGCAATTAAATAATTTAGAGTAAGCCTACACGTAATACCACAAAAAATAACGTGAAAAAACATCAGAAACGTATAATAAAAACATAACAGTAAGCCACAAGAGTGAATGAGAATAAACAAAATTTTACAAATAAAAATAAAAAAATAAATTGTAATAAAATAAATATAAATATATAAATAAAAACTTATAAATAATAAGCAACAACAAAAGTAAATTAAATGCATTACAGATATTTAAGGAACAAGACTATATAAAGTGCATAAATGTTCATTACAACAATCTCATCATTTACGTGAGATGTGTAGTGAAGTTAAAATCACATTAATAAAAAGTATAATATAGCTTATCAACAGCGGCCACTCTATAGGTTATAACTCAATATAATTAAATACAACTATTTCACTAACGACTCGGAACACAAAGTTTTTTTGAGTAAAAACATAAAGTTTTACCAACCGATTTTAGTTACAAGTTGGTGACTAGTATAATATATAATTTATTAGCATATAATCTGTATTATATATCTGCATATCACACGAGAATAAATGTAACAGCAGGATGAATTATTTCCTTTATTAAAAACGGCTTTGTCGCTTTGCGCAGAATGAAGTATTCAGGACGAAAAAGTGGCTTCGTACTACTTTCTACTCGAAATACGCTTGATATAAAAATACTACTTGTTCCTAAAATACTAGGTGTTCCAAAAATACTACTGTTCCTCTGATACGCTTAGTATTTTGTGTATCTGTGATACCACTAGTATTTGAAATACCTAGTATTTTAGGAAAAGGTAGTATTTTAGGAACAAGTAGTATTTTTGTACGCCTAGTATTTGGCCTTGGCGTATTTGTTTACGTGATACTTGCATACTTTTTGTGTGTGTGTGTGTGTGTGTGTGTGTCTGTATAGGAGAGTAGGGGACGTGCCTCGACTCAGAACAGCGAGGGCGGCGTGTCTCGACTCGGAACAACGTCGCCGCGAATAACAGGTATTTCAACTTTTCAGTCACTGTTACATCCGTTCCACAAAAATATCATTCCAAAAATACCTGTTACAGGTATATTGGCCCACCTCTAACTTGTAGTCCTGCCCTGTTGTAAGTCAGTCATGCAAAATATTTCAATGAAATATCAAATGTAAACTTTGTACTCAGGCGCGGATCCAGGGGGGAGGCGAAGCGAGCGATCACCCCCCCCCCCCCAAAGGCTCATATATATGTAATTATTTTTCTTAAGGTTTGAAAAAAATCAAATATTCAAATATCAAAGTTGATTTTAATGAGCTATTAGTAAAAATATTGCACTTCAATAAAATAAAATCATTAAAACTTTCAGCAATATGAAATATAGCGATAACTATATCTTAATTATTATAATAATCTATGTTCCAGTTAATTGTTTAATAAATCAGGTATCAAAAAAATATTTGTATAATAATTAGCTACATGGAAAGTTGAACGATATTCCACTTACATGGAGTAACCGCTTACGCATGCGTGAAGCAATATATATATATCGATAATCAGCTGTCGAGAGTGCATAACGGCAGCATCGCAGGGCATTTGCTAAGTTATTTCTGGTTTTTTAATAATTATAAAAGTTTAGCAGTTGGAGTAAAACTTGAGGAAATTTTAGTAATTTTGTGATCTATGTTACAGTTCCAATTGCAAAGGTAATTAATTGAGCTACTCAAAGAAAACAGTAAATGTGCAATTAGTATATTTATTTAAAGAAAAACATAACCTTAAAAGTCGTATATTATCTTATTAGAATAGCACAAAGATGTTGTAAAGACAGATTTGATTCTCGACATTTTTTATCTTAAGTTTTTTTTATTATGGTAGGCAACATGGCAAAAGTTCAAACATTAAAGCGTAAACATGAGCAAACTGTTGAAAGTTATTTTAATTCTCCTGACACAAAGAAATCTCGCCTCCCTGACAATTCTTGCGCTTGTTCGTCTACAGCTGTACAGAAGCAAATTAAGTCGACAGACGTTTCTGTAGTGCCAAATATCGAAAATGAAGATACTTACTATAGCATTGGCTCGTTTAAAAATTTCTCGTCTTCGACTACACAAGAAAATAAAGTAATGACATATGATGTTGGCTGTTTTGTTGGAACGGAAATTAATGATTATTTGAAACGTAATTTAATTTTAAACCTGTGGAAACCGGATAAAAATTATCATTTTCCCTTTTCTGTCCACACAAAAAAAAAGGTAAAAATGAGAAACGTTATGTGAGTTTGAAGCACCTGGATTCTTTTGGGTTGTTTTTTCACATGAAAAACAAGGTTTTTTTTTGTAAATTTTGCCCTTTTTTGTGAATAATAAATTAGGTGGCCGTAGCAACAGTACTCCTTTAGGAAGTTTGGTTACAACACCTCTTACTAGTTTTTTAAGATTGTTTGGGAAGGAGGGTGTTTTAGAAAAACATGCAAGTAGAGAGTACCACAAAAAATGCAGTATTGAATGTCAACGATTTCCTGAAAAATTACGATAATCCTAATTTAAATGTCATTAATCAAGCAGACACTGGGCGTAAAAACATAATGAAAGAAAATCGAGCGCGACTATTGCCTATTATTAAAACTATAATATTTTTAGGAAAACAAAATATTCCTTTTCAAGATCACTGTGATGACGTTGTTCTGGAAATAATTCAGCTGTAAATGAAGGTAATTTTCGTGCTTTATTAAAATTTCGAATTGATAGTGGTGATTATACTCTTAAAAAGCACCTTGAAGAATCGTCATCTCGCGCAACGTACGTTAGTAAAACGACTCAAAATGAGCTAATAGAGTGTTGCAGGCGTGAAATTCTCTAACATTATTCAGAGAATTCAAGCTGCTAGGCTTTATAGTGTCATGTTTGATGAGACTACCGATTGCTCTAACAAATCCCAATTATCATTAATTTTAAGATATACAGATTGTAACACTATTTATGAGTTGTTTGTACAATTTATTGATGCATGTGAAAAGCTTGCTGAATTAAAGAAAAAAAAAATACATCGGAACCTAAGTTAACCGGTGTTGCTATTGGTGAAATAGTAATCGAGGCCTTACAAAATTTGAATCTTAATCTAGATAATTGCGTCGGAATTACCATTGATGGTTGCAATACTATGGTTTCTGAAGCTTGTGGTGCTGTTAAGACAGTTAAGGAAAAGGCTGTCAGTGCAGTTTTTTCCTCCTTGCCAAAGTCATGAGTTAAACTTAAGCATTTCTTGTACTTCTCAAGTGCAATCGATTAAAAATGTGGTATCTACAATGCAAGAAACCATTTATTTTTTTAAGGCTTCATCCAAACGAGAAGACGTTTTAAAACAAGAGTTAGGACATAAGCTTTCTGGATTGTGTGAAACTCATTGGATAGAGAGACACGATGGAGTCTTGCAGTTTAGATATGCACTTCCAAAAATAGTTTCTTCTTTAGATCTGGTTAGCGAGTGGAAAGATCCTCAATCAGCAGTACAGACTCGGGGCTTAAAAATGTCTCTTTGTGCTAGCAGGACTCTTATTGCTATTATTTGTCTTTCTGATCTACTAAGTTGTACATTGCAACTAAGCCAATTTTTCCAATGGACTCAGATTGATTTGAAATCTGCAAAAGATCAGTTCAATGACACTGTAACAATTTTGAACAGGAGACAAAGTAATGCAGACCAAGTTTTTGAAACAATTTATGAAGAAGCATGTACCCTTGCTCAAGAGCTGGATGTAGAAATAAAAATGCCTAGAATATCTGCAAAGCAAACCCTTCGAGATAATTATTCAACAGTTAATCCAATTAGTTACTTCAAGCAATCTATATACATACCAGCACTAGACAATTTGCTTGTAGATTTAAAGGCTCGTTTTCCTAATGAAACTATAGTTCTGTATAATATGAATATATTTTTTTCTACCAAAAATGTGGACAATTTAAATGAAATAATAGAAAAGCTGGTAACGAAGTTTTACTCATTTTTTAACCAACCTGCTGACATGCTCAAAAGAAAGCTCGTATCAGAATTAGAATTCTGGGAAATTAAAATGTCACGAGAAAAGAACTCGGGGCCACAAACAATATTAGATTTGTTATCTAATTGTGATAAACACACTTACCCCTGCATACACTTCTTTTTACAACTTTTTGCAACAATCCCGATTTCTAATGCCACTGCAGAGCGTGTTTTTTCTTGACTTCGATTATTAAAATCATGGCTAAGATCTACAATGGGCCAAGATCGCTTAACAGGACTTGCACTGATTCACATTCACTATGACCAACAAATAAACATCGATAATGTTATTGATATCTATGCTCAGACTAGAGAACATAGATTAGAGTTTACGTTGTACATAAAATGAACTACTCGTGCAGAAAATTTTCAGAGCGCACCCCGACATCCTCTATATACCTCATATATATGGAAGGCCCTGTAATTTTTTGTGCAGGGGTTGTAGTTTTACTATGTTTTTGTGTATACTTTTATAAATACAATGTTTAAAATATTCTAATTTTTTGTATCACATATTGTGTCTTATTTTCCGTTCGTAATAAATAACCTTTGTTTTATACTTTGCAAGTATATAAAAAATTTTAAGTGTTTATAATAATATTGTACCTGAATATATTTAAAATGGTATTATACATGAATAATGGATATATATATATATATATGTATAAATAAAATATATCTCTAAAAATCATTATATTAAATATATTACATTAGTTTTGTAAAATAAAGTTTCAAAATTATCATGATCTTTGGTTTTTTTGTTCACCTCCCCCCCCTTTTTTATCTCACTTGGTTTCGCCTCCCCCAAATCTGTCCTGGATCCGCGCCTGGTACTTAAATTTAAATGATGACATTAAATACCCATGACTTTTATTTTATGCTATTATAGTACATTTCATCCTATGCCTACAAAGAAAAGTGTTATATTGAACTAAGTTTGGAGCTAGATGATGACAACCAAGATGCTTACATCAATTTTATGCATCCTCACTGGCCATCAAAAACTTTTTTTTTTTTGCCAGAACACAGAAATGTTGGGAGAGAGGATAAGTGCTGGGTCCCTTTTGCAAACATAATTTGCTGCATAGATGTACCTGAATTAAGTGCTTAGGTTGGCCGAATGCTTTTCAGACAATCCAAAAAAAGTATTCAAAATATTAATGCTGTCTAGGCAAGGAAAAATTAAGTTTCATATCAATCAAGAAGCACCTGTATATATTACAAGGTGTGATTGGAAAGTTTTAAGACAGGTGCCGCCACTGCTCTATAGGAGGGGCTAGGTTTGCCCGCAGGTGTGGAAGGGAAGCTTGTTTTGTCATTGAAATGTTGTGAAACGATTACTGCGACATCTTTGTTCAGTAGAGAGTCGCATCCTGGTGAGTGAGGACGTGTGATCGGGTCTTGGTGGATTTTTGATTTTGCAAAATGGATGAAAAAATGGAACAATGAGTTTGTGTCAAATTTTGTTTTAAAACCAGGAAATCAGCTTCGGAGACTTATGAACTCTTACAAACAGCTTTCGGGGATAAATGTGTGAGCTGGTCAAATGTTTTTATCTGGTTCGACAGATTCAAAGATGACCCCTGGTCCGGCCGGCCTTCCACTTCAAAAACCAACGAAAACATTATGAAAGTTCGCGATTTAGTGTGCTCTGACCGTAGACTTACAATTAGGGAGATGGCTAATGAACTGAATTTAAGTTTCTACATGGTTCAGTCAATTTTAAGTGAAGATTTGAACATGCGTCGAGTTCCACAAAATTCATTCCAAAATTGTTGTCAGACCAGCAGAAACATTACCCACTTGAAGTGTCCCAAGAATTGTTTAATCGGGCTGAAACTGACCCAGATTTGTTAAATAGGGTAATTACAGGCGACGAAACATGGGTTTATGGGTATGACCCAGAAACAAAGACACAATCATCGCAGTGGAAGGGTCCAAGTTCGCAACGACCGAAAAAAGCGCGACAAAGTCTATCGCATGTGAAGACAATGTTGGTGGTTTTTTTCGATTCTATGGGTATCGTGCATCACGAATTTGCCCCTAGTGGGCAGACAATCAACCAGAAATACTATAAAAGTGTCCTTCAGCGTTTGCTCAAAAGTTTGCGGAAGAAAAGGCCTGCGCTCTGGCGAGACAAGAATTGGGTCCTCCACCACGACAACACACTGGCTCATATGCGTTCTCGATCACGGAATTTTTGGCCAAATTCAAAATTCCTGTGCTTCCGCAACCCCCCTGATATAGCCCCTGCCGACTTCTACCTGTTTCCTAAATTGAAAATTTCGCTGAAAGGGGACCGATTTTACTCAATTGAAGACATCCAGGCAAATACAGAGAGGGTTCTTATAACTCTTAAGAAAGGAATGCTTCCAAAAGTGGAAACACCGTTGGAGTCGGTGTGTTCAGTCAGAAGGGGACTACTTTGAAGGAGATCCATCACAATAGCCTGTAAGTACTGCCATTTTGAAATTACAAGCCCAGTCTTAAAACTTTCCAATCACACCTCGTATAAATATCCTGTAATACTATTTAAGACTGAAAAGGTAAGCTAACTCAACAAGTAAATACCTAAGCAAGTTATTATTTTTAAAATATGGATAAATCTTCTTTAAAATCTATATTTTTTAAGTTTTGACAGGTAGTTAGGCCTTGTTACACTGATAAGCCTAATTTTAACTGAAGGTTTTAGTACAGAAAAATATAAGCATACCTTAAGTAAAAAAAATCCTCATTGGCCACACAAGATAATAGGGTACTATGCAAAATATTTCAATGAAATATCAAATATAAACCTTGTACTTAAATTATAAAATGATGTCATTAAATACCCACGACTTTTATTTATGCTGTTGTATTACATTTCATCCTCTTTCAAATGAGACCTTTTTCAGCCTCATAGGACCAGACAGAAAAAAGTTATAAACATTTACATAAAAGCCTGCACGGAGAAAGAAATTTCACAATTGCCAACTTTGAAGTGGAAAAACAAGTTTATATGAGTCTAAATGTTATTTTTGACTTTATATTTGGAATCCTTGTGAAATTTCAAGCAAGTATTGTGAGTTTCATAACTTAATATTAAATAATAACCATACAAGTAGAGTTTTTATTAAAAAGTGCCCTTTAGATCTCGTGCCGCGACTAACAAATCGGCTAAAAATGTACTTTTTTCAAAAAATCATTAAAAAAAAAACTAAAGCGAATTTGGCAAAAATGAAAAATACGGGTTGTAATATGTCCATAGATGCTGTAAAAAAAATTTCATGAAAATCTGAGAGGGTGGGGTGTAAAATTTTTTTCTGGCTGGATGATTTGATTTGGAATGACCCGAAGGAGAAGAAGTACTTGTGAAAATTTACTAATTCATTGTGTGTGTGTGTGTGTGTGTGTGTGTGTGTGTGTGTGTGTGTGTGTGTGTGTGTGTGTGTGTGTGTGTGTGTGTGTGTGTGTGTCTTAAGGCCCCCATTTGTCCCACTTTTTGATAAAATATCTTGCCATCCCAAATTTCTATTGAATGTACCCCTTTTTTAGTGTTAAAATTGATTGCTTCAGTAACACTATTACCACTCTGTTTAACAGTAGCATTGATGCTTTGCTTGTTGTACCAGTGGTACCATTGAAGCTTTAGTGTGCAGAAGTGGTTTTGGTGATTAGTAATTTCTTTGTGTACTGAGCGTTCGTGTTACAGTGTTACAATTTAATGAGCACCATTATATTTTTTGTATCAAAATTATGACGAAATGTAAGTGTAGTTTAATGACAGTATCAGAAGTGACTTTCCTTTTTTTTGAAAGGTTATGGTGAAAATGCACGTTATGAAACGCAAAACTTTGTATTCCTCATGGTGGACGCTATGTCATCTATAACACATAAAGACATAAATTTGCCCTTCAAAACTGAGCTTCAAGCAGTAGTAGTATTATGTAATATCTATGCACAAGTGATAGTGAAAAAATGGAAAGGCAGTTGTCACTCACAGCACAAGAAATGACATTTGCTAACATATGCCAATGGATAACCACAGTTCCAAGTCCATTGACTGTACTACAGCTGTTGTGAAATAGTTTTTTAATGATAAAATTATGTGTTCACAAACCAGATGTAAAGCAGTATTAACAAAAATAATTTCAGCAGTTGCAATATAAGTGCATCAGGAATTGAAAGAATCCAGATTTCTGTCAGTGCTGACTGATTCATCAAATCACTTAAGACACAAAAGTGGTACCTCTGCTTGTTACATACTATCGTCCAGAAAAAGGTATGATGGTGAAGGTTATGTGTATTGCATACCACTAGAAATATTGATTTCCATAACCAAAGATTTTCATATTATTAAGTGTTTAGAACAGTTTTAAATAGTACAAAAAATTTACATTTGAGGTTCTTTAGCTAATTCAGTAGCAAATGAATAGATTGTGATACAACTTGATCACCAGGAAGTTGGGTGTAACAGAATTTAGGAAGATTTGGGGGAAACAATAATTGATAAAAAAGTAGCAGAGAAAATTCAGATTCTGTTGTTCCTTTAAGGAAAGGCTAAATACGTTTGTAAAGCCTGAAGGGGTAAATGAAGGCTCAGCTTCTTCAGTGACTGTCCCAAGTTCCTGGGATTTTATTTGGCATATTTTAATAAACAGTGTAATTAGAACTGTTCTACATATGTTTAATTAAAACTTTTAATTAAATGTTAAAGTGAATGTTCTGTATGAGAAAAACAAATTACTTATTTGTAAAAATACAGTCAGGTATTTGAATGGAACAATTTTGGTGTTATAGTAGTTTTGGTTTTAATTGAATGATTATATAGAATGTAAGCGGTATTTGATTTGTTGCTCTATCACACTACTGATTGTCATAGATAGGTGTGCTTATGCCATACCAAAACCCCAATTTACAAGTTTACAGTGCAGCACATAAACTGGAAAAAAAATGGACCTTTGGATCTACACCATTATAAAATTGTAAGTAGCATATTAGCTCCTGTGGATGTGTAGTTTATAGTAAGTCCACTTACAGTACTCCACCACCAGTGACACAGGACAAAGCCTCAATTATCCTGCATTCAGCATGTTGACAGTGTTCCGAAGACACATTGTTTATAATAACCATCTGCCATATGATGTTTCAGAAGCACTTGAGATGACAGTTTTTACAGTCTTTTGCTTTGCATCCAAAAGTTGACCAACAGTTTTTATGAAACTAGAAACTCTTTCCAAATTATTACTTGCACACTTCCAAAATTTATACCAGTGGCTACAATCATTTCATAAACACAATAATTCTTATAAATTAAGCGTATTAAAGCTATTCTGAGAAAAAGTCACAGACATTCAAAATGTGAACAAAATTTTCTATTAATTAAAAATTTTAATAGAAACCTAACTGGCATATCCTTAGATCTTATGTACCTAAAGTTTCACATCTGAACTTGCTCTAATTTCTCTCATCTTTTTCTCACACATAAATAGTTTCTAACAATAATAATGGATCACAGTGTCAGATTAACAGTATTTTTTGATAACATAAGTATATATAACTTACCATAAGTATTTTATAGTACTGAAGGTTCTAATGTACGAGGGTCATTCAATAATTAAAGATTATGATGCTAAACTATAGTTATTCTCATTGTGTAACTGGTTAAGAAACTGTTTAGACATAAGGAAATAAACTGGTATGTGATGCAAGTACAATATTAAAGTAGTTTTTGATGTTCGAGAAATCATTATCCTTATATGTTACAGAATGGCAGTCTTAAAGCAACCCATATTGTTATTCAAGATGGCCCTGATGAACCATCTACACCATCGACACAGACATGTTCAACATCTTGGTCAGAATATGCAAATATGCCTGTGTTACCAGTACGATGCAAGGTATAATTTAATTAAATACTAAATAGTTTTGAGGCACTATTGTAAGAAGTTATATTTTTGTATTGGATGTTATTATTTTTTAATATTCAAAGCGTATGACTTAGAACTAAAAGTTGAGTGCATTTACTTATGGTCGATTCAGTGAAGCTAGAAAGTGCTAAATTTTGGAATTCTCTGCAGTAGAACAAATCTACATCAAACATTTTGTATATTGACTTCTACATAGGTATCATCTAGATGGAAGTTAAGATAAAAGCTGTGAGTGCTTTCACGACTAAAGCTGTGAAAACAACCTGTAAATCCTGGAAAATTATTTTTTAGTAAACTGTTCAGAATAAATTGACAAAAAACTGTACAATTAAGTTTTTCAGGTTGCTGAGTAAGAATTTAAGGTTAGATTTATTATACAGCATCTAGGGGAGCCAGTATAGGGCTATTTAGTAATATATTTTTCTAAATATATCACTAAATTGATAAAAAATTCAAAGTCTAATAGTATCAAAACAAGGAGCATGAAAAATCATTAAAAAAGTTGAGCATACTAAGAATAATGCAGGTTAATGATGTGCAGTTTTTGTTTTCTAATTTTTACATAGTAGCAAATTATACAGCAGTATTTACAAATGTTTCTGAAAAGTTAAAGAGACAGACAATTTCTTGATCATAACATTATTTGTACCTCATAATAAGGTAAAATTAATTGTAAAGGTAATTTCATGAACCTTAACTTGGGTCATAATCACTTTTCTTCTTCAAAGCCATAGTTTTTTAGTTAACAAGAGACAAAAATTATTTTTGGCAGAAAAGAAATTGAAGTACCATTTTTAAACAGTCACTTCCCAAAGTAATGATTCTACAGAAATAAAAAAAAATCTTAACTTGTAACGGGACAGATTTGAGGGGTTTTGTATTATTATTCCAATTGTAAGTGAGACGCAGTATAGTTACCTACACAGGGCCTCAGTTTTAAACAATAAGCATTCTTTGTCGGGGCACCAAGACGCACATTTTGTCAGCGCCCTGCAATAAGCACTGTTTCTTGAGGCGTTGGAATGCGAACCTGTGCGCGGATGATTGCGCCTCCATTGGTAAAAAGCACGAACTTTTTAGCGAGCCCCAAGACACAGAGAAATATACCAAGACTCGCTCCACTAGTGATACCACGTGGCAATTCATTACTGTATCATGTGATTCGTATCAACGAATCCCAAACCAAGTTGGCATAGACCAAGAAGGCGTGGTTTATATAGATGCTGAGAGAACTGCGCTGTTGCTTTCCACACCTATAGCCGGCCGGCTGTATAACAGTTTCATGTGTTAAAAGAAAAATCTTTTAATTATAGAAATGTGAGTTTAGAACCATAAAAACAGTGCAGAATTTAACCAGTAATATCAAAATTAACAGTGAAAACTATTCGGACAAAAGTGAACAAAACTTTTGTGGAGATCAACAAACGACCTACAGGGACACCGATACTGCGTAACCGTATATCAAATAAATTAATTATGAGAATTTAAAATCAAAAAGCGCTTAATTAAATAGGGTATGTGTGTGAATGAGAGAATGAGCAGATGCTGAGTTGTTTTTTATAGGATTTAAGTAACTATTTACTTTAAGAATAAGAGAGTTAATGTCAACTTTTGAGTGTCCTTGTTAAATGGGGTTATGCCTCAATATTAAAATCTGTCGGATTTCAATTCTGAAAGTTATTCAAGAAAGAAGTAATATCATCATGTTATACGTAAACGGAGAATACTAAACAGAATGTTAAATAAAATTGAGTTAGTTCACCAGAAATGAGAGTTGAATTTCTTAGTAACATGTACCCTAAATCACGTTTATAGGCCACGAGTTCGAGTGAAGAACCTTGGGACCCGATAGAAGGTAAGAAGTGTGGAAAATGAATAACTTTTATTAATTATTAATCTGTATTGTGAAAGTTATAGTACAAATGGCGCTCGAACAGGGACAGCTTTTAGAAATTAAACTTTGTACAAGCCACACTTACTCGTGGGTATAAGCGTGATGTGGAGGTTAAGTGGTATGCGTACTAATTACGTATAAACGATAATAAGTTAGAATTAAGTGATACTTATGTTATACTATACTGAATTCAGTTAAGATTATTTTGTGTAGAGGAAAACCTCATAAATAAGCTAAAAATGGATAATAATGAAAGTAAACCCAGTATGAGTGATGTAACTGTCACGGGGGAGATAGAAATTCAGTCAGACCCGAATGGGGTCAAAGAAAATGTTTTATGCGAAGTAGATGATGTAAACGATTCAGGAATGGAGACAACTTCAACCCTGATAGACGAAAATAATTTGACACAATCCATAATAATTAGTGAGGCGGGAGCAAATTCCACTCCAGTAGCAACTGAAATAAGAGAAAAAGAGTTGTCAATAAATGACTTATTTAATCTTATCAATAAACGTTTCGATGTTAATGATATTAAATTTGACGTTCAAAATAATGAAATTAAAGAAATAAAGAGTAGTTTCGAAGTACAGAATAACAAATTTGATGAGTTGAAAAGTGAAATTAACGAACAAAAAATCAAATGTGAAAGGAATTTCATTGAATTAAAAAAGCAAAATAATGATTTAAAAAACGATATTAATGAAATTAATAAGCGTTGTGAAAGTATCAATGAAGAGTTTGCCAATAAGTTTAACGAATTAGATACCAAGCTAGATAATTCAATAAAGAATATAGATGTTAAAATTAATGAGATAGACAATAATATGTCAGAAAGAATTGATAAACAAATAAACGAGAGTAACAAAAAATTAGTAAGTACAATTAATGAGTACAACAATGAAGTAGAATCTAAACTAATAAATGTAATACTGACACTGAGTGAATATAGCAGTGTAGTGGTTAAGATTGAAAAAATGAATCAAAATATTGATGAATATAAAAGTAATACAGACATTAAAATCAATGAAATTGAAAATACTTGTAAAACGGAAATACAATCGTTACAAGAGTCAGTTAATATAATAACCAAAAATAACATTCAGTTCGAATGTAGTAATGATAGGAAATTGTATTCAATTGAGCAGAGCATTAGTAGTGTTAAAGATGAGTTGAGTATAGCAATAAACCAGAAGTTAAACAATATTACTGAACGAGTAGTAATTACGTGAGACATTAATAATGAAATAGAGCTCTAAACTTTTTGTAGTCAGAATCGTAGAGTACACCCGATGCACTTTATAAGTAGGGTAATGGAATTCAACCGGTTTAATAGCAGTAGTTGGGAAATAAAATTATTATTAAAGATTTTAAAGTGTTTTAAGGGTAGTTCCGAAATATGGGCGGAAGTACATAATACAGAGTGGAGTAGCTATGAAAAATTCGAGTCCGCATTCCGGAATAAATATTGGTCCGAAGAGGATCAGGAAGTTTTACGTAGTAAAATCATGGGAACCGGGAGTTTTGGGGGAATAAACAACAACATCACCATGTATGTAATGAGAATATTCAACGAGGCAAAGTACTTAGAACCGCCGTTGCCGTTTCGGTCATTTGTTAGACATGTTAGTAAACACTTGCCCAGAGAAGTACAAATTACTCTAATGACGAGAGAGATAGCAGACATTAATGAACTAGAAAACATGTTAGATGTATTGCAAAACATTAGGGACCGCGAAATAGGTAGGCGTCCTGACCAACCAAGTACAAATAATAGAGGTCATTATATACCACAAAGAGGGTCACAACAAGTAAATGCGTACAATAGACGTAGTGTCAGGAAGAAGGATGGAAAGGTAAGGTTGTGTTTAGATGCTAGGAAAATTAACCAAATTATAATACCTGACCGGGAGTCACCGGAACCCATAAATGAAATTTTTCAGAAATTCAGCGGAGTCAAATATATGACATCGTTAGATTTGACACCAGGATACTGCCAAGTTCCACTAGCACCAGAGAGCCGGAAGTATACTGCATTTCTCTTTAATGGTAATTTATTATCAGTTTAAACGTTTGCCATTTGGACTTAACACTAGTGTAGCAAGTTTCATAAAATGTCTAGATATGATATTGCAGCCCAAGGACTTAGATTTTTTAACGGTATATGTTGATGACATATTAATAGCATCACGAACATTTTCAGAACATCTAGAATATGTGTTAGATAAATTACAACAAGGGGGTCTAACGGTTAATTGGGATAAATCCAAGTTTCTACAAACAGAAATACACTTTTTAGGTTTCATTATTACTCCAGAAGGAATTCTAGCTAACCCTGATAAGGTAGAAGCTATTATGCGTTTTCCTGAACCAAAAAATATTAGCAGCTACAAAGTTATTTGGGTCTTTGTAACTTTTATAGAAAATTCCAGAAGAACTACGCGCAGACAACTGCAAGATTAAGTGCCGTACTACAGAAAAATAAACAATGGAATTGGGGCGAGAAGGAACGGGAGACTTTCGAAGAGATAAAGGAAAAATTTTCAAATATGATAATGATGAATCACCCTGATTTTTTGAAAACTTTCTATTTACAGACTGAAGCCAGTAACGTCGCCCTGGGAGCGGAGTTGTATCAGGAGGATAGCGACAAAGAGCACCACACAATAGCTTTCGCCAGCAGATCCCTATTGACAGCGGAAAGAAATTATACAACTACGGAAAAGGAGTTGCTCAGTATCGTGTTTGCTGTAGGGAAGTTTCGCACGTACATTTTGGGGAACAAGACGGTTATCAGGACGGATCACAAAGCACTATCATTTTTGAACTCCTGCAGATTAACTCATAGCAGATTAACCAGGTGGGTGTTAGCATTACAAGAATATCACTTTTCATGGGAGTATATTAAGGGGACAGATAATAAAGTACCAGACACTCTTTCCAGGGTAGATGTCATAGAAAATAAAACAGGGAGGGATCTTAAAGAAATAGAGATTTTTCGGTTAACGAGGGAAGATAGAGTTTTTGGTGAAGAATTAAGAGAGATTAAAAACCTACAACAATTAGAAAGTAAATTGGGTAAAATAATCGCTAGTATAGAAGCAGATGTAGATGGGTCTGAATATAATACACATTTCCAAATATATCAGGGAATTCTGTTCAAGAAAGTAGAGGGGGTGAACGTGATTGGAGGTTGGTGGTACCTGAAGAGGTAATGATAAAATTATTTGGGATTGTCATGCAAGATATGGGCATTTTGGGGCGAGAAAGTGTACGAATGTGTTAAAGGAGTCTTGTGTTTTTAAGAATATGGAGAGGCGAGTTAGAAGGTTGTTAAGAGTATGCGATTTGTATCAGAGATCAAAAGTAGTGAACTATAGGGTAGAAGGGGAGATGAACTATATTAAAGTGGAAAAACCATTCGACTTAGTGGCTGTAGATTTGTATGGGCCATTGCCCAAGGGTAGGGGTGGAGTAGTGTATGTTTTTGTTGTTTTGGACACTTTTTCTAAGTTTGTTAGGTTGTACAGCGTGAAGAGAGCTACGAGCCGGGTGCTGAGTGAAAAGATCACCAAGGATTACATGATTAACGTAGGTAAGCCGAAAATAATTTTATCTGATCACGGACCCCAATTCATCAGTGGTAAGTGGAGACAGACCCTTGGCTGGGAAGGCATCATCCCAAGCATACGGCAGTTTACCATCCACATTCGAACCAGGCAGAGCGGGTGATGAGAGAGATTGGGAGGATATTTCGGGCGTATTGTCACGCTAAACATACTGAATGGCCTTTGTACGTGAAGAAAGTATAAGAATGGTTAAACAGTACTACCCACTATTCAACCGGGTTTACGCCATATGAGCTAATAAAGGGAACCAGGCCACCTAGAATATTAGAACAATTTTTCGAATATCCACCAGAGGAACGGACCATCGACAGAAATGTAAAAATCCAGCTAGCTAATGAGAGTCTACTCACCAAAGGGGAGAGGAGAAAGCGGAGACACGACGAAAAGGGCAAGTGGACCAAATACGAGGTAGGACAATTAGTGTTGGTAAGGAGACATGATTTGTCTAGTGCACAAGAGAAAGAAATAAAAAAGTTTTTCCTGTTATATGAAGGGCCCTATGAAATAGTGGAAATAAAGATGAATAACGCTTATGTACTACGCAACCAAACAACGCCGGAGATAGTGGGTACACAGAATGCTACAAATTTGAAATTATATTGGTCAAAGTAAGAATTTTAATTTTAATATGTTTTGTTTGTTTCCAGAAGGGATTCTTCCCCATTTTCGGGCGGTCACGAACTTACCAATCCTGATCGTGGATTTTGGCACTTTGGAGGCGGACCATGGTTGGCGGAACTTCCTTCGGGGGGTGAAAGCGACGATGGTCCGGCTCCACAAAATTGGTAACAAGTAGAAATTTAACTATATTATTGAACGGGGAGGGGGACCCCTAGGGTACGTGGTTAAAAAATATTTTTACACTCAAGGTGCATAAAAAAAAAGGGTGCACAACACCACGTACCAACATTGCCTAAGAGTGTAGTAAAATAAAAATTTAAGTGAGGCAATGTTTTCAAATAATTAACCAGTGTCATTTGCAATATCAAAAAATTTTAGCAAATGACAGAAGTTTCCGTGTATTTAAAAAAGATGGGTTTTGCTGGAGAGGGGGCGGGGATGAGCAGACGGCGGGTTTGGATAAATGGGAGAGTAAAGAGAGTAAATCTTGTGTTGAAGTTAGTGTAGTGTAATGTCATCTAATGTTAGTAGAAGGGGAACGTGAATTCACGTAGTGTGTCTGCACGTTCCCTCCCTCTCCCCAACAATTCCCCACCTTTTCGGGCGATTTAAGTTGAATCAGCAATGAGGATTATATTTAGTTTTTAAGTAAATAATTATCAATATATAATTCGGAATGTTTATAAGTTTGAATCTATGATAGTAGCCGTGTTTTTACTTTAAGTGAATAATTGACCCATGGCCCCCACAAGGGGGGCTGACGGGGCTCTAGCCTGGGGGCCCGGGATTAGGGGGGGCCCGGCGTGGTGGGTCGGATAGCTAAGTGAGATGAACAGAAGACAAAAAACGACTTCTTTATAAAATACTAGCTTTTTCCCGCGGCTTCACCCACGTGGACATGAATACGCTTTAATTTCATTATTGTCAGTGGAAGAATTAATAACCCTTTCGCCGCGTAATTCGACTGTAGTCGAATAAATTTGTCTCCGTTCGCTGAGCAATTTGGCTATAGTCCACATCGTTTAAAAAACGTCTCCGTTTGCTGCGGTATTCGACAACATTGTCCGTATGGTATGACATCGTTAGAATGCTTTGTGATTAGTGCTGCCCTCTCTGGAAGCCTTGAAAAGTAACAAAAACAGCTGATGTTTGCCTATACAATGCGTGTTTACTTACGAATGTTTACGGTATGTGAATATCTGTGGGATAAGCTCTGCTGAATGTTTATGTTCAGTTTGAAAGTGATCTGCAACGTGGTTAGTGTATTACTTCATTGTTTTGTTCGCCGGCGCGCCAAAAGTTTTTACAGCTATGTTTATATGTTTACTTCATTTTTTTCTTGGAACCGCATACATTTTTTCGTCCATCCTAAAATCGGGTAATCGGAAGTGCCACTTTACTAATGCGATTTTTAATTTTTGTAGACGTAACATTATTTTTATCATCTAGAGGTTTAGCTTTTCAAGGAGAGAACACAAAGATTGGAGATGTTCATAATGGGAATTTTTTAGAAATTTTAGAGTTGATTGGAAAGTACGATGAAGTGACACGACAACATCTCGCCAAAGTTCAAAAAAATCAGGTGGAAGGTAAAAGTATGAAAGGACATGCACATTATTTGTCGTGGTATTCTCAAAATGAGTTTATTGGCCTTTGTGCAGACAAAGTTCTCCAAACCATTCTTGACCAAAGAAGAGACGCAATTTTCTACGGAATAATAGTAGATGCAACACCAGATATTTCTCACAGTGAACAAAACGTCCTAATTCTCAGACACATATCCCAAAACCAAGACTGAAACGAATTCGAAGTGAATGAACGTTTCATTGAGTACATGAATTTTACTGGAAAAACTGGAGAAAAAATAACTGAAGAAATACTTGCAACTCTGGAAAAAGAACAATATACCTCTCCATGATTGCGTTCGCAAGGCTACGATAATGGCGCAAATATGCGTGGCGAAATAAACGGCGTTAAGTCCCGCATCTTAGAAAAGAACAAATGTGCCTTGTTCTCTCCCTGCAGAGCACATTCATTGAATCGCGTAGGAGTCAACGCTGCAAAGCTCAACCCAGATGTTATAACGTTTTTCGGGAATATAGAAAACTTCTACTCTTTGTTCGCTCACAGTCCTGCACACTGGGAAGTATTGAAAAAACACGTAACATTATCTCTTCAAAGTCTTTCAGAAACAAGGTGGAGTGAAAGAATTCAAGCTGTGCGCCCAATTGTTAAACATTATCCCGGCATACTTGCTGTGTTAGATGTCATTCTTGGAGAGATGGCTACAGGATTAACTCCTTCAGCACTGAACACAACTAAAGGCCTAAAAAAATATTTCAGATCTTATAAAGGTCTGCTAATGACAGTGTTTTGGCACAAAATATTAGCAAGTATTGACAACAAGAACGTTGTCATACAATGTAAAGGAATATCTCTTGATGTCGAGACCGCACTTATAAGAGACTTAGTGCAAGAGATGCAGCACTTACGTGACTCGTGGGAAAGTGTTGTTCAAGAAACAAAAGTAGTTGCTGAAGCAGTAGGAGTGCAACCTCAATTTCCCGAAAACTGAACAATTTCTATAGAACCTGAACAAGATTTCAGAATTTCCGTAGTTTACCCAGTATTGGATTTTATTATCAATGATTTAATGACACGATTTGAAGCAGCAGATACCATATGTGAATTATTCTCACCCATTTTGAGCTTCCAGAACTTAGACGGTCAACTTACCGCAAAAGCAGCAAACCTTGTAAATACATATGAGAAAGATTTGTCAGAAGACTTTCTGCACGAAATCCTTTACCTTAAAAGTATTCACAAGACAGTTTTCGGTACTGAAAGAACCCCAATTAGACTTCTGAATGCAATTTACGACAAAAAACTGCAAGGTATATTTGCCAATGTCTGTCTCGCCATTAAACTGTTTTGTACAGTACCAGTTACTGTTTCTTCAGCTGAAAGATCGTTCAGCAGACTGGCAAATTCATTGAAAACATGGCAAAGAAGCACAACTAGTCAATAGCGACTTAATCATCTAGCAATATTGTGCATCGAAAATGATTTAGCTAAGCAAGTTGATTTTACTGAAGTTATTGAAAAATTTGCATCGACAAAAGCTAGAAAATATACTTTGAGATAATTTTTTATATTATTGTAAGTTTTTATTATGTAAATCCATAGAGTTTTTAAAATAAATATAAATATTACTTTTGTGTCATCATTTAAACTGACTTATTTTATCCTAAATCCTGTAGAACATTACGCTGCCCTTAAACTTAGCGGTAGGTAGGGGGGCCCGCCAAAGATCCTGGCCTGGGGGCCCGCTTCAGGATGTGGGGGCCATGAATTGACCATATGTAAATACGAAGTTTATAGGGCGATTTAAATAAAATAAAATGTTTAATGTTTGAATGATAAATTGTATATGAGTCTCAGAGGTTTTAAACTAAATGATAATATATCCAAACATATAATGGTTTACCTTCTGTGAATTGTAGTAGCAGTGTGAGTGTAAACGAATTGTATGTCTTTTTAGTAGTTTCCCCATTTTCGGGCGGTCTCGGTTTCACCGAACCCTGACCGTGGATTTGGCTTAATATTCTAAATTGGTGAACTTAGAAATTAACCGGGGGGTAAGACAGGGGAATCTACGCAACTATGGAACAGCGGCTATCATCGAAGGTGGTGATAGTGCCGTGGTAAGGGTGTGTGAATCATTATAGTAGGATTACTGGTGTCCTCGGACATCAGTAATGCCGAATTTTTATATAACGCTGAAGCAAGAACGGGGTATGCAGCGTCTACCCCTAAAAAACTTCCGTTCTTGTGGAAGCAGCTGGACGCCACAGTCCAGAGGGGAGCCATAGTGTGTGTGGTAAGGAGGTTACTCAGGGGAGTAACGAATTGAAATATTGAACTAACGTAAACTGAATGAGCTAATAAGCTAATTAAATGATTTTATTTTAACTCAAGAGATCCTATGCTAAAGGCAGAGAAGTTGTTCAGAAGTAATTGCTTTAAATATGTTATGCTCTGTATAATAATTTTATAAATGACTTTACTGATTTTGCAAAAGATTAATTCGAGGAGAGAAGGTGTTTATTCTATTTTGTTTATTATGTTTTATTATGTTGTACTATGTTAGGGTGTAAGAATTATAAACATGTGTCATGTATTTTACATTGTATAATTTTGTAGTGTATCTAGGGTAAGGTCATTCACCTGACCCAGAGAGATCAGCTGATGACTGGTGTTAGATATTTAAGATGTTCCTTAAAATTGATTTGTAGATTTTTTGTTAATCAATATACTGAAATGATTAAATAATAAATTTTATTGACAAAATAATTTTTTTGGAAATTAAAATTTTTTGAAAAAAAAAACAAAAAAAATTTTTTTTTGTTCGTTGCAGTAAAGGAATCTATTTTAAATTTTAATTTTCACCATATGTAGGTAAGGTGTCAGTTGATATGATGTTTATATTATGATGAATTTTATAATCATGTGTAATTGTGTTTGAATAAGTGAATAGGGACAAATTGTTTGTTTTATTTTGTGTAACAGGATAGTTAACCGGCAAATTAAGAGAAGTTGTAAAGAAAATAAGTGCATAAAGACTTTGAGTTTTGAAAATTATGTTTAAATTAATGGAACCGAATAATGTAAAGTAACATCCAAGTAAATTTTGATAGGGTACGTAAATTTATGTAACTATTGAAATCAAATTTGAATTTTATATTATAACGATTAAGGTGCAGATAGTGTGTATTGTAGTAACATAATTAATCATAATTAATACAACATTATAAGCAAACATAATATAATTAACGTAATAATGTTTTATTTTTATTTAATAATGAGTATGTGTACGCACCCAGTATTTGCTAAAAGCAACCCAGTATGTATGTAAGGGGAGACATATCGGTTGAGGATCTGGTATGGTATAAGGCCAGTTTTGGAATTTTATTCAGAATGTTACAAGGTTAGGTGGTATTATGGTGAGTACCGGTCCGATTTTATGGTGTTGGGATCTCGAACAGAGAAGTCCAGTAATCTCGTTCAGGTGGAGCCATAGTCGCCTAATTGGGGGGGGGGGTAGTTTACCCATGATGTGTTAAGAATTAAAGGGGGGTTGTTGGCGCCATATCCTCACCAATCCTCTTAGGGTTAGCAATGAGAGTTTTCCTGTTTCGGCAGAAAACCTCTCATTGGGGGGGTATTGTAACGGGACAGATTTGAGGAGTTTTTTATTATTATTCCAATTGTAAGTGAGACACAGTATAGTTACCTACACAGGGCATCAGTTTTAAACAATAAGCATTCTTTGTCGGGGCACCAAGATGCACATTTTGTCAGCGCTCTGCAATAAGCACTGTTTCTTGAGGTGTTGGAATGCGAACCTGTGCGCGGATGATTGCGCCTCTGTTGGTAAAAAGCACGAACTTTTTAGCGAGCCCCAAGACAGAGAAATATACCAAGACTCGCTCCACTAGTGATACCACATGGCAATTCATTACTGTATCATGTGATTCGTATCAACGAATCTCAAACCAAGTTGGCATAGACCAAGAAGGCGTGGTTTATATAGACGCTGAGAGAACTGCACTGTCGCTTTTCACACCTATAGCCGGCCGGCTGTATAATAGTTTCATGTGCTAAAAGAAAAATCTTTTAATTATAGAAATGTGAGTTTAGAACCATAAAAACAGTGCAGAATTTAACCAGTAATATCAAAATTAACAGTGAAAACTATTCGGACAAAAGTGAACAAAACATTTGTGGAGATCAACAAACGACCTACAGGGACGCCGATACTGCGTAACCGTATATCAAATAAATTAATTATGAGAATTTAAAATCAAAAAGCGCTTAATTAAATAGGGTATGTGTGTGAATGAGAGAATGAGCAGATGCTGAGTTGTTTTTTATAGGATTTAAGTAACTATTTACTTTAAGAATAAGAGAGTTAATGTCAACTTTTGAGTGTCCTTGTTAAATGGGGTTATGCCTCAATATTAAAATCTGTCGGATTTCAATTCCAAAAGTTATTCAAGAAAGAAGTAATATCATGTTATACGTAAACGGAGAATACTAAACAGAATGTTAAATAAAATTGAGTTAGTTCACCACAGATGAGAGTTGAATTTCTTAGTAACATGTACCCTAAATCACATTTATAGGCCACGAGTTCGAGTGAAGAACCTTGGGACCCGATAGAAGGTAAGAAGTGTGGAAAATGAGTAACGTTTATTAATTATTAATTTGTATTGTGAAAGTTATAGTACAAACTTGTTTTGAGTAAAATGAACATACTCTTTATTTTGAGAGCCTGACATTTTTGTAGGTTCCAATATTTTGAGAGTTATTCAACAGTCTGTCGTGAGGTTAACAATTTTAGGGCTGTGGAATCGCAATTTGTAACTCACAATAACTCAAAAACCACTGGCTTTCATGAAAAGTGTACATCAACTTTTTTTCTTAGCATTTCACAATCTATCGATTTTTGGGGTTATTTATAATTTTTACTTTGCACTCACTTTGAATGGGTGGGAATATCCCTCTGAGGGAGAGCACCCAAAACTTGTTTTATACTTTTATCTAGACACTATGTAGAAGATATCACAAAAGGTTTCATGTCAGTTTGATCTATTGCAAAGAATTCCAAGGTAAAATGCTTCATTGACTCAATTATTAGTGAAGATAGTTTATGATTGATTTCTGATTACAGTGATTTTTGGAAGATAACTTATAGGTATTAGTACATACACATATACAAACATATTGTTTTAAACAAAAACTGATGTTTTTTCAGGATATTGTAACTTTACGTTTATTGCAATATATATAAGATATACGACATAGGTTAAACGTATAGTCACTGTTTTCAAAAGTCGGGCGCCATCTTTATTACATATGTTGTCATTGCTAAATACTATAGGGCAGGAATTCGTTACACGAACTTTTGAGAAACGGAAGTTATTTGAAATAATAAAATACCTGGTTAAAATTGTTACCAATGATATACCCTGTTTATTTTATAGACATCTTACATAATGCTTTTATAAACATTAAGCGAACTTTTAAACCCTCCAAAATCATGATACATGTAATATAAAATGTGTTATTCTGTAATATTAAATAATTATGTAAATAGAGATATACATATCTATATATTGGTGTGCACAACCCAGCACTTAAAAATTACCCATTCGCCCTCTCACTCTCTCTCTCTCTCATCCTGGTACAATTCTTTATTATTTGTTATGAGCTCATTTTTGAAAATTAAAATGTTACAGACTTGAATTTAATTTGCAACTTTGGTGTTGGTCATTTCAAATTACGTTTGATGTAGAAATAAAATATGTATATGTGTGTTGATGGAACGTTCTCACCAAAAGTCGTGTAGGCCTCCTCGCACAGCTAGAATCGTCTCGATTAGCACAATCGGTAGTGTTTTACTTCGGTTTACGGCGCACCGTCGTGTCGACCCACGAAAACTCCCCGGACCGATTCTACACGCTGATCTATATGGGACGATCCATCGGCCGATGACGCCTACACGATGCCGAACTTTTAACGTTCTTCACAACACGTTTTTTGATATTTATATAGTTTATTAACCACTTCTAGTGGCTTAAAAGTTAAAATTCACTTATTAGTGAACGAGTTGCCGGCCGGCTACGATCACAGTTGCTGATGAAATGACGCCGAGTCTTTGTTACATGTTTCCGAGGTGGGGTGAATCTACGTCACTCGCTCTTTGTTAAGTTGTTGACAGCATAATGTTGTTGACAAAAACACATTCTTGGCCGCTGACATCATCAAGGATCGTCACTTTTATCGCAACAAATGAGATATTGTTTTTGTGATGCTTCACGGTTTTTTGCTATGAATCGGTCCAAATCCTGGCAAGTATTATACAGTCCACTCACGATATATTCATACAGGTTATTTAATGTTTGTTTAATTATGACCAAACTAAGGAATACAATATTCATGGTTTTATATACCATATTTAGGGTAATACAATTTGTACCATAATTGTACCATTACAAAACCCCCTCAATGAAAGATTGTGTGTCGAAGCACAAAAACTTTCATTGACCCTTTCATACATCCTAAAGGGATCAGCCAGGATAAGTCGCCACAACCCCCTTACAATTTTATATAAAAGAAAATAACAACTCACCCTTGGTCTGATGATGATGACTGTACCTTTATGACCTTACTGGACTTCTCCTTCGAGATCCCAACACCATAAGGCCACTTAGGCTCTTAACGCCCCTGCTCTGACGCGCTGGCCAGCTCAGGACCGCTGTCATATCACCAAACACTGAAACAATAAATGATAAATATTAAAATAGTGGCTTGGTAAATTACTCTATCCTCAACTGATCTGGTTCCCCTTAGCTAGGTGCTGGTTTGTGCTATTAAGCACTGGGTTTGCTTGATATATAATTAAAATTTAGTTATAAAAATTATCCTACTAAAAACGTAACTCTCAAGAATTATAAAGAATTTCCTTTCTCCATATTGACAACCCTGAATTTATAAATTGTTTCGATTTCTATCGATAATATTTATCTCTTTCCATTTTATAATTATTGTAATTATAAAAAAAAAACACATTGATATAAAAGAATTAAAATCTAATTGAAAATATGAAAATTACACTATAAATCTCCCAAACCTGGAGAAAAACAAATTATCTTGATATAAAAGAATTAATAAATCTGTATGGTATTATTTATTTATAAATCTTATTGAATGGTTAAATTAAAATTATTATTATTCTTCTTATTATTATTATTATTGTTAACAGGAAAATTCCGGCATTAACAGCACCAATTATATTTATCCCTTCATAAAAGCATGTTAAAAATTTTATAACATAACTACATAATACATTTTACATAATAATACACATTGATACATTTAATACATTGAAATAATTTATTCCTTTTTAATCTTGATTAAGATTTACACTATAAGATATGCACTAACATTTGCATAATTTATTTGAAGTTGCATTTAAGTTAAAAAATTACAATTTCAATTAATTAATTAATTAGACATCAATTATTATTTATTATAATTATGAAATTCATTTTAAATTTATTATTACATTCTTATAATATTATTATTTCATTATTCATTTTTCATTACCTCATTACTCTGAATTTTCTACCTACCTAACTACCTTTCATCTTCTATCACTGTTTAGTCTGGGTGACTCCTATATTCACTATGCTCATTATATTTTTACTCACCTTCTTCTAACTGACCACCAATTTTACCTATCATGACACCAATATCTCAATTATAAACACCTTAATTAATTTCATTTAAATCCTATGGCACCGCTCGTCTTTGCAATGGGTTGGGTGTTCCCTAACTGGCTATATACATTCATAATATTTTGCCCTTCCAGAATAATTCGGCAAACACTCCCTTAAACTACGCTATTACCTGCCACAACACTATTGGTTGGCTACTCTTTACCACCTCACCCCCACTACAGAATTCATCAACAACAAATATATGTTTATACCTTGACTTTATTCACCTTTACTAATAATCATTAACTACTGTGTCCCTAAATATCTAATAATTCTCTTTGTATTATTTACTTCAAAATTCTTAACTATCTAACTCCCTTTTCCTTAATTAAACTCACCTGCATTTTATCTATCCCCAGGCTCTATCCCTGTTTAAACACTTAATCATTGACAATTGTCTTATATAAAATTCATCTCTCACCTACTCATAACCATACCTCTTTTCAAATATATATATATTCTTATTTAAACATTTATTATTATTCATAAGGAATTACCTTCAATGCGTAATAATTAATAATTTACTTCATAGAAACTTTCTATGATAATTCATAATTTATAAAGTTACAAAGTTAGTACAACTTTCTTTTGTACCACAATTTAATAAAGAATGATTACTCTTTAATGGTTATTCAATTGTAAAAAAAATATATTATTATTAAACATATTAATTATTAAAATACATAATAATACATACTGGTGTACACAAAATATACCTGCAAAAATACATAAATACATTGTTACATAAATACATACATATAATGAAAAATATACACTCCAACTCATTATTTTGTTATTTACCAAACTCAGTCCATAGCAGTTCAATTCAATATCACTTTACACATATATTTTTAATGTTCATTACACAATTGAAACAGTCTATCCACCATCGTTGAACAACAAACGAATCTTAGGTCTATTTAATTTATTACTTAATAAATAAATTTTATGAATAGTAACATTATATTCATGTTCATTTCTAAAACTGTTATCAAACAAATATTTCAAGTCACGATTGAGTAGGGTTCCGTTTGTCTCAATAATCTCATATGTCATTAATTGGTTATTTATTCTATAATTATCCTCATAGTTTTCCACCACAGGTAAGTACTCAATACCATTATCCTCATTATTTATTGTTATTTCAAATTCATTGTTATTATAAGGTACGTATTCCTTATTTTCATCCACCTTATCTAACCCTAACCTTTCTAACAATTGTCTGTAATTTCTGTTTACTTTAAATATTTCTATTACTCTCTTACTCTCACAATATCTCTCTATACTTTCTTTCTTAATACATTTCTTTCCATAACACCAAAATACACTTTCTCTCTCCAAATATGCAGGGGTCCCTATCATAAAATTATTGCACCAATTTTTAGGTACACAAAAACACCAAGAAACTTTATTGGTAGACCTTTCGTCTCCCAAATATAAATTTAAGGAACTCTTATCCTTATAAAAATTACATGAAGACTTGTCTTCACCCCCTAACACAACATCAAAAGAAAATTCTACCCCCTGCACTCCTTGTACAAAAATACTTTCTCTCAACTTTCTTTCTGACTCAATAAATTCAAACATTTCATTTTCACTCATAATACTTTCATTATCACTTTCTAACACCACATTCTTACTACTTATAATATTCTTACTATCTGTACATTCATTATTTGAGTTATCATTTTTAAATACGTTATTATTCAGTACTGCATTTTGGTGGGTACTACTATTTACCTTCTGGCTTTCTAATTGACTTACTAATTGACTTAAATTCCCGTCTAGTTTTGTTATTACCTTGTCAACCTTCTTAACCAGATTATCATGACCTAATTGAATTGAATTTTTTAGTTCATTAAATTGTTTATCAAATTTGTCATTCAAATTTGTGAATTTAATATTAGAATCGCTTTTCTGCTCATCTAGTTTTTTGTCTAAATTATCGAACTTTACACTCTGTTCATCGAATTTGTTTAATAAGAGCTGCATCATTGCAGCAGTACTGTCTGACTTACTTTCTGACATTGCTGAAATGGATGTAGAAACCTTCTCTGCTTCTACACATATAACAGATACAGGTGTATCTGCTTCGTCAATCTGACTAATCGGAGTTGGCCGAACATCCATTTCACTAGTTAAATTCACCTCTACAGTACTGGTTTCTATTGCAATATTATCACTTGTACTCATGTTTGCAATTTTACAATACTCACATGCATACAATTGTATAACCTAACTTCGTAAAATTGGGTTATGTTTTACGTATTAAAATTTTGGCGTTTATTACCTCAAATAATTTTTCCGCTCTCTTTATAGGCGTACTCTATATAAAATAATGTTATACAGAGTCCCTGTTCCAGAAGCCATCTGTAACTTTATTATAAAGATAGCCACAAATATTTATGTCCCTGTTCGGGCGCCATCTGTAACTTTACGTTTATTGCTGACAATAAATATAAGATATACGACATAGGTTAAACGTATAGTCACTGTTTTCAAAAGTCGGGCGCCATCTTGATTACATATGTTGTCATTGCTAAATACTATAGGGCAGGAATTCGTTACACGAACTTTTGAGAAACGGAAGTTATTTGAAATAATAAAATACCTGGTTAAAATTGTTACCAATGATATACCCTGTTTATTTTATAGACATCTTACATAATGCTTTTATAAACATTAAGCGAACTTTTAAACCCTCCAAAATCATGATACATGTAATATAAAATGTGTTATTCTGTAATATTAAATAATTATGTAAATAGAGATATACATATCTTTATATATTGGTGCCCACAACCCAGCACTTAAAAATTACCCATTCGCCCTCTCACTCTCTCTCTCTCATCCTGGTACAATTCTTTATTATTTGTTATGAGCTCATTTTTGAAAATTAAAATGTTACAGACTTGAATTTAATTTGCAACTTTGGTGTTGGTCATTTCAAATTACGTTTGATGTAGAAATAAAATATGTATATGTGTGTTGATGGAACGTTCTCACCAAAAGTCGTGTAGGCCTCCTCGCACAGCTAGAATCGTCTCGATTAGCACAATCGGTAGTGTTTTACTTCGGTTTACGGCGCACCGTCGTGTCGACCCACGAAAACTCCCCGGACCGATTCTACACGCTGATCTATATGGGACGATCCATCGGCCGATGACGCCTACACGATGCCGAAACTTTTAACGTTCTTCACAACATGTTTTTTGATATTTATATAGTTTATTAACCACTTCTAGTGGCTTAAAAGTTAAAATTCACTTATTAGTGAATGAGTTGCCAGCCGGCTACGATCACAGTTGCTGATGAAATGACACCGAGTCTTTGTTACATGTTTCCTAGGTGGGGTGAATCTACGTCACTCGCTCTTTGTTAAGTTGTTGACAGCATAATGTTGTTGACAAAAACACATTCTTGGCCGCTGACATCATCAAGGATCGTCACTTTTATCGCAACAAATGACATATTGTTTTTGTGATGCTTCACGGTTTTTTGCTATGAATCGGTCCAAATCCTGGCAAATATTATACAGTCCACTCACGATATATTCATACAGGTTATTTAATGTTTGTTTAATTATGACCAAACTAAGGAATACAATATTTATGGTTTTATATACCATATTTAGGGTAATACAATTTGTACCATAATTGTACCATTACAATATCAGATCATTATCATTTGGGAGCTCTAATTTCAAGCTTTGATCATTATATACTCTAATTTTGGAGCTTACAGAGGGAAAAGAAGTGGTACATCTTAGGCGTTATAACATGACTGATTTTTAAAAGCCGTATCAGTTACAGATAATTTTAAATTATTATGCTTTTATCAAAATGTCCGAATTCATCTTCCACATTGTGTATCTACCGTGGCATTAAAAAATTTAACAATTAAAATAGGAGTAATAACTGTTTATTACTGTTCGCATTAGTAGACACATCATCTCTCTATTGATTTTAAATTGGCATATGATTGGTAGATCGGCGTAAATAGATAGAGAATATTTGTATTCAGGAATGGCTGAGTTGAAGATACCAAAAAAGTTGATCACCCTAGTTAAGGCCACAATGAAGAACACTCAATGTCAGGTAAAAATCCAGAATAGGCTATTGAACCCTGTGCACACGAGGAAAGGGGTCCGACAAGATTCTTTAGTATATTGCCTTCTTTTTAATATTGCTTTAGAGAAAGTCATTAGAGACACAGGTATTAACACAAGTGGAAACATCTTTTATAAGTCAGTTCAAATTCTAGCTTATACAGATGACATCGACATTATAGGAAGAACAAAATCAGCTGTGATGGAAGCCTTTGTGAAATTGGAGAAAGCTGCAACAAGAATGTACCTGTAGATCAATCAGGGAAAAACACAGTATATGCCAGTGACAAGAAAAGACTGTTGTGAGGGCCCTAAAAATTTAGAAATAGGATCTTATAAATTCAAGATAGTACATAGCTTTACCTACGTCGGCTCAGAAGTTAACTATAAAAATAATAATGTGGAAATCCGAAAGTGTATTTTGTCAGTGAGTAGGTGTGTGCAGGGCCTCAGAAAACATCTGAAGTATCGGTTAATTCAAAGGAAGACCAAGGTGTTGATGTATAAGATCCTAGTGCACCCAGTACTGACTTATGCATCAGAGACATGGACGGTGACTAGGTCAGAGGCAACTAAATGTATTTGAGAGGAGGATCCTCAGGCAAATTTTTGGTCCAGTGGAAGAGGGGGAAGCCTGGAGGAAAAGATATAATTTGTATAATGAACCTGATATGGTCACCTTTATTAAATTAAACAGATTGGAATGGGCTGGACACATTGTACATGCTTGTGAAAGCAGAGTTGTTGGGGAGATGTATGATGCAAAGCCAGAGGGTAAAAGGAAAGTTGGGAAGCAAAAACTGAGATGGATGGATGGGGTGAGTCAGGATATCAAGGACTCTTGAAATTAGGAACTGGACGAATGTGGCTAAGAATAGAAAAGAATAACGAATCTTCTGAAGAAGGCCATGGCCCACAAAAGGCTGTCGAGCCAGTGATGTTCACATGAGTTACCAAATATTTTTTAATAACATATTTTGGTATTCAGAGTTAAATATCAGTTAATACTTATTAACACATTTTCTCTATTCCCAACTATTAACATTATGGCATATTTAAAACTAAAATTTGTTGATTTTCAAAGGGTATAATTTTATTACCTGTTCCCTTTTTTTCTCATGTTTTGTTATTACTTATTTCTCTCTCCATATGATAAATATTATCTGTTACTAGGATTGAACGATGCTCCACACATCAGTAACATTTTTTTATTAAAATTTGTTTTTGAAGGATTCATTTTTTCATTTTAAATTTTATTTTGGTGTAATAATTTTGTGCAGTATTTTCTGATAACATATTGTTCTCTTTTTTGCTCTAATGAGTGTCTAGAATGATAAGCTGGTCAGAGTGTCATTACTCTGCAATTTAGAACAAAAGGTAACTTATCTGTTTTATCTCATTTATGTATTACATTCATAGTAAGAAAATGTCTTGTTTTCTTCCAACTACTCAGTGCTTATTGTGACTGACTAATATAGATGTATTTTGATAATGAGGGAGTGGGTAGCAAACCTGATTGTATCTTCAACTTTCTGTAAAGGGAAGCAGCGTATATTGCAAACTTTGTCATACGGGGAGGTTACACTAAAAGAATTATTTTTAGTGTTAACTTAGTGGAGTAACTTAATTTTAACCATATCTTTTATTTTGTATTTATGTCTGAACTGATTTTGATTTATTTGGTTTAAGAATACAAGTGCGGAATTACATAAAAGTAGATTTGGTTCTGGTGGACGTGGAAGATGCATTAAATTAGTTAACTCGTGGTATACTCCAAGTGAGTTTGAAGCTCTTTGTGGTCGCGCATCCAGCAAAGATTGGAAAAGGAGTATCAGGTTAGTAGAGTTTGGTTAGTGTTGTAGATTGAAACAATATGCTCGTTAGGATTTATTTCAATATTAAGCAGTATTGTAATAAAACATTAATTTTATGTAATGTATTTAAATGCAAATTCTATTTATACATTAATTTTATGTAATGTATTTAAATGCAAATGCTATTTATACATTATTTGTGAATTATTAATGTATAAAAGTGTGCAGTTTCAGTATTGACTTTGTAATTGGTTTATTTAGAATATTTTATTATATGAGGATACAAGTTGTTTAAATATTTAAATTTATTGTTTGTTATAATCCTCCAAATATCAGGAAAAGGGGAAGTAAGAGAATAATAGAATGAAGTGAACATTTTTTGGTTAACTGTTGCTGTGGTAGGCTCTGCTACTCTGCTCAACACAGTTTTGTCTTACAAAGTCCTGATCGGCATCGTCAACATCATCATTCTACCATTATTATCATCAGTGTTACCATCTGTGAAGTGTTCAACACCTTTGAAGTATATTGTACTGTGCACGATTGTTTTTGTAATCTGTGTGCTGTGTGGGTCTGGTGTTTGTGTTCTTTGGTTGTCAGTGAAGTGATTCATTGCTGGTAGTCACTCAATCCTAGGCATTTTCATTGACATTCGTTTTGGTCTCCATTACCTGTACCTTTGCCAGAGTCACTGATTTCTCTCATAGAAACCTGCAGCTCTGTTCCTTGTTTACACCTCTTCCTGTCAGTGTATCATCCAGTGATTGTGACAGTGATCAGTGATTGTGTTTCCATGTGCAGTGAGGGGCCGGGAGACAAGCAATTCTTGTTTGTGGAGGGCAAGAAGTCTGCCAAACTGGCTGCTCCCTTCAGGTTAGTCTTCTCTTGGTCAAGATCGAGGCCCTGCCAAGACGCTTCACTGGAAGTCTTGACCACAACCATCCAGGACTTCCGTTCGGTGCAGGGATTCCTTACCGAGTGGATATTTTTCCATACATTCGCGGTTCCTTTGGAAAGGGAAATTAAAATTGTTATTTCTGGAATCCCTTTCCATACCTCATCTTATACATAAAGCTATGTATGTATGTATGACATATCCTGACACGACCTGTCGCTCTCAGCTATGCACCAAGTACAGTGTCCGTCCTGCATGTTGGAAAGGGTGACAACCGTAAGCCTGTCAACAGTTTTCTTGTGATAGTAGGCTCCTTTGAGGACATCTATGATTTCCAGAACTTCCTGTACCTTCAGGTGCAAGTTTGCACATTCGACTCGTAGCCTGGCCCCTCGCCAGAGGTTTCAACTGCCAGAGGTTCGGCCACTCAAGTCTTTTCTGCCACCAGCCATGTTGTGTGTGATGTGCAGAGCCCCACCGAGGCTGTAATAATTTGAAGACAGGGTTCATGGTCATCTGCTGCAACTGTGAGGGGATCATCGGCTAACTACAGAGGATGCACCCACTTCATTGCAGCCTAGCAGTTGCAGTGGGCTATGCACTGCCGAAGCACCTAGTCCATCCTACGCAGCTCTGGCCACTACTCCTGTCCAACCTTTTGCTTCCAGGAGCAATAAACAGGGTACTCATTGGTGCCAGAAAGCCTCTGGCCAACAATCTTCGCAGGCAATGCCTGTCGAACCTCAGCAGGCGACCCCTGCTCCCAGTCTTCCTCCTCCAACTCCCAGCGAACAGGCCACTAGTCAGTCTGCTAGCCCTGCGCTATTAGTGACCCTGGCTGAAGTGAGTCAGGCATGTCTTCCAGAATCAGGTGTCTTCCAGGGCCCCCGCAGACCCCCTGACTGCCTGGGCTGAAAATCATGTAGCCAGCATCCGGTCTGCTCATGATACAAGCATGGTGCTCGCATTGGTATTTCAATCGCCACCAACCCTCTTCCTGTTACTCCCCTTGAATGGGTAGAAAACCTGCGGATCGTGTGGGATGCCCATGGGGTTCTCCCTCGATGATCTAAACTGATGACTTTTGTAACGGAGTACAACGCTGACGTTGTGCTTCTATGGCTCACTACCCTACTTTTTCTGTTCCATCATGCACCTGTTATCATCAGGATCGTCCCCTATGGCCTTGCTGGGGAGGAGGTACAGCTGTACTAGTCCACAGGCAGATATCCCATAGGTCACTACTCCAGTAGACACTTCTGTCATAGAAAGTTGTGAGGTGGCATTGGAAGCAGATGGATTGGAGTTGCACCTTGTTTCAGTGTACCACTGGTCTGCTCTGCAGATGGTGCTGCCATCCAAGGAGTGGGATGCTATCCTCAACCACCCCATCTCTACCATTGTAGCTGGTCACTTATAGTGCCAAACATTCCACATGGAACAGCAGGATTGCCAATGCCTATGGAAAATCTGTATTGGTTCATCTCTCACGACCCAGCACTTTAAGTCATTGGCCCAGAAGATCCAACCCACTTCCTTTCCCCTTCACTGGTCAGTGACCGAATGTTCTTGACATTGTCATTGGTAAGATCGTGACCCATCACATCCAGATTTCATCTGTGTTGGACCCTCATCTGATCACAGTCTCCTCTGTACGAGAGATGCTGGCTTCACCCTGACCTCCTGCTAGTCTTGTTAAGAGGGTCAACTGATGGTCCTATCGTGACCAGCTGTCTTGGCAATTACGTTCTCTCTCTGTGGACCCAATTGTCACTCGTGACGATCTGGATCTCCAAGACACTAATCTGCAGGAGTTGGTCCAAGGTGTCATGGATCAACACACCTGTGCACTCGACAGAAGTCATTGGACATTTCCTTTCTGGACATTTTTTCCACCCCCCTGATGTCATTACCCCCTGTTCGACAGGGACAAATTTGTTGTTTCGTCTATCTGCCGATTTAACCACCGTTGTGCCACTTGTCATGATCGCATCAGGGCTGCTGCACTCCAACATCTCCTGAACTCAGTTGGTGACCTCATTCTAGAGCTTTTCAACTTCTCCGGCTACAGTAATTTTCCTGCCTGTGGAAAACAGCCAACATTGTTATGATCCCCAAACCCAGAAAGCTGCGAATGCTTCCTGAAAGCTTTTGCCCTATTCCTCTCTTGTCAATCATCTCCATGGTGTTCAGGCATCTCCTGCTCAGGGGATAATTACAAACATCAGTTAGTATATTAAGTATACAGGAATGGTTATTTGTTGCTATTTTTATGCCTTTTTTAGTTGTATGGACGTGTAAAAAAATTAATAAGCAGTAAATTATGTTATATAGCAGACATAAAGATGTTTAATCTAACAAGCCATTATGGAATATTTGTAGTAGTATCTTTACTTTGCCTATTGACGTTCCTGTGCTACAAAATGACTAGCTTTCATGGTTGTATAATACATCTTACCTTTTAATAAACGTTTACAATTATTGCTACTTAAACAAGTTTTAGATAAGACAGAATTTTAAACTGGCCTTGAAACTTGCATTACAACATTTTTTGTTACATGCTACAGCTGTTGTCAATTGAGTCAAAAGTACCAGTTTTAATGGCTTAATCAGAACATTGAAGATGCCCATTGACCTCATGAAAATGTTATCGTAGTTTGATTTAGCCTATCCAGAATTATGATAAGTTATGACTTGTATTTGTAACGTTAATTTGTACATTGCATGTCATAGTACATATTTTTACCTAATAATGTAATAGCAGCGTACACTAGGAGTTAGGAGTAACATAATATTCCAATGCCATACTTCTAGCTGTTAACATACTCTTTTTTAGCATAGTAATTGAATGTGTGCTGTTACCATGATATTATAAATGCTTAAACAAAATGTGTGATGTTTTTGCTGACGTTTTATAAGAGAGAGTGAAAGATGTTGTGATTTGATGAATTCTGTGTTGTGATTTGTTGTAAATATTTCTATAACATTAGTGAAAATATTTCTTTTACAGATTTGGAGGTCGTAGTTTACAAGCACTAATTGATGAAGGAATCCTAACACCTCATGCAACAAGTTGTACATGTTCTGCTTGCTGTGATGATGAAAGTGCAGTCAGTATCTTCTTAAGTACATTTAATTTGTAGTCATATCGTTGTTTTATTAGTATTGTGTGTGGGAGGTGTATATGTGTGTTGGAAAAGAGTTCTGTTTCAGATTTTCAAAATACGGTATGTTGTTTATGATATAATTATTTGTGTGTTTATGTATGCAATGTGGTTTGGTTTCATAGAACAAAGTTATTTTAGTTATTCTTCACAATTTACAAGAAAAATTTATTTTATATATTGAACTTTGTACTCTTTTACCTGCTGTTCTTGAGCTTCTAGAAATGTACAAATTGGCATTTGACAAAATGTACAAGGTGGCACAAGTAGCCATTACCATTTCTGTGTCACCTAAGAGGTCATTTTTGGTCTTTGTAAGGTTAAAAACCTGCTTAAGGAACACAATGTATTATGATGAACAGCTAACTCCATAGCCTGTCTTGAAATAATAACGTTTGAAAGGAAGTTGGCTAAAAACTCGACCTGACAAGTGTAATAGGTAATATTGCTATCAGCCATAACAACAGGAGAATTAGCCAGTTTTAATAAAATCGACTGAATTGAATATAAGTGAAAATAATATATGTTTCAATCAGTGGCGTACTCAGAAATTAATCTGGGGGGGGGGGCTTGAACCTTAGCAGTCCATATATTAGCCTACTCTTCTACAACTTATGGTATAAGATAGAGTACATATGCCAGTTAATGGTTAAAATTTATTAATAGGCGTATTATTTTCAGTAGGTTTCACGTTTTCTCAATAAAACTGTATTATTCGTGATTGGGGGACTTATGTCTCATTCCATTTTTAATCAGTAATTTTAAAACATTACTTTTTTTCAAAAACTAAATATTTTTTAATTGATTTTTTAATTTTCTTGGATTTCATTGTCCATGACGTGTCCGTTACTTAACTAAATATCACTATAGTATTGACGACTCGGAACACTAAGTTTTTTATAAGTAAAAACGTAAAGTTTTACCTTACAGCCTAAACCAGCTTTCACCTATCAGAAGATGAAGCCTTCTATAGGTGAAAGCCGGTTTAGGCTGTAAGGTAAAACTTTACGTTTTTACGTATAAAAACTTAGTGTTCCGAGTCGTCAATACTAAAGTGATTTTTTTTATGTTTATTGTAATATTTAACAATATTTGACTTCAATTAGACTATAATATTTTATACATTAATGTCAGTAGCACTGGGAATACAGTTTTGCAACATTAGTATTTTAACAACTATAGATATATTTCAAAATATCGTGCTAATAACTAATTGTGTCAATAGAGAAAACAGTTTTTCATTAAACTATTATACTTCTTACTGTTATACTACTATTTTACTAATACTTTATTAATGAAAAACTATACAAGTGCATATTATCTGAATTCTTACAAAATTAACATTAGTATTTGAAAAATGAAAAAAAATACAGTATACAGTAAATAAGAATCAAATTAATTATTAATTTATATAGGTAAAGCATTTGTGTCCAAGCAAGCAATTTTTAATTTAAAAAGCCAAGTCCATTCTTCTATTTCCTTGATTGGCAAACCGCTCAACATCTTCAGGAGAGATGTCGATCCCTGTGAATATTGAGCGAAGCTAGTCCATTAAGCCTTGTCTCCGATGTTGTAGACCTCAGCCACGTCTTCAACTGAGTCAGAGTAGAGAAGGAGCGTTCTGGATCAGCTGACATCACTGGGAGTACACACAGTACTTCTAAAATTTTTCGTACGCTGGGAAATATGTCTGGATTGCAAGCTTGCAGAGAATACAGAGCTGTGTCTGGAACATTCATATCTGCTTCATCCACCCACTTTTGCTTCCATATTTCTGCCTCAAGTATAAGTTCCCATCTTGGAAATGTCAGGGTACATGATAGAGGCAACAGACTGCTTCATCTCTTGAGTAGTAGCCTTTATGATAAAATGAGGGATAAATACTTCAAGATAACAAATTTTATCAAACTCAGGTCCGAAATGGGTTTGTAACTCAACAGTGCAGTGATCAACAAAAGGAATGTATAAATTTAGCTTGTAGTGTTGTTTCACGTCCAATTCCTGTCCAGCATTTGCTCTATGTGATTGCCTATTACATTTTCTAGGCACCTTAGACTGAACCTCATGTTCATCTGCAATTTCTTTGATTTGTTCAAACAGTGAGTTGAAAGATTCATCCACATTTCTCCGCCTTTCTTTAAAGCATTTTGCAGATTAGTTACTGACTTTTTGGCTTGGGAAAGATCAATATTTTGTTTCTGCAAGTATCTTGTTACTCGCAGCATTAGACCGCTGATTTCAGCACAAACTACCAAGCTAGCTAAAAATCATAGCTTAAAATAGCTTGCAAAAGAGAGAAGGCCATAGAATGTTTTGAGCCTGACTCGTTTATTTCCTCAAGAGTTGTGACAATGGTGCCAAAAAATTTCAAGAAATCGATAAATGCTGTGTGCCTCTCCACCATATATATTAAAAAGCAAATCTGGAACAAGCATCTGAAAAACTTAAGCCTTGCACCAACCCACCCGGTTTTCTCGCTGGGTGCAACAAATATTTCGCAGTCCTTCAGCAGGAGAATACATTCACTCTCACTGGACATACCTGTCCAGACTCCGGAGCCTGTGGCCACCTATTACAACGAACCACCCTGGGATATGGTGGAGATGGAAATAAGACTTGAGCTTCCTTCAAAGCTAACCAAAGCGGACCTACCGGGAGAGCTGCGTAGTGAAACCCTAGACATGCTCAGTACTCAGTACAGCAACTGTGTGAAGATATTCACAGACGGATTGGTGGACCTAAGACAAAATAAATCAGGAGCTGGGTTCTTCAATCAAAACTCTGGCGAGATCTTCTTTGCTCCATCAAATGCAGCCTCAAGCATGGACGCTGAACTGCTTGCTATTAACGCAGCCCTGGTGAGCTGCTTGGACCAGGAAGAGAGGCATATATGCATACTTACAGATTCGAAAGCAGCCATGGAACCCTTGAGAATGGAGGACCCGGGAGATTACTCCTTTCGTATCTCGGAATTGAGGGCGCTGTTGCACGGCCTCAAAGACAAGGGAAAGCGTATTGTATTCCAGTGGACCCCGGCTCACTGTGGGATTGAAGGGAATGAAAGAGCGGACATTATAGCGAAGGAGGCTGCGAAGATGGCGCCAGTGCAGCCCCCTTAGTATTCACTGGCAAAATGCAGGAAAGCTGCAGCAGACAAATTTCGAATGGAGTGGATGGAGCGCTGGAGAGAGGCAAAGACAGGAAGAACACTCTTCCGGATCCAAAAAGAACCTGCTGACTCTTCCCTGTACCGCGGTGTGGCAAGAGCCACAGCTACTTTTGCATCAAGAGCAAGAATTGGCCACATAGTCACCAACCATTACCTGTACCGCTTCAACATGAGGGACTCCCCAAGGTGTGGAGTCTGCCAGGGAGAGGATGAAACTTTGGAGCATGTTCTGCTAAAGTGTCCTTCCAAAAATCCGGCCAGGGGGTCACTGATTGCACTGATGGGCAGGAATGGCAGCCTGGACGACGTGCTGATAAGCAGGAGTCATTGGGCGCTTGTGGCGGCGGTGTACCATGGACATCGGGTCATCGGAGTTACTTGACTCTGGAAGCCCGATTCAAGAAGTAAGAAGTAAGTAAGCCTCTCCACCCACCTTGTCTCACACAGCTGTGTCAAAACAGTTTTGTTGGTTTCTTTCATAGAAAAATGTTTCTTAAGTATTTCTCGTCTTATATAGCTATCTCTGATAAAGTTAGTAGTATTGTTAACAGTACCTAGCATATTCTTTATCTGTCGGGAGGCAGATTCGCTATTTGTAGCTGAGACAACTGTTAAGTTTAAAACATAGCTCCAGCAATGAGTATATTCAGCGTATGGTTGTTTTCCCTTAATTTTAGCTTGGAACACCCTGCAATTTTCCTAACATATTTGATGATCCGTCATACCCTTGAACACGTAACTCGTTAATATCTAAATCATGGTCTTTTAAACTTTTAATATGACATCTGCCAAGTCCTCTCCTGATAATGAGATCAATGCAACAAAGATAAGAAATGTTTCAATAATTTTTTCTTTTTTCAAAAAACGGACACAGATAGACATTTGTTCAGTACCGGCGATGTCTGGTCTCATCACACAAAACGGAGAAATATGGTGACTTTTTAATATCAGTTATAATTTTTTCATTAATTAGGTCTCCACATATTGCAGTTAACTCATTCGGAACGCGGGGACTTACATACAGTGCAATTTTTGAACCCTTTTCGAGATGCTCTTTTAATATACTGTCACCAGCATCTATTCTGAATCTAAGGAGAGCATTGAAGATTCCTTGATTTTGTTTCCAGAAGAGAGGAGCAACTGCCTTCTCTGTGCCCTCGAAGAGGAATATTTTCCCTACCATGCAAAATAATTGTTTTCACAATACTCACCAACTTTCTATTTTCAGCCACCTTATTTTTCACTGAACGTTTGCAAGTTCTTGTACATTGGAAGTTATATTTTTGTATATTTGTTTAAACGATTCTGCATCCAGTAAACTGTTTACATGGTACTGAGGTGAACAATGATTTTTAAATATTTCTAAGGCTGTTTTCCACATTTTAAGTGGACGATTAACAAGAGTGCCAATATTAGCGTTGTGAGAAGTGGTTTTTCCAAAGAGAATACAGTATTTACAATACGCGCCATCTTCACATTTAGAATAAACTAACCAATCATATTTCACCAACCAAGAATACTGGAATGATCGCATAATTCCACCTTCTTTTTTTACAGGAAATTTGTGGTCAGCCATACTTTCAGTGTAATTTTTACAAAGGACGGCATACTTCAGGTTATCATAAATTTTAGATGTATATTGTAATAATAAATTGCTAATGTCTGTTACTTTACCTAATAATGAAGACTCATTTTGTAAAAGAACATTTGTGTCAGAACAGCCAGGATTTATAATATCACTGTTGTCAGAGAATTGAGAAACAAGCCCGGAAACATTGTTGTCATTGCCACAAACCTCACTAACACAAGTATCTTGCTGAGACAATGTAGAAGTTGACAAAGAACATGTAGGCCTTTCTGCTACACTTATCACACTTCGCTAATTTAGTTTTTGTTACAAAGAAATCCAAAGTGCTGACTTTCCTTTTCGGTAATTTTGTCATGTCATCAAGTTTGGACTTATTAGTCTCCATCTTTGACGCAACAAACAATCACAAACAAAATTACAAAAACTTCGGATTTAATAAAGACCGTACTGCTAAACAAACACAAACGCGACAATGGCAGACGATGACAGCAACGTGTGCACGAGTGGTGTATCGTCTGAACGACTACCTCCGATCGCTACCGAAAATAGATGAATATATGGAAGCTTGTAGAGGCCACCTCTCACCCGTGGCGCTCGTGCAGCGAATTTCTGTTCGCACGCCACAGGAACGCATGAAAACTCGAAATTTTGCATGCACAATGTGGGGTGTGTGCATGTTTTGAAGGCCCTGCATGCCGCAAGCAGGCGTGCAGAATTTGGTAGGCAGGTTAGTTATGTTTATACGTTTGGAAAACACGATACATTTTAAATAAAATATTATTATTTCTAGAAATTAATTAGTTTATAATAGTATATATAACGATTTTATTTTTATTTTCAAGTAAAAAAATGAAGTGTTTTTTAAGTATTTTTTTTTCATTATTTCAAGATATGAAGTTAGGAACATTATTAAAATTTTCGTTTTATTTATAGACTGATATTTGCAAAAATGTGATGAATTTAACTTAAGTATTAAATAACATTTTTATAAAAAGGTTTATGTAGGCCTACTTATTTAAGTATCATAAAAAGATTATTTAATATTTAAGTAAAATTACTTAAGAGTTCACTGGTAGCAGTGGCCGGTGCCCGGTGTGGTGTGCGTATGGCCGTGCCGTCAAATGAGAGCGAGAGAGAGAGAGAGAGAGAGAGAGAACAGGTAGTTTACCGAACGTTTCACTCAGCGTAATACACCGCTGAATGAACTATAAATTATAACTGAAGTAACAATTCTTATTATAAACTACTTATTTTGTTAGTATTTATAGTTCAAATCGGCTGAAATATGCAATTTTGTAATTTTAAACAAGAGCCTAGGTAAACTAAGGAAGTGCATATTATATTTTTGCAGAAGCCCCCCCTGCGTACGCCATTGGTTTCAATCTGTTTTAATAATGTGGATTTCTACTACTTTGACATTTTCACTTCTGATTTTCATACTTCAAGGTAGAAGAGAACAAAACTTCGGTATGAAGACCATACATGACTTCCATGTTATAAGATTTATGTTTAAAATAATTTACTTGAATTTGGTTCGGTAATTTCTAAAAAAAATATCGTCCACCCTCAAACTAATTTCACTATTTATAGATATTTTTGTAATTATGGGGTAGTCGTTTAATATAATGTTATTTTCAGTCACTTTATCCATAAAAATTAGGTAGGCTTACTTTATTCTTATAAAGAAACCGAACTATGCATATAATCATCCCTCCTCCGAAGCACTCGGAAGTCACTCATGGACCCTGAGCATCTTGCAGAGGGTTCATTCCCTAAAGACGAAAAGTCTGTCTATGAACCGTTTCTCTGTAAACACGTGCAGTTACATTGCCCAGCGATCCACAGGAAGCAAATCGATAACAAAAGCGTGCAAATGTAAGAAAATAAACATGAGTGAGGCCAGAAATAACGTGAATTGTGTGTTTTGTGTGTGTGTCTTGCCTGCCTTTTTATTGCGGTAAAATGGAAACGTAAACATTAGATAATTGAGATTTGCTTGCCTGCCACGAACGATATATTTTCTCATACATGATTTAAATTAAAGTGAAAAAATATAAAATTTTGTTAGTGAAACGAAATGTGTCCATAGAAACTACCTCTTTGTTGTTAATAGCGTATTACACATATAAAATTTATAACATTTACTTTCTCCATCATCAACTATATTATTTTAATTTATAGATATTTCATCTACCTTTCTACAGTGGATTATTATGACCTTCTTTTAAGGATACTTTATTTATCAAAATGAAGCACTTTACTCTTGTTAAAACGTAAAATGTTGCAGGTAAACTACCCCTTCCCCTTAACCGATCTTCACCAAAATCAATAGGCCTCAAGTCCTCTACAATTCACAACTGTATGCAAAAAATTAATCGATTGTGTTTGAATTTGTGGCAGTTATCGTTTGACATAGAAATTCTACACACACACACACACACACACACACACACACACACATTTTAAAAAATGACTTTTTTGCATGTTTTGAGGGTAGTACAATCAGAATCTGCCATTATCTCGAACACGATTTTTTTCGTCTTGACCATACTTCCATTTCCTTATGGAACATGGAAGTAAAAATGTAAGTGTGTGGAATAATATACTGTGAATAGTCCATATGGATGCTGCCCCTTCTTATTATAGAAACATGTTGTGGCTTTTTAATTCTATTTACAAACTCATACTGATACAAGAAAAATTCTTACGTGCGGCTACCCAGACATCATCACCCCCCCCCCCCCCACCTTTGAAATGCTGGAGCTGCCACTGCCTCTTAGAAACCATAGTAACCTTTGATGGTCATAGAAATTTGTGGTGCCTGGGGGGGGGGGTCTGGTTGCAGTATTGGTTTGTAGGTTTTAGACATTGGTGGGCTCATTAATTGTTTGTAAAGTTTTATTATCACTGTGGGTGCCTAGTCTCATTTTTATGAGGCGTGTTTTTGAAGTAAGTACAGTTTTCATACTAAAAATAACAAGTAATATTTTTTTGAACAATTTTATTTTTACATGAAAGCCAGTACATTAAACTATTTTTCAACATAGTTTCCACATATATTGAGGCACTTGTCGTACTGTGTGATAGCATCTGTATTCCGGCTTCATAGAAATCTGCCGCCAGAGAAGATAACCATTGCTGCATGACTGTTTTGACATCGTCGTCATCATAGCGCTGGCCGCCAAGGTGCCGCTTTAAATGGAGGAATAAGGTATAGTCACTGGGCGCGAGGTCTGAACTGTAGGGGGGATGATCAAGTTTTTCCCAGCCAGATGACGTAATCAGATCTTGGTTGCGTTGAGCATCGTGTGGCCGAGCATTGTCATGAAGCAGTACGATTCCCCTACTGAGCATGCCACGCCTTTTGTTTTGGATTGCGCGATGCAGTTTATTCAGGGTCTCACAGTATGTGACAGCAGTTATCGTTTCACCCCTAGGCAAAAAATCAACAAGCAACATCCCATGCCTGTCCCAAAACACAGTGCACATGATTTTCTGGGCTGGAATGGTTTGCTTGAACTTCACCTTTTTGGGAGATTTTGAGTGCCTCCATTCCATGGACTGCTGTTTCGATTCCGGTGTAATGTGAGACACCCATGTCTCTTCACCAGTGACGATTTGGCTTAAAAACAGATCACCGTCCTCACTGTACCTCGTGAGAATAGTCAGAGCACTGGCTAAATGTTTTGTTTTGTGCAACTCAGTTAGCATTTTTGGGACCCAGCGTGAGCACAATTTCTGATAATTTAAGCGGTCTGTCACAGTTTCACAGAGAACACTTCTTGAAACTGGAGGAAATTCATTAGACAGTGACAAAATCGTAAACCGCCTATTCTCACGAACTTTTTCGTCAACTTTCTGTACCAGGTCCGTCATTAATGACAGACAGTCGCCCACTCCTTGCCTCATTGTGCACGTTTGTACGGCCTTCTTTAAATGCTCTAACCCACTTTCTCACCATGGCATTGCTCATAGCATTTTCCCCGTACACTTCACTTATCTGTCAATGAATATCGGCTGCTTTCACGTCTCTTGCATTTAGGAAACAAATTACAGCCTGTATTTCACAATCGGCAGGACTTTCAATGGTATGAGGCATTTTAAACACGCACAGGAAAATGTAAACAAAGACTTCTGCTCACGTAATGGCGTCTGTAGCAAGCCAATAGACACTCAGTGCGCATGCGCAGAACGGTGACCGCTGCGCTGTAGCGGCGATATAGCGAAATGGTACTTACTTAAAAAACACGCCTCGTACTTCACTGTACGCTACCCTTCCCTGTATTGCTTTGTATTAGTTGTCTGTAAATGAACTTGAGTCTGATGAATATGTTGGGCATACAAATATTTGCATTTAGTCATCTTCTGATGTCAATAACTGTTTATTACAATACTAGAAATAAAAAACGATTTAAATTTAATGTAGGCCTATCCAAATGAATATACTGAAATTTAAAAAGTGAAGCAGTGAGTGATTAAAATGTTGAGATCAAAGACTGCAACTGGTTATTAAGCAATTCTGCATTAAAACAAGAAAGTGGTTTTTCTAAAATTCATTTAAAGTAGTTTTAATGATATTGATAGGATTGGCATACTAAAATTGAGTGTAAACAAAATTATAATAATTTTAGTAAGATATTTCAGTTACTCTGATTTTTATCCATTACTGCATGAAAACAAAAACTATGTTGAAAAACAAGCTCCAAGTGACTAAAATATATTTTTATTTTTTTATCACCAAGTGACTACAAAATATGTATTGTTTGGCCCTATAGAGTTAAAGAGCTCAAATTGGGCTTACTATAAAACCCTCTTAATGGCCTGTGATAATACTGCTTGCTAGGTTTCATGACAGAAATCTTTCAAGACCATAAAAAATGTAATTTCTCCTTTAAAATCTAAAAACTTTTATTAAAAAAAAATTACTTTCATAGCAATATGCTGTATGTATGGTAAATATTTCATCATGAATGAACTTAAAACCCACTTTGAAAGTAGGAAATAGGAAAATAGCTCATATAGAGCAATTACATCTGCATAAGTAATATATATTTAATGTTTTTCTGTATTGTCTGTCTTCAAAGCAGAAGAATTTATTTAAGGAGTCATTTGTGATACCTCATGTAAATTATTGTAGTGTAGGCAGGCCTTCACACATATTATATATTTCTACAAACAGTGGTTTCAAGTAAAAAAAATGTAAAGTAAACAGTGGTTTCTAAGTAAATTGATGAAAACTGTCTAAACGTCTTCTAAAGTGTACCTGTATGGTTCAGCAATCCAGTAATGCTGGATAACCCACCCAGCAATGCAATGGGTGGGTGGTTGGTTGGGTGCAGCAATGGGTGGGTTAATGGTTACCCAGTAATGTTGGTAACCCATATGAAACGATTTTCAAAAAAAGTAATTTTCCTGTAATTTGTGCTTTTCTAAAATTTATTTATTTTCCATGTTTTAACTGGAACAGTGCACAGGATTCACATTAACAGGTTTACCAATGCGTTTATGAATAATTAATAACTATTAATTTTGTTGTAATTTCATAAAGTTTTCAATTAAAGATGTTGCACTTCACCATATATCCTCAATATATTCACAGTTAAAATAATGAGGTTCCCCCAGAAAATGAAAACTGATATATTTGTTTAAATCTTTTTTTTTTGATCATGAAGACTTTGATGCAACGGCAAAAAGCAGAATAACACTTTCTTTTTGACATTTTACAAAGCAAAAGAGCATATAATGGGATGGTGGCACAGTTAAGACTTCCAATCCCAGCTATTTAAAATGATGCATCAATAACAAATCAGTTCTGTGATTGATTAACAAATAACATAAAATAAATTAATTTTTGAGAGTCTACTGCATAAAGAAGAAAATTATGTAACTGAAATTAAGACTTTCACGTCTGGGCATACAATGACCTGTACACTCTTTACAAACTGGCCAATTTTGTGTATTTTGTAATATGAATGATTTTTTTAGTATTCCCACATAAATACACATAAAATTTGTATTCCCACACATATGAAATAAAATTGTAGTGTCATCACAAGAGTTAGTTTCTAAAATTATAAAAATTGGTACAAGATGTTTTGTCTGCAAACTACATCAATCTGATCCAGAATTCTTCAATAAATCATTCAGCAAAAATGAAAAGTAATTTTCACTTTTTATTTCACACACACACACACACACACACACACACACACACACACACACACACACACACACACACACACACACACACACACACACACACACACACACACACACACAGAGTGAGAGATAGAGGGAGGGAGGTAGGCACTTTTAGAACTACACTGTAAAACAAAACTACATCAACTGATTGCTAATTGATTCTGTCTATAGTACAGTCCCATTAAGTTTATAAAAATTAAAAACAGGAAGCGCTGTATGTTATCGTGTATCAATATTGAAACATTTTGTTGTGCCTCAGAAATGAAAAGTTCCTATAATATGATAATTACATTCATATTTGCTCACGTTATTCTTGTATATATGTGTTATTATTATTGATAATAAATACACTACACTGTCGTTTATCCGGAATTGATGGGACCGGACCCTTTCCGGATAAACGAAATTCCAGATAAACCAAACTAATGGTGAAAATGCCGGTATTAGCGATGTTTACCTACCGCTATACAGAAAAGTTGTGTTTTTTTATTTTGAAGACTTTATTCAAACTGTAATAGCATGCTGTACTGTATTTTACAAGTAAATCTTAAGGAAAAACAAAATATATATCAGAATATTATCTGTACTGTATAAACAAGAAAAAAACTTATGTAGTATTCAGTGGCGGCTCGTGACTTAAGAGGCTGGAGGGCGCGGCCTTTAGGCTTCTTAATTATTTATCAATATTGAAGTTAACGCACAATGGAAATGTCGCCAGTATTTGATCACATAATTCATTAATAAAATAAGAATAGTAACACGTGCAGCATGCAACGATTATTTAAAAATTTGATCTCACCTCAAATATTGTGATCTCTTGTAGAGAGTCAGCAGCTTTATTAATAAACATAACCACAAACTGTCGAAAGTGTCCACAAAAATGTCTATGCTGTTTCCACAAATAAAGTAATATACTATATTTACATTATATTATTTTTATGATACCTACACTTTAAAAAGACAATTTATTTATATACAAAGTCTATTCGCCTTTCCTTTAAATTAAGGAACTTTCTAGCATCAAAGTCCTTCATTTCTTTAACAAGTTCCTTGTTGATAGATAACATCGCAAGGGCATTCAGTCTATCGTTTTTCATTGTATTTCTCAAGAAAGTCTTCAGTCTTTTCAGAGTCGAAAAGCAGCGCTCAGGTTCGGCAGTTGTCATGGGGGTAGTTATGACAATTTTCAGAAGTATCAACACTTCTTTGAAAACTGATGTAAGATTGTGTTCTTCTATAAAGTTAAGAAGTTTTATTGCGCCTTTAATATTATAATCATGCCGTCTGTATAATAGTTCCAATTCACTCCGGAGTTTGTTTTCTTTTAAGAAAGGTTAATGCCGAATCACTAGCTGGAATTTTTCTTCCAGAAAGTTTGTAGAAAAAAGTGGAAATAAGTCATTGGACATCAATGAAGCTGCTTCTAGGTGACCCGTGTAAGTAAATCTATCTTTTATGTGAGTTATAATGATGTCACATACTTCTTTTGCATCCCCTATTCCAGTGCTGCATCCAACGTTATTGGATCCCCATTGTCTCTGGGAGACAACAAAATACATGGAAAACAGAACAAAGATTTCTGAACATCGCAGCCGCCCACATCCAGTCATTTTTTTGGTATGCATCTTTTAAAAGCAGTTGCCATCTGAAAACACGATTCCCACTTTTCTTATTTTCTGTTTGCATCATGCAGAATTCAGGAGTTGGCCTACCTAATGACTTTAGTTCAATTTTTTTATCTTGCAAAAGTTATTGCTTTAAGGGCCTGAATGTTAAAATGTTGGATTAAATGTTAAAACAAAACCTAATAATTCAACACTACAGTATTTCCCTAAATTATTCGTGAAGCTATTAAAAAAAACACAAACTCAAAACCTAAACCTAAACAAATGCCTGCACTCAATTAACCACGCCAAAGGTACTATAAACACTAAAAAGAGCAAATTTCATATTATTATCAATAGTATGCGATTAGTTGTACTGAGTGAATCACGCCACGTTCTGCTAAACGTGGCGTGGAAGCCGGCACGCCGAGCGACCGTCTAAATGCCGTATGTAAGCTTACAACTTTGTTCAACTTTGGATAGAGTGGGGGAATTGAGAAATGGGCGCAATTGTCAGAGCGCCGTAATGCATGCTGTTCCAAAAACATTTCTGCTATTATCTAATACAAAAATATTTTCTTGTTCGAACTATTAAAGAAATATGTAATGACTTTCCACAAGTAGTGATAATGGGTTGTTTAATGATATGATTTAATCTGGGGGGCACGCGCCTTAGCGCCCTAAGAATGAACCGCCCCTGGTAGTATTAGACATTATACATACATTATATTAAATTCAGTACAGTACAGTAGTAGCATTTCTAAGAATTAACAAGTTTAATTTAGCAAGAAAAACATTAATAAACACACATACATGAAAGATCAAAGTCTTTACTTTTTAAAAAAGTCAGAAAAGATGTTTCTCTCTTCTTAGCTGTATGGTCACAGAGTCTTTTTAGAAGTAATAGTTCTGCTGGGTTTGTCTTGCTTTGGCACTCAAAATAATTTAATAATTTGTCCAGCATTTGAAGTAGCCTCTGAATGGTTGATTGCCATTGCTACATCGTCCGCATCATCATCGGAATTTGAATCTTTGTTGTTTGATTTTTTAGAACACTCAGCAACGATCTCGTTCTCAGAAAGGAATTGATGCGCGGGTAGCTATTGGTCTACACCTACCTTTAACCACTTGGATACTATTCCTCTTGAACATTTTCACAACCTTCAATATCTTTTAACAATTCAATAATCTTTTTATTTCCAGAAAGATTATCATTTTCAGCACTTTCTGTAGTTTCAGTGTCGCAATTTTCCACCATTTCTGGCCACAGTTTTTTCAAAGAATTTCTTAATGTTTTTTGAGAAACATCTTCCCATGCTGCAGCAGACATATAAATTATATCTTTTATGTTAATTTTCTTCAAAATGGTCATATCTTCTTTTTTCTCCTCATTATCTTCTACTATTTTACTCAAAAGAGCTTTACGATACCGCCATTTTAAAGCCTCAAGCGAACCCTGGTACAATGGTTAGATTAGGGAAGTCACATTAGGAGGAAGGAATTTAACAAAAATGTCACCACTCCTCATCTCGTTGTCTGCAGGATGTGTAGGAGCATTGTCAATCAATAACATCGTTTTCAGAGGCAGTCCCTTTTCTGTCAGATATTTTTTGACATTAGGTACGAAGTTGTGGAAAAACTTTTTAAAATTAAATCCGCAGACATCCAGGCTTTTTTTTTTTGATCTGTACAGTACCAGTAAACAGTTAACACTTATATTTTTTAAAGCCCTTGGCTTCGCAGATTTGCCAATCAACATCAGCGGCAGTGTATATTCACCTGTGGCATTTGAACAACAAAGGACTTTTTTGTACTTTTTTTGTGGCCTTTAGCTTTCTCATCTAGTTTAGATGCCAAGGATGTTTTTGGCATCATTTTATAAAACAACCCTGTTTCGTCAGCATTATAAACTTGGGATGGTGACAGATTTTCGTCTGAAACAAATTTCTCAAAGCTTATTTTATACATGTCACTGGCTTCGATATGTGCAGATAAGATCTCACCTGTCACAATGAGCTGCCGAATTCCATGACGTTCCACCCACTGCTAGCCATAAATGATGGATCCCCACCCATTTTCATGTTTAAATTTAATGCCTTTTCTTCCGATATAGGGACACCACGGTCTCTTTCTTGGCAGAACCATAAAAAAAGAGCATCGTCTGATGCCTCATTTTTTGCTTTCCGAGCTGTACTCCTTTCTCCTAAACTGTCTTTGGTAACCATCTTTGCACAAAAGTTTTCTATATGAGCTCTGTTTTTTTTCCAGTCGCCCACAGTGGAAGTCCCTACTCCATAATCCTTAGCAATATTATTTAGTGTTTCACCTTTGTCAAGTCTATATATGGTCTCCAGCTTCTTTTGCATCTTAACGACATTTTTCTTTCTTTTACACGACATTGCTTAATTGAGACAAATGCAGTAAACAGAACAATACACGAACACTTATGTATACAGACTACGAACACTTATAACACTACGAAATGTTTTGGAACTAAAAAGTAAAAATACGACTGCTTGCTGCTTGCATGCCACGCACACAATGAAATTCTGAACAGTATCAGTAGGTTGCCGTTACTGCACTAGGAAATGTAACTCGTCACAATACGAAGTCTTCTGGTGTGCCAATGCATGAGTCACTCTGTGTTACAATCTTGCCTGTCAGTCACCGCGAGCTCACGCTTGCTACAGTCCGCGATAAGATTACACTGTAAAGTCGGCGCAGGCGGCAGTCGGAAGCCTTTGATGTAATAATGAGTTCTTAGAACTGTAACACTGGCTGCCTGTGCCACTAAACATTGCAACTGCAGAGGTGGAGTTTTCTAGTCATTTGCAACTGATAAGATTCACTTTGAATGCCGACGTTAACCAGATCACCGAGGGAACTATACACTGCACTGTATTATTTTTACCCTTGCAGTTTAGATTAATTATGTTTATGTTGATGAGCTCTGAACGGGTATAACATAGAATTTATAAAAAACAGCTCGTTTTTAGTACAAATCGTATCTTAAAATTCACTAGTAAAGTTGTTAAAAAAAATATATATATTTTGAAAACATTCCAGATAAGCTGGAATTCCGGATAAACGAGAATGTAGTGTATAACCTTCCTATGCAAGAATACATTTATAAGTTTTATAGATAACCACAAGTTTTATAGGAACAAGTGAAGAGAATTCATGTTGCGTTTGAGCAGAGCCCACGGAAGTCCACAAATCGATCTAGCCATGAGTTTGTGATCCCACAACCCTGTAACTGTTAAAATAATAAGAAGATATAAAAGAAGAAACTACACCCAGATTATTACGATTTTATTATGATTTACCAACTTACCTTTACACAGAAGATTCCCAAAGTCCACGGGCCGCCACTACATTTTTATGAGTAAGTGTAGAAACCATTTCACTCTCCCCAAAGAAATAATTTTGACAAATAAACTCCCTTATAGAAAAACTCCAGGGCCGTTTAAGCGAACTTATTGATACAGAGAATAGGTAATGGGTATTGTGGCGTAATAATTATACTAACACATTATTAATATTACACAATCATCTTTTATTTATAAAAACATATTATGCATCTCTTTTCAATTTTTAAATGTTAACACAACAAAATTTAATAGACAAAGCAAAATTGTAATATATAGAAGTTTTACTTGCAAATCAGTACCCCTCTCTCTCTCTCTCTCTCTCTCTCTCTCTCTCTCTCTCTCTCTCTCTCTCTGCGCGGCGCTCCGTAACTGCACGTGTAGGCCTCCCTATTATGCAACCGTATGATTCAGCCGTGATATTGGTGCTCCGACTACGCCTCAACGTTAAACTTCCGTTTGGTGATGCCTTTAAAACCAGTTTCAGACAGATTTCTGCACCTCGTCTCGTCCTAGTAACATCATATTCCGCTTTACATAGAGACACCTTTTCAACAGGAGACTCGCTGTGTCGTTGGAAACACGTGCCGATTGTATGATTCACTGGTTAGCAATAGAATCACTTGTTACATTCTTTTACCTTATATGGACATCGCCTGCCCCCACCTCTACAATCCTGACCAGACCCGCGTCATTACAGTAAAACGTTAACTTGTTACATAATTTTGTTACCCATATTTTGTACCGTTACAAGACCCCCCCCCCATGAGAGGTTTTATGTCAAAAAACATAAATACTCTCATTGCCTAAAACCAGGAAGACCAGTGAGTATATGGCGCCACGACCCCCCTTACTTCCTGATTAAACGTTAGGTACTTACCCCCCTTAATCCAGTGGTTGTGGCCGCACCTGCAAGACCTTACTGGACTTTCTTTATCAGGATCCCAACACCGTAAAGCCAGACAGGCACTTGGCGACCCTGCCCTGACGCGCTGGCCAGCACAGGTTCGCCGCCACAGTTCCACCCAGATTCTGTAACAACAAAGCAAAAACATTAGCAAATGGCATTTCACTACTCCATATCCTTGTACTGAATTTGGTTCCTCCTAGAAGTACTGATTTCCGTTGACCAAAGTACTGATTTGATATCTTAAGTATCTTAATATACAAATAACATATTATCCTTCAACAAGAGGTATCCTTATGCTAACATAACTCATATTATTTAACTCAAATAACATGCCAACGTACATGTATATGACCATATATCAAAGTACAATAGTAAATCATATCAAAAACAAAAAATACCCAAATTCAATTACCAATTCAATTTCCTAATGAAAATTGAATTAAAGTTTTCATCTCAATTATCTCATTACAAACCATATTATAAATGTTTTATAAAACCATGTTGTATATCTCATAAATACATCACATTAAAATAACTATTTCAACTTTGAATTTCACATTATAACTTCAGCTCGGATTTTCTATTAAATACTTCACTTAACAAATTTTAATTATTTATAATTCGTTATAAAATTCTCAAATCTAAAAAAAATTTTCGAATTTATTACCAAAATTCACCTTTTAAATCCTCTCAAATCAATTTGATTACATAATGTCAATTATTATTAACAGTCAATTATATCATTATTATAATAAACTCAATCAAAATTATAAACATTTGTACACACACCACAATATCCATACACACACACAATGTATCTTCAGATGCCCCTATAATAACAATAACATAACCCCAATACAAATTATATACAATATATTTCACATAAAATATCATTGTTCTCCAAAAATCATTATATTATCAAGCCAAGTATAAAAACCATTAAACTCAAATAATTAAATGTCCATCAAGAACATATGTTTAACCCCCATCATCATAAATTAGTCTTATACTGTACATGCACATTTCATTTTTGTTTAACTCCATTATATTATCTCTTTCAATATAATAACCATTTAAATTTATTTTGTCCACTATACTATAATAACCCATAGAATTACTCCATAGTATTACATCATATACCTCATCAACATCGTTTACAGTCAAGTCGCCCTTAGTATTATTTGTCACAATCAGGTAAGTTACAATATCATCAACATTATCATCATCTACTGCACCAGTTACATCACAAGGTAAGACATCAATTTTCTCCACACTCTCAATATCTAGACCAACTCTTTATAATCTCTATTAGCATAAAAAATCTCTATTTCTCCATCTCTCATCACAATACTTATCACAACCCTCCTGAACTCCCTCACTCCATGCAAAGGGCGCCACAGAATTACTAAAACACATCCTGGCTTTACCAGGTATATCACAACAAATTACGGGACCACTTTGAGACACCATGTCTCCCACATAACCTCTGGAGGAACCTTTGTCCTCATAAACCACATGTGGAGTCTTTAATCCACTTAAAACACAGGGAAAATTTGCCCTCTGCACTTCATACTTACCTAACCTCACTTCACACTCACTCTCAAACTCGTTAACTACTACCTCACCACTAACTTCTACTCCCACTATAATCTCATCATCACAACCATTTTCGATATTTTACTCTCTGATACTACATTTTCAATTATATCACCATTATTATTCGTCATATCGTTATTATAGTTATCATTATTATTTTCACTATCAGAATCACTTACCTTATCATCTATTACCTGGTTATTTTTATTCTCCTTACATTTACACGTACTTGTAACTTTACTTGTTTCTCGTTTCCACTTCTCAGCTTGTTTTTTAATATTATTATTTAATTCATCAAAACGCTTATCCCACTTTTCATCATTAGCATCAAAACGCTTATTAATATTATTAATATCACTAGACATTGTGTTTTGTTGCTCTAAAAGCAACCGCAACACATTCATCACCTCATCGTTAGACCTATCTCTTTCTTTTGTTGACTCTGGGGTTGAATGTACCCCAGAGTCACTCATTATGGCAGAGTCAGTTAGACTAACCTCATTTTCCTTATCTTCCATCTTTTTTAATTATATAAATAAAATTTTATAATTAAACACAATGTTTTACCTTACAAATCGTTAAAAATGACATAACCTCTATGATAATACAATAAATGTTATCTACCCAAACCTATCTCTGTATCTCAGGTAGGCCTAACTTATATAAAAATTTATCCAAGTATCCTGGCAGGGTCGCCAATTGTAACTGTTAAAATAAGAAGAAGATATAAAAGAAGAAACTACACCCAGATTATTACGATTTTATTATGATTTACCAACTTACCTTTACACAGAAGATTCCCAAAGTCCACGGGCCGCCACTACATTTTTAGGAGTAAATGTAGAAACCATTTCACTCTCCCCAAAGAAATAATTTTGACAAATAATTAAACTCCCTTATAGAAAAACTCCAGGGCCGTTTAAGCGAACTTATTGATACAGCAGAGAATAGGTTATGGGTATTGTGGCGTAATAATTATACTAACACATTATTAGTATTACACAATCATCTTTTATTTATAAAAACATATTATGCATCTCTTTTCAATTTTTAAATGTTAACACAACAAAATTTAATAGACAAAGCAAAATTGTAATATATAAAAGTTTTACTTGCAAATCAGTACCCCTCTCTCTCTCTCTCTCTCTCTCTCTCTCTCTCTCTCTCTCTCTCTCTCTCTCTCTCTCTCTCTCTCTCTCTCTCTCTCTCTCTCTCTCTCTCATTTTTAATTTAATAAATTTTTTGTTCCAAAAATAAATGATAAATTGATATCGAATTTTACTTGATTTTGGCCAATTATTACGTTACATATCTGGCACCTGGTCCCAGTTGTTGCCCGTTACGTTGAAAGTTTCTTTTTCACTAAAACACTACAGTAGACGTTTCCACTCTTTTATACCATGATCACTTTTGTTTGTTCGTTAATTCAGAAATTGTGGTATCATTACATTTTCTAAACAGAATTTTTTGGTAGGCCTACCGTAACTGCACGCGTAGGCCTCCCTACACTATTAGTATGCGACCATACGATTCAGCCGTGAGTCCCAGACTGGTGCGTGATATTGGCGCTCTGACTATGCCTCAATGTTAAACTTCCGTTTGGTGACGCTTTTAAAACCAGTTTCAGGCGGATTTCTGCACCTCGTCTCGTCCTAGTAACATCATATTCCACTTTACATAGAGACACCTTTTCAACAGGAGACTCGCTGTGTCATTGGAAACACGTGCCGTTTGTATGATTCACTGGTTAGCAATAGAATCACTTGTTACATTCTTTTACCTTATATGGACATCGCCTGCCCCCACCTCTACAATCCTGACCAGACCCGCGTCATTACAATAAAACGTTAACTTATTACATAATTTTGTTACCCAAATTTTGTACCGTTACAACCCACTATCTGGGATGTGCTAAGAAGATGTCTACATTTGAAACCAAACAGGCTGCAGCTCGTTTAGGCACTTACCAATAACAGCAAGAAGCGAATGGAATTTTGCGATTTGATGCTGGGGATAATGGAAGACAAAATCTTCATCATGTTTAATTTTCAGTGATGACGCGATCTTTCACTTGTGAATAGCATATAGTCAGTTATCACAACGTGCGCATTTGGGGAACAATCATCCACATGAAAAAGTTGAGATCGAAAGAGATACACCTAAGGTGAACATCTTCTGTGCTGTGTGTAAGGATAAGGTTTATGGTCCCTTGAGGGAAACACCGTTACAGGACAAAACTATCTCGATATGCTTCAACAGTGGCTCTTCCCGATACTGCAAGCAGATTGAGATGACTTCATTTTACAACATGATTGAGGACCGCCCCATTGGTACCGGATGGTTCGAGCTTTTTTGAATGAAAAGTGGCCCAACGAGGGATTGGTCAGAAGGGGGCCCAAGACCTTGCTCTTTGTGCTTGGCCTGCAAGATCTCTAGATCTCACCGTATGTGATTTTTCTTGTGGAGATATGTAAGAGATAGAGTTTTTCTTCCATTGCTATCTACCACTACCTACCTCGATGACCTTTAACATCGAATAACAACAGCGATCAACTCAGTGGATTATGATATGTTACTATATGTCTGGGAAGAATTCTCATATTGCCTTGACGTTGTCCATGCTGCAAGTGGCCAACATTGAACACTTGTAAGATAGGAAATAAAACTTGATTATGAATAGAATACTTGTGACTTGGTTGGAATTTTGAATTACTTTTCCTTAATAAAATGTTGTGTTATGAAATCAGTTCATTCTTTTTTAATAACCCTGTACTATAATTTTTTATACTAATCTGGATTTATTCTGGTATTAATTTATTATTTGTTTATGTTTAAATATTTCTAGATTTTCCAACAAGGTCATTTTTGGACCTTTGGAAATGTGTTTTAATAAAGTTATATTATTTAAATTTGGGAATGTGTGATTATTTTTGATTGACTGAGTAGCTAAATTTGATTTGTATATGTCTGGTGTTAAATATGAATTACGGTGATGATTAAATCCATAAAATACGAAAAATTATGGTATTTTCAAAATTACTAATTTAATAAAGTAATAAATATTTATATTATATTTTACACTCAGTTATATAACATATTTATACATACATATACATTTATATTTATACATATTATATAAAAACATAAATTTAGTCCACATATAAAACAGCTGTTTTGAAGAATGATTTTTAAAATTGTATTAATTTGTTATTTCTGATTATGATAGTTAAACTATCGAAACAGTGTAAAATATTCAAAAATTAAAGAAATATATTCTTGTAAGAAAAGTTTTCTTTATTATTTAGTAGTAGTGAATAATATGATAATTGTATTAACCAACCCATGACCACTCAGGCTCAGACCAGAAACTGTTAATAGCACCAACAGCAGAACCCATACCAGTTCCACATAAACTTAATTCTTTTATAACTTTAACAAAGAAATAAGTTCAGGAACAGTTTTCCAAGAAATGTATGGTTCCTAATGTGTAGATACAATGGATGTTGGTGGTGTGGGTATGATTTGAACTCAAATGGAAAAAATTTGGATTGGATTGAATTGGGTTTTCATATCCACATGGGTAAATCCCTACCCTTCGTGTATCCTGAAATTAACAATATTTTCAGTATACACACAATAATGATTCAGCAATTGAAACATCCACAGATAAATCCAGTAGGAAGAGTGTACGAGCTTGCAAAATAAAAAAAGTAAGACAGTTTAAAGAAAACATTGTAATAATGTTTTTAGAGGTTTTTTTTAAATCAGACATTTTTTAGACCAGACAAAATGTGTATAATTAAATGGTATATTTTAATTTTCAATGTTAGGATGAAATGATTTTAATTTTCTCAGTTTTAGAAAATCTTAATGTATTTCAGTGTATTGTAATAAGAAGACAGTCATGATATGAGAGCACTCCACATTGACCCCTCCTGGAGAATGAAGGTTAGTGTAAGTCCAATCAATAGCACCTATGCAATTTGGGAACTTGCATAAAACTTACCATATAATTCATATTTACTTGACATGTGTTTCAGGTGATGTTAATATAGTCTTGTGACAGTGAAACAGTAGTATCTGAACCTTTTTTTCTCCACTTTATTGACTAAACTATGATGCACAATATTTATTAGAAAGTTTCCAAATGCATTTTTTATGAGACTTAAAAACATTCATTCTAGTGTTAGTGTTTGGTTTCTGATTGTATTCAGTTCAGTTATAAGGGTTACTTCTGTAGAAACTTCTGCAGTCTGAACAACTTAAACGTAGCTGTGTTTTTGTTAGTCTGAACTGATTACAAAAAAAATCCCACAGTTGAAAGTGATTTCACTCTTGCCCTTAGTAGTTTTGGTCTAATCTCTATAATTTACGTTTAAAAATATGTCCACTCTTTCCATTTTCATTTAACTTATTATTGAACTATTTGAAGTAAAAAACGTTTTTTTAATTTATCAAATTATTGAACAAATAAATTACAAAAGTGTTAGAAGAAGAAAAATGCATTAATAATAAATGATATCATGCTTTGTCTAAAAGCGGAATGAAGGTTTAAACCAAGTGTGGCACATGGTTTTTTTAAACTAAAAACCATGATGTAAAGCAAGTTCAGAATTTAAAGTTAAAACAGGTGTAAATCTCTAATGACAAAATAGCCCTTAGTCATTGTTTTAAAGCATTTTAAAATGAATTAATAATAATGAGGAAGGTGATTTTTTACCAGGCAATTTAATAAAATGACCCTTTGAGTAGTATTAAAGATGGAGAAAGGAGCAGTGGGACAGTAGCCCATATTTAAGTGGGCCAATTATGAGCCTGAAGATATATAGATGATTTTTATGTGAAAATTAATGTAATGGGAGAAGTATGTCGAGGTTTCACAGTAATTTATACAAGGAGTTACACTTCAAATGTAAAACCTCATTGGTCTGAATCTGATTACAGTAGACTCCCTCTTGTCCGGCCTCGGTTGGATCGGGCATCGGATGGTTCGGCCAGCCATACGGTGAGTCACAGAATCTAAACGAGCCTCCAGTGACAGGCCCCAACTTGTTAAACGGAAAATATATGTACAGTAGCTCAGTTGACTCACGGTTTTGTTCATGTGCGGATGTATGTCTTATGTTGTGAATTCTGTGTATATAGTCTGTGTAAATATATCTGTGTGTATATAGTAATACTGTATGTATCTGTGTAAATAAAAACGTTTTCTGATATGAGTGCGAAACGAAAACACGTTTGTGACTATGGACCAAAAATTACAAGTCCTTCAGCTTCTCGATAAGGGTGAATCGGTCCAGCGTATTTGCCAAGAGTTTAATGTAGGCAAGAGTACTGTTAATGACTGGCGCCAAAACAGAAAATCGATTGAGACTTTCTGCACTCAAATTGAAACTGAAAAAGTGCTTTCGATGCGATGCACTTTAAAAAAACCAAATAACGAATTAGTAGACGATGCTTTGTGGTTATGGTTTATGCAGGAACGCCGAAGAGGCACTCCGATAAGTGGACCAATTTTAAAAGAAAAAGCAGTTATCCTACACTCAAAACTTCAAGATGCCAGTACATTCTCGGCAAGTGAAGGATGGCTAACACGCTGGAAAAAGCGTCATGGAGTTCATTTCATTGGCGTTTGTGGTGAAAAATTGTTGGCGAACCTATCAGCAGCTAGCGATTTTTCAAAAAAACTGTCTGACATCATTGCTAGTGAAAATCTTAGTCCAGAACAAGTCTATAATATTGACGAGACGGGGTTGAATTTTAAACTCTTGCCCAAGAAAACATTTGCTACGGCTAAGGAAACTTCAGCCCCAGGATTTAAAGCCAGTAAAGAGAGAATCACGGTGGTTTTGTGTTCAATTGCCTCAGGGTCCCACAAGCTGCCTTTGTTTGTAATCGGAAAATCAGCAAAACCCAGAGCTTTTAAGAATTTAAACATGTCATCCCTTCCAGTGTACTACAGAGCACAAAAATCAGCCTGGATGGATTCGTATCTGTTTAAGGAGTGGTTCGAAAGCGAATTTGTAACTAAAATGAAACATCATTTGACGAGTTTGAAGTTACCAGTTAAAGCACTTTTAGTGCTAGACAATGCACCTACCCATCCACAAGAACTTGAATGTGAAGGTTACAGTGATATAAAATTATTATTCCTGCCACCTAACGTCACAAGTCTTACACAACCAATGGACCATCAAGTCTTTTAAGAGAAGGTACCGTAGAAAGCTTCTTTCGAAAATTCTAGGTAAACTGGACAATGAAGGCAGCACAGGTCTCATTCCGGTCTTAAAGACAATCAACATGAAAGACGTGATCTATATGGTAGCTAAGGCATACGATGAAATGCCATCATCTATATTTAAAAAGTCTTGGAGAAAAGCATGGCCAAATTGTTTCTTCTCATTGAAAAGAATAAAGAGGACAACCCTAAAGCAGATGAATCAAATCTTCAGGGCTTTGAACGAGATGACAACGACTCTCTGTTAAATGATCTACAACAATTGGCTCACTCTGATGCTCTTGTACAACAAGGCGTTGCAGAATGGATTGCTGGTCAAGATGAGCTTCAAAATGAGATCTTAAATGATGATGAAATTGTGCAAGCTGTCATTTGCCAAGAAGACGAAGAAGAAGAAGTCAATGATGAAGAGGAAAATGTCGAGGAGAAAATGAGCCACACTGAGGGAAGAGCAGCCCTGGAATTAGCAATGACGTACATCGAGCAACAAACAGAGGCAACTGCAGTTGATGTTATGTTCAATGCGTGATTTCGCAATCAACAAAACATTTGAAGAAAAAAAGCAGAAGAAGATAACTGATTTCTTTTTAATTTTTATTTGCGAGTTTTATGTTCTGTAGTGACACTTTTAATGTTCATGTGTTTTTCATATTCTATAGAGTTGTGTTATTTTTGGCAAATACGTACAGTAATATCTGTGTGAGTTGTAGTAATTTTCCTTGTTTGTTTTTTTACTTGCTACCATGGAGTAAGGGTGAGTAATTATAATTATTAGTAATTTATATATACTGTATTGGGTCATTTATTGTATGGATCATTCATTAAAGAGCGTTATTTCATCATTATATCGTATTTTCGGTTTGTCCGGCCATTTTGAAATCCGGCCTAGGGTCTGGTCCCGAGGTGGCCGGACGAGAGGGAGTCTACTGTATACAGTTCTTACTTCTATGTACTGTTAATGACTGTTATACTGACCTGGCAAAATAACCAATGTGAGAAGATGTAAATTAATTTGTTTAGCCAAGTGATGAGTTGATTGCTTAGTTGCCAAAGTACCACACATTCATACACCCAAAATCTTTAATAAGAATCAAATTATTGATGTATGAAATAATATTATACTATTTACTAACTACTTGAAATGCTGCTGCTGTGTATCAGCAATCCAATCTTGAATTTGTGATGAATTTTTCATTCACATACATGGTTTGTATTCATTCATTTTCTGTGCATGGTTCAAACATGACAGCAATACGAGGGGGGGACCCAAAAGTAACGAGAATTTTTCTCTGGCAGTTGGTAGAACGCTAGTTCCGACTTCTCCCGCTAGGTGCCTTCACTAGACACCATTTTGTATCAGTTGCCCTAGCGGCATTGTTGTAGAAACATTAGCGCGGTCAGTGTGACTTTTTTGTAAGCGCTGTTTCACGTTTTCGGTGATTTGTCAATGGCAGACATTAAATACCAACGTGCTAACATCAGGTTCTGTTTCCTGTTAGGGAAATCAGCAGCAGAAACTGTCGCAATGCTTCGGACGGCTTATGGGGAGGAAGCTTTGAGCCAGGCAAGGATTTACGAGTGGTTTTCTCGTTTTAAAAGTGGTCAAATATCAATTGAAGACGAACCACGACCGGGACGTCCCTCGACTTCCAAAATGGACGAAAACATTGAAAAAATCCGTGTTGCGATCATGTTTGATCGTCATAGAACAATCGTTGAATTGGAGGAAATGACTGGAATATCCTGGAGTTCATGCCAACGAATTTTGACTGAAGATCTGAAGATGAAACATGTTGCAGCAAAATTCATTCCGCATGTGCTTTCTTGTCGGCTCAGAATCCTTGCCTGGGTCAAAGCTTCCTCCCCATAAGCCGTCCGAAGCATTGCGACAGTTTCTGCTGCTGATTTCCCTAACAGGAAACAGAACCTGATGTTAGCACGTTGGTATTTAATGTCTGCCATTAAATTAATTTAAAAATCGCCGAAAACGTGAAACAGTGCTTACAAAAAGTAGTCACTCTGACCGCACTAGTGTTTCCACAACAATGCCGCTAGGGCAACTGATACAAAATGGTGTCTAGTGAAGGCACCTAACGGGAGAAGTCGGAACTAGCGTTCTACCAACTGCCAGAGAAAAATTCTCGTTACTTTTGGGTCCCCCTACGTATGTAGCCGTCTATCACTAGACACGCCAACCTCTCATTTCTGCCACTAAATTCAACATTGAGAAGTTCAGTATTTCACACAGTTGAACCCATGTTATGTTTAATACAGAATTTAAATGGGTTTTAAGATATAGAAATCCAAAGTATAACAAGTTATATCATTTGGAAATTTTTTCTACTATGAAATTGTGTGGAATTTGAGTGTAAAAATATAATTGAGTCACTAGAGGTTTTATGAAACAAATTTTAAAAACGTATTTGAACAATAAAATTGCATGTGTCTGTTGTGTGTTTGAATAGACAGGACCAATAAGATTGTTCACTCCTTATAAACGGCGAAAGAGGAAAGATACATCAGATGGTGAAAGTGGTAGTAATACTGGAACAAGGAAATTGAAACGATTAGAATGCCGTGATGGTCAAGAAAACAGTAATGGAGAAGACAGTTGTGATTCTAATGGAGGTATTGAGTCAGCATATTTTCTTAAATAAAAACAAAACAAAAAATACTTAAAAAATCGGTAGTAGTTGTATAGAGAATAATAATAAATATTGTTAATTACAGAAATTCTAGGTGTTAAGGATAATTGGAGTGCAGGACAATTTGTATCTGAGAGCGGACTTTCTGCAGAAGTAGACAATACTACTTTGACATCAACCGCTAATTCTAATACACCAATTACAGTCACAGTATCTACTTCAGCAGTGACTACATCTCCAAGTACTCCAACACATTCACAGGCACACACAAGTATATCAGAATATCATGCAGTAAATAATACTTCATCTAGCAGTGATATCTTCAAAAAGTTAGATGAGGTAAACTTTTTATATTCGTTTTTGTTTGTTAGTATATATTGAAGTAATTTGGTGCATGTTGGGTCCTGCTGACTGTGTAACTAAAAAATGTGGTGTAGCGAAACCACTTAATATTCAAACTTTATAATAAATTCCAGTATTCAGGAACAACAGTACCTAATTTTGCTATAAAGGGAATTATTTTGTAGAATGTAAAAAATTGCACATCCAATCTGACATCTTCACCATCCTTAGGTTTCCAAGATAAAATACTGTTGTACAGGTCCCTGTACTCCTCTAGAATATTATCTTCATTACGGTATTAATATTTTTCTTGTTGATACACACAGTCATGCAGTTTATTAGATGGAAAGTTAAAATCATGTGTTAAGTTTCAGTAATTGCAATGTCCACTGAAATATTCTCTCATTAACATCACCAACAAAGAAAGTTTTACTAATTTTGTCTTATTATTGCACAATACTAATAAAATTAATAATACTAAACTGACTGACCACGTTAAAAATGAGTACATAAACAGAAGTTGTTAAACCTCACTCATTAACCGAACTGAATACTTCCACAGAATTTAGTGAAATAAAGTTGTGTACATAACAGCAAGAATGCCAACTGAGACTTAGCTGACCCAGCCACTGGTGCAACTTTAGTGGAAAAGGGGACTACTATGGCAGTGATTTTCTTCCATTCAACACTGGGCAACCAGGAAGTTTTGACTGACTGGAAATGTTCTCATCACCTCTTTGCACTTATCATTGATGAACAAAGTGGCTATCTCAGTTTAATTTATCAAAGAAGTATAGTTTTCCCTTTTTCCACTCACTGGTCCAATTTATAATCTCACACGGTCATTTACACTAGGGTATCATAATATGTGTGTAGTTACCAACAAGCCCTCAAAATGGCTAATTTCATTACAGTTTTAATATAGGTTAGCTACAGCTGTGTTATTGTAGGTTAGCTGCGACAGCGTTATTGTAGATTAGTTGCGACAGTGTTTTTAAATCATTTTTTCCTATTCTATATACATTTTTAATTTACACTTCTACAAATTTTTAATCATTCGTGCAGTACAGAGACAGAGAGAACCATGGTATTGAAGTTTGTTTAAACAATGTGTGACAGCAATTGCTGTTATTTTCAGATGTCTAGTAAAATCATAAAGATGGCATATTCACTACGGCGAATGGTAGAAGAGGCTAAAGAACAGTCAAGAATAGAAAGTGAACAGCGTCAGAAAAGAGACAGAGAACAAGCGGTTTTAACACAGGTCGCGTGCTCAAGGTATGGTTTTCAATGTAGTATGTTAAAATCTAATAATCCAGCTGCAATGTGAATTTTATGTACTATACAAGCTCTATTTTTAGCAGAATATTCACTTGTTCTTATTTAATGTTTCTGTTAGATAGACATAATAAATAGTTAACATGCAATTTGTAAAAATGATGAAAATGTAATGGAGTCTGTGTTTTTAGTTTAAAACAGTCTTGTCAACTAACAGTTTTTATCTTTAATATTTTATAAACTTGACTGCAAATATGGTTGTAGTATTTTGATGCATTTGTGACTTTAAGGATTAAAAAAAATATAGGCCTAGAAAGTGTTTAGGACATTATTGTGCAGATGTAGTGTAATAGTTAGAAAATGTTTACTTCACTCAGATTTTTTTTTTTATTTACAGAGCTGTTTTTGACTCTACAGTCCATGTAGTTGATCCAATCTCAACAGTTAGCCTTCAGCCAGCAGTTGACACCTCTGATAATAAAAAAGTAATTATTTTTAGTGTATGTTAGAATAGCATTTTCTTTATTTATTAGTAATTGATTTTATAGATGACTACTGTTATGTGGTTTTGTTCCATAATGCAAATTGAAAAATATAAATATGAATTGTAGATGAAGCATTCATGAAAGAAATGTGTGGTAAATCTTTATTTTTTTTTAAACAATCAGAGTTCACTTTTTTACTGAACTGTTAATATAATTTGTGTCAAAGAAAATAATATGAAATAATGAATAATAGTGAGAATTAATTGTGCCTTTTTATTTTTAGTGTGCCAATTGCAATCGTGATGCGTTTGCTGAATGTTCATTATGTCGACGTACACCTTACTGTTCGACATTTTGTCAGAGGAAGGATTGGGGCAATCATCAAGTGGAGTGTGTACATTCTGCTAGTGACCAAGGCTCAATTATGTTAATAGTTGAAAGTACATCTGATCAAGTTCTAACACAAACAGAATAGGTGTATGAATAATTTAGTGCGTGCCCCAAACTTTCTAGTCCTCCTATGTATAATAAATATTATTTATGTTGTTATTGGTATTTAGTTTATCAAATTCTGTTACGAAGTGTGTGGTTTATTGTGGCCACAAAGCAGCTAGTTTCACGTGTCACTTGTTTATAACAGCATTACAAGAATCATAGATACCATGCAGTGTGTGTGTGTGTGTGTGTTGAGAACTTGCAGATTTCTAAGAAAATAATATTTAATAAATATACACAACTCCCTTACCTTTATCGGGTCTCAGAGTCTTCATGTGAACTCGTACCTATAAGTGATTTAGGGTTAAATTTCGTAATAATTACTCTCATTGCATTGGTTAACTCATTCAAATTTTATTAAACATTCTTTATACTACTTTTAAATTTTCTTGCCTTCCATTTTATGGCTCAAACTATTATTATTTCTTTTAATTACTTTTCTCTTTTATAATACACAAAACCAAAACATTTACTGTAACATAGTTGCACTTATTCTAATCATTAGTTTAAGTAAGACAACCCAGTATTTGCGTACACGCTTCATTCATACTTTTACCCCATTTATTTTATTTAGAGCTATTTTTATTTTATAGTTTTGTAATTGATTGTATATTGATTGGCTATTATACAGTTAAGTATTAACGGCGTCCCTGCTGACCATGTGCTGCATTCCGCATTTTTATCACTATTTGTCCGAAAGATGTTACACTTAATGTTACAACTAATTTCGAGTTGTTTCACATTTTTTAATCACTGCCGAACTGTTCAAGTTTAATTTCGTCCCTTGTATGCCGGTCGGTTTACATTGTTGAATTTTAGTCGACCCGCGCGCCAATGCAACCGCGTGGTTTATATGTTTGTCCGAACTGTCTTGGCCCTACATGCCCATTTTTATGTGCGGGCGAGATGAAAACTGTGCCCAGCCGGTGGACGCACACAACTACTCGCGTCCGTCGTCTTGAGATGTTATTTGCCGACTGCCTTTGTTCTCTGCGCACCAAGCGCTAAGGAATTTATTCGAACGTGACATTATTGTGAGAATGTTGGCCGACATTCGCGCTCTTGTATGTGAAGGCGCACCCCTGTTGCAAGTCTGCATTCCAGTGCCTCACCGCGACAGTCCCGTGGCTATAGTCCATTCACCAAATATACTTGGGTCATGAAAAAAACTTTAGATTCAAATTATAATTCCTCATAGGTTTGTACCGTTACAATACCCCCCCCCCCAATGAGAGGTTTTCTGCCGAAGCAGAAAAACTCTCATTGCTAAACCCTAAGAGGATCAGTGAGGATATGGTGCCAACAACCCCCTTTTAATTCTTTAACACATCATGGGTAATCCACCCCCCTAGCTCGGTGACTATGGCTGCATCTGCACGACATTACTGGACTTCTCTGTTCGAGATCCCAACACCGTAAAATCGGACAGGCACTCACCACAGTACCACCTAACCTTGTAACATTCTAATTAAAATCAACAATTAGCCTTATACCATACCAGATCCTCAACCGATATATCTCCCCTTACATACATACTGGATTGCCTTTAGCAAAGTACTGGGTGCGTACACATATTCATTACTACATTAACCACACTATCTCCACGTTAATTATTAACATAAAATTCAAATTTTGTTCAAACAGTGAACTAAATCTAAGTCCACTATCAAAGATTTACATTGATGTTAATTTACATCATCTCTTTCAATTAATTTAACCGTCATTTTCAAAATTCAAATTCTTTATGAATTTATTTTTCTTTACAACTCCTCTTAATTTACATGTTAACAATCCTGTTAAACAAACTAAAATAAACACTTATCCGTATCATCTATTCAAACACAATTACACATGATTACAAAATATACCATAATACAAACATCATGAATCAGCTGACATCTTCTCAGCTGAATCATGATACCTATAGTGAACATTAAAAATTAAAATAAAATTCTGTACTGCAAAGTCCAAAAAAATTTTTTTTTGTTTGTCTTAAAAAAAATTCAATTTCTAGAAATATCTCTTTTGACAATTACTAAAAAAAAAAAAAAAATTATTTAATTACATTAATTAACAAAAGAATCCATGAATCAATTCCAAGAAACATACTTCAGGTGAATGACCTTACTTCAGTCATACTAAATACAACTAACACAAATACATAAAATTATACAATGTAAAATACATAATACAGGTTGATAATTCCTACACTCTAACATAGTACCACATAATAAAACATAGACATTCATAAATAATACAAAACTCATTTCATTACAAAAAACATCTCATTCGCATCTGAATACAATTTACAACATTTCAAATTTAAGTTTAGTTTCAAATTCTATTAACTCTTTACCTTGTTACCCTTATTATTACATTTCAATTATGAAATTCTGTTAAGTATCTTCATCATGTATTTGTTCGGGTGACTCCCAGTCATTCACAATGATTTGATTTATCGAATGGGCATTTAAATATAACCTTACCCCACTTCTTCCTCTAACAACCCCTAACATACTTACATAGGGCGACACCATCTCTCAATAATATTTACTTCCATTAAATTCTCTAAATCACCTTAAATCCTTCTCCACTTATAATAAAATACCTGCTACCCTCTTTGTACCTAGGATGTGTGTTCCCTTCCCGTATACTCATTCCCTTATTAGTTCCTAGCCCTTTCCAGGTAACTCCGCCAAACCTCCTTTAAAACTATTCATCTCCCGCCACAACGCCTGTCGTTGAGGACTCCTTACCACACCACCCTCTATTTACTCTCCAATTACATTATTCTCCCTTTTCCTACATACATGCACTATCGCTACTGTGTCCCTTACTACTGACCCGTTTCTGTATTATTTTTCTTCCAAAATTCGTATTTTGTCTAACACCCATTAAAATTACCTTTGACTAACTCAAATGCCTTATTGAAATAATCATCACCCAAACTCCATCTTTTACCACCTTTTACATTAATATGCTCATTGAAAATTACACTAGAAAATTCATATCTACTTCAAATTAATTTCATCAATTAATTCAACCTTTTACACTCATTTAAAATTTTTTATTAAAACATTTTACTCTGCTTCAAAGTCATTATCAAATTTATACTTACATATGGTCACTCAATTGAATAGACACATGATTCCTGTCATAGACACAAAATTATAAACATTCATTACAACAAATATATAATACCCATATGTACTTTTTGATACATTATATAACAACCATATGACTCCACAACTAAACACATTTTACATTTATTCATTTACTATTTATTATGAAGTTCAAATCTCATAAAATCATTTAAATTCATTATGAAAATTTATTTCTACCACATTTAAACCAATTAATTCATCTACAATTTATTTTAATTCAATCAGTTATTATACACAACATTATTTTAATCATCTTTTTCAAAATAATTATAATTCATTTATTACAAACTCTCATTATTTATTTAGTCTGATAAAATATTATTCTTATTATTAAATTACTTTCTACTACATACACACATTGTTTACATAAAATACTTTCACAACACAACACAGTTAATCTCACTGTAAATTTATTTACAATTTTTGTCCTTATTTTTCTGTTTACCACACCTCATTTCATAAGTTAGCTAGGTCATCACCATAAACTAAAATAGTAAAATGTTCATTCACTGTTTCTAACCCCCATCATCGTATATTAACCTGATGTATTTATAACACAACTCATTTTTATCTACATACATTAAATTATAATTATTATTGTAATGACCACTTTCGTTATAATTAACATTGTGAAGCTACGAATTTATCACCATTTAATTAACTTAGAAAACCATACCATAATAAAAAAACTTACACTTACCGTTTTGCGAGTTCTTGGGTCCAGGGTCTCATACGAACTTTGGGATACAAGCGTAATTTTCAAGGTTGTGTGAAGAACTTATACAATGCATCTTGGAAGAGAAATTATTTTTTGTTTATTAATCAGAAGATTTGAATTGATACTTTTTCTCCAAAAAATAGTTTTTTACAGGTTTCAAAGGTATTACAAGTGTATAGGTTGTGCAACTATTACATCTTACTCACTATCCTTATTTCCTACTACTTACATACGCTAAGATAGCCCAGCCTGCTTTACACACGCACTTACATACATTATTTTAACAAAACTTCATTATTAAACCCCAAATACCATTTTATAATAAAGCCCCAGCCCTTACTGAAAAAACGCCGGCAACGTGCTTCGCGCGCGCACTCATCGTTCCTGTAAATTACTTGTTTTTTATTGTCCGAAAAACATTTGATTCGGTTCCACTTGTTGGATGGACCGCGGTCACATGAAATTTTACTGTTGTTACATTTTTTACTGAAAAAGAATAAAAAAACTTTGCAGAGAGCTTATTCAGCTCCTGGCCGGCTGGCAACTATAGTGGAACTGCCCAATGTGCTTCGTTGAACTGGCGGAAGCGGCAATTCAATGCCACCAAGTTTTAGTCGCCGTATACTGTTGATTTGCTGAGGCATATTCAGTTTATGCATGGATTATAGCTGGTATATGTGTGTGACCAGAGCTTAATATTGGAGTTGGCTCTGGTGATGTCACCAACAGTAGGCGGAGTTTAACTCTGTTTTCCGGTAGCCGATCACTTGGAGCTACTAACTTTTCATCCCAGCGCCATGTTTGCCTCAACTGTGGTGTCTCTCACGGCGTCATTGCCGAGCCCCGCCCGGCTGGGTTGCATACGGGCGTCGAAACACATGTACAGAGTTCTGCGAATTTTGTGGAGGTGCAAATTCCTTTGCCGCATTACACAACTGAAAGTGCGTATCACTTTGTTTCCAACTGTTTCTCAACACTGGTCTGTTACACGGACAAATACGTTGCACAATAATACATTTATTTCGTAATATTTTACAAGGATCCCGACCGAAAACGAAATGAATAAAAATATATAAATGCCCCAAACCGTTAAAATAAGGACACCCAAAAATTGACCCGCTACAATACCCCCTCGATGAGAATTCTGCTGTTCACGACAGAAGAAATCTCATCGATAACCCCGAAGAGGACCGGGGAGGAACTGGGGCCAACAACCCCCTGGTTCTTAATCTCATGGGTACACGACCCCCCTGGCTCAGCGACTATGGACTCATCTGAACGAGATCACTGGACTTCTCCGTAAGAGATCCCAACACCGAGAAATCGAGCAGACTCGCACCACAGCGCACCTCGCCTTTTAACATGCTACCCCCAAAAATCCTCAATCCCTGGCTAAAATTATCCCAGCTCCTCCGCCGATATGGATCCCCTTTTATGCAAGCTGGACTTTGTTTAGCAGATACTGGGCTCACACACACTAACATTAATGTTACCATAACACATTAAAAGTAAAAAGTTGCTTTTAAGATTTATTAAAATTTTATCAAAATTCAAAAAAAAATCTTTTATCAAAAAATTCTCTTCCTCTTTCTTTCTTTTTTGTTTCAAATGACAACCTAGACATTTCTACTAATATAAACACATCCTTACTCTAACATGAGAACCACTTATAGTCTACCAATATGATGCAATACAATAAAAGAAACATGGTTAATGCACACCTAAAAAAAAAATTCATTATCTAAAATAGTCATTCGCTGGCAGGCGAAAAATCAAGTTTTTTTTTTCAAAAAAAATTAAAAATTTTCAAAATTTTAAATTTCAAAAAAAATTATTCATTAACTATTTATTAAATTTGTTTATTAAATAACATTTATTAAAATTATTCAAATATTGGTTTGAATTAATTAAACAAACAAATTGAAATTGGATTCCTACTATACAAGCTTAGTAGGTGTATGACCTCATCAGCTGATCGAAACTAGGTCAAGTCCAAAACCCTTGACCTACATATGTTATGTATGAGTTCTGAAAACACATTGAACATCTGTAATATCCTAACTTGAAATACAAAACATAATAAAATACAACATTTAAAATAAACAAAATATTAATATAATAATCAAGTTGACATTTAAATTATTTAAAATAAACAATTCTTGACTTTACATCATTTTCAAATTTTATCAAAATTCTGTCACTGGTTGAAAAAAATAAACAATTGTATATTCTTTATTATAAATTCCTCTCTTTAGTTAACAGTTTAATTCTACATTACTGTGGGTGTTGTAACTCATTTATTCTCATTTACTGTATTAGATCTCTATACATATATAAACTTTCTCCCTCTGACTCTAATATTCATCAACTTCAACTCCCATGACACCCATCTCTATCAAAATATCTATCCCAAAACACTCTAAACCCCAACTTACCATTTAACACAAAACGCCACCTTCTCTACATATAAAATACTCTCTAACCCTTTGTATATAGGATACGTGTTTCCCCGCCCCCAAAAAACTCAATTCCCTTATTTGGCCCCTGGATTTTACCTAAGGCGGCCCCTTCCCCACTAAAATCTATCCCTATCCCGTCCCAACCCTTGTTGCGGACTCCCCAAATACACTACCCCCTAATACAAAATTGCCATCCCCAAAAATCTCAATCTCATTACATTACTACAAATACACAAAATAACCTCATTAACTATAAAAACAACAATATGTCACTCAAAATCTACATAAAGTCTCCATTACCACTGTGTCAACATTAATACTTCACCAACTCTGTTACATCACATCAACTCAAAAACAACATTACATCATATTCATCTCTATCATTTCACATTCAACTTTTAATTCAATTTGGACAGGTCTACGTGTCCCATAAAACATTTATCACCCATGAATTATCTTTTATTAATTTGCATAAATTATTATTATTTTATTTCTCCTATTCTTTTTATCCTTCCTTCAAAATATCTGTAGTACATTAAACATTAATTACTTGTAACATTTACTAACCAATATACCAGTGACGTTATTGCTGATCAGCTGATCCTACTAACACAATGAAAATACATCTCACAATTGAATAAATTATATGAAATATACATATTTATTTATCATCACTCCTCACCTTCTGGTTTCCCATTTTCTCTGATTCTGGTTATTTTTGTTAGCCTGCCAGACGATTTACTTATTGGCTTAGGAAAAAACATACACACATCATGAAATTAACTATTTTTACAATACCTATACCTAACATACAACAAGTAAACACTATATTTAAAAACGCATAATGAACACCTTATTTTTAAATATCTGAGCAGCTAGTTACCTGAACAGAGCACAAGCAGTTTTATTTGAATTAAACTTTGAATAAGCAAAAACTTTTGTCATAAACTTTAAATTCGTGACTCCTTTGCGTCACCTTCCAGCCACACACACTATTTCAGATTATGTAAGACTGTCTCGCCTTTTCGCTTCCACAGAGACGGTATAGTTTGGAGCAGGGTTTTTACCTCTCCGTGTCTCTGCTTCCGCTGTTAAGTTTTAAAGTAGTGAACATCATCACGTTCTTGTTATATAATCATACACCCTTAAAACGGATCTGCCACCTGTCTATGCCACCCCCAAGCGGGCAGAGTGGCAGCCGCTGTTCCATAGTACCGGAGATTTCCTCTAATTGTCCCCCCATTGAATTTCAAATATATACCAATTTCAAGTCAGCTATGGTCAAGGGACTTGATATGACCATAGCTGGCCGCTAGCCAAAACCACGGTTAGTGCTGGTAAGACAGTAACCGCCCGAAAAGTCGGGGAAATCTAAACTTTCATTTCACTGCCTGTTTCACATCAATATTCTTATGTGCGACACGTTATTTAGTATTGTGTGTAAAAAATTTTTTATTTACACGGATAAGGTGTGCCGCACATTTATCGCCAGTTTGGCCTCCGATGGAGGTAACACTCACTGCTACCCCCAACCCATTTCGCTATCTAAGAGAGCACAGGCCACCCCCTTAATAGCCACTTAATAACTACCTAATTACTTAATAAATGAAATTAATCTTTCTACAAATGCAATTCAACACTCCATTGTTATTATCACTTCATTGAGCACCAAACTACCCCCCAAAGTCATCCCCACTTCTTGTATTGACAACAAGTTTTTATTTTGTTACACATCGTTTCAAAATGTTCCCCTATTCACTGATACTAAAACTTGACAATGGTTTTTGGTCACTTAATTCTAAAATTTATTTACATTTTAAATTTATAACTTATAATTTATAACTAAATGGTCAGTATCCCCGCCTGAAACGGGGGTGTTTTGCCATGAGGCACAGTTTTGATGAAGACTCAGATCTGCTTTGTGAAATTACTCCCCCCTTTACTTCCTACTTCTCTCTCTCTCTAACTCTCATCTTTCCAGACCCACCGTCTGAACCTTCATCAAATGTGCCTCCCAGCAAAACTCTTCATTTCGGTGTAAGCAAAACTATTGCCAATGGCTCAGTCTTAACTTTGCCAGTGACACTAAAATTATTGAAATTTGTATGCACTGCCTTGCATTTAGGTGTAGCCTCCTTTATATAATCACTCTAAGGCAGTGCAGGTACGCGACAGGTACATCAAAATTGTTGTACCTAGAGTGTATAAAAAAATTTTAATTCATCACGTACCTGTTGGGGTCCCCCTCCCCGTTCAAATATATGTGGTTAAATTTCTATTTTGTACCAATTTTGGTGGAGCCGGACCATCGTTGTTTTTACTGCCCGAAGGAAGATCTGCCAACCATGGCCCGCCTCCGATTTCCGAATTCCACGGCCAGGACTGGTAAGATCGTGGCCGCCCGAAAATGGGGGAGGATCCCTTCTGAAAACATACAATAATGTTTGGAAAACTTATTTATAAACATAACAATTAAAGTGACCTATATAACTTTAAATTCGTCGCATTTTGAGTACCTACTATTTCCTGTGTCGCTGGGTTTCTCAGCACATACGCATTCTGCATTTTTATTTCAACAATTTCATAAGGTCCTTCATATAACAAGAAAAACTTCTTTATTTCCCTATCTTGAGCACTGGACAAATCATGTCTTTTTACTAACACTAACTGACCTACCTCATATTTGGTCCATTTACCCTTAGCATCATGTTTCTGTTTTCGTCGCTCTCCTCTAGTAAGTAAATTCTCGTTCGCCAATCTGATTTTCATGTTTCTGTCCAAAATTTGACCTTCCGGTGGGTATGTGAAAAGTTGTTCTAATATCCTGGGCGGCCTTGTTCCCCTGATCAACTCATGCGGCGTAAATCCCGTGGACTCATGGGTGGTACAATTCAGCCACTCCTCTACTTTCTTCACGTAGGATGGCCATTCTGTGTGTTTGGCGTGACAGTACGCCCGGAATATCCTGCCAATCTCTCTCATCACCCGTTCTGCTTGATTCGACTGAGGATGGTACACTGCCGTATGCTTGGGTATGATGCCTTCCCATCCAAGCGTCTGCCGCCACTTGCCGCTTATAAACTGTGGACCATGGTCAGATAATATAATTTTCGGCTTTCCCACATTAAGCATATAATCTTTTACTATTCTCTCACTAAGTACCTTACTAGTTGCTCTCTTAATACTATATAACTTTACAAATTTTGAAAAAGTGTCTAAAACTACAAATACATATAACACACCTCCTCTACCTCTGGGTAATGGTCCATATAAGTCAACCGCAACTAGATCAAAAGGCTTATCTATTTTTATATAATTCATCTCTCCTTCCACTCTATAATTCACTACTTTCGATTTTTGACATAAATCACACACTCTCAACACTTTCCTCACTCTCCTCTCCATATTCTTAAATATACATGACTCTTTCAAAACATTTGCACACTTTCTCGCACCAAAATGACCATACCTTATATGACAATCCCAAACAATTTTATCTATTAACCCATCAGGTATAATTAACCTCCAATCACGCTCCCCACCATCTACCTTTTTAAACAAAATACCCTGATATATTTGAAATCGCTCATTATATTCGGATCCCTCTACATCTGTTTCTAAACTAACAATTATTTTACCCAGTTTGCTATCAGATCTTTGCAAGTTTTTAATGTCACTTAATTCCTCACCAAAAATTCTATCTTCCCTAGTTAGTCTAAAAATTTCTATTTCTTTAAGGTCCCTACCAGTTTTATTGTCTATAACATCTATTCTAGAAAGTGTATCTGGTACCTTATTATCTGACCCCTTTATGTACTCCCATGAAAAGTTATATTCCTGTAAGGCTAATACCCACCTGGTTAGTCGGCTGTGTGTTAGCTTACATGAATTCAGAAATGACAGTGCCTTGTGGTCCGTCCGGATGATCGTGGTGTTCCCTAGGATGTACGTGCGGAATTTACCCACGGCGAACACAATACTTAGTAGTTCCTTCTCAGTTGTCGTGTAATTCTTTTCGGCACCTAGCGCTACATTGCTGGCGTCGGTCTGCAAATAAAAAATCTTATTAAAATCGGGATGATTCATCATGATCATGTGACTAAACTTTCTCTTAATTTCATTAAACGCAGCTCGTTCCGCATCGCCCCATCTCCACTGTTTATTCTTCTGCAGTACAGCACTCAGTTTGGATGTAGTGTGTGCGTAGTTCTCCTGAAATTTCCTGTAAAAATTGCATAGGCCTAAAAAACTCTGTAGTTGCTTAATGTTTTTAGGTTCAGGGAATCGCATTATGGCTTCGACTTTGTCAGGGTTGGCTAATATCCCCTCCTGTGTAATAATAAATCCTAAAAAGTGTATTTCTGTCTGCAGAAACTTAGACTTGTCCCAATTCACTGTTAAACCCCCTCTTTGTAGCTTATCTAATACATATTCTATGTGTTCTAAATGTTCAATGAATGTTCTAGAGGCTATCAAGATATCATCGACATATACAGTTAAAAAATCTAAATCCTTAGGTTGTAAAATATTATCTAAACATTTGATAAAACTGGCAACACTGGTGTTTAATCCAAAAGGTAAGCGTTTAAACTGGTAATTCTTACTGTTAAAAAGAAAAGCTGTGTATTTCCTGCTCTCTGTTGCTAATGGCACCTGCCAGTATCCAGCGGTCAGGTCCAAGGACGTCATGTATTTGACCCCGCTAAACTTTTGTAAAATCTCATTTATGGGTTCTGGAGATTCCCTGTCAGGTATAATAACTTGATTAATTTTCCTAGCATCTAAACATAACCTTACCTTGCCATCCTTCTTTATCACTACCACCAAAGGGTTTGAATAGGGTGATACTGAGCGTTCAATTATGCCTCCTTGCATCATACGGTCTAATTCCTCCTGTACAGCCCTCCTCTTCGAAAACGGCACTGGGTAGCTTCTCTGCATGTATGGTGCGTGGTCCCGAACTTTCAGCTCGCAGATGTAGTCCTTCGCTTTCCCTGGTGATTCATCAAACACCTCTCTGTACCGCTCGACAACTGCCCACAACTCCTGTTGTTGAGTATTTCCTACAATTGTATTTTCATTGAAAAATTTATCGGCTCTATTTGCCCACACACTCTCATTACGCTCATGCATCTCTCTCTCCTCATTTTCTAGACCATCACTCTCTAGACATATATTTATTTTAGTTTCTATCTCTCTATCACTTATCTGTTTATGTAACATTTTTATTCCCGTGACTTTATTTTCATTTACTACTTTCTTAAACTCTATTCTGACTGGTTTATTCCCCTTCTCAAATTTTACTATTTGTTTATTGAAATCTATTACTGCTCCGTTTCTTTCCAAAAAATCATTTCCCAATATTACATCTAGACTTAACCCTTTAACTACTAGGAAAGTGTTTTCAAATTCAACTTCATTTATGAGAATATTTAATTGTACTTGTCTGGTTATTCTCTTACTTCTCACCCCAGTTACCCCCACTACTGTAACCCCTGCAACTGGTAATGACGGTATATTCTTGTTTAATTCTTTTAATTCACCCATGACATTTTCAGAAATTACTGAGATCTCGCTACCGGTATCAATTAAAGTTTTATAATTCTTACCTTCAAGGTTAATCGTCACCTCAGTTAATCCTGCTCTGCGTTCCATCACCTTGTTCTCTTCTTCTTCTAACAGTTCCTTCGCCATGTCCATCTTGATAACGTTATTATGGTATCTGTTGATTATTTGGACCCTCCTGTTTTCCATAGACAATGGTTCGGCCCGCTTCTCCATTGTCCTCCCTAGTTTTCCGTGGAGGGACCCGCCACAGCTGGATGACTTCCCCCTCTCCCTCTGTTATATTGTCCTCCTCCTCTCGGCGCTCCTCTGTGAAATTCTCCTCCTCTCGACTGTTGATTGGGTGGTGGGTTTGCTCGCTCGTTCCTGGCGCACTCCCTGTTCCGATAACATCTGAAACAATTTGTTCTATTAGCATAATTGTCGGTTTCACATGTTCTACACCTCCAACTCTCGCCCCTATTATCGAAACTTCCTCCCCGCGCTCCTCTATGAAAATTCTGTGTACCCCTGTTATGATGGAAATTATTATTATTATTATGGTGTGGTACTACTGGTGTGGTTGAACGTCGCCCTATGTCGCGTTCCCCTATATTCTGTAATACATCTAACATGTTTTCTAACTCGCTTACATTTGTAATCTCTCTAGTCATTAGCGTAATTTGCACTTCTCTGGGCAGGTGTTTGCTAATATGTCTTACAAATGATCGGAAAGGCAACGGCGGTTCTAGATATTTAGCTTCGTTGTATATGGTCATCACATATATGGTTAGGTGGTTATTAATCCTACCAAAATTCCCATTACCCATTATTTTACTTCTTAATATTTCTTGGTCTTCTTCTGATCAATATTTGTTTCGAAAAGCTATCTCAAAATCCTCAAAACTATCCCATTCGGTATGGTGTACTTCCGACCATATCTCGGCACTACCTTTAAAACATTTGATAATCTTCAGCAACTTAACCTCCCAACTACTACTATTAAACCGATTAAACTCCCTAACCCTATTTAAAAACTGCATTGGGTGTACTCTACGATTGTCACAATTGAAAGTTTCTAATTCTATTTCATTATTTGTATCTCGTGTCATAAATATGCGCTCAGTAACATTGTTTACATTTTGATTTTTCACTAAACTTAATTCATCTCGCATACTACTAATATTTTGTTCAAGAGAATATAATTTTTTGTCATTACTATATTCAGACTGTACATTATTTTTTGATATTACATCGATAGATTCATTTACTGCTTGTATTTCTGTCTTATAATTACTTTCAATCTCATTTATTTTAGATTCTATCTTACTTTGGTGTTCATCAAAGTTCTGACTAACTTTTTCAACTGTCATTACTACGCTACTCAACTTACATTCAGTTTCAATATTACGTTTAATAATTTTAGATTCTATGTCATTGTTATACTCATTCATTGAATTTATTAATATTTCATTGTTTTCACTGATTTGCTTCTCAACTCTGTCTATCTGGCTATCTATTTCATTAAATTTGACATCTGTCTTTTGTATTGAATTATCTAACTTAGTTTCTACTTGGCTGATTTTATTAGTAAATTCTACTTTGGTATTTTCACAATGTTTATTAATTTCTTTAATTTGGTAGGTTAGCTCATCGAATTTACTGTCAAAACTATTCTTCTGAACATCGAACTTCTTATTTATACTACTTTTGAACTCTTGCATCTCGTTTTTGTGTTCATCTAACTTTACACTCTGGTTTTCTATCATTGTTTGTATTGCTTTAAACATTTCATACGCATCGTCATTTTTTTTATTTTGGATAGGTGTCGATTGATATTCGACATCTTTCATTATTTTTGATTCGGTCAACTGACTCTCTACATTACCATCACTCGTTTGAACTCCCGAATCGCTACTAAACTGACTGTCAGATAAGCTGACAGCACTATTATCTGCCATTTTTCTTAAAATTTTTAATATATATTTCTTTATACAATCTTATCATATGTAACGCATACTTATCAAAAAAAATATTCTACTCACCAATATTAAACATAACCTTTTACGTCTTTCACTTAACCTCTCAATTGCGCTTGTATCTTATTTGTAGGTATGGTTTTTACATCAAATTTTAACTTATAAAAACTGTCCCTTTCGGCTGCGCCAACTGTGATTCTATGAATTCATCACCATTTAATTAACTTAGAAAACCATACCATAATAAAAAAACTTACACTTACCGTTTTGCGAGTTCTTGGGTCCAGGGTCTCATACGTACTTTGGGATACAAGCGTAATTTTCAAGGTTGTGTGAAGAACTTATACAATGCATCTTGGAAGAGAAATTATTTTTTGTTTATTAATCAGAAGATTTGAATTGATACTTTTTCTCCAAAAAATAGTTTTTTACAGGTTTCAAAGGTATTACAAGTGTACAGGTTGTGCAACTATTACATCTTACTCACTATCCTTATTTCCTACTACTTACATACGCTAAGATAGCCCAGCCTGCTTTACACACGCACTTACATACATTATTTTAACAAAACTTCATTATTAAACCCCAAATACCATTTTATAATAAAGCCCCAGCCCTTACTGAAAAAACGCCGGCAACGTGCTTCGCGCGCGCACTCATCGTTCCTGTAAATTACTTGTTTTTTATTGTCCGAAAAACATTTGATTCGGTTCCACTTGTTGGATGGACCGCGGTCACATGAAATTTTACTGTTGTTACATTTTTTACTGAAAAAGAATAAAAAAACTTTGCAGAGAGCTTATTCAGCTCCTGGCCGGCTGGCAACTATAGTGGAACTGCCCAATGTGCTTCGTTGAACTGGCGGAAGCGGCAATTCAATGCCACCAAGTTTTAGTCGCCGTATACTGTTGATTTGCTGAGGCATATTCAGTTTATGCATGGATTATAGCTGGTATATGTGTGTGACCAGAGCTTAATATTGGAGTTGGCTCTGGTGATGTCACCAACAGTAGGCGGAGTTTAACTCTGTTTTCCGGTAGCCGATCACTTGGAGCTACTAACTTTTCGTCCCAGCGCCATGTTTGCCTCAACTGTGGTGTCTCTCACGGCGTCATTGCCGAGCCCCGCCCGGCTGGGTTGCATACGGGCGTCGAAACACATGTACAGAGTTCTGCGAATTTTGTGGAGGTGCAAATTCCTTTGCCGCATTATACAACTGAAAGTGCGTATCGCTTTGTTTCCAACTGTTTCTCAACACTGGTCTGTTACACGGACAAATACGTTGCACAATAATACATTTATTTCGTAATATTTTACAAGGATCCCGACCGAAAACGAAATGAATAAAAATATATAAATGCCCCAAACCGTTAAAATAAAGACACCCAAAAATTGACCCGCTACAACATAGTAATTAACAACATATTTGTCTCCCATTAATTCATAAAACCCGTCTACTTTGGTATTTTTGGTCCAGTCACGCTTGGTATTTTTTGTCAACATAAGGTAAGTTATTTTATCATATTCTTCCACTATATCCCTCACATCATAAGGTAAGTGTTTATCATCTACAACGGTATCATCAAAATAATCTTCAATCTTTATTTCACAAGGTAAGCATTTCATATATTTTATTCCATCAAATTCTAATCTCTTAGCTAACCCCTCATAACCTCTATTTAACTTAAATATCTCTATCATTCTAGCTCTCTCAACATATTTCTCATCATAACACCGGTCACAACACTTCTGACCTACTTCATACCACGCAAAGGGCACAACAAACTTACTACACTTCTTGGCTCTTCCAAGAACTCCACAAAAAATTAAGGGACTATTTGAAGACACCTTGTCTTCCACACAACTACCGGAGGAAACCTTGTCCTCATAACACCATGGTGAAAACCCTGTTTCACTATATATTTGGGGAAAATGTGCCCTTTGCCCACTAACCTCTCTTCAAACTCTCTCACAATTTCATCAACACTCGGTAACGCTTCGTTACTAAACCCTACTTCAACAAAAACTTCATTACCACTATTTGAGTTCACTGTCTCACTCTCAAGTAGCTCGTTTTCAATTATTTTACCGCTATTACTTGTTAATTAATTATTAGAATTATCGTTATTACTCACCTTGTCTACCGCCACCTGTTTTGCATTTAAACTAACACCATTACTATTAACATTTATATTTCCGTTATTTTCATTTATTTTGCACTTACCTATATCTGTTCTCCACTCTCCCATTTTCTCAATATTTCGTTCTAATTTGTTAAAGTTATTTTCAACTATCTCATTTGTATTTTCCAAATGCTTATTGATTTCATTAAGATGGTTTTTTAACTCACTGAAATTACTTTCACATTTGATTTTTTTCTTCTTCGTATTGTTTAAATTAGCAGCCATCCTTACTATTTCTTTTATGAATTTGCTAACTGCTATAATTTTTTATTATATGCAGGTTGTTTAAGACCTGAAGATGTCAGTAATGACGAAAAGCTTAGTCGAACAATAAAAAAATAGCAGTTAGCAAATTCATAAAAGAAATAATTTGATTTTTTGTTCATTTAGTTTGACATTTACTTCGTCAAATTTACTTTCGTTTATATCAAAACGATTATCAAAGTCACTACTTAATTTATCAAATTTATTATTTAACTTTTCATCATTGGCATCAAAACGACTCTTTATTTCATTAAATTTAGTGTCAAAACGATCATTTAATGCATCAAATTTCTTATTATTATCACTAGACATCAGTTTAATCTCTCCCATTATCTCACGCAACCAATCTCTCGTTTCATCATCATTTTTATTACTTTCCCTAGTTAATTTTGGGGTTATTTGAATCCCCGAATCATCTGTGACGTTTGATTCGTCTATAATACTTAATTTTTTAATTTTATTTTCTTGACCCACATTCGGAGTTGAATGAACTCCCAGGTCACTCATGGCAGCTGATTCATTAAAATTAATTATTTCATTTATATCATTTTCGTTATTTCCTGCCATTTTTTTAAATTATGAAATTATCATCTATTTCAACAATCCTTATTTTACATTCATTAAGTATTATTCAGTAGTATAGGTATTACTTACGTATAACCTACTCTAACATGACATCGTTTTTCGTAATTTTTTACGCACTCTGCCTTAACCACTAAATCACTTATTCACGAGTAGACATGGTCTGTACAAAATTTGAATTTGTACAAACTGTCCCAGTTCGGGGCGCTGTTGAGAACTTACAACTTCTTCACAAAATAATATTTAATAAACAATATACACAAATCCCTTACCTTTATCGGGTCTCAGAGTCTTCACGTGAACTCGTACCTATAAGTGATTTAGGGTTAAATTTCGTAATAATTACTCTCATTGCATTGGTTAACTCGTTCAAATTTTATTAAACATTCTTTATACTACTTTTGAATTTTCTTGCCTTCCATTTTATGGCTCAAACTATTATTATTTCTTTTAATTATTTTTCTCTTTTATAATACACAAAACCAAAACATTTACTGTAACATGGTTGCACTTATTCTAATCATTAGTTTAAGTAAGACAACCCAGTATTTGCGTACACGCTTCATTCATACTTTTACCCCATTTATTTTATTTAGAGCTCTTTTTAATTTATAGTTTCATAATTGATTGTATATTGATTGGATATTATACAGTTACGTATTAACGGCGTCCCTGCTGACCATGTGCTGCATTCCGCATTTTTATCACTATTTGTCCGAAAGATGTTACACTTAATGTTACAACTAATTTTGAGTTGTTTCACATTTTTTAATCACTGCCGAACTGTTCAAGTTTAATTTCGTCCCTTGTATGCCGGTCGGTTTACATTGTTGAATTTTAGTCGACCCGAACGCCAACGCAACCGCGTGGTTTATATGTTTGACCGAACTGCCTTGCCCTACATGCCCATTTTTATGTGCGGGCGAGATGAAAACTGTGCCCAGCCGGCGGACGCACACAACTACTCGCGTCCGTCGTCTTGAGATGTTATTTGCCTACTGCCTTTGTTCTCTGCACACCAAGCGCTAAGGAATTTATTCGAACGTGACATTATTGTGAGAATGTTGGCTGACGTTCGCGCTCTTGTATGTGAAGGCGCACCCCTGTTGCAAGTCTGCATTCCAGTGCCTCACCGCGACAGTCCCGTGGCTATAGTCCTTTCACCAAATATACTTGGGTCATGAAAAAAACTTTAGATTCAAATTATAAATCCTCATAGGTTTGTACCGTTACTGTGTGTGTGTGTGTGTGTGTGTGTGTGTGTGTGTGTGTGTGTGTGTGTGTGTGTGTGTGTGTGTGTGTGTGTGTGTGTGTGTGTGTGTGTGTGTGTGTACAGGCGTAGAGCATGCAAGGGCACACTCACATGGAGTCATTTATATTATCATGAAATTTGTTTTTAATGAAATAAAAAGTGTTTTTAAATGTGAAGATATGTATAAAAATAACAAAATGTTAATTACATACAGTGCATTTGTCACTTTAAATTTAGTTGGCCAAGAAACCACGTAATATAATGGTTATTAAATCCTTAAAAAGTGAGGATCATTAAATGAGCTTTACAAAGTAAAGAACTACAATAAAACAGATCTTATAAATTGATATTTACTAATACCGTGCATCTAAAATCTCTCCTACTTACACTAAAACTTTTACAGGAGAGGTATTGACGTTTGCAATGATGTCATTGCCATGTTGCCACTTTGTAACCACGTGTTTCTGTTGAATGTCACGCAAGCGTAACTTTCGTTACTGCATTCACTCAAAACATACTTCTCGCAGACAAAACAAATCCAGTACACGCAGACTAAATATGTATTCCCCTACTTAAAAACTAATCTTCGATTTCGTTGTCCATGACGTGTCCGTTAATTAACTAAATATAATTATTACACTACGACTCGGAACACAAAACTTTTTATAGGTAAAAACGAAAAAGTTTTACCTTACAACCTGAACCGGCTTTTGCCTTTTAAAGGCTTCTTCAGAAGTCTTGCCTTTTAAAGTTTTGTGTTCCGAGTCGTAGCGTAATAATTATATTTAGTTAAAAACTAATATTTATTCAGTTGTAACTACAGATAATTCATAAACTAAAAATGTGAATTCTTACGAGAATAATAAACGAGAACTTAATTAACTTCAGTGTTTTTTTAAAATTAACTTCAAATGTTCAGAATCTTTAATTTTTTGATTTAACGATAAATGTGACAATGTGCAAATGTGCAATAATCAACTTAGTGTATAAATAAAGTAAAAATTAACAATAATAAAAAGTATAAGACAGCAAAATAAGAGTCAGTGTTTTGTTTTTATTACTTTTACCATAAAAACAAAACTGAAAATGAAATTATTATTACCTGTCTGTAGTTTTCTGCCTGTGCCGTTAATCTAAAGGTGTTACACCACTTATGTCGCTACCAGAGTCTTTCGAGTCACTGGATTCTGTACCCAAATTTATTACCAGTTGTTCCACGGCGTCTTCTAATATGCCTTCGTTGCTCCATGCTTCGTCAATTACTTTCTTTCTATGCATCACTGCTTTTCTCCAATCGTCTGCAGTAACATTCGTAATGCCCTCGCGTATCAATTTTTCTACTTCAGTTCCTGTAAAAGTCTTATTATTTCTTGCTACATATCCCTTTACTTGTGCCCAAATTAACTCAATGCGGTTAAAATGACAATGATACGGTGGTAATCTTACTACTTTATGGCCATTTTCTTGCACTATTTTGTGAATTACGTATTCCGGAAAGCGGGGTTTACAACCTGACACCAGCTCCAATAGCTCTGCTTTTTTCATGCTAACAGTCGTAGAAATGTTATGTTCATGAAGCCAGTGAATAATTTCTTCTTTACGTGTAGCTAATGTTGGCGCTTTGTCGTATATAACCGAGTGATAAGGGGCGTTATCCATTACAACAGTTGACGGCACTGTAAGGTTTTTTAATAACGAGTCTGTGAACCACTTGGTAAAGTTTTCAGAGTTCATTTCTTCGTGGAAGTCACTCGTTTTCTTTGACTTAAAGGCATAAAAACAGTTAGGTATGAAACCTTTTGATGTCCCAGCGTGTACAATAATATATCTACCCCCTCGTCCTAAAGGTATTTTCATTGTTCCTTTCACAGTATCATCTGTCCAGCCTTTTCGTAAACTGTGACCTATGTTTACCCATGTTTCGTCTAACCAGACTATGTCTTCAATAGATTTAGTTTGAATTTCTCGTAGAAATCTACAACGTAAAGCAACTACACTTTCACTTTCCATAAGAACTTTACTCCCCGAAATGTTTGTAAACTTAAAACCGATATTTTGCAATACTTTCCTAACAGATGATTTACTACCGGCAAAAAAATCAGCTGCTGCTAACGACTTATGAAATTTATTTATTGTTGGGTGCTCTTTTCTACAGTAGTAGCTATAAATATGCTGTCGAATTGCATTTTCTTGGAAAGAATCTAACTTCGTAAATTTTTTGTCTATATTTCTTTTTTTATTAGGTGTATGAAACTTGGGCTCTGTATCACTAAAATCAGTAAGAAGATTGTCTTTCTCTTTTCCTATACGTACTATAAGATTCTTCCCTACTTCGCATGTGGCAGCTGTACGCTCTAAAACTTTATTAAAGGAAATTAACTGCCCCCGTTTGCTTTTTCTTTTTCAAAATATTCACGTACTGAACAGATAAGTTGTCTTGCCTGTCCATTAAATACTTTCCTTTTTCTTGTCATGCGTATAGCTGAAGCACTCGTACTGGCGTCGGACATAGCTGAATGGATAATATTTACAATCACTATCACTTAGTCCACTAAATACTTAAATTTTACCACAAAATCACTTCTGAATATTAGACTAATAATCACTAAATTTAAAAAATATCACTCAATCATGCAAATGCACTAAAATATGATAATATTGTAAATTTTAAAACTGTTAAATTTCACTCACATCAAACCGTAGTAAACGCACTAGGCCTGCTGTTCAATTTACTACGCGCACGTGGTAACGCACAAACAGCGGAACAACAAGTATGAGTTGACAACGCTGTGCTGTATAGTTTCGGCCAATCAGACCGCTCTAAACACCACTTCCCCCCTCACTTGCAGACAAACGTCAATCACTCTCCTGTAAAAATTGTAGTATAGACAGTGGTATTGATAGTGGCAACAATGTATCATTGTCAAGTAACGTAATGTTTCTAAATACCTTTTTAAAAAGTTTTACCAAATACATTGATTATAAAATAAATATGTGATTATTTTCATTGTATGGTGTCATTTGCTATACTTTGAGTGATCCTGCACACTGTTTATACTAAACATTCCACAGCCACACATACTATGCTTGAGAGAAAAGTTTGTTTATTTATTGAATATAAATTGTATATAAATATTTATACTTATGCAACGAGTGTATGTCTTTGATAACACATTGGTAATACAGAATAATTTTCACAGTAAATTTGATTGCTTTGGTCTGTAAACATTTAGTTACCGAATTACAATAAGTGTACTGTTTAGTAGATCGGTGGGTATTTTGTTTGGCTAGTAAGTCCCACGTTCAATTTCGTGACAGTAACATAAGAGAAATGTATGTTTCCAGTCCTCCTGTGTAAATAAGAACCTAGGTAATGAAGGGTGACTGAAGCATAGTGCTAGCATAAAGCTGAGGAAATGTATCACATGTTTGACTGCAAATATGCCATGTATTAGTCATATATTAGAGACTTTAGGAAAAAACAAAATAAAGGCTGTTTGACCTGTAATAAAAAATATAATATTTTGTAGTGGAATGCACAAGTTACCACAAGTTGAAGACTCGGTGTTGTTTACATTGTTGACAAAAGGAATTTGGGAATATCTTCAAAAAAGTCAAAGTTAAAGGGTTAACAGAAAGGTGAAGTGAAAGATCGTGTGATACCTGATACAAACTGTGAAGTAAACTAAGGATGGTTGTATCATTTTGAAGAACAGACATGGATTATTCTTAGAAAAATCTGTCATTATGTACCAACAGCTATTGCTTGCTTACAAGGAGACATTAGTAACATTTAAAACACTTAATTTTTATTAAAAAAAATACAATTTTGTAATAGGGCAAACAAACTGTTTTTTTTTTCCAAAATATAAGCACAGTGTACAAAATTAAAATCCTGTTAAACCATTCATCAAACTTGTGGTTGTAGAAACAGGTATGGATTGTGATACTGACAGTGCTTACAAATGAACAAACCTTCCACCATATAAAGCGGGTAAGAAAAGCTTGTGAATGGTGAGAAATGACAGAATGTTGTAATTATCACATACAGTGAAAGCTCTAGGTGAAGTTCACTAGTAAAATGTGTCTGGTAGCATTTCATGGACCTCTCCTAAAATGATATGGAACATTGCGTATTCTCTAGGGGCATAATTTTTCTAACAGCTGTCTCGAATTAGTAACATAGAGGAGGTTGTTATTCCTGTTGAAATTACATCTTTACTCTAAACACTGTGTAACATAACTGTCTTTTTAAGTTCATCCAGAAAATTTTTAAGGGATCTGTTGTATGTGATGAATCTACTCCAACATGAAGATTGAAGAAACGTAGTCTTGCATTAATATGTGAATGGTTTTTGTCCACGTGGAAATGATATGGTTCATTGAAGATAATGGGATTACAATTCCAGTAATGTTAGTTCGTTTATAGAAATAAAGTAGTGATATAGTAAGCATCATTTCTCACAATATCACATTCAAAACAATAATTTTCTTTGTTTATGGCAATGTTCAAATTAAAAGCATTTAAATAATATATGTTTTCATGTATTGCAGTCCTTCCTTATCTTATTTGAGTACACATTTTTGTTGTAATTTTTAAAATTATATAATTAATTTACTGAAACAGTAGTAATAATGAAGATCAAACAAACAAGTTGTTAATTTTTTCCATTACAAATGACTAGTGTTTATCGAGTTCATATGTGGGCAAATACAGTCATTTAGCTATTAATGTTATTAGGTAAGTTTTCATACTGTAGTGAAAATTAATAGCCTTAACTAGCCATGGTGAAATTGAAATACCAGCTGTACTAACCAACTACAAAAGTTGTTTAACAATTCCTACTGAAACTTTAATCAGTCATTGTATTGATAAAGAATTGTTTTTGCAGATAACTGTCACAAACCTATTCTCTCTTCACTCACTGTTTAATTTACACCAGTGGGGTTATAGAGGTTAAAGGTTTTCCTCCATTGGGTAGGTTGCCAATGAGGTTGTTTAGGCAACCAGTACCTGCTCACTAGCAGCCATGGTATACATAGTAGGCTATAATTGGTAAATACCTTACTACTGCCAACACCCCTCCCCTGGCTTATTATCAGTAACCCACCACCGTGGAATAGCCTGGTCTATAAGCCTCGGTGAAAAATCATGGTCAATATCAATATCCTCCCCTGACACCACTTGGAAAAATTTTATGTCACTGTTTTATACTAACCTTTCCCATGGATTTTTACATGACTCTGAAACAGTATACTGATTCATACTACACCTGCATAGTCACGTTAAGTTTCTCCTTTGTATTTCACTAAGAATCTGGTTAAATTTGTAAAATCTGGTTAATTTGAACTTTTTATGTGAAAATTTGGATAATTCAGATTCACATTATCACTTGCTTGCATCACAATTTCTTCAAAATTACATGTTTAATAACAGTAAAACTGCATAGGCTATGATAAACATAACAAGATTAATAATAACTGTTAGCTTTATATAATGAAACTCCAGGTATAGACCAATTATTGACATGCAGTAAATGGAAAATGTCCTTTTAAGCAGATTCACGTCCTTCAAACTGACACTATACTTGTAGTATTTAGGCCTATTTATGTTAGTATATTCATGTTTGTGTTGCTATGTTTTGATTCTGAAAAACTTGCTTAGAATAGGCTACATATTGTCTACTGTAGTTTCATTTTGTGAATTGGGAGTGGTTTTTGTTGAGTAAGAATTCACTGAAGTCTTAAATGTTTTTAATACTGTATAGTTTGAGTTTCCCAGTTCAGAGTGGATTTTAATAGCGTTCTGTAATGTCTAAGCAGGGGGTCTACAGTAGTTTACCCTCATAAAAAAAAATGAAGTTACTAAACAAGTAAAAAAGGATGTATATTTCCTATACAGTTGAAGATGCCGTCGACTTATTTAAAGAACAATGAAAAAATATGTGAAGTTAGAACTTGGAAAATGGAGGAAACAGGAAATGTGTAATAAAGCCAGTATGGCTTGGTGTGAAGCTTTTTAGACAGAAATGCCATTCAAACCAAGCCATTCTGCATTTTAAATGATCTAGATGAAGCAAATATATGTTTCAACAAATTCATAAAAAGTACATTTTTTAAGTAGATAAAATTGGCCTATTTTTATTTTTAATGATTGCCAAAACATTTGCTTTTAAGGGATACCAATGTGAGAGTGGGAAAACATTAAAGAAAAAAAAACGATTTTGGTAGGGGCAGACAAGGATGGTTCTTAAAAACTCCCCCTTCTTAATAATCAGAAAGTTGACAAAACGAATGTGCTTCAAATTAGTGGGAAATTTGCTATTCATTACGAAGCTAAAAAAAAAATGGGTGACAAATAATTTTTTGAAAAATGGCATGTTGGACTAGCCAAAAAAATATTTGGTGCTAACAAGAAGAAATGCTTTCCATTGATAACTGCACAGGGCATAATGTCATTCCTCACTTAAATGTATTAAAATTGTGAATTTCCCTCGGTACATGTCTTCAGTAGTTCAAACAATGGATCAAGATGTTATTCAAAATCTTTTAAACATTTCTATCATCAGCAAATTGGTTTAAAATTTTTGATAACATCATTTCAAAGGTGCAAACTAAATTTTATCAAGATGAAAGTTGTATGTTAAGTAAACCATGGAAACAAGTTACACAACAGACAATCTCACACTCCTTTTCCAAAGATGGAAAGATCAGTGGTTGCAGCAGGGGCGGATTAACCATTAGGCTGACTAGGCTGTAGCCTAGGGCGCGGTACTTTGGGGGGCACAAAATTTTAGCTAAAAAATAATAAAATTTTACATCTAATGTAAAATTGGTAATAAATTACAAGGATAAAAATTTAAGTTCATTTTGAACACAGGTGCCTGTTTGCGAGAAATTATGGTAAAACTGTACATAAATAATAGAAGTGCTTTCCAGACTGTTTTCTCTGGTTATGAGTCATAGGCGGCTGGCGCTCATAGAACTATGCCGCACCCGGCTTTCGTGGAATTGCCGACCACGTTATCTATTCCTTACTATGCCCGTCACTAACTGCAGTGGGGAAAGATCTTTTTCAGCTTTAAAGAGGGTGAAGAATTATTTACGCCCAGGATAAACTGACCAGTGTAGCCCTCTTATTAATTGAAAGTGACTTTCTGCAAGGACTTGATTTCAATGAGGTGATTAAAACGTTTGCTCAAAACAAAGCGTGAAAAAAGAATCTAGCTTGAACTTTACATGAGTCTTAACAAATCCACAAGATATTTAACTGATTGACTTCTTTATATAAATGATGTTAAATGTACCCTTAATAAAACTGTTATAATTCTGCAACTACTTAGTTAATTTTTTCCTTATAAAAGCCATGCAGACTACAAATGGTTGAAGGTGTAACTCTAAAACAATTTCTGAAAAATAGCCTCTTTTTTCAATTCTTGAGACTATTTCCAAAAACAGTAAGATATTTGAAATATTCCTAAGAAATATATTGTAGGGTGTTTAAAGCTTCATTAAACCTTGGAAATAAACATAAGAGTAGCCTATGGGAGGTGAGGGGGCACTAAAATATAATTAGCTTAGGGCTCCAAGATACCTTAATCCGACCCTGGGTTGCAGTAGAAGAGGCCAACATCTCCAAGATGATGCAGGTCAGGACTACGCTGAAGTGTATGATCACCATTTTCTTCTACTTTTGCAGGATCGTGCACCTTGTTCATTTCCAAGGGCCAGATTTTCAGTGTTGCAAGGTCCAGTTTTACTGAAGTTCTGAGGCATCTGAGGGAGGACTTTCTGTAAAAAAGATCCAAATGAGGGGGGCATCAATCTTCTGGTTATATTTTGCTGAAGTAATATACAATGTCACCCAGCATGCCAACGTAAACCAACTCAAACAAATTAAATATATGCTGTATCACACCTCAATAATTACTACTGTAATGACAGAAACAAATACACCCCATCTTTCTGTGGGGTTTTTTATGTTACAAATTAAATGCTTGAGTTTTGCGTACTTCATTTTTAACCCTATGTAATTTTATTTTTATATTTTTAATATTGTTTCCTCTGGTGATGTTATCTAATAGGATTGATGATGATGATGATGATAATAATAATAAGTTGCGTGCCCCAAAATACTGAACACCTTTAAATCTAATAGTTATCTTAATTACAATTTAATCATAATAAGTACAGATTTATTATAAAATATTCAATGTAATATTATTTAACTTAAGTAAACACTAAAGTTATATGTATGTGTTTAATCTAATTAATCCTTTTGGTGTTACTGACATGAATTACTATATCCCGGTGCTGGGAAATTTGCATTTATACATGTTTTGCAGCTAGTCTTTCCGAACTATTTTTAATTGATTTAAAACAAATACGTGAACTTTAGGATGCAAAGGCCTACCAACCAATTTTAGAAGACAAATTGTCTATTTCATCTAAACAATCACTTGGTTCACATTAATCACAAGTATCTTCATGCAAAAATCTATCAATCAGAAGTACATCATCGTCTGATTGATAAATAATATCTAAAGGGAAATCAGAGGTTCAGAAAGGCAAACAAGATCAGATATATTCAAAATGTCAAATGTAGGCCTAAAAAATTGTAACAGTAATTTATATACACAGTAAACTGGTGTGTGTGTGTGTGACAAACACCAATTAAAGTAAGATTAACAAGAACCGTAATGACAACAAAGCCATGTAAGGAATGTAGGTTATGCATATGCAAACAGATAGTAAACCCTGAGTAATATCAATGCGAGTTAGTGTTCAATACTTGCATTGAACAACAAATTTTCAACCTATTACAAAAACAACAGTGGAGAGCATAAATTGAACAAAAAAGTTCATTTAATAAGGGCAATAATTATGCAGCATCAAATGGTTAAAATTCTGAAATTTTGTCAGAATTTTTGAAGAATTACCACTTGTTATGAATATAGGTAATCACTTTTGACATCAATGTGGGCCTTAATTGGCATCAAATGTCTGTTAATTGTTTGATATCAGGTGTGTACTTAGTCACTTTGACTTCATACAAACTTCTGAATATGTTACTACAGACAGGCCCAGCTCCTGGCAGAGGCGAATCGTGCCACTGCCCAGGGCGGGAGATTCCAGGATGTTAAATTTTGAAATCGAGGGAAAAAATAAAATTATTCACTTAATTTCATCACAATATGTAAGATCAGTAAGAATTACTTTATGTATAAAGTCAGCGGAGTTTAACGAAGAGTCGAAAACTTGTGAACAAGAGAACGTAAATCTGTCATAGTAAACTTTTTGACTTCCTGTATGACATCAGTAAAGTCAAAGACATGTCACCTGAAGTCCTGTCAGATAAGTGTACTAAACTGTGCAATGGTTTAACTCATGATGAATCAAAAGACATCAGTGCTATTGATTTACAGGATGAACTTTAAGTGATTTCAACAATTGTAAAACCTAAACGTATACCTGTCGAGACTAAAGTTTATTCAAGAGTATGGGTTCGTGCCAAAAGTTGGTGTTGCTCTAAGAATTTTGCCAACATTACCTGTGACAGTGGCAAGCAGAGAAAGGACTTTTTCGAAGCTCAAACTTATTAAAACTTATCTCAGATCGAGTATTTCTGAGACTCGCCTGAGTGGTCTGGCGACTATATCTATAGAACATTAGTTAGGTGAATCAGTTGATTACAATAGAGTCATAAAGGAGTTTGCCAGTGCAAAAGCTAGACGAGTATTTTTGAACTAGGGTATATGATATATTACTTTTGTTATATTTTAATCATAATGAATTTTAGTTAGTATTTTAATTTTAAGTCATCAAGTAGGCATACATTTTTATTGTCTCATGATTCCTTGTATTGTCTCTACAATTTTTATTGTAGCCATTCACCGCATCGTAAACACAAAAAACTTCTAGTTTTTGATAAACACAACAATGAAAACATTCCTAGTCATCATTTGAAGGCAATTGGTGTATCTTTAGATTAGGTCTAGTGTGTGTGAATGTGTTCAGAGTTAAAATAGGGAGGGGCGGCACTCATAAGTACTGCACAGGGCGGCAGAAGCGCTGGAGCTGGCCCTGACTATAGATGTATTAGATGTACTATGGACATTATACGTCAGTATTTATATAACACCTATCGAAATTATACATTGTTAGTTATGACTTGCTCTACTTTTTAGTTTTTCAAAATTCATGTGAATAAAGTATTCATTAAAATTGATTTTAATTGTCCAGTGGCATCAAATACCATTGTGCATTCTGCAGGTTGCTGACCCCTGTCCAAACTGTGATGCAAAGGTAATGGAATCCTTCATCATGGGAATGCACAGAGCATTCAAAATACATAAGTTTTTATACCACAACTGCATTCCACCCACCCTGATGGTACTTGACACACTTCAAATGGAAAACACTGAGAGCAGCATATTTCTGTATAAGGGGGCTAATTTTTTGTATACAGATCTAGTTTTGATACCACATTTGTTGCATATACCTCATCTTGAAATGTTCTTTCCATAACATATTACCCAACAGCATCACAGAAGTCAGGTCAAAATGGTCTGGATCAGTCTATAACTTTTTTTTTTGTAAACTATACTGCTGTGTTTGCTTTTTACATCACTAAAATAGTGTGTACAAATATGAAACGAATCAGAATTGCAGATACCAGTAACATTTGTGTACTATACTTATGATGCAAGTTATTCACAAGCAGTGAGAGAAAGCAAGCATGGCATTTCATATATAAAAATAAGTATTTCAGGTATACAAAATATTTTTGTGTGATAAATTATTTTAAAAATAACTAAGTTTGAGCACATTTGCTAGCAAAGCTGATTTATGAACAGTTAGCATATTAATGTAGAATATATTTTTTACTTTAAAGACATAAAAAAGGATGTGCAGCTTGGAGATGATACTGTGTGTGTGATAGAGAGAGACAGAGAAAGAAAATGGGCACGTGTAAATATAGCATTACTGTTGAGTGTAAGAAAAATTTGTTGGAAACTGTAAAAGTAGCTGAGATCAAGTGTCCATTTTTATAATGCAGCATGTTTTGTATTTTGATTTTTCATACGTCCTTAGTTCATAACGTGTGTGTGTGTGTGTGTGTGTGTGTGTGTGTGTGTGTGACAAAAAAGAGAAAGAAATATACAGACTGAAATTTTGGAGAATGGACTTGACCACGGACAATGAAATAAAGCTGTATTTAATTAATCCATTTGTAAACATGACTGATGACTTATTATTTGAGTATTTGTTGTTTGACATATGTTATAAATTATTATTAAGTTTATATCAAAGTTATTTAGAATTATTACTAAAATGTGTAATATAATTTACAGTAGTCATGAAATTTTCTTTATATTTTATTTCATGTTAATATATTATTTATGTCTTTTAAATAGGAAGGATTACTTTTAGGATGCATACTTTCTCTTGACTTACTTTAAGTCAAGAATTATTTATAGGCAGACAAAAATGTGAATATACAAAATTATCATACGACCCATCCTGTGCTATGTCAGTGAAACTTGGATATTAACACAAAGAGCAATTGAACACCTGAAGATGTTTGAAAGGAAGCTCCTGAGATAGATCCTTGGCCCCATTTATAGATATGGGGAATAGAGGATACGGCATAATGATGAGATATATTGTCACTTCAATGAACCAACAGTAGAAACGGGGGGGATTTAGAGTTAGTAGGCTCCTAGGCTGAACATGTAGTACCTGGCTCCCCAACTGCCAGCGCATATGGAATACCGCCCAGTAAAACAGGGTGTCTGGGTCCCTCCCATGGACAATTTTGAAAAATATGTTTTCCAGAACTGCAAATAAAATACACTACACTTTCGTTTATCTGGAATTGATGGGACCTGACCCTTCCCAGATAAACGAAATTCCAGATAAACCAAATTAATGGCGAAAATGCCGGTATTAGCGATGTTTACGTACCGCTATACAGGAAAGGTGCGTTTTTTTATTTTGAAGGCTTTATTCAAACTGTAATAGCCTACTGTACTGTATTTTACAAGTAAATCGTAAGTAAAAATAAAATTATTTCAGAATATACTGTATAAACAAGAAAAAAATGTATTTAGCATTACACGTTATACATACATTATATTAAAATCAGTACAGTACAGTAGTAGCATTTCTAAAAATTAACAAGTTTAATTTAGCGAGAAAAACAATAATAAACGCACAGATGAATGATCAAAGTCTTTACTTTTTAAAAAAGTCCATTGTTTTTTTCTGCTTTAGCGATGTTTCTCTCTTCTTAGCTGTACGGTCATGGAGTAGAAGTAACAGTTCTTCTGGGTTTGTCTCGCTTTGGTGCTTTCATAATTTGTCCAGCATTGAAGTAGCCTCTGAATGGTTGATTGCCATTGCTACATCGTCCGCATCATCATCGGAACTTGAATCTTCGTTGCTTGATTTTTTAGAACACTCAGCGACGATCTCGTCCTCAGAAAGGAAGTGATGCCCGGGATCATATTGGTCTACACCTATATTTAACCACCCGGATACTTATTCCTCTTGAACATTTTCACAACCTTCAATATCTTTTACAATTCAATAATCTCTTTATTTCCAGAAAGATTGTAATTTTTGGCACTTTCTGTAGTTTCAGTGTCGCAATTTTCCATCATTTCTGGCCACAGCTTTTTCCAAGAATTTTTTAATGTTTTTTGAGAAACATCTTCCCACACTGCAGCAGACATATAAATTACGTCTTTTATGTTAATTTTCTTCAAAATGGTCATAATATCTTCTTTTTTCTCCTCATTATCTTCTACTATTTTACTCAAAAGAGCTTTATGATATCGCCGTTTTAAAGCCTCAAGCGAACCCTGGTTGGTTGACATTATATGTCAATTATACATTGACGAGATAAAAATGTCACCACTCCTCATCTCGTCTGCAGGATGTGTAGGAGCATTGTCAATCAATAACATCGCTTTCAGAGGCAGTCCCTTTTCTGTTAGATATTTTTTGACATTAGGTACGAAGTCATGAAAAAAAACAATTTTTAAATAAATCCGCAGACATCCAGGCCTTTTTATCTGTACAGTACCGGTAAACACTTAACACTTATATTTCTTAAAGCCCTTGGCTTCGCAGATTTCCCGATCTTCATTAGCGGCAGGTTATGTTCACCTGTGGCATTTGAACAACAAAGCAGTGTCACACGATCCTTACTTTTCTTGTTTCCTTTAGCTTTCTCATCTAGTTTAGATGCCAAGGATGTTTTTGGCATCATTTTATAAAACAACCCTGTTTTGTCAGCATTATAAACTTGGGATGGTGACAGATTTTCGTCTGAAACAAATTTCTCAAGCTTATTTTATACATGTCATGGCTTCGACCTCTGCAGATAAGATCTCACCTGTCACCATGAGCTGCCGAATTCCATGATGTTCCTTCCACCACGTTAGCCACCCACTGCTAGCCGTACATGTTAGATCCCCACCCATTTTAATTTTTAAATTTAATGCCTTTTCTTCCAGTATAGGGCCTGATATAGGGACACCACGGTCTCTTTCTTGGCAGAACCATAAAAAAAGAGCATCGTCTAACGCCTCATTTTTTGCTTTCCGAGCTGTACTTCTTTCTCCTAAACTGTCTTTGGTAACCATCTTTGCACAAAAGTTTTCTATATGAGCCCTGTTTTTTTCCAGTCACCCACAGTGGAAGTCCCTATTCCATAATCCTTAGCAATATTATTTAGTTTTTCACCTTTGTCAAGTCTATATATGGCCTCCAGCTGCTTTTGCATCGTAACGACATTCTTCTTTCTTTTACACAACATTGTTTAATGAGGCAAATGCAGTAAACAGAACAGTACACAAACACTTATGTATACAGAATAAGAAACACTACAAAATGTTTTGGAACTGAAAAGTAAAAATACGACTGCTTGCATGCCGCACACACAATGAAGCCCTGAATAGTATCAGTAGGTTGCCATCACTGCATTAGGAAATGTAACTGGTCACAACATGATGTCTTCTGGCGCCCCAATGCGTGAGTCACTCTGTGTTACAATCTTGCCTGTCACTCACCACGAGCTCAAGCTTGCTACAGTTTGCGATAAGATTGCACTGTAAAGTCAGCGCAGGCGGAAGTCGGAAGCCTTTGATGCAATAATGAGTTCTTAGAACTGTAACACTGGCTGCCTGTGCCAAACATCACAACCGCAGAGGTGGAGTTTTCTAGTCATTTGCGACTGATAACATTCTCTTTGAATGCCGATTTAAAAAATCATTAATAAAGTTGTTTAAATTTAAATTAATTTATTCAAATTAATTTAATTGCAAACTTATGCCCCACTTATGGTGGCAAGAACTTGAATTTGACATGTTTAGGAAATATATTTATATACATGTGTTGCAGTAGTTGAAATTTTAGAAAGAGGGTCTTAAATTCATGATATTTCTGTCAAAATGTAATGGTCTCAGTGCAATGAGTGCAGTTTGCCATGAATTTAAAATTTAAGTGCGCACTCTTGCTCCACTCTACCCTATACACAGCTCATAATACCACCTTTTCCTCTAACAACTTATACTGTTCTCTGAAAAACAAACCAAATAATTTTTATACAAGTTGACTGTTCTTTTTTTCTTTTTATTTGTGGTGCAGGCCACTCGGCTGCAGCCTATGTAACCTATGCTTAAACCTGGCACTGGGTATAAGTATAAGTGAAACTGAGGAGGCTGCAATGGGCTGCCCATGTTGTAAGAATGGATGACAAATGAACATCTAAGAGAGTCCTTATGGGGAGTATGGATCGCAAAAGACCAAAATACCATCCAAGGAAAAGATGGGAAGATGCTGTCACGTGAATGCAAGAGAGATGGTGGTAGTGTGAGGATGGAAGTCTTTTACTACTGACAGAGAGAGGTGGATGGTCAGGATAGAGAGGAAGCCAAGGCTCGACTCAGGCTGTAGAGCCTGGAGGCGGAGGAATGATGCTTTACATTTGGTTTGTGAACACGTAAACGTATTAAAAATCGGTATGGAGAACCATACATTACTTCCATGTCCTAAAATTTATATTTAAAATCATTTAAATATTAACTAAGTGGATGCTTGAGTTCTGAAGAAATGACGTATCAGCTAAAATGGTACCCCCATGTCAGATGAGTGAAGACTATCCTCAACCTTTGTGAGGAAGGGCTGTACTTTTGAATAAAATGTTTGTAGGTCGAACGAAGAGCTGGCCAAAGGGAGCTGCGATCTGTTCCTGTAATGAACTTAGGCTCACGCTGCGAGTTATCGGCCGAGGGTGAATGATGACTATAGTGTTATCAAAGTCTTTCCTGCTAATACAAACTAGTCATTTTTCTTTTTTAAAATCGAGTCTTTCTTTCTTTCCATTCGTCTTCTGAATTCCAGAATGACGACTCTGTTTACCCGTATAATTATAAATTTCTCAGCAAAACATTTCTTCCTTAATACGTTTGTGTCTTCTGTTTAACACCCACCATTCTGATCCATGTCATAACGCTATATTCCACACAGGCTAGTAAATAACTAGTCATCAGCGAGGTCAAAATATTTTCCAGAGTAGAAAAATATTTATATATTTTTCATACATACACACATGCACATATTAGTTTGTAATTCTTATATTATAACAGAAATAAGTACACAGATTCTATTAATTTATTAAAACATTTATTGCTTCAAAATATGCATAAAATTAATGCCTTGTAAAAGTTAATTTTTGATCTCCAGTAAGTAGTGCTCAAGTTTTCAAAATTTTAATATTATTATGTCCGTAATCAAAACATCAGAGCAGGTTTTAGTGTGTATGAGGTACACCGTGGAAAAAAAATTCAACATTCCCTATGGAGCGTTGCTCAGAGTAAAGCTGCGAATCTACAGTGTACATTTCACAGAACAAACATGCGGAAAAGAAGGACCGCTCCGAAGTCTCTCATGGACCCTGAGCATCTTGCAGAGGGTTCACTCCCTAACAGGGCCGTAACTAGGCGTTGGCGAGATGTGCCCCCGCCAAGGGCGCAGGTACAAAGAGGGCGCAAAATTGACCATGAAAAATATCTTTTTTTAGAGTTAGATTGGTACAATTTGTCAAGCAAATAAAAACTCCACGTTATTGGAAAAAATCTTTCAGTTTCAGATTGTTAAAAGTTACTGTACGTGAACTGTCTATATTTGTGTCTATTATACAATAAACAAAAAGCAGCTACGTAAATTTAGTAACTGCACTGGACCTTGCCCTACTGATGGGCGCGGAGTCGGGCCAGGCGCAAAGCGAAAATCCCTTCCCCTCCGCCCATCCCTTGATGTGTCAGTCACTGGGTCACTGCACTGCACCTGCGCCTTCTTGGTTTTAGCAACGAATATAGACGTAACTAGAACACTTCTTATGGAGCGAGTGGGGTCAGCTTTCTGGGGTGATAAACCGTAGTTCAACACCCCGGCAACTAGATGGCGCTGGCGTTTCCAAGTAATTTTTTGTATTATACCGCGAAATTTAGTAAATTTCAAACATTTTCGTTAATATATAATTGGAAAAAGCTACAACTTATCAGATAAAAAGTGGTAGATGAAAAAATGTTTGTAGGGGTTAGACTAGACACAACCTGCCATTTTGGGAAATAAGGTTCGATCTGAAATACTGAAGAATGTAAAAAGTGCTAAGTATTTCTCTATTATGTTTGACTGCACCCCGGACACAGCACATTTAGAACAAATGAGTGAAATAATAAGGTATGTTAACATTAAGGATGGGAAATGCTCAGTTGAAGAAAGTTTTGTGGACTTCATCATAAGTCACCAGAAAAAAGGAAGAGGGTTATCACAAGAAATATTGCAAAAGCTAAACAATGACGGCTTGGATATTCAGAACTGTCGTGGTCAAGGCTTTGACAACGGCTCAAACATGGCAGGAAAATATGAAGGCGTTCAAGCGCACATATCCCAACTAAACGACCTTGCTAAATTTGTGCCTTGTGCAGCACACAGTCTTAACCTCGTTGGCGTGCACGCCGCGGAAGTGTCAATTATGATGACAAGTTTTTTTGGAAATGTGTTGGAGTTTTTCAACTTCTTTAGTAGCTCTACCTTAAGGTGGGAGGCTTTGATTGGTTGTCTCAAAACTACCCTTAAGAGACATTGTGATACAAGATGGTCTTCCAGGCGTCAAGCTGTGACAGCTCTTAAGAAGAACTTATCATCTGTACACAAAGTTTTACAAAACATGGCTGATAAAGACAACGACTGGAACACTGACACACTGTCTGGTGCTATGAAACTTCTTAGACAAATTGATTACGAATTTGTGTGCCTTTTAGAGATGTGGTCTGATGTTTTGATAAGTTTGGACTGCACCAACAAGTCACTGCAAGGAAAGGGCACAACTCTTGACGTAGCATCAAGTTTGCTCTCAGGTTTGGCAAAAAAAGTTGAAGACCTACGTAAAGAAGGAATTAAAAAATACACAGAAAAAGCCAAAGCTATTTGTGATTCCATGGCCATCCAAAGCAGTTTTGCTGTTAAGAGGCTGAGGAAAGTCAAGAGGATGGCTGAGGAGACGGCTGAAGATGAAGCACACTTGTTGAGTTCTGATAAATCATTTGAGATAGAATGTTACACTGTATTTGATAGAATTGTAAGTGAAATGGAAAAAAGGGCACACATTTACCACACAGTTTCATCAGACTTCAGTTTTTTGTCAGGAAAATCCTTAAGTGAATGCTCTGTTTCTTTTCTTGAAAAGTGTGCAGCTGATCTTGGTGCGATATATAGCAGAGACATTGATAGAGTTGAGCTAGTTAACGAAGTAGCTGCTTTCAAGTTTCATGCAAAAGAGCTGGTGAAGAACATTTACAAGGCTTCCCATTTGGATATTCTGAAAGTTATTTCAAACTATGGATTAAGAGATGCTTATCCAAACATCGAAATAGCATTGAGGATATTTTTGACAATGCCCGTCAGTGTGGCGTCTTGCGAGCGTACTTTCAGCAAGCTGAAGATAATCAAAAACTACTTACGGTCAAGTCTGTGTGAAAACAGATTGACAAACTTAGCTATCCTGTCCATAGAATATGAGATTGCTTCAAAACTTGATTTTAGTGAAATAATTAGTGAGTTTGCCTTGCTGAAAGCAAGAAAGGTAAAGTTTTAGTTCCATGGCTTTTCTGCTGTATACTGTATGTAACAATTTGTAAAAGCAATATATTTGTTTACTGAAGAGTTTCAATTTGTTATTTACCAGCCCCCAGAGCCAAAAAAATGGTACCTGCAGTTACAACAACAGAATGTTGTAAGTGCAAGTCCTGAAGTCCTGTGTAAAAAAAATCGAGATAAATTATAGAACTAAAGCACCGACTAAAGTTATGAATTTTTTTTACTGTTATATGAAATTTACTATTACAAAAATACCGAATACAATGTGAGAACGTATTTCCTGGTCGCAATTTGCGTCAAAGCTTGCTTAAGGGGGCTGCATGGTGTATCACGTGATGAGACATCCACGAATCACAGTACAATATAAAAAGAGCTTTTTTTTTAGTAATCGAGCCTGGAGTTGGGGGGGAAGCGACATAGGGCTTGGGGGGGATCGGCACCACTGTTGGGGGCGCAGCTTTGTCAAAATTGCCAAGGGCGCAGGAGTACCTTGTTACGGCCCTGCTCCCTAAAGACGAAAAGTCTGTCTATGAACCGTTCCTCTGTAAACACGTGCAGTTACACTGGTGAGCGATCCACGGGAAGCAAATTGCTGTCCACGCTGGACACCTTTTCGGCTTACACACGTTGTGTTGATGTGGGTTTCGACACTTTCCATTTAAAAAGCGTGCAAACGTAAGCAAATAAAAATGAGTGAGGCCAGAAATAACGCGAATTGTGTGTGTGTCCTGCCTGACTTTTTATTGGAGTAATCGCAATAATACAACTTTGGGAACGTAAACATTACATAATTGAGATATGCTTGCCTGCCAGGAACGATATGTTTTCACTCATATAAGATTTAAATAAAATGAAAAAAATATAATTTTGTTAAATTGAAATGAAGTGTTTCCATAGAAACTACTTCTTTGTTGTCATTAACGTATTACAAATATAAAACTTTTAAAATATACTTCCTCCAACATCAAATACCATTTTAATTTATTAAAAAAGTTACCCCTCCTCCATTCAACTACCCTTTTCATTTATAGATATTGCATCTACCTTTCTACAGTGGATTATTATGACCTTTTCAGGATACTTATTTATCAAAATTAAGCACTTTACACTTGGTAAAACGTTGCAGGTAAACTACCCCTTCCCCTTAACCAATCTTCACCAAAAACAATAGGCCTTGAGTCCTCTACAATTCAGGGCTGTATACAAAAAATTATTTGATTCTGTTTGAATTTGCGGCTATTATCGTTTGCCATAGAAAAAATTCGATAGACAGACACTTTTCAAATATCGGTATGGAGAACCATACATGACTTCCATGTTCTAAGATTTATATTTAAAATCATTTTCGAAATGAAATATTACCATAGAAACTACTTCTTTCTACTTACTGCTTCAGCCTTAACCACAGTACTGTGGTCACTAACGTATACCACCTCACGTTATCGCACTCGATTTTCACTGATGATGGAAGTCGATGGCATTGCCGAAACATCTGGTTTTGTAGAAAACATTGGACTACGGCCAAACATCCCGGGAAGGAATTTTAACAAAAACTACTTTGTTGCCGATAATGTTGTACACATATATATAAAAAATATGCATAAAATTAATGGCTTGTACTGTATAAGTTGATGCTTGATCTCCATTAAGTAGTGCTCAAGTTTCCAAAGTTTTAATATTATGATGTCTGTAATTAAAACATCAGAGCAGGTTTAGTGTGTATGAGGTTACACCGTGGACAAAAGTTTTCAACATTTCCTATTGAGCGTTGCTTAGAGTAAAGCTGCGAATCTACAGTGTACGTTTCACAGAACAAACGCGGAAAAGAAGGAGCGCTCCGAAGTCACTCATGGGCCCTCAGCATCTTGCAGAGGGTTCATTCCCTAAAGACGAAAAGTCTGTCTATGAATCGTTCCTCTGTAAACACGTGCAGTTACAATGCCCAGCGATCCACAGGAAGCAAATTGCTATCCACGCTGGACACTTTCGGCTTGCACGCGTCATGGTGGTGTGGGTTTTGGCACTTTCCATTTAAAAAGCGTGCAAATGTAAGAAAATCAACATCAGTGAGGCCAGAAATAACGCGAATTGTGTGTGTGTGTGTATTCCCTGCCTTTTTATTGCAGTAATCATAATAATAAAATGGAAACGTAAACATTACATAATTGAGATATGCTTGCCTGCCACGAACGATATATTTTCTCTCATACATGATTTACATTAAAATGAAAAAATTATAATTTTATTGCCTGGCAACAAAATTATTTTATTTTTAACAATTACCATTGTTTGAAAAAGTTTGAATGAATTTGCAAGTACTTTACTGTTGTTAAAACGTAAAAGGTTGCAGGTAAACTACCTCTTCCCCTTAACCGATCTTCACCAAAATCAAAAGGCCTTGTGATCTCGACAATTCAGGGGTGTATGCAAAAAATTATTTGATTCTGTTTTAATACGCGGCAGTTATCGTTAGTCATAGAAAAAATTACCCTTGTTAAAACATAAAACGTTGCAGGTAAACTACCCCTTTCCCTTAACCGATCTTCACAAAAAACAATACGTCTTGAGAACTCTATAATTCAGGGCTGTATGCGAAACATCATTTGATTCTATTTGAATTTGCGGCTGTTATCGTTTGCCATAGAAAAAAAATCTACAGACACACACACACAGACACTTTTCGAAAAACGAGTTTTTTTCATGTTTTGAGTGTAGTACAATCAGAATCTGCAATAATCTCGAACACGATTTTTTTTGCCATCACCATACTCCCATTTCCTTAAGGAACATAGAAGTAAAAAATTGACTTTTTTCATGTTTTGATGGTAGTACAATCAGAATCTACCATTATCTCGAACACAATTTTTTTCGCCATGACCATACTTCCATTTCGTTATGGAACATGGAAGTAAAATACTGTTTCACAATGACTAGTATAGACTATGGACTTGAAACTATGGTAATGCAATGCTGTATATTTGGCAAATGTCATTTTCTTAGTTGTGAGTGACAACTGCTATCCATTTCTTTGTCACACTTGTATATAGATACGACATAATACTATTCCTTGAAGCTCAGTTTTGAAAGTCAAATATGTGTCTTTGTGTTTAATGATTGAAATATTACCATAGAAACTACTTCTTTCTACTTACTGCGTCAGCCTTAACCACAGTACTGTGGTCACTAACGTATACCACCTCACGTTATCGCACTCGATTTTCACTGATGATGGAAGTCGATGGCATTGCCGAAACGTCTGGTTTTGTAGAAAACATTGGACTACGGCCAAATATCCCGGGAAGAAATTTTAACAAAAACTACTTCTTTGTTGCCGATAACGTACACATATATATAAAAAATATGCATAAATTTAATGGCTTGTAATAAGTTAATGTTTTATCTCCATTAAGTAGTGCTCAAGTTTCCAAAGTTTTAATATTATGATGTCCGTAATTAAAACATCAGAGCAGGTTTAGTGTGAATGAGGGTACACCGTGGACAAAAATTTTCAACATTTCCTATTGAGCGTTGCTTAGAGTAAAGCTGCGAATCTACAGTCTATGTTTCACAGAACAAACACGCGAAAAAGAAGGAGCGCTCCGAAGTCACTCATGGACCCTCAGCATCTTGCAGAGGGTTCATTCCCTAAAGACGAAAAGTCTGTCTATGAATCGTTCCTCTGTAAACACGTGCAGTTACACTGCCCAGCGATCCACAGGAAGCAAATTGATGTCCATTTTTTCGGCTTGCACGCGTTATGTTGGTGTGGGTTTCGGCACTTTCCATTTAAAAAGCGTGCAAATATAAGAAAATAAACATGAGTGAGGCCAGAAATAACGCGAATTTTGTGTGTGTGTCTTCCCTGCCTTTTTATTGCTGTAGTCAATAATAAAATGGAAACGTAAACATTACATAACTGAGATATGCTTACCTGCCACGAACGATATATTATTACTGGAATACATTAAGAACAATGAGCTTTAACATTTAGCAAAAGTTGAACAAAAAATTCTTGTGGACAATATCCTTAAGAAGAGTTGAAGGGGTGAAAAACTGTTTTTTTTACTTCCATATTCCTTAAGGAATGGAAGTATGGTGATGGCAAAAAAAATCGTGTTCGAGATTATTGCAGATTCTGATTCTACTACACTCAAAACATGAAAAAAAGTCGTTTTCCGAAAAGTGTCTGTGTGTCTGTCTGTCTGTGTGTCTGTCTGTCTGTCTGTCTGTAGATTTTTTTTCTATGGCAAACGATAACTGCCGCAAATTCAAACAGAATCAAATAATTTTTTGCATACAGCCCGGTTTTGCAGAGTTCTCGCGACCTATTGTTTTTGGTGAAGATCGGTTGAGGGAAAGGGGTAGTTTACCTGCAACGGTTTTTTTTTAGCAAGGGTAATTTTGTTTGTTTGGCAAACGATAACAGCCGCAAATTCAAACAGAATCAAATAATGTTTCGCATACAGCCCTGATTTGTAGAGTACTCGCGACCTATTGTTTTTGGTGAAGATCGGTTAAGGGAAAGGGGTAGTTTACCTGTAACGTTTTATGTTTTAACAAGGGTATTTCCTATGGCAAACGATAACAGCCGCAAATTCAAACAGAATGAAAAGATTATTTGCATACAGCCCTAAATTGTAGAGTTCTCAAGACCTTTTGTTTTTGGTGAAGATCGGTTAAGGGAAAGGGGTAGTTTACCTACAACGTTTTTTTAACAAGGGTATTTTCTATGGCAAACGATAACAGCCGCAAATTCAAACAGAATCAAATAATTTTCTGCATACAGCCCTGATTTGTAGAGTACTCAAGACCTATTGTTTTTGGTGAAGATCGGTTGAGGGGAAGGGGTAGTTTACCAGCAACGTTTTTTATCATGCGTATTTTCTATGGCAAACGACAACTGCCGCAAATTCAAACAGAATCAAATAATTTTTTGCATACAGCCCTGATTTGTAGAGTACTCGCGACCTATTGTTTTTGGTGAAGATCGGTTGAGGGGAAGGGGTAGTTTACCTGCAACGGTTTTTTTTATCAAGGGAAATTTTTTTTTTTTGGCAAACGATAACAGCCGCAAATTCAAACAGAATCAAATAATGTTTCGCATACAGCCCTGAATTGTAGATTTCTCAAGACCTATTGTTTTTGGTGAAGATCGGTTGAGGGAAAGGGGTAGTTTACCTGCAACGTTTTTTTAACAAGGGTATTTTCTATGGCAAACGATAACAGCCGCAAATTCAAACAGAATCAAATAATGTTTTGCATACAGCCCTGATTTGTAGAGTACTCAAGACCTATTGTTTTTGGTGAATATCGGTTAAGGGGAAGGGGTAGTTTACCTGCAACGTTTTTTTATCAAGCGTATTTTCTATGGCAAACGATAACAGCCGCAAGCAAATTCAAACAGAATGAAATAATTTTTTGCATACGTCCCTGAATTGTAGAGGTCTCAATGACTTTCGATTTTGGTGAAGATCGGTTAAGGGGAAGGGGTAGTTTACCTGCAACCTTTTACGTTTTAACAAGAGTAAAGTACTTGAAAATTTATTTAAACTTTTTGAAACAATGGTAATTGTTAAAAATAAAATAATTTTGTTGCCAGGCAATAAAATTATAATTTTTTCATTTTAATGTAATATAATATTTTTCATTTAATACAGCAATAAAAAGGCAGGTAAGACACAGCCTGGTTGTTTGGCTGAAAATGATTTTAAATATAAATCTTAGAATATGGAAGTCATGTATGGTTCTCCATACCGATATTTTACTTCCATATTCCTTAAGGAATGGAAGTATGGTGATGGCAAAAAAAATCGTGTTCGAGATTATTGCAGATTCTGATTCTACTACACTCAAAACATGAAAAAAAGTCGTTTTCCGAAAAGTGTCGGTGTGTCTGTCTGTCTGTCTGTGTGTCTGTCTGTCTGTAGATTTTTTTTCTATGGCAAACGATAACTGCCGCAAATTCAAACAGAATCAAATAATTTTTTGCATGCAGCCCTGATTTGCAGAGTACTCGCGACCTATTGTTTTTGGTGAAGATCGGTTGAGGGAAAGGGGTAGTTTACCTGCAACGGTTTTTTTTTAGCAAGGGTAATTTTGTTTGTTTGGCAAACGATAACAGCCGCAAATTCAAACAGAATCAAATAATGTTTCGCATACAGCCCTGAATTGTAGAGTTCTCAAGATCTGTTGATTTTGGTGAAGATCGGTTAAAGGAAAGGGGTAGTTTACCTGTAACGTTTTATGTTTTAACAAGGGTATTTCCTATGGCAAACGATAACAGCCGCAAATTCAAACAGAATCAAAAGATTATTTGCATACAGCCCTAAATTGTAGAGTTCTCAAGACCTATTGTTTTTGGTGAAGTTCGGTTGAGGGAAAGGGGTAGTTTACCTGCAACGTTTTTTTAACAAGGGTATTTTCTATGGCAAACGATAACAGCCGCAAATTCAAACAGAATCAAATAATGTTTCGCATACAGCCCTGAATTGTAGAGTTCTCAAGATCTGTTGATTTTGGTGAAGATCGGTTAAAGGAAAGGGGTAGTTTACCTGTAACGTTTTATGTTTTAACAAGGGTATTTCTTATGGCAAACGATAACAGCCGCAAATTCAAACAGAATCAAAAGATTATTTGCATACAGCCCTAAATTGTAGAGTCTCAAGACCTATTGTTTTTGGTGAAGTTCGGTTGAGGGAAAGGGGTAGTTTACCTGCAACGTTTTTTTAACAAGGGTATTTTCTATGGCAAACGATAACAGCCGCAAATTCAAACAGAATCAAATAATGTTTTGCATAAAGCCCTGATTTGTAGAGTACTCAAGACCTATTGTTTTTGGTGAAGATCGGTTAAGGGGAAGGGGTAGTTTACCTGCAACGTTTTTTTATCAAGCGTATTTTCTATGGCAAACGATAACAGCCGCAAATTCAAACAGAATCAAATAATGTTTTGCATAAAGCCCTGGTTTGTAGAGTACTCAAGACCTATTGTTTTTGGTGAAGATCGGTTAAGGGGAAGGGGTAGTTTACCTGCAACGTTTTTTTATCAAGCGTATTTTCTATGGCAAACGATAACAGCCGCAAATTCAAACAGAATCAAATAATTTTTTGCATACGTCCCTGAATTGTAGAGGTCTCAACGACTTTCGATTTTGGTGAAGATCGGTTAAGGGGAAGGGGTAGTTTACCTGCAACCTTTTACGTTTTAACAAGAGTAAAGTACTTGAAAATGTATTTAAACTTTTTGAAACAATGGTAATTGTTAAAAATAAAATAATTTTGTTGCCAGACAACATAATTATAATTTTTTCATTTTAATGTAATATAATATTTTTCATTTAATACAGCAATAAAAAGGCAGGTAAGACACAGCCTGGCTGTTTGGCTGAAAATGATTTTAAATATAAATCTTAGAATATGGAAGTCATGTATGGTTCTCCATACCGATATTTTCAAAATATGTTAAAAATATGTATTTTACACAAAATTATCAAGACTACAAATTTAAAGTTGAAGCCCTAGTTTTATACATGTATATTAACTCATACATAATTTACATTAAAATGAAAAAATTATAATTTTATTGCCTGGCAACAAAATTATTTTATTTTTAACAATTACCATTGTTTCAAAAAGTTTAAATGAATTTTCAAGTACTTTACTGTTGTTAAAACGTAATAGGTTGCTGGTAAACTACCCCATCCCCTTAACCGATCTTCACCAAAATCGAAATTCCTTGAGATCTCTACAATTCAGGGACGTATGCAAAAAATTATTTGATTCTGTTTGAATTTGCGGCTGTTATCGTTTGCCATAGAAAATACCCTTGATAAAAAAACGTTGCAGGTAAACTACCCCTTCCCCTTAACCGATCTTCACCAAAAACAATAGGTCTTGAGTACTCTACAAATCAGGGCTGTGTGCAAAAAATTATTTGATTCTGTTTGACTTTGCGGCTGTTATCGTTTGCCATAGAAAATACCCTTGTTAAAACAAAACGTTGCAGGTAAACTACCCCTTTCCCTTAACCGATCTTCACAAAAAACAATAGGTCTTGAGAACTCTACAATTCAGGGCTGTATGCGAAACATTATTTGATTCTGTTTGAATTTGCGGCTGTTATCGTTTGCCAAAAAAAAAAAAAAAATTTCCCTTGATAAAAAAAAACCGTTGCAGGTAAACTACCCCTTTCCCTCAACCGATCTTCACCAAAAACAATAGGTCGTGAGTACTCTACAAATCAGGGCTGTACGCAAAAAATTATTTGATTCTGTTTGAATTTGCGGCAGTTATCGTTTGCCATAGAAAAAAAATCTACAGATAGACACACAGACACTTTGAAAAACGACTTTTTTTCATGTTTTGAGTGTAGTACAATCAGAATCTGCAATAATCTCGAACACGATTTTTTTTGCCATCACCATACTTCCATTTCCTTAAGGAACATGGAAGTAAAAAAAGAAATTCACTTCTGATACTGTCAATTAACTACACCTATGTTTGGAATAAATTTGATACAAAATCATAATGATGATCATTAAATTGTAATACTACCATTCACTGCAGAAAGAAATGACGAGGATTGTTCAATAGAAACACATTTGATTTGTGCAGCCGTGGCAATGGAATTCATTTGTTTATATTTTCTGTTTAAGTACTAGTGACGTGTCTGTCAAAAATATTTGAGTTTGCTCTTTTCTAAGCGTTGTGACTGGGTTGAAAAATGGCATCTATGATAGAAATCCGTCCAAAGATAATCTTCATGCCGTTATTCAGTTTTTTGTCCGCTGAGGAATGTCAGCCAATGGAAATTTGTATGAGAATGAAAGGTGTATATGGTGACTATAGTTATTCTCATATGGCAGTGGTTGAATGGTGTAATAAATTTCAACAAGGAAGAGAATCCACTAAAGATTTGGCCCGTCCCGGACCTGCATGTGTTGCAGCATCCGATGAAAATGTGAGACAGCTGGAAAACTGCTTTACGTGCAAATAGGCGCAATCAAAGTTAGAGAACTTTCTCAAATGTTGAGCATCAGTGTGGGAACTGTTCATTTCATCATTCATAGTCTTGCCTAACACAAAGTTGCTGTTCAGTGGATTCCACGACTGCTTACTGATTAGCAGAAAAATTTGCGTTCGGCCTTATCATTACAGCATTTGATGCGCTATCAATCAAGGTGAGCCTCTGATGAAGCCTTCTATAGGTGAAAGCCGGTTTAGGCTGTAAGGTAAAACTTTACGTTTTTACTTATAAAAAACTTTGTGTTCCGAGTCGTCAATATTATAGTGATATTTAAGGTAATGCCTTTCTACACCAAATTGTTACCGGTGATGAGTCTTGGTGTTATCACTATGAACCAGAATCCAAACTTCAGAGTATGTAGTGGAAGAATGCAGAATCTCAAAAGGCGAAAAAAATGTCGGTCCCAATCTTCGGCAGGAATAGTAATGGTGACCGTATTTTTTATTATCAGAGTGTGCTGCTCTTAGATTTTAAAGAACCTGGTGCCAACATCAACGCTGAGTGATATGCAGACAGCTTAAAACACTTGTGGGTCAGCATCAAGAATAAACGTCCCGGGAAGCTCACAAATGGTGTCATTCTTCTGCATGATGAACCCCATGTAGCCCAGACGATTCAAGGTCTGCTTGGTCGTATGAAATGGGAAGTCTTACAACATCCAACTTGGAGTCCTGACTTGTCCGCGTGCAATTATCATGTTTTTGGCCCATTGAAGAATTCACTAAAAGGATGGTGGTTCAAATGCTTTACTTTCACCTTTGCATACAATACGGGACAATAGTGGAAAAAAACAATATGAAATAGTAAATGTTTTTGATAGTATTAACATTGTAGTTTGCTGTTGTTAATTGACTCATAGCATTTGTAATCAATTACTTAAAAAACTAAATTAGAAGTTTCAAAACAAAAGAAGGCCACTGAAAATAAGGAATTAGATCTTTGTTTCTCTCTCTAAGCACACCTCTAAGAGCGCTTCTACTGAAACGTGTATGATTGGCGAAAACCAAATGACTAAACTAAGTGATTTTGGCTACCAGCAAATACAAAATTTTGAAGTTCGCGCCTGGGTTGCGTTTGAGAAAAGAGACAAAATAGGCGTGGTTTACATTGGTCGTGACTGTAGCTCGTATCAAATTCGATTGTATGATATTCTGAGTTATTATTACAGAGTATTGAGAATATTGTATTTTAATATAAAGGTTATTAAGATCGTCAAAACTGTTACTATTTTTTTTCTAATTAACGGATATGTATTTTTTTAATTTTTGATAATATATTATTACTAAAGCATACGTGTTTCAGCAGTCAGCTGGTATGGGACTTCGTGTAACACCAAGGTTACTGCCTACTGTACTACGTACGACTGTAGATAGGAGGGTATGTGCAGTTTGTTGTGTTAAAGGTTGTTCAATTTTTAGAATTTAAATTGTCAAGTTTATTTATCATTTCTCAAATAGGCCTTACGACATATTTCAGGCTCTGTGATTCTGCGAGTAACTGAATTTAATAAATAGTGCCTCCAAAAATTTCAAATGTAGGTATAATATCTACTTTTACAAAGTAGTTTTGATATCCTATACAGTTAACTTTTTGTAACGAGTAAAGTATATATATATTTAAAAATACAAAATTTGTGTGCGTGTGTGTGTGTTAATATGTTAGAGAAAACTGTCGAATTTGTAATTTTAAAAGTATAGTACGATAATAATTTGTAGTGCACTGACTGATAGTATTGTATAGTTATTTTATTCATTATGTAGAAGCACAAGGATGTACTTAAATGCAGTAGATAGTCTTGTGATGCAAGTGTGTCACTTCTTCGAAAGAATTGACATTCTGTATAAATTGTCCCTTGGTAAGTCAAACATTCTAAAGATCCTTTTTTTTTTTTTAATAAGTAGTGTTTTAGTTCCTAGATAATATCTTCTGAGAGTAACATTCAGAAGTTGTTAATGGAACGGACGTTAAACTAAAAACAAAATCGTACTAATGACAAAATCATTCTTGGCCTTGTTTTGTCATATTCTTACTACCACAAACTGCTTCTTGTGGTATAAACGTTATATTTCCCGAAACTATTATTAACTGTGCAGAAGTGATATATTTTTATGAGTAAGGATCATTGGCTTCCCCTCATGGATTTAATCACCGTTATAATATTTGTGTTGCACTGCACCTGAAAACATACAAAGATCACATTCTGTGTTAAAAAAATAACACGGATGTTAAAAGAAAAATACCTACTCATTGTATTATTGTTATAAAACATCTCTTACTTTCAAGTCTTGCTTTAGCAGTGTCAATGAACTGATAATAAATTAAAAATTGATAATGAATAGGATAATTATTATTGATGAACAATATAATATTGGCAGTGTTAGTGACTGATATCATTAGTGCACTGTTCAAATTATTTATGTCACTTTGTGTATATAAAATACTGTACAGTTTGTTTTATTTTACAACGAATCTAAAAATTTAAGTACAGTTACATGTGAGTCCATTTTTCATCCAGTGTGTATCTTTGTAATAGCTAGTGTAATTACTGTTTAGAAAAGTATAACACAAACTGAATTTCAGTCAATTATTTTTAATACAAGTATTTCATTATAGAGGTATTCTGAAGCAGTGTGTCATGAGGCAGAAGATAGTACATCCGAAATGAATTATACAGGATCCAAATGATAATGTGATGTATTTATAATATAAACACACTTATTGTTTACTAATGGTACCTATAATCTCAATTTTCTATTGTATTGTATTTATTGTTCATAGCCTAAACGTACCATACATACGATTTGCGATAACATTTTTATTACTCACATTCTTAAAAATGATCGATTTTGGTCACAGACCATCGTCAGGTCATATACAGCACACTTGCGGTCACAATATCGTAAAATAGCCACTATTTACAAAAACGAATTCGTAGACATTGATTAATGAATGTGATAGGTACGTCGTTGTCCAAAGTTTCCCGAGAACTTTTATTACAAAGTTCATGTCGTTGTCCAAAAAATTTTATTGTAGATCGTATGTATGGTACCTTTAGGCTATGAACAATAAATATAATATACAGGATCCATATAAGAGTTTAAAAAATATGGATTTTCATCTACTGACTTTGCTTGTTTGAATTGCGTGTAACATCCTTCATGTGAAGGACAAACAGTATAATTAGGTAGTTAATCTTTCATGAAAGTAATCATAACATTAAAAAGTACTTGTTTGCTTTTCAAATGTGTTTTGATGTATTTTTAAGTCATATTGTGTTTTCCAGAAAAGCCTGTTTGAACTACATATGGGTTAACATCTTAACATAGATCCTCTATCTTGTTAAGGCATTTTCATGTATGTGCATATAAAGTGCCTTAGTCAAGGTAGAAGAGAGTGTAGAAAGTGGGTGAAGGACCCAGTGCTTGTTGGTAAAAGGGGACAATGAAGTGGAAGAAGAAGGGGTGATTGATTTGTATTAGTTTCAGATTTAGTCCCATATTAAATTTTGCTTTTGTGTACCAAAGGGTTTCCTGCAATATTTCAGCATATCTATCCCTGCCATTGACAGAGAAATTCAATATCCCTGTATTGGCTGCTGATTCCTCCTTGTTATCCTACAGTTGTATGATTCTTAATTGTAATGGACTGACATTTATACTGTGTGGAGGTGAAATGATAGTTTTTATTTGCTCATTGTCAACCTTGTATTTCATAGGTCTGCTACAGTGTCTAATTGGCTGTTGTGCTGTATATGTGAAGAAAAGGGGTCCAGCTGCATGATGTTTTAGGATGGTATCCCTTTTGTTGAGAATTTATGACTTTTTCAATGTGGTTGATTTTTTTTATGATGCGTTTGTGGAACAGTTCTGTGGTAGCTATAGTTTGGTAGTGTTGAAATTCATGTGCCCATTCTTGGCAGTAACTAGGCTAGCCGTGATGTTTTCATGCCTTTGTCCACTGGATTAGGTTTTATTTTTTCCTCTGTCCACTTTTATTACATTTTTTATTTATATATTTTGTGTTGTTTAAATATAAGGAACAACATAACACAACAGACGAGCACAAATGACCAATCAACACAGGACGTTGTCTTTAAACTACTTACCGAGGTTACGTAGACAAGACAGGCCTTCTAAGCCGTCCACAGAATATGTGTGCAGGAGTTTCTTGCATTTGGTTGCACAGTGTAATAGGTTACATTTGAATCAGTTCTCATATCGAATGTGTGAAACTAAGGCCTTTATTACATTATGCAACTGACTGCATGGAACTATTTCAAGACTATGTGAAACTAGTTACAGGGTAGTAAAAACAGGCAAAGTAGTAAAAGCAGGGTAGTAACCAGTTGCAAAGTAAGTGTATCATCTATACTACTATTGGAAAGAAGTAAACTTTGTTTCTTTCTTTGTCCTCGCTAATCTCAGAAACTACTGATCCAAACAAAAATTCTTTCACACCATGCTTCTTGAAGATTGAGGATGGTTTTAGACATAAATGTGTACCGATAACTTTAATAATTTGCAAGAACAGAGACTTAAAATGGTCCCATGTCATGAAATTTCTTAGTTAATTTGCGTGTGGTGAAATTTTCGGCATGCAACAAACTTTTGTTCTATAAGAGATTTATGGTGTCACTGAGTGAAATTTTCACAAAATTGGACATTTTATTTTGATTGTTGTTTCAGTAAAATCCTCCTTTTTGTTTTCGAGATCTTGGCGGTTTTCTAAAAAATTGTATATGTGGTTTTGGTCCCATGGTATGGAATTTCTTCGTTGTCCACAGAATGAGTGTGCAAGCGAGTTGCATGTAATCAATGCATAGTGTAGTAGGCTACATTTGAATCTATGCCCCACATCGAGTGTATGAAACTAATAATCTAATTGCAGACCATGCAACCATTGCAGTAAGTGTAATAGATCTCATTTAAACCAGTGCTCCACAACTTTTTCTACAATCAGTTGCTTAGTGTAATAGAAGCCTACGATATAAAATCAATTACTTGACTACACTAATAAACAGCCAACAATAGTTTAAATTGTTTAATTCATTAGCATGCATATTCAGTTTTATAAGAGAGACTTTATATTATTACCGATTTTACACAAAATTATCAGTTTTTGCGTTTAAAAGTTTCATGTATTTGTTCAGCAGTTCATTAATTATATTATTTTAAAAAAGCATTTTCTTAAAGAAGAGAATACACGGTTGTTGGTTTTGTATTAACTGTAGTATAGGGAGTTAATTTATGTACCAAATGGAGTTGATGCTTTTACGATTAGTTTAAGAAAGTTTTTTTTTCAGTTTCATGTCTAAAATTTATAACTGTTATCTTTTACATAAATAAACAGGATTTTCAGTTTATTTTGTGTAGTGAATTTAATTATAGACAGAAATGTAAGTTCCAGCTCTGTGTACATTTTTATAATCTATTAATAATTTTTTATAGCATGAGTGACTATGAAGATGCAATAGAGAATTTGGAAGGAGTTGTTCCATTAGCTACTGGGCTTCGCCTTAGAGGTTCAGTTCCGTTATGGGAGTGTGACCAGCTATCGCTCAGCTCTGATGTTCCAGGTTTACATGAAGTTAAGGTATTATTTTTGTGTTTTCAGAAATGTCGTAGAAACATAACATACGTACTTTTAATTTTTCTTTGTGCAGTATTTTACTTATAGTTTACAATATTTTCATTAATGAACTTGTTTGTTTATTTATTGATTACATTTATTTTGTTCTAAAGAAAAATATGAATGTCAATAGTCTGTATTTTCTAATGAAGAAATATGTAGCATTACAAACATAATATGCTATAGTTAAAATATAGGTGTACCTATATTATAATTTATTTGTAGTAATCACAATCCAACAAATTCACATGGTAACATGAACAAGTGGCTGCAAGTATTTTCTTACTGACATTCTATTATTTCTCTCTGGCTTTGTGATTAGAGTAAATAATAGACATTCAAACCAATTTATGTTATCCTGTGTAATTGCAGTCAGATGTGAGAGCAGTATTATGGTTGTAATTGTGTATGTGTAATTTGGTATTGCCAAATGTTCATATGTTATTTGACTTAGATTTTCTTTCATGGAACTAAACTTGATGCTGTAGTTTATATGTATTTCCTTTGTTTCATATATATTTTAGAAGTTAATCGTCTTTCATTTTTTACATATAGGCCCACCCATCCCAAGACATTTATTTTGCTTATATGTTATGCGTCACTCTTGTCATTCCATCCATTCTTCCTTAATATTGGTATGTCAATGTGATGTAAATAACACATAATAACTTATGTGTTGTGTACATAGCAATGAGTGACAAGGTGACACAAGATTCTACTAACATCTAGCGTAGACTAGCTTACACTTACAAATTCTTGGTATTGCTTAACCAATATAGGACATTGTGGAAACTTTTTAAATGCCATATATGTATCTCTGGTTGACTGTAAAAACCCATAAAGTGGGCAGCTGCCAGTCAGTTGTGAGCTCTATAAATTCAGACTGTAAGAGAGTTAGTAGAGAGTGGTATTAGTGAAAGTGTCAAGTGTTTATTATGCTACTTAATTGTTTAAGTTTCAGGGTGCAGACTATTATAATTTTATTAAGTTGGCAATTTTTGTTAGTGGTTGTGTATTTTGCACATTAGATAATTCTATAACTAGGAGAATTATTGTAATTCAAGGATAATTGTTTCATAAATGTGGTAATAAAAATTGTATCAGCAGCTCTGACATTCAGTAATTATTTTACTGGTATAAGATCATGAACCATGTGATCCTCATAACAATATCTTTTGTACCCGACTGGCAATTTACTGTGATAGAACAGCATCTCCTACTTGATTTTGCATCTAATATGTTTACCATTTTTTTGGTATTCTCTGTGTACATTACTGTACATTACAGTATATGTGTGGTAACACAGATTGCTAACTAAACTCTTGAGCAAGTGTCTTTGTGTTTTCTGAAAAGATGTTTGCTCCACAGAAATGTGTAATTAGTGAGGGTTGGTTGAATCCTAGAATCTTTGAATCCTATTCAGGTCTCTACATTTCACTACATTTAAAGATTCAGAAAATATGAATCTGGATCCCCCTAAAAAGTAAAGAATATAATACATGTGAGTGAAGAAAGTAATATTTTAAAAATCGTACCTTTCACCATCTTTCTTAACACACACACACACACACACACACACACACACACACACACACACACACACACACACACACACACACACACACACACACACACACACACACACACACACACACACACACACACACACACACACACACACACACACACACACACACACACACACACACACACACACACACACACACACACACACACACACACACACACACACACACACACACACACACACACACACACACACACACACACATGTAACTTACTGTTAAGTTCTGGCATGGTGAGTGGTTATTCAGTAAAATATTTCTGTTCAATAAAATATTTCAAATCAAATGTTAATAACTTAAATTATTATTTAAGGTCAGTAATTTGAATGAGTAACAAACATGTACAATAGTAAAATCTTATATAAAGTTACATTAAAAGAAAATGTTAAGTGCAATTAAAAATAAAAAAATAGGTTAGCACCTATTTTTGCAGTTGTGTTTGTTGGAATTATGGAGACTGACCTTTGAATTTTCACATTGCAGAGTTAGGAATATGAGATTGAGTTGAAAAGCACTGATAAAAAACTATTATGAGTTGAAGATGTGGTAGAATTCCATTATGTTACTCCAAAAACGTATGTTAATAAACTTGAGTTAATAATTAATAATAATAATAATAATACCTAATATGATAATAATAATAATAATTATATTATAATAATAATAAATTATGAGTTTGAATTAATAAACTTGAGTTATTAATAATTTGGTTTAGTTAAAAATAAAAGGCAAGTATGGTGGAATGAATTGTGTGAAGAAGCATTAGCAGAGAGAGCAAAAAAATGGAAAAAGTGGAAATGCTCAGGGAAACCTGAACACTACGAGCAATTTAAGGAACAAAGAAAGGAAGCAGCAAGGATAATAAGGGGAACTAAAAGATCTTTTGAAAAATTAAAACTTATTGAAATGCACGAAAATTTTATAAAAAATAATTGTCGAGATTTCTATCAGACTTTTAAAAATAAACTAAAGGGTTACCTAACACCAAGTGTTTGTTTTAAAAATGAAAGTGGTAGAACTGGTCTAAGCAATGCGGAAAATTGTGAAATACTTGCAAAATATTTTGATCTTTTTATTTTGACTTTTAAATTGCCCGGAACCAATTCAGAGGTTAGAACTGTCAGACATTTATGAAAATTTAGAAGTAGATACACCTTCGACTATCGAAGAAATTGAAGAAGTAATTAAAACTTTGAAAAATAATAAAGCTAGTGGAGAAGACTCCATATCAGCTGTACTTTTGAAATGGGCTCTACCAAAGATAAAAAATGATCTGCAATTAATTTTTGAAGAAATTTGGAAAACATAAAAAATCACAGAAGAATGGAAGATGGCCTTAATACATCTGCTGCATAAGAAGGGTGATAAGCAAGAGGTTAATAACTACAGAGGAATAGCTTTACTTCCAGTTGCATATAAAATATTTTCAAAGATTCTTTTGAAGAGAGTAGAAAAAACATTGGATAGCCATTTGGGTGAATATTAGGGTGGCTTTAGGAAGGGCAGATCTTGTCCAGAACAAATATTCATTCTGAAGTCAATAATCCATCACAGGCTACTGAATTCAAAAGAGATCGTAGTAACATTTGTTGACTTCAAAAAGGCCTTTGATTCTGTTGATAGAGAAACTATAGATAAAATAATCCTAGAATTTGGTGTTAAATCTATTTTGGCAAATGTAATCCGTGAAACCCTTACGGACGCTGTCTCAAAAGTAAAATTCATGGAAGAAATAGCTCAACCATTCAAAATAAATACAGGTGTAACACAGGGTGATGGTTTATCCCCAATTATTTTTAACTGTGTCCTGGAGAAAGTAGTGAGAATTTGGAATGAAAAATTAAAGGAATGCAAAATATCACCAATCATGTTGGGAAGAAAGAACAAACGTATTGAAATAAACTGTTTGGCATTCGCAGATGACTTTGCTATACTTTCTGAACATCTGACATCTGCACTAACACAAGTTAATTTTTTAGAGGACATAGCCAGTAGAACAGGCTTAAGAGTTTCTACAGAAAAAACCAAATTTCTTACAAACATGAAAAACGCACCAAAATTCCTTGTAACAGATATTGGTCGAATAGAGAGGGTTCGAAAATGTAAGTATCTAGGAGAGATAATTCAAGAGAATGGCTTGGAAAAATCTGCTGTAGAAGGAAGGATTCATAAGATGGAAAGGGCATGTGGTATAACTAAAGATATTTACAATAAAAAGTGTATCTCTAAAAATGCGAAAATAAGGCATTACAGTACAATAGTGAAGCCATAATGCCTGTATGCAAGTGAATGTCTAGCATTGAATTATAATTTAGACAAACTAGAAATATTGGAAAGACAAATTATTAGGAAAATATTAGGCCCACGAAAAATTTCAGAAGGTTGGAAATTAAGAAGTAATGATGAAATACAGTGGAACTTGGTTATTATGGCCTCGGCTGTTACGTCAACTCGGGTGTAGCATTATTTTGTCATAAGTCCGGTCAAACTGATATCTTTAACATTATAAAAATTCCCGATTTAACGTCACTAAATATTGGTACTACTCTGTTATAGCGTCAAAAATTTCTCAGATATTTTACTCTAAATTTCATATAAACATATATACATATGTGCGCGCGCTACGCCCATGGCTACAGACATACATTGTATGCAAGCGATAAGCATTGTAACAGCACTATAACCACTGTTTATAGAATTTTATACGTAGGTCTACATTTTTATACAGTAATCATGGCAAGTTCTAGTACAAAAAGAAAGGTTCCGTCTATTCAAGAGAAAGTACGTGTAATTAGATCATATGAAAGCGGACGTAAAATAGCTGATGTATGCCGTGAGTTTGGTTTAGTCAATTCTACTGTAGGTTCAATTTTAAAAAACAAGGACAAAATTTTAAAAAAATTTGAGGAAGATGGAGACAAAATTAAAAAAATTAGGAAATGCGAACATGGTGATGTGGATGCAGCATTATTGAAATGGTTCAAACAGTGTCGATGTTCAGATATTCCTGTGAGTTGAAAGAGAAAGCTACAGAATTCGGAAAATTGTTTGGTATTGATTTTACGTGCTCCAACGGATGGCTAGATCGATTTAAGGCCCGACACTCGATTTCCTTTGCAAAAATTTTTGGTGAGGCAAAATGCGTAGATCTGAACGTTACAGGCGATTGGGTGCGTAACACTTGGCCAGAAATTAGACGATCATATAAAGATGAAGACATCTTTAATGGAGATGAAGCCGGAATTTTTTATAAATTAACTCCAGGTAAGACTTTCAAATTTAAAAATGAAAAGTGCGTTGGTGGGAAGTTCTCTAAACAAAGAGTTACAGTTTTTGTTTGTGCAAACATGACGGGAACCGAAAAAAGGAAACTTTTAGTTATCGGGAAAAGTTTGCATCCTAGATGTTTTAAAAACATCAAAAAACTTCCTGTAAGTTACACTGCCAACAAAAAAAAGCGTGGATGACTTCTAGTATTTTTGAAGATGAACTAAGAAAGTGGGATAAAGAACTGTCATCGAAAAACAGAAAAATTCTACTTCTAGTTGACAACTGTGCAGCCCATCCAAAGTTAAATTTGACAAACATTAATCTGGTCTTCTTACCGGCCAACTGTACGAGTGTCCTGCAACCTATGGACCAAGGCGTCATTAGAAACCTGAGTGTCACTACCGCAAGCAACTTTAAAAAAAATTATTGTCTGTATGGACACGGCGCAACCTGCCACAATTTCACTCTTAGATGCAATACAATTCCTAGACGACTCTTGGAAGAGTGTAACACAGAAGACGATAGCAAAATGCTTTAGTAAAGCACAACTCGTACATGAAAATTTACCCGATGATGACGAAGACGACGACTTGCCGCTCTCGGAGTGGATTAAGAAATTCGACGTAAATGAATTTGGAAATGAACTTGATTCCTACGCATCAGTGGATGACCAAGTAGAAACATTCCAAGTGTTGAGTGACGCAGAAATTATCGCGGAAGTAAAAAACATAGAAGCAGAAGATAGTGTTGAAGAAGATGCTGAGCAAGAGGAGGATGCTGACATCGTTTGTCCGACAGTACAGGAAGCAATGAGAGCCGCCAAAACTCTTTCACGATTTTACTGCTTTAGAGAGACGTCTGACGACACGTTCAATGCAGCGCAGCATCTCCACAGCACAACAGAAAGAATTTATTTTTCAGAAAGGAGCGTTTCAAAAGAAAATTACGGATTACTTTCGACAGTAAGCCTGAATGTAAGTTACATGTACTTTCTTTTTGATCTTTTAAAATATTCTTCATGCTGTTTGTATAAATGAAATGCAGTTTGTAAACTTTAGAATAAATATCACGAATAATGTTAATAATGCAAAGATTTTTTTTTTTATTTCTCCTTCCTTACTAGTGATTAAAAAGGGTCTTTTATAACGACTCTTTTATAACGTCACTCGGACATAACGTCATTATTTTTTTGGTCCCTTCAATGACGTTATAACCAAGTTCCACTGTATATCAAAGTATAGAAAATGTAACAGAAACAATGAGAAAAAGAAGACTATTATTTTTTGGATATTTATATAGAATGGACGACAACAGATTTACAAAGCAAATCTTCAAATATCTGTGGGGGAAGAAGTCAACATCAAGTTGGATTAAAGAAGTCCAAAAGGATTTAGAAAAAAATAGTATACATGCAGAAGAAGCAATTGAAGGAGAAGTTTTTTGGGCCAAAATGGAGTCCAGGGTAGGAGAGAGAAAAACGCAGGTTCAAAGTGGACTGAAGACAGGAAGTAGAGACACAGTGAGAAGATGAAAGAATATTGGAAAAAAAGGAAAGAACAAAGAGTAAAGCATTGAAATTAACATGTGGTCCTTAGATGGCCGATACGACAAAAATACGTGAGTTAATACTTTAGTCTTCTAATGTTCTGCAATATGCTAAGAATTTTTTGGTATAAACATTAAAAAAAGTTTGCAATGAATGATGTTTTCAAAAATAGGTTAGTATTTAACCATGAGATGTGCATAATCAGAAAGCAAAAAGACTCTGTTCTTAAGTGTTTTCACCTACTGAAATGGCTTTAAAATGCAACACAACAGCTGGGCATTGTGAATTATATCACTTGCTTCTGTTAATTTATACAACTGTGGGCAATTTAATCTTTCAGGTTATTGTTGGGGTCTAATTCAACTTGTTGATAGTCTTAGATCTGGTAATTTTAAAAGTACAGTAAACCCTCGATTTAATGGACCTCAGTTTAATGGACTTCGGATTTAACGGACAGAATTTGACAGACACAACGGAAAAAAAAACATGATTTTGTTTTTAGGCTTTTGAAATGTATAATGTGCATAAACTGCAGACTCTCCTGTTCTGGCGATACTGCTTGGCTATCGGAGCATTCTTTCGTTTCTTTTCTTCTTGTTTTGAAACACGCAAATTTTCTCATCTTCAATTGTATTTGATGAATACTCCATTCATCAAGAATTCATTTAATTCTTCATGATCCCTGTCTTTGCGTTGTCGTTGACGCAGGCGTCGCACATGTTCAGTGGAAGACATCACGACGACTAACACTGATATGCATCTTATTTCACTTTGAAATATTCGTCCATCGGCTAATACAGCAAGCATTACAGTGGCACGTAACTTTTCATTTCCCGTAATCTTTACTGTTACAGATTTGGTTTCCTTTTGGTCCACAGTAAATAAAAAATAAAAAATACGGGCGTTTCATCGGTATTTACCATGTGTTCAAGTGAATAATTATGCTTCTTGCGTAAATGAATGACAAACCGCTGATACTGTAGGAGTTTTTCTTCGTAGTCACTCGGTAGTTTTAGCGCGAGTGATGTACGTCATTTAAGGTCAGATCCATTTCGCCGCATCATTTGTCTTTTACACCCGAAGCTGGCTTTGAAACCAGAAACTTTTAATTCTTCTGCAGTTTCTAAAGCTTTTAATTTTAAAACATGTCTAGTGACAGGGAGTCCTTGCCTTCTTAAAAGCCGTATGTATTCACAGACGCTGGACTCTACTGCTACAAAACGCCCAACTTGAGGTCCCGCGAATGCTCGTCGCGCAGTATTAGCATTTAAAAGTCGTTCCTTCTGTTTTCACCATCGTCGAATACAGGATTCATCAATATCGAATTTCCTTGCGGCTTCATGATTGTATGTTTTTTCTACATTTTGTATCATAGTTAATTTATAATTCGCATCGTACGGGTTACATTTAATTTGATTTGACTGCGTGCCTTTAGTCTCCACAATATCACTCATACCGCAAACGCACTACAAAAACGCCGAATGAAAACAAAGTACAGATAAGCGATGTTGTCGCTGTTACAATAGAAAACCACACTGGTAGTTTACCCGTTATTTAGAAACATGTTACTCACACCCCTCTACTCATCCTTTGTCTTGCTGCCTATAGAAGGGTGCGAACACGCGCGTGCGCATGCACTTATACTTTATCTTCCTATTCTTTCTTCAGTTTGCTGTTAAAACATTCGATTGTAGTCATAAATCATAATGCCAGAGTTAACTACAGCCAGGCAAACTGCTGTTGCTTGAGGCAGTAAACAACCCATAGATACCAAAAGCATTCGTCCCGCCAGAAGTCAGGTATAACTTGGAATTATGGCGTATAAATGCAAGCCATTGCCAAATTAGCGACCATGTTTTTAGGAGAAAAAGTGCGGCTTGTATTCGGAACAATACGGTATTTGCATGATATTAATAGTATTAAAATTTCAAGTGTTACAGGCCTATTTGATTTAAATATATCCTCAAAAAACAAAATTTGCGATTTAACGGACTTTCAATTTTACGGACACCCCTCAGCCCCAATTAGTCCGTTAAATCGAGGGTTTTCTGTACTATAGTACAGGACTTAGCATAATAAGTTTCAAGGTTACGCAATAGTAACAGCTCTTCCCCGCCCCTCGCCCAACAGCGTTGTCACACATTACACTTGGTTATGCGAAGGCAAAGGCGGGGAGTGAAGCGACATGGCAATACCGCAGTCGCCTCGAAGCTTATTTTGATATGTCTCACATAATAGCTTATATACCAGACACTGTGCACTTACACATTTATCTGTATTCTTATTTCTTATATATTCACAACCATTTTTATCAATATTTCAAAAAATTGCAACAAATGCAGTATACCTTTGTGACGAAGTACAATACATTATATCAACTTTTAACTCTACCATGGAAATTTTATTTATATCCTTAGTGTACTAACCACATGTATATAATTTTAACAAATTAGTTGTAAATATACTTTTCATCACAAAAAATGATGTAATCCTCATTAGTGAAAAACAGTCAAATTCTGAACAGTTTTCATTAGTTGGCACTATTATATCAGATTCTTGTTCAAACACAGGGAGAGCTGGCTGGATGTCATTATCAGTCCAAACAGTATCAATGCCACTGTCATGATTTCCTCCCCTTTGCAGCTTTAGTTATTCTTGTGAAGCATCTACACACAAGAAAAACCAATATGACTATTACATGTCAGAAAGAATAATAATAAAATATATATGAAAATACATGCAATCCATTTTGCTTATGTATATGAAATTAAATTTCTACTTCAGAAATTTTACCTCATTTATCATCGGAAGATTCATCAGGTTCATAGGTAGCATCCTTATCCATACCATCAATTTTGTAATCTTAGGCAAAATTTTGAACTAAATTATAACTGCAGGCTTTATAATAAATGAATTAGCTGCAGACTTTGGATAGCATACGACTAAATATATTTAAACACAAGAAAACTGCGTATAGCATATTGGCATGGTTCTCTGCGGCATTTAACACTGCCTGTGTTATGTACGGCCATGGTGTTGAAAGTGTTATTCTAGTATATCTGTATCCTTAATGTGAAACCCAATAAAATCTGTACTTTAATCTATACGTTAAACTTAAGTTTGGTGATACATGATGCCATCTTGGCAGGCATTTCCAACCAGAAAAATCTATGGAAACTGTTGGAACCAACTGTAGGGTTCTGTAAACAGAGGACCTTCGGAAATCCTCTACAGTCTTCTGGAATTTATTGAGAAATAATTGATCAAAAGTGAATCTGGTTGACCACACACCTGCTCACTAAAACCTGCTTCGGTGTTACTTTTAAAGACATTGACAGGTTGCATATTTCATTGTGATGAAGGGACATTCATATTTTTATGAAGCCTGTAGTATTTTGTCCTGTATTCTGTAGAGTGCGTGTGTAAAAATTGGTTAAGATCGGTCAAAGGGTGTAGTTTGTGTAAGGAACAGAATATACAATAGATTTGTATAAAGAATATCTACTTTAATTTTTTGTGGAGACAGGTGCTGAATCAGATTATGTAGGTAAAGCTATAACTGCATCACATTATGACCCTGTGACTTCCCATGTCTCATTGCACAACATTTTGTTATCAAATAAAAGACAGTATAAAATTCAGACATCTATGTAATGTTCTGAGGATAGGTTGATATAAGTGCAGACATGAAGACAATTCAAACAATTCCGAGTTTGACTCAATCCAAATTATCTAACCATAGTGGGAAAAAGTTTGTTTAATAGAAAATTAACTTCTTACTGAGAATTAAAGAACATGCTCAGAACACATAAGGGCAATTACTACTTAAGTTTTATCTTGATCAAACAGTGTGTTTTTATGTGACAGAATTTTTAACTGAGATTTCCCCAAGAAAGGCCAGAAAAGAGTAATTTTGTCTAAGAGTTATAAAGTTACAAGAAATTCTATAAATTTGTTCTTAATAACATTCTTATATGCAGTGGAAACAGTAAAAATTTGGCCAGAAAAACTGATCTATTCATCCATTTTGTGTACTTGTCTAAACTCAGATATCCTAATGTTTTCAATAGACAGTAGAAAGTATTTATTTATATAAAGTAGTGAGTGGTGGGTGGGAAAAGACGTTAGGGGATGGATATATTGAAATTTCCTGGCTGACAAACTGCACTTAAATATATTTTTAATTTATATGTTGATGGCATAGATTATCTAATTAAAAATGTATTGAATTTCTGCCTGTAAAATAGGAATTAACTAACATTTATCACATATTTTTAAAATTATGTTGAGTAGCTCATTTCCTTCAGAAATCAACCATATTATTTACCGTATCACTGATGACCCTGTATACTATAATGTTCAGAAAGTTATATAGTGTTACTACTTTAGCGTGTTCTTAGGCTTTTGCTGAATAACAAAAAACAGTGTAAAAATTGTACCTTTTTTATTGCATGTTTATATATAGACAAGTATGTAACAATATTTTTTGTTTAGGAGCTTCTGGAAGCAGATGATTCTAGTGAATTATCTGAAGATGAGATTGCAGCGGGTTGTCCACTGCCAAGCACACCTATTGATCCAAGGATGCTCGAGTCAGAGGTCTTTATACTTTAGAATAATTACCATCTTCATGTTTACTTTTACGTTTGGAATAAAATACGTTGGAATGTTTACTTTTACGTTTTCTATGTTAGGAATAAAATAACTGTATGGGTTTGTTAGTTTCTAATAATTTTTAATTAAAATTGAGCACATTTTGGGTAATAGGCACGTGAGGAAACCATGTTCAAAAAAAAGATTTGTTTTATTTTTGTCAAGAATATAATACAAACCTACCAAATCAGAATAACAAAATATATTGTATTGTATAATATTAACAAAAGTGTTGTAATTATGTAATTTGTGTGTGCATTTAGTTTACAAATACAGTAGACGCCCTCTTAACCGGTCAGCTTGGGACCAGGGGGTCGGCCGGTTAACAAAATGGCCGGTTAAACCGAACAAAATCAAACACTTGTACAGTACTGTATCTAATTACTGTAGTAAAATAGTTTACGTACCTTTTTCTTGTCCGTCTGGTGGCCTTTTCTCTATATTTAATTCAACGCGTTTCAGGACATATGCCCCATCATCAGGAATATCCCTTGTTGAAGTTCGTCGATCGTTAAAATATTAAAAACACTGTATATACAATTTTACACATAACAATAAATATAATATAAACATAAAAAACACATAAAATACCCAAATTTGAGACACACGCGATATCTAAACATCGTTACTGTACATCGCGTACTGTATCGTTAAAAGTTGTTTATTTTACAGACATAACATTAACACTATACAGTACACATTTCAGTTACACTTTAAAAAAATCCGTGATTGTTTTTTGCTTTTTAAGTCTGAATGAATTTTTAAAAGCGTGGTCAGGCCACTTTCGCATAAACATGACATCGACACCAGACGCCTCACCTTGTTGTTCGACGTATCGCACTGCCAGCTGTAATGCTTCCAATGCGTCTTTGTGACTGACTTTTCCCTCGCTGTCTTCTTCTTTTTCTTCTATGATCCCATCTTCGTCAATATCAGTTTGCTGGCAGACAACACTTATGATTTCCTCATCAGCCAAAATTTTGTTTTCAAGCTCTTGATCACCATTTATCCATTCTTCGACATCTCTTTCTTCGCATTCTGCCATTATTTTTTGCAGATCACAGAGTAAACTTTGATTGTCGTTATCTGGGACACGTGTATTTTCTTCCGTTATCTGGTCAACGTAATTCTCAATGCCTGGCCAAGCTTTCCTCCATGATTTTATAAAAGCAGTGTGGGGAATTTCTTCAAACGCAGCTGCTATCATGTACACCACATCTTTGATGTTTATAGTCTTTACAGCGTCTACAAGTCCTGAGTTTTCATCTTCCATTTTACCCAAAATTTCAGATAACAATTTTCGCCTATACCGTCTTTTGAAACTTGCAATAACTCCCTGGTCCATAGGTTGTATGAGACTAGTTACGTTAGGAGGCAAAAATAAAACGCTGATGTCTTCCTCACATACTAATTGATCAGCACTGGGGTGGGTCGGTGCATTGTCAATGACAAGTAGAGCTTTTACAGGCAATTTTAGATTGATTAAATGGCTTTTAACTTTTGGTATGAATTGCGTTGTAAACCATTCTTTGAAAAGATGGGAGTCCATCCACGCAGATTTTTGAGATCTATAGTAAACCGGGAGGGCTTCCATATTAACATGTTTAAACACACGCGGTTTCTTCGATTTACCAATCACAAAAAGAGGAATCTTATGTGTACCCGCGGCATTGCTACAGAGAGCAACATTCAATCTTTCTTTGTTAATTTTCATTCCCGGTGCTGATTTTTCATCTGCCATAGCGAAAGTTTGTTTTGGTAGAAGTTTGAAATTTAAGCCCGTTTCATCTAGGTTATATATCTGCTCTGGTTTAAGTTCTTTTTCGTTTATGATTTTTACGAGTTCCTTTGTAAATTCATCTACTGCTCCTGGATTAGCGGACAGCTTTTCCCCACACACATCAAGCACATGTGTTCCATGCCGTTTTTTCCACCTCGATAACCACCCATCACTAGCAACAAATTCGGCCTGGTTTTCGAGTTTTTTGTGAAAACATAAGGCCTTTTCTTTTAATATTGGCCCACTAATCGGCGTACCTTTTCGACGTTGTTGGACAAACCATACCCAAAGGGCATCATCAACAATCTCGTTGGTTGGTTTTCTAATTGTGCAACGGGACTCGAGTACTTTTTATGATTCAACTTGCATACAGTAATCCTGAAGTGAATTTCTGTTTCTCCGCCAGTCGTTGACAGTACTTTTTCCCACGCCTAATTCGTTACATATTAATTGTACCGATTCACCTTTGTCCAAACGTTCTAAGGCGTTAAGTTTTTGCGCGATACTGATTACTACACGTTTCCGTTTTTTGTCACTCATGTTTGTAGCACACGAAAAAAATAATGAAACTGTACTTACAGTAGTACCCAGTACAGTAATAATCGACACGTCTTCACATTGACAAATCAACCACTAAACTGACTAAAGACGTTCAATAAAATAAGTGCAAATCATGAAACTTTTGACATGCCGGTGAGCTGTGTCGGTGTAATTTCACATTTATGTTTATGCGATACAATCGAAAGCCGCTTGATTACTAAAAACATAGTGTAGATAATGTATAAACATCCGTTGAATTAACGGATATCGAAAGCGTGGGAAACAGACGAGTCTGAGGGTCGGCTGGTTAAAGCGGTAATCAAAAGCCGCTTGACTACTAAAAACAAATAGAAAATGTAGGTACAGTACATCCGTTTAATTAACGGATATCGAAAGCGTGGGAAACAGACGAGTCTGGACGGTTAAAGCGGCGGCCGGTTGATCCGAGGCCGGTTAAGAGGGCGTCTACTGTAGATTTTTTTAAGTTGTTTGTGATTATTTAAGAAATATTTATTCCTTATTTATGAGGATTTGCAGTGTACACTTACGCTTGTGTTGTGAGTATAATGTACACTCATATTTGTAATCTTGCTTGAAAGCATTTTGTGTTCATTGTTAAGAACACTTTTAGTTTCAGTTTAACTCTTTTAGTGATGGACAAAAAAATCGCTTTTACTTACCTAAAGTGCCAGCTGATTTCTAGAAGCGCTCTTCCATAAGTGCCAGGAGTTTTATAGTGATTTACAGCATTTTCTTTAAAAATTTGTAACTTTTCAAGTTTTCACTTAAAAAAGCATGAATCTGTTTTTAAATTACTTTTAATATATTTTTTTGCACATACTCTTATTTTAAGGTACTGTGCCGTATTATATATATTTTTATACCAATAAACTTTTGCTTTGAACATTTTTGGCACAAAAATACATATGAAAAAAATTCTTAGCACTTGACACTGTATATCACTTGAAAGCCACATTATTTTGTACACAATAATTTTAATTTATTGTAATACAATAATTTTGAAGCACTTACCGTAACAATTAAAAAAGTTACAACTATTTTTTTAAATGTTTACTTTGTGTTTAATGTTTAATTTTCAGTTTTCAGTTTGGGTTTTACAACACTCATTCACAGATTAATAACTTTGTGTTATTCAATGTAAATTGTGTAGAAAAGTAAATCAAAGTCAGAATTAATTTTCCACATTATTAACTAAACCAGAGTATGTAAACACACACACACACACACACACACACACACACACACACACACACACACACACACACACACACACACACACACACACACACACACACACACACACACACACACACACACACACACACACACACACACACACACACACACACACACACACATTCAGCAGAAGTATTCTGGGTAGCACCTAGTATGTAGTCTCCTTTTGCATTTCTCACACTGAAAAGTTGATTTTTTCCTGCCAGCTTTTGTGCTCCTAATTCTGCAGACACAACAGTTTTTTTCCTTTTATTTGGTAGTTTTTAAAAATATTTATTTTCAGTCGCATCAACACCACCTTGTTCATCAACACAGATTTTGCCATTCATATTGGGAGAAGTAGATATATATCCATTCTTGTGTTGCATTCATCTTTTTGTATATCTTCACTGATAGATATGGTAAAATCCAAATATGTCAAACGTGTATTTGTTACTTTCTTCTAAAATTTTAAAGTTCTCCTTTCCTGGTCTGAAACATCAACCCCCACATAATCATTACATTTTTCTAATTACTTCAGGTTTATTTGTTGTTTTTACTTGATTTCCCCTCTTTTTAGTTCTCATTTCATTCCCAGCTTTAGCTTCGGTAGATAACAATGAAACCTGTAATTTTATGAAATGAAATCAGCATTTACACATTTGATATTTCACCCAGGAAATCATCACTCACATATTCACTGTTGGCACGTTGTCATATTGTATTTTCATTAAGAGGTGATCGGGAACACTTCATTTTCATTGTAAAACTACACAAACAACTATAATGTGTCAAAAACTGCACAATCTAAATAATGCACAATAACAAACACAGCTGTTTGACATTTATGAAAAGAACAGGTATCCTAATACATTTAACATAAAGAAGCAATCAGAAATAAAATTTATTATTATTTAAATAATGATTTTCTGCAAGTCCGGTTTTATGGACAACAGCATTTATTGTGTAAAATGCTGACATCTATAAAACCAGACACAGCAATTTTTGCACATAATGCTCATGTCCATAAAATCGGACATTGACACTAAAACAGTTAAGACACAGAATATTGTTCTTTAAATCAAATGTTTTGCAATACTACAATAAGCCCATGTAGGTGAAATATAATAATAACTTATTTATTTGGATCTTGTAAACACTATTTTATCAAACAGTGAACATCATTCATGAAAGATTTTAGTGAATGAAGTAATATTGTACTTTGTAATTAATGTATAATTTGAAAGTTGCCAAAATTAATGCCTTGGCCACTAGAAGTTTCAGTAATTTACTTTGCTAGAATAAATCACATTTAAACTCAGTACTCTTATAGAATGTGTCCATTTTTAGCATTTGCGTCCAGTTATTGGTAAAGTATCAGAAACACAGAAGTATAGTGTCCATGGTGTCTGACAGTAAATTAATGAGACTGATTTGATAAAACATTTATTTAAATTTTCAATAAAACTACAATGTTACCATCTTGACAATGCCCCTGTGCCTTCATGCATCTACTGACTGGTGATGCCGTTGCTGGTGCTGTCTCTGGAACTCATTATCTGAGATGTTGTGTAAGGCCTATATTATGCTTTTTGAACATTTTATGTTTTCTTAAAAAATATATGCTTTTACTGCTGATGTGAATTTTGGGAATGAAGTCACATGAGGCGAGGTCAGGTGAATAAATAGGCAATGGGAGCACTGAAGTGTCTTTGGATGACAAAAAATTGCTGTATGGGATTGCATGGGAGGCACCTTATGATATAGAAAATTCAGTTGGTGAACATGTTTGGACAAACATGAAGGATGTTTTTCAAAGTCTTTTCATAAATTCTCTGCAGTAGTATTGATTTACTCTCCTCCTCCTCCTCCTCCTCCTCCTCCTCCTCCTCCTCCTCCTCCTCCTCCTCCTCCTCCTCCTCCTCCTCCTCCTCCTCCTCCTCCTCCTCCTCCTCCTCCTCCTCCTCCTCCTCCTCCTCCTCCTCCTCCTCCTCCTCCTCCTCCTCCTCCTCCTCCTCCTCCTCCTCCTCCTCCTCCTCCTCCTCCTCCTCCTCCTCCTCCTCCTCCTCCTCCTCCTCCTCCTCCTCCTCCTCCTCCTCCTCCTCCTCCTCCTCCTCCTCCTCCTCCTCCTCCTCCTCCTCCTCCTCCTCCTCCTCCTCCTCCTCCTCCTCCTCCTCCTCCTCCTCCTCCTCCTCCTCCTCCTCCTCCTCCTCCTCCTCCTCCTCCTCCTCCTCCTCCTCCTCCTCCTCCTCCTCCTCCTCCTCCTCCTCCTCCTCCTCCTCCTCCTCCTCCTCCTCCTCCTCCTCCTCCTCCTCCTCCTCCTCCTCCTCCTCCTCCTCCTCCTCCTCCTCCTCCTCCTCCTCCTCCTCCTCCTCCTCCTCCTCCTCCTCCTCCTCCTCCTCCTCCTCCTCCTCCTCCTCCTCCTCCTCCTCCTCCTCCTCCTCCTCCTCCTCCTCCTCCTCCTCCTCCTCCTCCTCCTCCTCCTCCTCCTCCTCCTCCTCCTCCTCCTCCTCCTCCTCCTCCTCCTCCTCCTCCTCCTCCTCCTCCTCCTCCTCCTCCTCCTCCTCCTCCTCCTCCTCCTCCTCCTCCTCCTCCTCCTCCTCCTCCTCCTCCTCCTCCTCCTCCTCCTCCTCCTCCTCCTCCTCCTCCTCCTCCTCCTCCTCCTCCTCCTCCTCCTCCTCCTCCTCCTCCTCCTCCTCCTCCTCCTCCTCCTCCTCCTCCTCCTCCTCCTCCTCCTCCTCCTCCTCCTCCTCCTCCTCCTCCTCCTCCTCCTCCTCCTCCTCCTCCTCCTCCTCCTCCTCCTCCTCCTCCTCCTCCTCCTCCTCCTCCTCCTCCTCCTCCTCCTCCTCCTCCTCCTCCTCCTCCTCCTCCTCCTCCTCCTCCTCCTCCTCCTCCTCCTCCTCCTCCATAAAATTTCATCCTCACTCCCATCCATGTTATTAGAATCACAATATTTTTTAAACCCCTTTACAATGGATTCACTTTTGATTTTTCCCTAGGCTGTGAGTATCCACTGGGTCAGTAACTGTATGCTTGGCTTCTTCAACTTGCCTGTCAGAGTCAATGCATGATTTCCATTAATTAACCAGTCACTATAGTTCTTCTGTAAGTAGTCCTGAACAATCAGCTTCTTTATTTTCTCACTTGTGCTGTGGGCTTTACTCAATTCTATAATATATCATTGATAAGCGATCAATTTGTCAGTATAATCTGCTGCAGGTAGGCATTGTGCAAGGGTAGTGCAACGTTGTAAACACAGACCCGAACGCCGCATCATGTGTTTACACCAGGCCAAGCTTGCTTTAAATTCGGTTATTGGAATTTTCAACTCACGTGCCACTCCAGTGACTTCATTCTAATAACTTTCCGGGATATTGGATATCCTTGATTTCGTTTCTTTTCAACACTATCCTTTACTTGTGGATTGGCCATGAATATTCACTTTGTTAACTTAACCTTAAGCCCCTTTTATGCATACGATTTATATCGTACGATAACCTACGATAAAAACTCGTACGTTATGTGGAACAACAGAAACAAGTGGGGCATTTTATGCACTGTCGTACGATAAATTTATCATTCCTTACTCAAAACATATCGCAAAGTCCTAGGAAACGCATCCGATAAATATCGGACGAGTTGTGTAGATACACGGGCCATAAAGGTTTCGTTTATGCACTCGCGCGAGTTTTTTATCGTGTGACATCAGTGTTTCCAACCTTCCTGTCTAGCATCGGTGAGGCCAGTTATGCCAAGTAATCAGTGGTATTCATGTCGTGGTGTGATTTTATTAATTCGTTTTATAAATATGGAAGACATTAATACACAAAGGCTAACTGACGAAATCCAGAACAGGAGAGCACTATGAGATCCTGCTTCCAAAGCTTATAAAAACGAACCGATAAGCCGCATACAATATGCACGGTTTCATTTTCAGTACTGATGATGGCAACACTGAAAGAGTTTGTTCACACCAACTTCTGATATTTTTAACGCATGATAAAAATCCGAGTCAAGTGGGATGCAACTTTATCATACAAAATTTTATCGTACGATTTGAATCGGATGCATAGAGGGGGACTTAAAGTGAACAACTTTTAATGTCTGTGGCACAATATGGTACTTCAGTGCAGTGGTGAAAGTATGCTTAAGATTTTCACCTTGAGCTCATAAAACGCGTGTTGATTCACGCTACGCATATGGCAAGCCTGTGCAGTTGGCAAATGTTACAAAATACGCTTGGCACTTAACACAAAATTTTTAAATGTTAGGTTGCGCATATAAGACACGTATGGTTTTTGGAAGGGCATTTTAAGGAAAAAATCGTCTTATATTCAGGCCAATACGGTATTTTTACTGTTAATTTTTGATCAGACAGACATGGTCACTGATGAATATCAGACAGAGCCAAGATGAATATTGACAGGACAATAATAGATGAAATAGAAAGGAGACAATTGACTTGGTTTGGGCATGTGAAGAGATTGGAAGATGACAGATGGCCCCACAAAATATTTGAATGGATACCACCGGTGAGGAGGAAAAGAGAACGTCCACAGAGGAGTTGGCAAGATGACGTAGTGGAAGCAATGGTTGCAAGAAATTTAGAAGAACTTACGTGCTGCGATAGGTTACAATGGAAGTTGGGGACGGAGAAACGGCGACAGCTGTAAAGATCCATTATATATATTGTAACGACGAAACTCTTATCGTCTGTATAAAAATGTTTTATCGTGTGTTAGCCCTACACGTTGTAGTCGTTACTTTATGTTTACTTCCTTTTTTTTAACTTTCCATGCTGACGATGTCCGTCGCGAACTCAAGAATTACCAGTACCAATATCTCGCGAGTGTAAACCTTACCTGTCTTTTAATGAGTAAATTTAATTCCCGGGTGGCGCCAAATTGTTTATGAAAACAATTAAATATGTGAAATTGAGTGGTCGTTCTAGAGGGTGTTGACTAATTCAAATTACCCTCGCAGCTGGCGGGCATATGAATGTCGCTAGTAGTTCATCGTGCTGCCGACGTCTAACGCTGGCAGACAATTTCGCTCGTCGCTAAAGTACACAAACTTTATAATGAAATAAAGGATGGTTATTACTACTCAGTACTAGTTTATTAATGAAATAGTTAATAGTTACTCATTTAAATACAAAATTATTAAATAAAGCTGCTCCGGCAATAAATAGACAATTTCCTCAGGTTGGCTAAGATGATTGAAACAATTCTAAATCGACATGGCTGTCGGCAACGTTTATTTTCTACAGTTCGTTCAATCGTGGAGTTCTTTATATTACGAAAATGTATTAATAAGATGATAATAAAGTACACTACCTTACATCAATGGTACTTATGTACTATTAGAGTTAATTACAATTCGTTTTTTAAGTGTTAAAAAGTGTGTGTTAAGAATTCGTAATTTGTACACAGGTTATTTTCTGTTTAGATACAAGTTTAGTTTTTATTCTCAATTAATCCTTGAAAGAAATGTAGTTATCAGTTCGGAGTGAGAGTTATTTGTGTTGTGAGAAAAGTTAATTAGAATTTATTCCATAAATTCGGGTATTTCAGATATACTTAACAAATCTGTTGAATTCAGGTGAAGAGTCACTCAGTTCTTAGTTAGGTTGGGTCCATACGATCATCAATCTTCCATCATTTATAATTTTGATTACGTCTGGCTTCTTTTTCGAATAATGTGGATTAAATAATTAATTTAGAATATGAAAATCTGGTCTATTGTCTCTGTTGATTTGACTAATTCTTCATCAGACTTCTTGCATCCTCATTTTATTAAATTTTGACTTATTTTTGATTATTTTAATTTAAAATTGAGTCGAATATGGTTTGGCTTCTGTATGTCTTCAGCGTCAATAATGGACTAATTCTTTTATAACGGAATTATATTAAATAACGTTCCGTTGTTATGGCAACTGTCTGTACTCTCATTGGCTAATAATATTTATGTCTATTGTTATAATATTTGAATTTTAATTCAAAATGAATAAATATCTTCTGATGGCTATTATTCTTCTGTCTTCTTATCTATGTATGAGATATTATCACAGCTGTTTATATTTTCTTTCAAAGATCATTTTGACATCCCACAAAGCTGGGTTTGTTCATGTATTAAAGTTTTGACAATAATGTTAATATTATGTTATTACATTTCTTTCTTATTTTATGTTTTTAATCTAACTCTGACATCTTAATATGGTTCACTAATTGTACTTAATTAGTTACTTGCCCTGAATTTTCTAATACAATAGTTAATTTCTTACAATTTGTTGATTTTGGATTTATACAGTTAGGCATTTTATAGGCCTAAGTAGTAATTGGCTATATCTTCTTATTTTACACAAATTAATGATTATTTTTCATTTACATATGTTTTGCTTGGTGTCACTTATGACTTGTTTACCTTTTGAATTAATTTGGGCTGTTTTACAATAATTGTATGTTCTTATTACCTTACCAGAATCATTGCTTGTCTGTTATTCTCTTATTTCTTTTTCTGTCTTTACTCTAAAGATTATTATTATGTTTGTAAATTTTATCTCCTTACATCTATTGCCATTTCTTATAACTTGTTTATCATTTAATATTGCTTATAAAACATAACACAAAAATTAGGTTTATGGTCTGTTTACTTTTTTCAGCCATATTCCTTCTTATAAACTTAATTGAACAAATAACTATCTTGGTGAATAACATTATAACACCATTTATTTTATGTTGCTAATCATCCCTTTGAACATTTTTATTAACATAGGATGTTTTATTTATTTTGCACTCATATTATTTAGTTTATTCTTCTTTTAACATTTACTATATATTTTTTACTACTTAACCATTGTAACAATAACATTCTTAATCATTATGGGATTTTTATCCTGAATAGCACTGTATTCCTAATCTACTATCACTACTAACTATAATAACAATATTCTGGTTATTCTTATTTTTTGGTATTTTTCACCCTTAAACTATAGTGTTAATCACTGGTTTTGGTGTTTTTACCTATATGTTGTGTTTTCTATTTATTTTGGGTTACACTGGCACTTTGCACTTTTTACTGTACTTTAGTGTTACTAGTGGTTATTCCCTAATATTGATTTCTTTTACTCACTTAATCACTTTCACTTCCTACCTATCTCTCACTTCTGGGTTTTTGATTGTTTTATTCACAATTGTTAGTTAGTATGTTAACAAATTTCATGTTCTGATTTACTTATCATCATAGAGTTATTCATAACATATAATATCTATTACTCTGGTTCGTGTACTTTAATTGAGATTATTTTATTTTATTTTATTACTTGTCATTTACATTTATTATTTGTTTGTGCCTTTTTTATCATTATTTGTGTTTATACCTTCTCATTTTATTTTCTCTATTATTTGTTCGTGTCTTTTTCATATACCTTCTCATTTTCTTTTCTTTTATTGGGTCAATCACTTGGGTTGGGTCATAGTCATTTGTCTCGTCATAGTCATTTTATTTTCATTAGTTTAATATAGTTAATTCATCAAAGTTTTTTCTCTGGTATTGGTGCGGCTTTTTGTGTTGTAAATATATATATATATATATATATATATATATATATATATATATATATATATATATACACAATCACTTTCTGCTACAGTTCGTTTCTTGATATATATAAAGTATTTAAAATTTATAATTGTATTCTTTTCCTTATTTGGAACATGTTTCGAAACAGGAACTCTCGAAACATGTTCCAAATAAGGAAAAGAACATCTTGAGGTAATATAATTATAAATTTTAAATACTATATATATATATATATATATATATATATTGTAGCATGACAGATAATCCACTAAATCATAATTCCAATCTGATCATAATTTAATATAAATTACATTAAATAAAAAGAAAATTAAAATGAAAATAATTAAATATTGAAGTAAAATACCACCATAAAAGGAAAAAATAAAAGTTAATCATCATAATGCAACAAAAATGTATCAAGCGAAATAAATCGTACAAAAACTAAAATAAAATCAGGATAATACCCAGGTAGGATAGGAGCAGGTAAAGAAGATACCCCGAACAAACCAACGAACCATAAAACCAGATTACCTTGGAGAACCCAAGATGGAAGAAGTCTGAAGAGAAGAAAATGTAAAATGGGAAGAACTACAAGATATACCCAAGGAAAACCTATTACAAAGAATAACAAACCCCAAAAAAGATTAAATGTCACCCAAGAAAGTATAACACAAAACCCCATATAAAAATGTAAAAATAGTTATAAACAAAAGTGTTTAGGGTAGTAAAAAGAAGTGCACCCACTAAAGTTATTAGGTAATGAAATAAACAAATCTTCATTGTCCCTTATCTTTAAGATTTTGGTCTGGGAGTATTGTAAAACTCAAGTGTAAATAAGAACCAAAAATATAAGTGAACCAGTGCTAGTTATTTCCATATACTAAATAAACTTCGAGTATAAGTTGTAAGAAGTCGGGGACGTCTGTCTCATTCAAGCCCCGCGATGGGCGCCACTTTGTAACTAGACGCTTTATGTGGCTGTAATCTAATCAAGTCCCACTGTTTGGGCTAGCCACTTGGTCACCAGACCGCTGTATGCCGGTCGTTACAAAAGAATAAAATGTATACGGAAAATTCACTAATTATAGAATTTTCAAATAATAAAATAATTTTTGTTTCTGTTTATAGAGGTATGTATAAGAGATAAATCTGTTTTTTAAAAGGTTCTGGTAAAATTTTAATAGCAGGTAGGTATTTATTGACCGTCGAGCACTTCTTGAAGATTTGCACCAAGTCTGGAGTTAAATAGATTAACTCCAGGTAATAATCGATTGGTGACTTTTCTGACTGGTCCAATATCTTGTTCAAAATAGACTATATTCTTCTCACTTAAGTCCTTCAGCCTTATAAATACCCTTAAATTACCCTGTGAAATAAGTACAGATACAAAATAATGGAAATATAAAGATTTATTGACAATTTTAAATAAATAATCGATATTTTATCGATGGAGAGCAATTATCGACTCTGTCTCGGGAATTATCGATTGTGTCATACAGAACAAAATTTTATGTTATATTATATTAAAGACAGGTTCTTTGAGCGATTAGAATTAATAGTCAGAGAAGGGTGACGAGAAAGTATAACATTAACAATTAACACAAATACAATAATTATTATTCAATAAAATTTAAATAATTCTAATATGTAATGTGTATGATCGTTGTCGTACCATACGCAGACGATGACGTCACTGCCGGATAAAGAAGGCCGGCTCTGTAGAATTAAAAGATGGCCGCTACTAGTTCTGGCGTAGTTAATGTGAACTCGGCATGTCCCAAAATCACGACAAAATTACCTTCGTCAAGGTCTAAAATGTCCCCGCACTGGTGTAATATGTCTGTTAATCTATTTGGTGTATTCTGGTGAAGTGTTCTGTGTAAACTTGCGTTAGTTAGTTTATTTTCTATGTGTTCAACTTCTACGGTTAAGTTCTCAAATTATTGGTTAGGATTTGCAGAATAAATCAGTTGAAATATAGTGTTTTACTTGTTTCTATCACTCGTATTATGTAGTTAAGTATTTGTTTTCACTATTGTCGTGAATGTATGAACAGCTTTAGCTTTAAAAAGTGTCTAAACCGTTTAACTCTCGTTCACTGATTTCAATGGCTAAACGCTAGTACCATCTTTCTCGATTTTTTAAAGAAACGTTCTTTTACACAACTGTCCAGCTTGATATTCAACAAAAGACTAATTAACTTGGTCATAAATCTTGCCCAGTTAATCCTTGAAAAAGTATTGTTAACATTTTTCGACTTCCCATACATACGATAAAATATTACATTATGTATGGAATTTATCTATTTTATTACTCACTTTTATGAATTATTAACCTTATTATTGGTTTAATCATCTCATTCCCTTTAAATTGATGTATTATAGTCCATATCTGTAGGTATTTTGTGGAAATTAACAAATTTCTTTACTTTATGGAAATATAGGCTCAAAATTGTATTTCCGTCTTTATACAAAATCCCCTCCATTTAAATATTATTAATACTATTATAATAAATTTTAATTAGTCATATTCCTCTTCCTTTCCTTAAATACATGTAAATTACACCTTTGAACTGGTTTTTTGTGTTAATCTGTAAATTTGACATTGCTCTTTAAAATTAATTAATTTATATATTTTGACAATTTATAAAATGTTAAGGTATATTTCCTTATTATCATTTTAATTCATAGGATCATTCCTAGTAGTGGTTAATTGTGTTATCTTATATAAATCTTGGTAGTTTACAGGATTTATTAAGTGAATTATACTATTTTATTTTGGTTCTCTGATTTCACCAAATGGCCTAGATTTTAGAATTTTATATTTCTTTCTTTCTCAAATAATTTAAACTTAATTCCTCCTCTGACTTTACATAATTACAATTATATGAAAATAACATGATTTATAACTTATTGTGTTGTGTAGTAGTTAATTAACACTACATATTTAAAATAAATAATTATGAACATGGTTTAGCAATCTGCACAATTGAACATATTGCAGATATGGTTTGAACATATATCTTTTAACTATTTTTGAGCTAACATAGCATACCTATTAGAACATTATTACTGTTATGTAGGTTATTATTTATCAAACATAATTCTTTTTAAAACACATAACATAAATCTTATTTTCTAATAAACCTTACAAATACATTTATTTAACACATTGATTTTAGGACTGTGAAATAACAGTCAATTTAAACATGTTACACTTATTCATACTATATTAGTACCAGTCCTTTCTGGTTTAAACCATTATTATTGTGATCCCCTACATCAGTAAACATTAACTCCCATACTCTATTTATTATCATTTTTTACAAATGTCTTGTAAATAAAGATTTACATTAAAATAATAAAATACTGGAAACCTTCCATTTTATTATTTTATTATGCTGTTTATTATTAGATTTTAAAGTTGTGATATAGCATACTACTAAGTTATAGTATCACCAACTTTAAGTTTATTGCATTTTTTTAAAAAACAACACTTACACAAATTCACTTTCACTGTTGGTTCTGATATTTTGAGTCTTATTATCTCAGACCAGACCTTTAGTAATCATGGACCGTTAAGACTAGTTTATTTTCTTTCTTACACAATAGCTTTAGCCGGTGCACTTCTTATAACGCTATACAGCACTTTAGTTTTCTCAATAATTACATTTTATAAGATTTTGGGTATGTTATACTTTCTTTTGCATAGTTTTTGTGGGTTTGGGATTGATAGTAGTTTATATAATAATAGGTTTTACTACGGTGTTTCTTTCATACTATTTCTTCCTCTCCTCCTGTCTTCCTTCTTGTCCTTCTTCGTATCTTCCTTCTGGTATTCATTCTTGTCCCTCTTCTAGTCTTCATTCTTGTCCCTCGTCTAGTCTTCACTCTTCTGTTCTTCCTTCCTCATTCTTGGGTAAACCAAGGTACTTGGTGTTATCACGACTGAGGTTTAGTTTGGAACGTTTAATTTATTCACTGTGGCTTTATTCTTCTATATAGGTTTCAGGGTATTGTTTTCTTCCTGTTCACAAACTTTATTCTTCCCTCTTCTTGTTTTTAGGGTATTTTGGTATTCACCACTCTTTAATTGAGTCTCTTTTTTCTTTGATATGGTCTTATATAACTGGTTTACTGCTCTGAGCTTCCTGGGTAACTTATTTATATTATACTATGAGTTGATGAGTTGCTTCGATACTTTCTTTGGTTTTTAAAACGGTGGTTTTTATATATAATGTAGTGAGGATTTTTATTTTATTGTGGTTCATTCCTCTGATTTATTTAAATGTCATTCAATATTATTATAACATTTGTTGGTGTAATTAAACTTTATGATTTCATATGACTTAAAATGCAGTGGATTTTCTGTCACGCTACAGAATGCCCTTCTCCAGAAGTAATTTTTTCAGACTATACTTGCTTTGTCTGAAACAATTGCTTATGATAATTATTCTAAGTTTGTTACTATTTTGGACTTCCTTCCATTTTAAAATTTTCTTATTTATATTTGAGTTTATATCATTCTCACTTGATCTTCCTTGATAGTAATAGTCATCTGAGTTTCATATTTATTATTTCATTTTTATATTTCTTCTTAGTATTTTGTCCTTGGGATATTTTCTCCCTATCGTTCCCTACTTTGTGAGCTGGTTCAGTTCAGAGAGGCACTGTACGCTACTTTCCTCTGCTGTCCAATACTTCACACATATTTGAGTACAGAGGCAAATCATCTCTGCTCAAAAAACATATTAATCCTGCTGGAATTATCATCAGACAGATTAAAAAAAATTATTCAGAATAGTACACAGTTGTTACTATTTAAAAAATATCTTTGGGATACTTCACTTATTACTTATTATACTTCTCAGAGATTTTAATATTTCTATCTCAGTTGTTCATCTGACTTATTATCTGGATGTTTCTTTCATTTGATATTATGGTAGGAAGCTCTTCTATTATTACATTTTTTCAACTTTTCTTATCATATAAATCTTTTGGTTATAAATTCTTTATTACCTTCTGGGTTTTTCATTATAATCTGCATTATTTATAGTAGCATATCTTTACGACATTTTTATACTGTTTCATCGTTCTTAAAATTTCCACTTGTTCTATTTTCTAGAATTTGTATAACTGTCATTATCGTAATTGTCATTTAATTCATAAATCATTTTATATTAATTCATTTAATTACATAAATTTTTGACATTATTTTCACATTATTCCGGTCATTGCTATTATACTTGCAAATGCTGGTTTTTTTATTAATTTCATTATGAGGTCATATTTTCTCCTCATACCACTTAAAGTTTCATTCTCTCATAATTCCAAAGAAGTTTTTGCACTTTATTTTATTCAATCACTCAAATCGTATTAAAGAATTTTTTTCTTTTTTATTTCCTTCAACACCATTTTACGGAAAGGTTTTTACTCTTCATATTGAACTTAGACATGATTATACTGTCTAGAATTATTTGTTTTAATTCTAAATCTTTTCCTCTTATTCATCCCATTATGATCCTTTGTTACCATGGTAATTATCTTCTATGCTTACCATAAATATGGTAGGAAATCTCATCAGTTTATTTCACCATATTGTTTTATTTATAATTGGTTGGTAAGTTGTACTTATACTTGGTTTGGGAAACTTGATTTATTCATAATTCAAAATTCACTCTTCTTATATTATTCTGTGAAGTTTTCTCAAATAATTTGTATGTAAGGTGGGCTTACAGGTGTTTTGGCTGGTTTATTTCTCTAAACTCTCTTGGTATTATTGTCAAAATGTTTCTCTTCAAATAAATATTTAGTAAGCTGTCCTTACTTGTTTTTTACCTTAGATGGTTTTATTTCTAAATTCTCTCCTTCTTTATTATTATATTATAGCCATAAAGTTTTTCTTCAAATATTTGTTATGTAAAGTGGGCTTACATTTGTTTTTAGAATTTGGTTGGTTTACATTCAAAATTCTGTTTTATATATCTTCTTCCAAAATGTTCCTTCTCAAACAAATTGTATGTAATTGGCTTACATTATGTTTTTAGAATTTAGGGGTTTTTAACATTTGAAATTCTTCTTCTATCATTGCCATAAAATTTTCTAATAATTGTAGATAATATGTGCTTATATTTCTTTTTAGAATTTGGCTGTTTATTTCAAAATTCTTCTTGTTATTCTTCCTTCAAAATATGTTTCTCTTCAAATAAATTGTATGTAATTGGCTTACATTATGTTTAGAATTTTGAGGTTTTTAATTCTAATTCTTCTGTATTCTTGCCATAAAATTTTCTAATAATTGTAGATAATATGTGCTTATATTTCTTTTTAGAATTTGGCTGTTTATTTCAAAATTCTTCTTGTTATTCTTCCTTCAAAATATGTTTCTCTTCAAATAAATTGTATGTAATTGGCTTACATTATGTTTAGAATTTTGAAGTTTTTAACTTCTATCTTATGCATATCTTCTTTTCAAATAATTTCCTTCAAATAATCTTTATGTAAGATTGGCTTACATGTATTTTAGAATTTTGGGGTTTTAAATTCTAATCTTATATTCTTGCCATATAGACTTTTCATAAATGATTGTAATAGTTTTCATAATTATATGGTAAACATATCATATTAGTTTCAGAAATATTGTATGACTCTTTTCTTGTCTTTATTCAACGTATTTCTTATTATTATTTTTCCTTTATACCCAGGTGGATGCTTTTTATTATAGTGCATTGTTGCTCATAGTTCCTTTATAAGGTGTAGTTTCCTAATTAATTTATTTCTTAAATTCCCATTTTGGTTCTTTGTCCCTTCTTCTTCTCATTTTTCCTCAGTGGTAATTATTTTCATCTTCTTTGTGGTGGTTTTGCCGTTGTTGGTTATCATGACATCCATCCCTTTTACCACCTCATTATGTATCCGTATGGATCCTTATCAGATCCAAACTATTGCTCCTACGCGCCGGATAGTACCTCGGTTGGTCCCGTTCTAGGCTCCTCCGCCTTTCTTCGTATCTTCGGTAACTGCTTCGTCGATTGTGGTTGAATCCTCGCTGTCTTCCTTCTGTGGCTTGTATGAAGTTCACTCTATGGCGAGGGAACCTATTATTATTAAAATTACTATTATTGGGACCCGTACTATTGGTATTATTATGGTAAGGACTATTACCATAATTGGGGCTTCTCTGACTATTTCCGTTATTAGGGTAGGGATTGTGGTTACCCTGATAACCATCAGAGGGTCGATTCGGGTTTTGATAATTTGGACCCGTATTATTATTATCATGGTAATTAGTATTGTTCCCATTATTATATTGTCTTATATTCCAATATGTCTCTGGTCCATATGCTGTATGACCTGAAAAATATCTGTGAGGGTCTTCATCTGGTTTATCAAATATTTGCTTCTCTGAAGCCCCATAATCTGGTTCATCATCACATATCCATCCGGAAGGTATACATTTTTGTGTAATTGTACACTGGAATAGTCCTGAATGGCGCACTAATGGAACACACTCTGGTGATTCACCAGTGCCATCGTTACAGTCTGATAAGATGTTATATTTCCATCTTTCTGAAATACACTGTTTAGTTCCGCACTGAAATTGATCTGTTCCACATGTCGTATTCTGTTTACCTCTGGTCCTTTCCCAGTGATAAACTACTGTCTTGTGGTAAATTATTTCTGAAATTACTTCGATTCTCCTTCTATAATTCATAGAATTCATGATGTCTTTGTCATAGGTAATTGGAATATTATTGACATCCATTAAACCATGGTTCATCATTTCTATTTCTTCCTTGGGTTTCTTTAATTTCCTTGGAAGTGTTTTCCTCCTCTCCTTTGGCTCCACTTCCACATCTTTAGTATTTTCTGTACTCCCGTTAGTTTTCTTCTCAGGTAATACTACTATTCGTTCCATGGTTTTTTCATTTGGTACTTCTTCTGGTTCTGGTTGGCTATCTTCCTGCGTTTTATCATTTATTACTTCTTCGGTCTTTTCCCTTCTTAATTCTTCTCCTTTTAATCTGTCCTCTCTTCTTTCCTTAAGGTCCTCTTCCAGTCTCTCATTATTTTTTCTTAATCCTTCATTCATGGATGTGATGTTTGTATTTATTTCACTCAAACCCTCTTTCAAGATTTGTCTGTGATCATCCATTTTCTTGCTCATGGATTTCATTTGTCCCATTATTTGTTGAAACATCTCCGTTATCTTATCCATCCCTTCTTGTGTAATTTCTTCCATTTTGGTTTATTGTTGTTGCCCTTCTTCCTGACTGGATAACCGCTGCCAGGCTTATCTAATCAAGCCCTCTAAGTTGGACGCCACTTTGTAAGAAGTCGGGGACGTCTGTCTCATTCAAGCCCCGCGATGGGCGCCACTTTGTAACTAGACGCTTTATGTGGCTGTAATCTAATCAAGTCCCACTGTTTGGGCTAGCCACTTGGTCACCAGACCGCTGTATGCCGGTCGTTACAAAAGAATAAAATGTATACGGAAAATTCACTAATTATAGAATTTTCAAATAATAAAATAATTTTTGTTTCTGTTTATAGAGGTATGTATAAGGGATAAATCTGTTTTTTAAAAGGTTCTGGTAAAATTTTAATAGCAGGTAGGTATTTATTGACCGTCGAGCACTTCTTGAAGATTTGCACCAAGTCTGGAGTTAAATAGATTAACTCCAGGTAATAATCGATTGGTGACTTTTCTGACTGGTCCAATATCTTGTTCAAAATAGACTATATTCTTCTCACTTAAGTCCTTCAGCCTTATAAATACCCTTAAATTACCCTGTGAAATAAGTACAGATACAAAATAATGGAAATATAAAGATTTATTGACAATTTTAAATAAATAATCGATATTTTATCGATGGATAGCAATTATCGACTCTGTCTCGGGAATTATCGATTGTGTCATACAGAACAAAATTTTATGTTATATTATATTAAAGACAGGTTCTTTGAGCGATTAGAATTAATAGTCAGAGAAGGGTGACGAGAAAGTATAACATTAACAATTAACACAAATACAATAATTATTATTCAATAAAATTTAAATAATTCTAATATGTAATGTGTATGATCGTTGTCGTACCATACGCAGACGATGACGTCACTGCCGGATAAAGAAGGCCGGCTCTGTAGAATTAAAAGATGGCCGCTACTAGTTCTGGCGTAGTTAATGTGAACTCGGCATGTCCCAAAATCACGACAAAATTACCTTCGTCAAGGTCTAAAATGTCCCCGCACTGGTGTAATATGTCTGTTAATCTATTTGGTGTATTCTGGTGAAGTGTTCTGTGTAAACTTGCGTTAGTTAGTTTATTTTCTATGTGTTCAACTTCTACGGTTAAGTTCTCAAATTATTGGTTAGGATTTGCAGAATAAATCAGTTGAAATATAGTGTTTTACTTGTTTCTATCACTCGTATTATGTAGTTAAGTATTTGTTTTCACTATTGTCGTGAATGTATGAACAGCTTTAGCTTTAAAAAGTGTCTAAACCGTTTAACTCTCGTTCACTGATTTCAATGGCTAAACGCTAGTACCATCTTTCTCGATTTTTTAAAGAAACGTTCTTTTACACAACTGTCCAGCTTGATATTCAACAAAAGACTAATTAACTTGGTCATAAATCTTGCCCAGTTAATCCTTGAAAAAGTATTGTTAACATTTTTCGACTTCCCATACATACGATAAAATATTACATTATGTATGGAATTTATCTATTTTATTACTCACTTTTATGAATTATTAACCTTATTATTGGTTTAATCATCTCATTCCCTTTAAATTGATGTATTATAGTCCATATCTGTAGGTATTTTGTGGAAATTAACAAATTTCTTTACTTTATGGAAATATAGGCTCAAAATTGGATTTCTGTCTTTATACAAAATCCCCTCCATTTAAATATTATTAATACTATTATAATAAATTTTAATTAGTCATATTCCTCTTCCTTTCCTTAAATACATATAAATTACACCTTTGAACTGGTTTTTTGTGTTAATCTGTAAATTTGACATTGCTCTTTAAAATTAATTAATTTATGTATTTTGACAATTTATAAAATGTTAAGGTATATTTCCTTATTATCATTTTAATTCATAGGATCATTCCTAGTAGTGGTTAATTGTGTTATCTTATATAAATCTTGGTAGTTTACAGGATTTATTAAGTGAATTATACTATTTTATTTTGGTTCTCTGATTTCACCAAATGGCCTAGATTTTAGAATTTTATATTTCTTTCTTTCTCAAATAATTTAAACTTAATTCCTCCTCTGACTTTACATAATTACAATTATATGAAAATAACATGATTTATAACTTATTGTGTTGTGTAGTAGTTAATTAACACTACATATTTAAAATAAATAATTATGAACATGGTTTAGCAATCTGCACAATTGAACATATTGCAGATATGGTTTGAACATATATCTTTTAACTATTTTTGAGCTAACATAGCATACCTATTAGAACATTATTACTGGTATGTAGGTTATTATTTATCAAACATAATTCTTTTTAAAACACATAACATAAATCTTATTTTCTAATAAACCTTACAAATACATTTATTTTAACACATTGATTTTAGGACTGTGAAATAACAGTCTATTTAAACATGTTACACTTATTCATACTATATTAGTACCAGTCCTTTCTGGTTTAAACCATTATTATTGTGATCCCCTACATCAGTAAACATTAACTCCCATACTCTATTTATTATCATTTTTTACAAATGTCTTGTAAATAAAGATTTACATTAAAATAATAAAATACTGGAAACCTTCCATTTTATTATTTTATTATGCTGTTTATTATTAGATTTTAAAGTTGTGATATAGCATACTACTAAGTTATAGTATCACCAACTTTAAGTTTATTGCATTTTTTTAAAAAACAACACTTACACAAATTCACTTTCACTGTTGGTTCTGATATTTTGAGTCTTATTATCTCAGACCAGACCTTTAGTAATCATGGACCGTTAAGACTAGTTTATTTTCTTTATTACACAATAGCTTTAGCCGGTGCACTTCTTATAACGCTATACAGCACTTTAGTTTTCTCAATAATTACATTTTATAAGATTTTGGGTATGTTATACTTTCTTTTGCATAGTTTTTGTGGGTTTGGGATTGATAGTAGTTTATATAATAATAGGTTTTACTACGGTGTTTCTTTCATACTATTTCTTCCTCTCCTCCTGTCTTCCTTCTTGTCCTTCTTCGTATCTTCCTTCTGGTATTCATTCTTGTCCCTCTTCTAGTCTTCATTCTTGTCCCTCGTCTAGTCTTCACTCTTCTGTTCTTCCTTCCTCATTCTTGGGTAAACCAAGGTACTTGGTGTTATCACGACTGAGGTTTAGTTTGGAACGTTTAATTTATTCACTGTGGCTTTATTCTTCTATATAGGTTTCAGGGTATTGTTTTCTTCCTGTTCACAAACTTTATTCTTCCCTCTTCTTGTTTTTAGGGTATTTTGGTATTCACCACTCTTTAATTGAGTCTCTTTTTTTCTTTGATATGGTCTTATATAACTGGTTTACTGCTCTGAGCTTCCTGGGTAACTTATTTATATTATACTATGAGTTGATGAGTTGCTTCGATACTTTCTTTGGTTTTTAAAACGGTGGTTTTTATATATAATGTAGTGAGGATTTTTATTTTATTGTGGTTCATTCCTCTGATTTATTTAAATGTCATTCAATATTATTATAACATTTGTTGGTGTAATTAAACTTTATGATTTCATATGACTTAAAATGCAGTGGATTTTCTGTCACGCTACAGAATGCCCTTCTCCAGAAGTAATTTTTTCAGACTATACTTGCTTTGTCTGAAACAATTGCTTATGATAATTATTCTAAGTTTGTTACTATTTTGGACTTCCTTCCATTTTAAAATTTTCTTATTTATATTTGAGTTTATATCATTCTCACTTGATCTTCCTTGATAGTAGTAGTCATCTGAGTTTCATATTTATTATTTCATTTTTATATTTCTTCTTAGTATTTTGTCCTTGGGATATTTTCTCCCTATCGTTCCCTACTTTGTGAGCTGGTTCAGTTCAGAGAGGCACTGTACGCTACTTTCCTCTGCTGTCCAATACTTCACACATATTTGAGTACAGAGGCAAATCATCTCTGCTCAAAAAACATATTAATCCTGCTGGAATTATCATCAGACAGATTAAAAAAAATTATTCAGAATAGTACACATTTGTTACTATTTAAAAAATATCTTTGGGATACTTCACTTATTACTTATTATACTTCTCAGAGATTTTAATATTTCTATCTCAGTTGTTCATCTGACTTATTATCTGGATGTTTCTTTCATTTGATATTATGGTAGGAAGCTCTTCTATTATTACATTTTTTCAACTTTTCTTATCATATAAATCTTTTGGTTATAAATTCTTTATTACCTTCTGGGTTTTTCATTATAATCTGCATTATTTATAGTAGCATATCTTTACGACATTTTTATACTGTTTCATCGTTCTTAAAATTTCCACTTGTTCTATTTTCTAGAATTTGTATAACTGTCATTATCATAATTGTCATTTAATTCATAAATCATTTTATATTAATTCATTTAATTACATAAATTTTTGACATTATTTTCACATTATTCCGGTCATTGCTATTATACTTGCAAATGCTGGTTTTTTTATTAATTTCATTATGAGGTCATATTTTCTCCTCATACCACTTAAAGTTTCATTCTCTCATAATTCCAAAGAAGTTTTTGCACTTTATTTTATTCAATCACTCAAATCGTATTAAAGAATTTTTTTCTTTTTTATTTCCTTCAACACCATTTTACGGAAAGGTTTTTACTCTTCATATTGAACTTAGACATGATTATACTAGTTGTCTTGATTGTTCATCTCTTCTTTCACAGCACTATCACTTTACTAAAAATGAACTTTATCTTGTGAAAAACTTACTTTTTTCGTCGGACGCGTTTCGGCTTAAGTATCCGCCTTCTTCAGCTTTTAGTCAGACTCCGACTCAGAGTCTGACTAAAAGCTGAAGAAGGCGGATACTTAAGCCGAAACGCGTCCGAAAAAAAAAGTAAGTTTTTCACAAGATAAAGTTCATTTTTAGTAAAATGATTATACTGTCTAGAATTATTTGTTTTAATTCTAAATCTGTTTCCTCTTATTCATCCCATTATGATCCTTTGTTACCATGGTAATTATCTTCTATGCTTAGCATAAATATGGTAGGAAATCTCATCAGTTTATTTCACCATATTGTTTTATTTATAATTGGTTGGTAAGTTGTACTTATACTTGGTTTGGGAAACTTGATTTATTCATAATTCAAAATTCACTCTTCTTATATTATTCTGTGAAGTTCTCTCAAATAATTTGTATGTAAGGTGGGCTTACAGGTGTTTTGGCTGGTTTTATTTCTCTAAACTCTCTTGGTATTATTGTCAAAATGTTTCTCTTCAAATAAATATTTAGTAAGCTGTCCTTACTTGTTTTTTACCTTAGATGGTTTTATTTCTAAATTCTCTCCTTCTTTATTATTATATTATAGCCATAAAGTTTTTCTTCAAATATTTGTTATGTAAAGTGGGCTTAAATTTGTTTTTAGAATTTAGGGGTTTTTAACATTTGAAATTCTTCTTCTATCATTGCCATAAAATTTTCTAATAATTGTAGATAATATGTGCTTATATTTCTTTTTAGAATTTGGCTGTTTATTTCAAAATTCTTCTTGTTATTCTTCCTTCAAAATATGTTTCTCTTCAAATAAATTGTATGTAATTGGCTTACATTATGTTTAGAATTTTGAGGTTTTTAATTCTAATTCTTCTGTATTCTTGCCATAAAATTTTCTAATAATTGTAGATAATATGTGCTTATATTTCTTTTTAGAATTTGGCTGTTTATTTCAAAATTCTTCTTGTTATTCTTCCTTCAAAATATGTTTCTCTTCAAATAAATTGTATGTAATTGGCTTACATTATGTTTAGAATTTTGAAGTTTTTAACTTCTATCTTATGCATATCTTCTTTTCAAATAATTTCCTTCAAATAATCTTTATGTAAGATTGGCTTACATGTATTTTAGAATTTTGGGGTTTTAAATTCTAATCTTATATTCTTGCCATATAGACTTTTCATAAATGATTGTAATAGTTTTCATAATTATATGGTAAACATATCATATTAGTTTCAGAAATATTGTATGACTCTTTTCTTGTCTTTATTCAACGTATTTCTTATTATTATTTTTCCTTTATACCCAGGTGGATGCTTTTTATTATAGTGCATTGTTGCTCATAGTTCCTTTATAAGGTGTAGTTTCCTAATTAATTTATTTCTTAAATTCCCATTTTGGTTCTTTGTCCCTTCTTCTTCTCATTTTTCCTCAGTGGTAATTATTTTCATCTTCTTTGTGGTGGTTTTGCCGTTGTTGGTTATCATGACATCCATCCCTTTTACCACCTCATTATGTATCCGTATGGATCCTTATCAGATCCAAACTATTGCTCCTACGCGCCGGATAGTACCTCGGTTGGTCCCGTTCTAGGCTCCTCCGCCTTTCTTCATATCTTCGGTAACTGCTTCGTCGATTGTGGTTGAATCCTCGCTGTCTTCCTTCTGTGGCTTGTATGAAGTTCACTCTATGGCGAGGGAACCTATTATTATTAAAATTACTATTATTGGGACCCGTACTATTGGTATTATTATGGTAAGGACTATTACCATAATTGGGGCTTCTCTGACTATTTCCGTTATTAGGGTAGGGATTGTGGTTACCCTGATAACCATCAGAGGGTCGATTCGGGTTTTGATAATTTGGACCCGTATTATTATTATCATGGTAATTAGTATTGTTCCCATTATTATATTGTCTTATATTCCAATATGTCTCTGGTCCATATGCTGTATGACCTGAAAAATATCTGTGAGGGTCTTCATCTGGTTTATCAAATATTTGCTTCTCTGAAGCCCCATAATCTGGTTCATCATCACATATCCATCCGGAAGGTATACATTTTTGTGTAATTGTACACTGGAATAGTCCTGAATGGCGCACTAATGGAACACACTCTGGTGATTCACCAGTGCCATCGTTACAGTCTGATAAGATGTTATATTTCCATCTTTCTGAAATACACTGTTTAGTTCCGCACTGAAATTGATCTGTTCCACATGTCGTATTCTGTTTACCTCTGGTCCTTTCCCAGTGATAAACTACTGTCTTGTGGTAAATTATTTCTGAAATTACTTCGATTCTCCTTCTATAATTCATAGAATTCATGATGTCTTTGTCATAGGTAATTGGAATATTATTGACATCCATTAAACCATGGTTCATCATTTCTATTTCTTCCTTGGGTTTCTTTAATTTCCTTGGAAGTGTTTTCCTCCTCTCCTTTGGCTCCACTTCCATATCTTTAGTATTTTCTGTACTCCCGTTAGTTTTCTTCTCAGGTAATACTACTATTCGTTCCATGGTTTTTTCATTTGGTACTTCTTCTGGTTCTGGTTGGCTATCTTCCTGCGTTTTATCATTTATTACTTCTTCGGTCTTTTCCCTTCTTAATTCTTCTCCTTTTAATCTGTCCTCTCTTCTTTCCTTAAGGTCCTCTTCCAGTCTCTCATTATTTTTTCTTAATCCTTCATTCATGGATGTGATGTTTGTATTTATTTCACTCAAACCCTCTTTCAAGATTTGTCTGTGATCATCCATTTTCTTGCTCATGGATTTCATTTGTCCCATTATTTGTTGAAACATCTCCGTTATCTTATCCATCCCTTCTTGTGTAATTTCTTCCATTTTGGTTTATTGTTGTTGCCCTTCTTCCTGACTGGATAACCGCTGCCAGGCTTATCTAATCAAGCCCTCTAAGTTGGACGCCACTTTGTAAGAAGTCGGGGACGTCTGTCTCATTCAAGCCCCGCGATGGGCGCCACTTTGTAACTAGACGCTTTATGTGGCTGTAATCTAATCAAGTCCCACTGTTTGGGCTAGCCACTTGGTCACCAGACCGCTGTATGCCGGTCGTTACAAAAGAATAAAATGTATACGGAAAATTCACTAATTATAGAATTTTCAAATAATAAAATAATTTTTGTTTCTGTTTATAGAGGTATGTATAAGGGATAAATCTGTTTTTTAAAAGGTTCTGGTAAAATTTTAATAGCAGGTAGGTATTTATTGACCGTCGAGCACTTCTTGAAGATTTGCACCAAGTCTGGAGTTAAATAGATTAACTCCAGGTAATAATCGATTGGTGACTTTTCTGACTGGTCCAATATCTTGTTCAAAATAGACTATATTCTTCTCACTTAAGTCCTTCAGCCTTATAAATACCCTTAAATTACCCTGTGAAATAAGTACAGATACAAAATAATGGAAATATAAAGATTTATTGACAATTTTAAATAAATAATCGATATTTTATCGATGGATAGCAATTATCGACTCTGTCTCGGGAATTATCGATTGTGTCATACAGAACAAAATTTTATGTTATATTATATTAAAGACAGGTTCTTTGAGCGATTAGAATTAATAGTCAGAGAAGGGTGACGAGAAAGTATAACATTAACAATTAACACAAATACAATAATTATTATTCAATAAAATTTAAATAATTCTAATATGTAATGTGTATGATCGTTGTCGTACCATACGCAGACGATGACGTCACTGCCGGATAAAGAAGGCCGGCTCTGTAGAATTAAAAGATGGCCGCTACTAGTTCTGGCGTAGTTAATGTGAACTCGGCATGTCCCAAAATCACGACAAAATTACCTTCGTCAAGGTCTAAAATGTCCCCGCACTGGTGTAATATGTCTGTTAATCTATTTGGTGTATTCTGGTGAAGTGTTCTGTGTAAACTTGCGTTAGTTAGTTTATTTTCTATGTGTTCAACTTCTACGGTTAAGTTCTCAAATTATTGGTTAGGATTTGCAGAATAAATCAGTTGAAATATAGTGTTTTACTTGTTTCTATCACTCGTATTATGTAGTTAAGTATTTGTTTTCACTATTGTCGTGAATGTATGAACAGCTTTAGCTTTAAAAAGTGTCTAAACCGTTTAACTCTCGTTCACTGATTTCAATGGCTAAACGCTAGTACCATCTTTCTCGATTTTTTAAAGAAACGTTCTTTTACACAACTGTCCAGCTTGATATTCAACAAAAGACTAATTAACTTGGTCATAAATCTTGCCCAGTTAATCCTTGAAAAAGTATTGTTAACATTTTTCGACTTCCCATACATACGATAAAATATTACATTATGTATGGAATTTATCTATTTTATTACTCACTTTTATGAATTATTAACCTTATTATTGGTTTAATCATCTCATTCCCTTTAAATTGATGTATTATAGTCCATATCTGTAGGTATTTTGTGGAAATTAACAAATTTCTTTACTTTATGGAAATATAGGCTCAAAATTGTATTTCTGTCTTTATACAAAATCCCCTCCATTTAAATATTATTAATACTATTATAATAAATTTTAATTAGTCATATTCCTCTTCCTTTCCTTAAATACATATAAATTACACCTTTGAATTGGTTTTTTGTGTTAATCTGTAAATTTGACATTGCTCTTTAAAATTAATTAATTTATGTATTTTGACAATTTATAAAATGTTAAGGTATATTTCCTTATTATCATTTTAATTCATAGGATCATTCCTAGTAGTGGTTAATTGTGTTATCTTATATAAATCTTGGTAGTTTACAGGATTTATTAAGTGAATTATACTATTTTATTTTGGTTCTCTGATTTCACCAAATGGCCTAGATTTTAGAATTTTATATTTCTTTCTTTCTCAAATAATTTAAACTTAATTCCTCCTCTGACTTTACATAATTACAATTATATGAAAATAACATGATTTATAACTTTATTGTGTTGTGTAGTAGTTAATTAACACTACATATTTAAAATAAATAATTATGAACATGGTTTAGCAATCTGCACAATTGAACATATTGCAGATATGGTTTGAACATATATCTTTTAACTATTTTTGAGCTAACATAGCATACCTATTAGAACATTATTACTGGTATGTAGGTTATTATTTATCAAACATAATTCTTTTTAAAACACATAACATAAATCTTATTTTCTAATAAACCTTACAAATACATTTATTTTAACACATTGATTTTAGGACTGTGAAATAACAGTCTATTTAAACATGTTACACTTATTCATACTATATTAGTACCAGTCCTTTCTGGTTTAAACCATTATTATTGTGATCCCCTACATCAGTAAACATTAACTCCCATACTCTATTTATTATCATTTTTTACAAATGTCTTGTAAATAAAGATTTACATTAAAATAATAAAATACTGGAAACCTTCCATTTTATTATTTTATTATGCTGTTTATTATTAGATTTTAAAGTTGTGATATAGCATACTACTAAGTTATAGTATCACCAACTTTAAGTTTATTGCATTTTTTTAAAAAACAACACTTACACAAATTCACTTTCACTGTTGGTTCTGATATTTTGAGTCTTATTATCTCAGACCAGACCTTTAGTAATCATGGACCGTTAGACTAGTTTATTTTCTTTATTACACAATAGCTTTAGCCGGTGCACTTCTTATAACGCTATACAGCACTTTAGTTTTCTCAATAATTACATTTTATAAGATTTTGGGTATGTTATACTTTCTTTTGCATAGTTTTTGTGGGTTTGGGATTGATAGTAGTTTATATAATAATAGGTTTTACTACGGTGTTTCTTTCATACTATTTCTTCCTCTCCTCCTGTCTTCCTTCTTGTCCTTCTTCGTATCTTCCTTCTGGTATTCATTCTTGTCCCTCTTCTAGTCTTCATTCTTGTCCCTCGTCTAGTCTTCACTCTTCTGTTCTTCCTTCCTCATTCTTGGGTAAACCAAGGTACTTGGTGTTATCACGACTGAGGTTTAGTTTGGAACGTTTAATTTATTCACTGTGGCTTTATTCTTCTATATAGGTTTCAGGGTATTGTTTTCTTCCTGTTCACAAACTTTATTCTTCCCTCTTCTTGTTTTTAGGGTATTTTGGTATTCACCACTCTTTAATTGAGTCTCTTTTTTTCTTTGATATGGTCTTATATAACTGGTTTACTGCTCTGAGCTTCCTGGGTAACTTATTTATATTATACTATGAGTTGATGAGTTGCTTCGATACTTTCTTTGGTTTTTAAAACGGTGGTTTTTATATATAATGTAGTGAGGATTTTTATTTTATTGTGGTTCATTCCTCTGATTTATTTAAATGTCATTCAATATTATTATAACATTTGTTGGTGTAATTAAACTTTATGATTTCATATGACTTAAAATGCAGTGGATTTTCTGTCACGCTACAGAATGCCCTTCTCCAGAAGTAATTTTTTCAGACTATACTTGCTTTGTCTGAAACAATTGCTTATGATAATTATTCTAAGTTTGTTACTATTTTGGACTTCCTTCCATTTTAAAATTTTCTTATTTATATTTGAGTTTATATCATTCTCACTTGATCTTCCTTGATAGTAGTAGTCATCTGAGTTTCATATTTATTATTTCATTTTTATATTTCTTCTTAGTATTTTGTCCTTGGATATTTTCTCCCTATCGTTCCCTACTTTGTGAGCTGGTTCAGTTCAGAGAGGCACTGTACGCTACTTTCCTCTGCTGTCCAATACTTCACACATATTTGAGTACAGAGGCAAATCATCTCTGCTCAAAAAACATATTAATCCTGCTGGAATTATCATCAGACAGATTAAAAAAAATTATTCAGAATAGTACACATTTGTTACTATTTAAAAAATATCTTTGGGATACTTCACTTATTACTTATTATACTTCTCAGAGATTTTAATATTTCTATCTCAGTTGTTCATCTGACTTATTATCTGGATGTTTCTTTCATTTGATATTATGGTAGGAAGCTCTTCTATTATTACATTTTTTCAACTTTTCTTATCATATAAATCTTTTGGTTATAAATTCTTTATTACCTTCTGGGTTTTTCATTATAATCTGCATTATTTATAGTAGCATATCTTTACGACATTTTTATACTGTTTCATCGTTCTTAAAATTTCCACTTGTTCTATTTTCTAGAATTTGTATAACTGTCATTATCATAATTGTCATTTAATTCATAAATCATTTTATATTAATTCATTTAATTACATAAATTTTTGACATTATTTTCACATTATTCCGGTCATTGCTATTATACTTGCAAATGCTGGTTTTTTTATTAATTTCATTATGAGGTCATATTTTCTCCTCATACCACTTAAAGTTTCATTCTCTCATAATTCCAAAGAAGTTTTTGCACTTTATTTTATTCAATCACTCAAATCGTATTAAAGAATTTTTTTCTTTTTTATTTCCTTCAACACCATTTTACGGAAAGGTTTTTACTCTTCATATTGAACTTAGACATGATTATACTAGTTGTCTTGATTGTTCATCTCTTCTTTCACAGCACTATCACTTTACTAAAAATGAACTTTATCTTGTGAAAAACTTACTTTTTTCGTCGGACGCGTTTCGGCTTAAGTATCCGCCTTCTTCAGCTTTTAGTCAGACTCCGACTCAGAGTCTGACTAAAAGCTGAAGAAGGCGGATACTTAAGCCGAAACGCGTCCGACGAAAAAAGTAAGTTTTTCACAAGATAAAGTTCATTTTTAGTAAAATGATTATACTGTCTAGAATTATTTGTTTTAATTCTAAATCTGTTTCCTCTTATTCATCCCATTATGATCCTTTGTTACCATGGTAATTATCTTCTATGCTTAGCATAAATATGGTAGGAAATCTCATCAGTTTATTTCACCATATTGTTTTATTTATAATTGGTTGGTAAGTTGTACTTATACTTGGTTTGGGAAACTTGATTTATTCATAATTCAAAATTCACTCTTCTTATATTATTCTGTGAAGTTCTCTCAAATAATTTGTATGTAAGGTGGGCTTACAGGTGTTTTGGCTGGTTTTATTTCTCTAAACTCTCTTGGTATTATTGTCAAAAATGTTTCTCTTCAAATAAATATTTAGTAAGCTGTCCTTACTTGTTTTTTACCTTAGATGGTTTTATTTCTAAATTCTCTCCTTCTTTATTATTAATATTATAGCCATAAAGTTTTTCTTCAAATATTTGTTATGTAAAGTGGGCTTAAATTTGTTTTTAGAATTTAGGGGTTTTTAACATTTGAAATTCTTCTTCTATCATTGCCATAAAATTTTCTAATAATTGTAGATAATATGTGCTTATATTTCTTTTTAGAATTTGGCTGTTTATTTCAAAATTCTTCTTGTTATTCTTCCTTCAAAATATGTTTCTCTTCAAATAAATTGTATGTAATTGGCTTACATTATGTTTAGAATTTTGAGGTTTTTAATTCTAATTCTTCTGTATTCTTGCCATAAAATTTTCTAATAATTGTAGATAATATGTGCTTATATTTCTTTTTAGAATTTGGCTGTTTATTTCAAAATTCTTCTTGTTATTCTTCCTTCAAAATATGTTTCTCTTCAAATAAATTGTATGTAATTGGCTTACATTATGTTTAGAATTTTGAAGTTTTTAACTTCTATCTTATGCATATCTTCTTTTCAAATAATTTCCTTCAAATAATCTTTATGTAAGATTGGCTTACATGTATTTTAGAATTTTGGGGTTTTAAATTCTAATCTTATATTCTTGCCATATAGACTTTTCATAAATGATTGTAATAGTTTTCATAATTATATGGTAAACATATCATATTAGTTTCAGAAATATTGTATGACTCTTTTCTTGTCTTTATTCAACGTATTTCTTATTATTATTTTTCCTTTATACCCAGGTGGATGCTTTTTATTATAGTGCATTGTTGCTCATAGTTCCTTTATAAGGTGTAGTTTCCTAATTAATTTATTTCTTAAATTCCCATTTTGGTTCTTTGTCCCTTCTTCTTCTCATTTTTCCTCAGTGGTAATTATTTTCATCTTCTTTGTGGTGGTTTTGCCGTTGTTGGTTATCATGACATCCATCCCTTTTACCACCTCATTATGTATCCGTATGGATCCTTATCAGATCCAAACTATTGCTCCTACGCGCCGGATAGTACCTCGGTTGGTCCCGTTCTAGGCTCCTCCGCCTTTCTTCGTATCTTCGGTAACTGCTTCGTCGATTGTGGTTGAATCCTCGCTGTCTTCCTTCTGTGGCTTGTATGAAGTTCACTCTATGGCGAGGGAACCTATTATTATTAAAATTACTATTATTGGGACCCGTACTATTGGTATTATTATGGTAAGGACTATTACCATAATTGGGGCTTCTCTGACTATTTCCGTTATTAGGGTAGGGATTGTGGTTACCCTGATAACCATCAGAGGGTCGATTCGGGTTTTGATAATTTGGACCCGTATTATTATTATCATGGTAATTAGTATTGTTCCCATTATTATATTGTCTTATATTCCAATATGTCTCTGGTCCATATGCTGTATGACCTGAAAAATATCTGTGAGGGTCTTCATCTGGTTTATCAAATATTTGCTTCTCTGAAGCCCCATAATCTGGTTCATCATCACATATCCATCCGGAAGGTATACATTTTTGTGTAATTGTACACTGGAATAGTCCTGAATGGCGCACTAATGGAACACACTCTGGTGATTCACCAGTGCCATCGTTACAGTCTGATAAGATGTTATATTTCCATCTTTCTGAAATACACTGTTTAGTTCCGCACTGAAATTGATCTGTTCCACATGTCGTATTCTGTTTACCTCTGGTCCTTTCCCAGTGATAAACTACTGTCTTGTGGTAAATTATTTCTGAAATTACTTCGATTCTCCTTCTATAATTCATAGAATTCATGATGTCTTTGTCATAGGTAATTGGAATATTATTGACATCCATTAAACCATGGTTCATCATTTCTATTTCTTCCTTGGGTTTCTTTAATTTCCTTGGAAGTGTTTTCCTCCTCTCCTTTGGCTCCACTTCCATATCTTTAGTATTTTCTGTACTCCCGTTAGTTTTCTTCTCAGGTAATACTACTATTCGTTCCATGGTTTTTTCATTTGGTACTTCTTCTGGTTCTGGTTGGCTATCTTCCTGCGTTTTATCATTTATTACTTCTTCGGTCTTTTCCCTTCTTAATTCTTCTCCTTTTAATCTGTCCTCTCTTCTTTCCTTAAGGTCCTCTTCCAGTCTCTCATTATTTTTTCTTAATCCTTCATTCATGGATGTGATGTTTGTATTTATTTCACTCAAACCCTCTTTCAAGATTTGTCTGTGATCATCCATTTTCTTGCTCATGGATTTCATTTGTCCCATTATTTGTTGAAACATCTCCGTTATCTTATCCATCCCTTCTTGTGTAATTTCTTCCATTTTGGTTTATTGTTGTTGCCCTTCTTCCTGACTGGATAACCGCTGCCAGGCTTATCTAATCAAGCCCTCTAAGTTGGACGCCACTTTGTAAGAAGTCGGGGACGTCTGTCTCATTCAAGCCCCGCGATGGGCGCCACTTTGTAACTAGACGCTTTATGTGGCTGTAATCTAATCAAGTCCCACTGTTTGGGCTAGCCACTTGGTCACCAGACCGCTGTATGCCGGTCGTTACAAAAGAATAAAATGTATACGGAAAATTCACTAATTATAGAATTTTCAAATAATAAAATAATTTTTGTTTCTGTTTATAGAGGTATGTATAAGGGATAAATCTGTTTTTTAAAAGGTTCTGGTAAAATTTTAATAGCAGGTAGGTATTTATTGACCGTCGAGCACTTCTTGAAGATTTGCACCAAGTCTGGAGTTAAATAGATTAACTCCAGGTAATAATCGATTGGTGACTTTTCTGACTGGTCCAATATCTTGTTCAAAATAGACTATATTCTTCTCACTTAAGTCCTTCAGCCTTATAAATACCCTTAAATTACCCTGTGAAATAAGTACAGATACAAAATAATGGAAATATAAAGATTTATTGACAATTTTAAATAAATAATCGATATTTTATCGATGGATAGCAATTATCGACTCTGTCTCGGGAATTATCGATTGTGTCATACAGAACAAAATTTTATGTTATATTATATTAAAGACAGGTTCTTTGAGCGATTAGAATTAATAGTCAGAGAAGGGTGACGAGAAAGTATAACATTAACAATTAACACAAATACAATAATTATTATTCAATAAAATTTAAATAATTCTAATATGTAATGTGTATGATCGTTGTCGTACCATACGCAGACGATGACGTCACTGCCGGATAAAGAAGGCCGGCTCTGTAGAATTAAAAGATGGCCGCTACTAGTTCTGGCGTAGTTAATGTGAACTCGGCATGTCCCAAAATCACGACAAAATTACCTTCGTCAAGGTCTAAAATGTCCCCGCACTGGTGTAATATGTCTGTTAATCTATTTGGTGTATTCTGGTGAAGTGTTCTGTGTAAACTTGCGTTAGTTAGTTTATTTTCTATGTGTTCAACTTCTACGGTTAAGTTCTCAAATTATTGGTTAGGATTTGCAGAATAAATCAGTTGAAATATAGTGTTTTACTTGTTTCTATCACTCGTATTATGTAGTTAAGTATTTGTTTTCACTATTGTCGTGAATGTATGAACAGCTTTAGCTTTAAAAAGTGTCTAAACCGTTTAACTCTCGTTCACTGATTTCAATGGCTAAACGCTAGTACCATCTTTCTCGATTTTTTAAAGAAACGTTCTTTTACACAACTGTCCAGCTTGATATTCAACAAAAGACTAATTAACTTGGTCATAAATCTTGCCCAGTTAATCCTTGAAAAAGTATTGTTAACATTTTTCGACTTCCCATACATACGATAAAATATTACATTATGTATGGAATTTATCTATTTTATTACTCACTTTTATGAATTATTAACCTTATTATTGGTTTAATCATCTCATTCCCTTTAAATTGATGTATTATAGTCCATATCTGTAGGTATTTTGTGGAAATTAACAAATTTCTTTACTTTATGGAAATATAGGCTCAAAATTGTATTTCTGTCTTTATACAAAATCCCCTCCATTTAAATATTATTAATACTATTATAATAAATTTTAATTAGTCATATTCCTCTTCCTTTCCTTAAATACATATAAATTACACCTTTGAACTGGTTTTTTGTGTTAATCTGTAAATTTGACATTGCTCTTTAAAATTAATTAATTTATGTATTTTGACAATTTATAAAATGTTAAGGTATATTTCCTTATTATCATTTTAATTCATAGGATCATTCCTAGTAGTGGTTAATTGTGTTATCTTATATAAATCTTGGTAGTTTACAGGATTTATTAAGTGAATTATACTATTTTATTTTGGTTCTCTGATTTCACCAAATGGCCTAGATTTTAGAATTTTATATTTCTTTCTTTCTCAAATAATTTAAACTTAATTCCTCCTCTGACTTTACATAATTACAATTATATGAAAATAACATGATTTATAACTTATTGTGTTGTGTAGTAGTTAATTAACACTACATATTTAAAATAAATAATTATGAACATGGTTTAGCAATCTGCACAATTGAACATATTGCAGATATGGTTTGAACATATATCTTTTAACTATTTTTGAGCTAACATAGCATACCTATTAGAACATTATTACTGGTATGTAGGTTATTATTTATCAAACATAATTCTTTTTAAAACACATAACATAAATCTTATTTTCTAATAAACCTTACAAATACATTTATTTTAACACATTGATTTTAGGACTGTGAAATAACAGTCTATTTAAACATGTTACACTTATTCATACTATATTAGTACCAGTCCTTTCTGGTTTAAACCATTATTATTGTGATCCCCTACATCAGTAAACATTAACTCCCATACTCTATTTATTATCATTTTTTACAAATGTCTTGTAAATAAAGATTTACATTAAAATAATAAAATACTGGAAACCTTCCATTTTATTATTTTATTATGCTGTTTATTATTAGATTTTAAAGTTGTGATATAGCATACTACTAAGTTATAGTATCACCAACTTTAAGTTTATTGCATTTTTTTAAAAAACAACACTTACACAAATTCACTTTCACTGTTGGTTCTGATATTTTGAGTCTTATTATCTCAGACCAGACCTTTAGTAATCATGGACCGTTAAGACTAGTTTATTTTCTTTATTACACAATAGCTTTAGCCGGTGCACTTCTTATAACGCTATACAGCACTTTAGTTTTCTCAATAATTACATTTTATAAGATTTTGGGTATGTTATACTTTCTTTTGCATAGTTTTTGTGGGTTTGGGATTGATAGTAGTTTATATAATAATAGGTTTTACTACGGTGTTTCTTTCATACTATTTCTTCCTCTCCTCCTGTCTTCCTTCTTGTCCTTCTTCGTATCTTCCTTCTGGTATTCATTCTTGTCCCTCTTCTAGTCTTCATTCTTGTCCCTCGTCTAGTCTTCACTCTTCTGTTCTTCCTTCCTCATTCTTGGGTAAACCAAGGTACTTGGTGTTATCACGACTGAGGTTTAGTTTGGAACGTTTAATTTATTCACTGTGGCTTTATTCTTCTATATAGGTTTCAGGGTATTGTTTTCTTCCTGTTCACAAACTTTATTCTTCCCTCTTCTTGTTTTTAGGGTATTTTGGTATTCACCACTCTTTAATTGAGTCTCTTTTTTTCTTTGATATGGTCTTATATAACTGGTTTACTGCTCTGAGCTTCCTGGGTAACTTATTTATATTATACTATGAGTTGATGAGTTGCTTCGATACTTTCTTTGGTTTTTAAAACGGTGGTTTTTATATATAATGTAGTGAGGATTTTTATTTTATTGTGGTTCATTCCTCTGATTTATTTAAATGTCATTCAATATTATTATAACATTTGTTGGTGTAATTAAACTTTATGATTTCATATGACTTAAAATGCAGTGGATTTTCTGTCACGCTACAGAATGCCCTTCTCCAGAAGTAATTTTTTCAGACTATACTTGCTTTGTCTGAAACAATTGCTTATGATAATTATTCTAAGTTTGTTACTATTTTGGACTTCCTTCCATTTTAAAATTTTCTTATTTATATTTGAGTTTATATCATTCTCACTTGATCTTCCTTGATAGTAGTAGTCATCTGAGTTTCATATTTATTATTTCATTTTTATATTTCTTCTTAGTATTTTGTCCTTGGGATATTTTCTCCCTATCGTTCCCTACTTTGTGAGCTGGTTCAGTTCAGAGAGGCACTGTACGCTACTTTCCTCTGCTGTCCAATACTTCACACATATTTGAGTACAGAGGCAAATCATCTCTGCTCAAAAAACATATTAATCCTGCTGGAATTATCATCAGACAGATTAAAAAAAATTATTCAGAATAGTACACATTTGTTACTATTTAAAAAATATCTTTGGGATACTTCACTTATTACTTATTATACTTCTCAGAGATTTTAATATTTCTATCTCAGTTGTTCATCTGACTTATTATCTGGATGTTTCTTTCATTTGATATTATGGTAGGAAGCTCTTCTATTATTACATTTTTTCAACTTTTCTTATCATATAAATCTTTTGGTTATAAATTCTTTATTACCTTCTGGGTTTTTCATTATAATCTGCATTATTTATAGTAGCATATCTTTACGACATTTTTATACTGTTTCATCGTTCTTAAAATTTCCACTTGTTCTATTTTCTAGAATTTGTATAACTGTCATTATCATAATTGTCATTTAATTCATAAATCATTTTATATTAATTCATTTAATTACATAAATTTTTGACATTATTTTCACATTATTCCGGTCATTGCTATTATACTTGCAAATGCTGGTTTTTTTATTAATTTCATTATGAGGTCATATTTTCTCCTCATACCACTTAAAGTTTCATTCTCTCATAATTCCAAAGAAGTTTTTGCACTTTATTTTATTCAATCACTCAAATCGTATTAAAGAATTTTTTTCTTTTTTATTTCCTTCAACACCATTTTACGGAAAGGTTTTTACTCTTCATATTGAACTTAGACATGATTATACTAGTTGTCTTGATTGTTCATCTCTTCTTTCACAGCACTATCACTTTACTAAAAATGAACTTTATCTTGTGAAAAACTTACTTTTTTCGTCGGACGCGTTTCGGCTTAAGTATCCGCCTTCTTCAGCTTTTAGTCAGACTCCGACTCAGAGTCTGACTAAAAGCTGAAGAAGGCGGATACTTAAGCCGAAACGCGTCCGACGAAAAAAGTAAGTTTTTCACAAGATAAAGTTCATTTTTAGTAAAATGATTATACTGTCTAGAATTATTTGTTTTAATTCTAAATCTGTTTCCTCTTATTCATCCCATTATGATCCTTTGTTACCATGGTAATTATCTTCTATGCTTAGCATAAATATGGTAGGAAATCTCATCAGTTTATTTCACCATATTGTTTTATTTATAATTGGTTGGTAAGTTGTACTTATACTTGGTTTGGGAAACTTGATTTATTCATAATTCAAAATTCACTCTTCTTATATTATTCTGTGAAGTTCTCTCAAATAATTTGTATGTAAGGTGGGCTTACAGGTGTTTTGGCTGGTTTTATTTCTCTAAACTCTCTTGGTATTATTGTCAAAATGTTTCTCTTCAAATAAATATTTAGTAAGCTGTCCTTACTTGTTTTTTACCTTAGATGGTTTTATTTCTAAATTCTCTCCTTCTTTATTATTATATTATAGCCATAAAGTTTTTCTTCAAATATTTGTTATGTAAAGTGGGCTTAAATTTGTTTTTAGAATTTAGGGGTTTTTAACATTTGAAATTCTTCTTCTATCATTGCCATAAAATTTTCTAATAATTGTAGATAATATGTGCTTATATTTCTTTTTAGAATTTGGCTGTTTATTTCAAAATTCTTCTTGTTATTCTTCCTTCAAAATATGTTTCTCTTCAAATAAATTGTATGTAATTGGCTTACATTATGTTTAGAATTTTGAGGTTTTTAATTCTAATTCTTCTGTATTCTTGCCATAAAATTTTCTAATAATTGTAGATAATATGTGCTTATATTTCTTTTTAGAATTTGGCTGTTTATTTCAAAATTCTTCTTGTTATTCTTCCTTCAAAATATGTTTCTCTTCAAATAAATTGTATGTAATTGGCTTACATTATGTTTAGAATTTTGAAGTTTTTAACTTCTATCTTATGCATATCTTCTTTTCAAATAATTTCCTTCAAATAATCTTTATGTAAGATTGGCTTACATGTATTTTAGAATTTTGGGGTTTTAAATTCTAATCTTATATTCTTGCCATATAGACTTTTCATAAATGATTGTAATAGTTTTCATAATTATATGGTAAACATATCATATTAGTTTCAGAAATATTGTATGACTCTTTTCTTGTCTTTATTCAACGTATTTCTTATTATTATTTTTCCTTTATACCCAGGTGGATGCTTTTTATTATAGTGCATTGTTGCTCATAGTTCCTTTATAAGGTGTAGTTTCCTAATTAATTTATTTCTTAAATTCCCATTTTGGTTCTTTGTCCCTTCTTCTTCTCATTTTTCCTCAGTGGTAATTATTTTCATCTTCTTTGTGGTGGTTTTGCCGTTGTTGGTTATCATGACATCCATCCCTTTTACCACCTCATTATGTATCCGTATGGATCCTTATCAGATCCAAACTATTGCTCCTACGCGCCGGATAGTACCTCGGTTGGTCCCGTTCTAGGCTCCTCCGCCTTTCTTCGTATCTTCGGTAACTGCTTCGTCGATTGTGGTTGAATCCTCGCTGTCTTCCTTCTGTGGCTTGTATGAAGTTCACTCTATGGCGAGGGAACCTATTATTATTAAAATTACTATTATTGGGACCCGTACTATTGGTATTATTATGGTAAGGACTATTACCATAATTGGGGCTTCTCTGACTATTTCCGTTATTAGGGTAGGGATTGTGGTTACCCTGATAACCATCAGAGGGTCGATTCGGGTTTTGATAATTTGGACCCGTATTATTATTATCATGGTAATTAGTATTGTTCCCATTATTATATTGTCTTATATTCCAATATGTCTCTGGTCCATATGCTGTATGACCTGAAAAATATCTGTGAGGGTCTTCATCTGGTTTATCAAATATTTGCTTCTCTGAAGCCCCATAATCTGGTTCATCATCACATATCCATCCGGAAGGTATACATTTTTGTGTAATTGTACACTGGAATAGTCCTGAATGGCGCACTAATGGAACACACTCTGGTGATTCACCAGTGCCATCGTTACAGTCTGATAAGATGTTATATTTCCATCTTTCTGAAATACACTGTTTAGTTCCGCACTGAAATTGATCTGTTCCACATGTCGTATTCTGTTTACCTCTGGTCCTTTCCCAGTGATAAACTACTGTCTTGTGGTAAATTATTTCTGAAATTACTTCGATTCTCCTTCTATAATTCATAGAATTCATGATGTCTTTGTCATAGGTAATTGGAATATTATTGACATCCATTAAACCATGGTTCATCATTTCTATTTCTTCCTTGGGTTTCTTTAATTTCCTTGGAAGTGTTTTCCTCCTCTCCTTTGGCTCCACTTCCACATCTTTAGTATTTTCTGTACTCCCGTTAGTTTTCTTCTCAGGTAATACTACTATTCGTTCCATGGTTTTTTCATTTGGTACTTCTTCTGGTTCTGGTTGGCTATCTTCCTGCGTTTTATCATTTATTACTTCTTCGGTCTTTTCCCTTCTTAATTCTTCTCCTTTTAATCTGTCCTCTCTTCTTTCCTTAAGGTCCTCTTCCAGTCTCTCATTATTTTTTCTTAATCCTTCATTCATGGATGTGATGTTTGTATTTATTTCACTCAAACCCTCTTTCAAGATTTGTCTGTGATCATCCATTTTCTTGCTCATGGATTTCATTTGTCCCATTATTTGTTGAAACATCTCCGTTATCTTATCCATCCCTTCTTGTGTAATTTCTTCCATTTTGGTTTATTGTTGTTGCCCTTCTTCCTGACTGGATAACCGCTGCCAGGCTTATCTAATCAAGCCCTCTAAGTTGGACGCCACTTTGTAAGAAGTCGGGGACGTCTGTCTCATTCAAGCCCCGCGATGGGCGCCACTTTGTAACTAGACGCTTTATGTGGCTGTAATCTAATCAAGTCCCACTGTTTGGGCTAGCCACTTGGTCACCAGACCGCTGTATGCCGGTCGTTACAAAAGAATAAAATGTATACGGAAAATTCACTAATTATAGAATTTTCAAATAATAAAATAATTTTTGTTTCTGTTTATAGAGGTATGTATAAGGGATAAATCTGTTTTTTAAAAGGTTCTGGTAAAATTTTAATAGCAGGTAGGTATTTATTGACCGTCGAGCACTTCTTGAAGATTTGCACCAAGTCTGGAGTTAAATAGATTAACTCCAGGTAATAATCGATTGGTGACTTTTCTGACTGGTCCAATATCTTGTTCAAAATAGACTATATTCTTCTCACTTAAGTCCTTCAGCCTTATAAATACCCTTAAATTACCCTGTGAAATAAGTACAGATACAAAATAATGGAAATATAAAGATTTATTGACAATTTTAAATAAATAATCGATATTTTATCGATGGATAGCAATTATCGACTCTGTCTCGGGAATTATCGATTGTGTCATACAGAACAAAATTTTATGTTATATTATATTAAAGACAGGTTCTTTGAGCGATTAGAATTAATAGTCAGAGAAGGGTGACGAGAAAGTATAACATTAACAATTAACACAAATACAATAATTATTATTCAATAAAATTTAAATAATTCTAATATGTAATGTGTATGATCGTTGTCGTACCATACGCAGACAATGACGTCACTGCCGGATAAAGAAGGCCGGCTCTGTAGAATTAAAAGATGGCCGCTACTAGTTCTGGCGTAGTTAATGTGAACTCGGCATGTCCCAAAATCACGACAAAATTACCTTCGTCAAGGTCTAAAATGTCCCCGCACTGGTGTAATATGTCTGTTAATCTATTTGGTGTATTCTGGTGAAGTGTTCTGTGTAAACTTGCGTTAGTTAGTTTATTTTCTATGTGTTCAACTTCTACGGTTAAGTTCTCAAATTATTGGTTAGGATTTGCAGAATAAATCAGTTGAAATATAGTGTTTTACTTGTTTCTATCACTCGTATTATGTAGTTAAGTATTTGTTTTCACTATTGTCGTGAATGTATGAACAGCTTTAGCTTTAAAAAGTGTCTAAACCGTTTAACTCTCGTTCACTGATTTCAATGGCTAAACGCTAGTACCATCTTTCTCGATTTTTTAAAGAAACGTTCTTTTACACAACTGTCCAGCTTGATATTCAACAAAAGACTAATTAACTTGGTCATAAATCTTGCCCAGTTAATCCTTGAAAAAGTATTGTTAACATTTTTCGACTTCCCATACATACGATAAAATATTACATTATGTATGGAATTTATCTATTTTATTACTCACTTTTATGAATTATTAACCTTATTATTGGTTTAATCATCTCATTCCCTTTAAATTGATGTATTATAGTCCATATCTGTAGGTATTTTGTGGAAATTAACAAATTTCTTTACTTTATGGAAATATAGGCTCAAAATTGGATTTCTGTCTTTATACAAAATCCCCTCCATTTAAATATTATTAATACTATTATAATAAATTTTAATTAGTCATATTCCTCTTCCTTTCCTTAAATACATATAAATTACACCTTTGAACTGGTTTTTTGTGTTAATCTGTAAATTTGACATTGCTCTTTAAAATTAATTAATTTATGTATTTTGACAATTTATAAAATGTTAAGGTATATTTCCTTATTATCATTTTAATTCATAGGATCATTCCTAGTAGTGGTTAATTGTGTTATCTTATATAAATCTTGGTAGTTTACAGGATTTATTAAGTGAATTATACTATTTTATTTTGGTTCTCTGATTTCACCAAATGGCCTAGATTTTAGAATTTTATATTTCTTTCTTTCTCAAATAATTTAAACTTAATTCCTCCTCTGACTTTACATAATTACAATTATATGAAAATAACATGATTTATAACTTATTGTGTTGTGTAGTAGTTAATTAACACTACATATTTAAAATAAATAATTATGAACATGGTTTAGCAATCTGCACAATTGAACATATTGCAGATATGGTTTGAACATATATCTTTTAACTATTTTTGAGCTAACATAGCATACCTATTAGAACATTATTACTGGTATGTAGGTTATTATTTATCAAACATAATTCTTTTTAAAACACATAACATAAATCTTATTTTCTAATAAACCTTACAAATACATTTATTTTAACACATTGATTTTAGGACTGTGAAATAACAGTCTATTTAAACATGTTACACTTATTCATACTATATTAGTACCAGTCCTTTCTGGTTTAAACCATTATTATTGTGATCCCCTACATCAGTAAACATTAACTCCCATACTCTATTTATTATCATTTTTTACAAATGTCTTGTAAATAAAGATTTACATTAAAATAATAAAATACTGGAAACCTTCCATTTTATTATTTTATTATGCTGTTTATTATTAGATTTTAAAGTTGTGATATAGCATACTACTAAGTTATAGTATCACCAACTTTAAGTTTATTGCATTTTTTAAAAAACAACACTTACACAAATTCACTTTCACTGTTGGTTCTGATATTTTGAGTCTTATTATCTCAGACCAGACCTTTAGTAATCATGGACCGTTAAGACTAGTTTATTTTCTTTATTACACAATAGCTTTAGCCGGTGCACTTCTTATAACGCTATACAGCACTTTAGTTTTCTCAATAATTACATTTTATAAGATTTTGGGTATGTTATACTTTCTTTTGCATAGTTTTTGTGGGTTTGGGATTGATAGTAGTTTATATAATAATAGGTTTTACTACGGTGTTTCTTTCATACTATTTCTTCCTCTCCTCCTGTCTTCCTTCTTGTCCTTCTTCGTATCTTCCTTCTGGTATTCATTCTTGTCCCTCTTCTAGTCTTCATTCTTGTCCCTCGTCTAGTCTTCACTCTTCTGTTCTTCCTTCCTCATTCTTGGGTAAACCAAGGTACTTGGTGTTATCACGACTGAGGTTTAGTTTGGAACGTTTAATTTATTCACTGTGGCTTTATTCTTCTATATAGGTTTCAGGGTATTGTTTTCTTCCTGTTCACAAACTTTATTCTTCCCTCTTCTTGTTTTTAGGGTATTTTGGTATTCACCACTCTTTAATTGAGTCTCTTTTTTTCTTTGATATGGTCTTATATAACTGGTTTACTGCTCTGAGCTTCCTGGGTAACTTATTTATATTATACTATGAGTTGATGAGTTGCTTCGATACTTTCTTTGGTTTTTAAAACGGTGGTTTTTATATATAATGTAGTGAGGATTTTTATTTTATTGTGGTTCATTCCTCTGATTTATTTAAATGTCATTCAATATTATTATAACATTTGTTGGTGTAATTAAACTTTATGATTTCATATGACTTAAAATGCAGTGGATTTTCTGTCACGCTACAGAATGCCCTTCTCCAGAAGTAATTTTTTCAGACTATACTTGCTTTGTCTGAAACAATTGCTTATGATAATTATTCTAAGTTTGTTACTATTTTGGACTTCCTTCCATTTTAAAATTTTCTTATTTATATTTGAGTTTATATCATTCTCACTTGATCTTCCTTGATAGTAGTAGTCATCTGAGTTTCATATTTATTATTTCATTTTTATATTTCTTCTTAGTATTTTGTCCTTGGGATATTTTCTCCCTATCGTTCCCTACTTTGTGAGCTGGTTCAGTTCAGAGAGGCACTGTACGCTACTTTCCTCTGCTGTCCAATACTTCACACATATTTGAGTACAGAGGCAAATCATCTCTGCTCAAAAAACATATTAATCCTGCTGGAATTATCATCAGACAGATTAAAAAAAATTATTCAGAATAGTACACATTTGTTACTATTTAAAAAATATCTTTGGGATACTTCACTTATTACTTATTATACTTCTCAGAGATTTTAATATTTCTATCTCAGTTGTTCATCTGACTTATTATCTGGATGTTTCTTTCATTTGATATTATGGTAGGAAGCTCTTCTATTATTACATTTTTTCAACTTTTCTTATCATATAAATCTTTTGGTTATAAATTCTTTATTACCTTCTGGGTTTTTCATTATAATCTGCATTATTTATAGTAGCATATCTTTACGACATTTTTATACTGTTTCATCGTTCTTAAAATTTCCACTTGTTCTATTTTCTAGAATTTGTATAACTGTCATTATCATAATTGTCATTTAATTCATAAATCATTTTATATTAATTCATTTAATTACATAAATTTTTGACATTATTTTCACATTATTCCGGTCATTGCTATTATACTTGCAAATGCTGTTTTTTTTATTAATTTCATTATGAGGTCATATTTTCTCCTCATACCACTTAAAGTTTCATTCTCTCATAATTCCAAAGAAGTTTTTGCACTTTATTTTATTCAATCACTCAAATCGTATTAAAGAATTTTTTTCTTTTTTATTTCCTTCAACACCATTTTACGGAAAGGTTTTTACTCTTCATATTGAACTTAGACATGATTATACTAGTTGTCTTGATTGTTCATCTCTTCTTTCACAGCACTATCACTTTACTAAAAATGAACTTTATCTTGTGAAAAACTTACTTTTTTCGTCGGACGCGTTTCGGCTTAAGTATCCGCCTTCTTCAGCTTTTAGTCAGACTCCGACTCAGAGTCTGACTAAAAGCTGAAGAAGGCGGATACTTAAGCCGAAACGCGTCCGACGAAAAAAGTAAGTTTTTCACAAGATAAAGTTCATTTTTAGTAAAATGATTATACTGTCTAGAATTATTTGTTTTAATTCTAAATCTGTTTCCTCTTATTCATCCCATTATGATCCTTTGTTACCATGGTAATTATCTTCTATGCTTAGCATAAATATGGTAGGAAATCTCATCAGTTTATTTCACCATATTGTTTTATTTATAATTGGTTGGTAAGTTGTACTTATACTTGGTTTGGGAAACTTGATTTATTCATAATTCAAAATTCACTCTTCTTATATTATTCTGTGAAGTTCTCTCAAATAATTTGTATGTAAGGTGGGCTTACAGGTGTTTTGGCTGGTTTTATTTCTCTAAACTCTCTTGGTATTATTGTCAAAATGTTTCTCTTCAAATAAATATTTAGTAAGCTGTCCTTACTTGTTTTTTACCTTAGATGGTTTTATTTCTAAATTCTCTCCTTCTTTATTATTATATTATAGCCATAAAGTTTTTCTTCAAATATTTGTTATGTAAAGTGGGCTTAAATTTGTTTTTAGAATTTAGGGGTTTTTAACATTTGAAATTCTTCTTCTATCATTGCCATAAAATTTTCTAATAATTGTAGATAATATGTGCTTATATTTCTTTTTAGAATTTGGCTGTTTATTTCAAAATTCTTCTTGTTATTCTTCCTTCAAAATATGTTTCTCTTCAAATAAATTGTATGTAATTGGCTTACATTATGTTTAGAATTTTGAGGTTTTTAATTCTAATTCTTCTGTATTCTTGCCATAAAATTTTCTAATAATTGTAGATAATATGTGCTTATATTTCTTTTTAGAATTTGGCTGTTTATTTCAAAATTCTTCTTGTTATTCTTCCTTCAAAATATGTTTCTCTTCAAATAAATTGTATGTAATTGGCTTACATTATGTTTAGAATTTTGAAGTTTTTAACTTCTATCTTATGCATATCTTCTTTTCAAATAATTTCCTTCAAATAATCTTTATGTAAGATTGGCTTACATGTATTTTAGAATTTTGGGGTTTTAAATTCTAATCTTATATTCTTGCCATATAGACTTTTCATAAATGATTGTAATAGTTTTCATAATTATATGGTAAACATATCATATTAGTTTCAGAAATATTGTATGACTCTTTTCTTGTCTTTATTCAACGTATTTCTTCTTATTATTTTTCCTTTATACCCAGGTGGATGCTTTTTATTATAGTGCATTGTTGCTCATAGTTCCTTTATAAGGTGTAGTTTCCTAATTAATTTATTTCTTAAATTCCCATTTTGGTTCTTTGTCCCTTCTTCTTCTCATTTTTCCTCAGTGGTAATTATTTTCATCTTCTTTGTGGTGGTTTTGCCGTTGTTGGTTATCATGACATCCATCCCTTTTACCACCTCATTATGTATCCGTATGGATCCTTATCAGATCCAAACTATTGCTCCTACGCGCCGGATAGTACCTCGGTTGGTCCCGTTCTAGGCTCCTCCGCCTTTCTTCATATCTTCGGTAACTGCTTCGTCGATTGTGGTTGAATCCTCGCTGTCTTCCTTCTGTGGCTTGTATGAAGTTCACTCTATGGCGAGGGAACCTATTATTATTAAAATTACTATTATTGGGACCCGTACTATTGGTATTATTATGGTAAGGACTATTACCATAATTGGGGCTTCTCTGACTATTTCCGTTATTAGGGTAGGGATTGTGGTTACCCTGATAACCATCAGAGGGTCGATTCGGGTTTTGATAATTTGGACCCGTATTATTATTATCATGGTAATTAGTATTGTTCCCATTATTATATTGTCTTATATTCCAATATGTCTCTGGTCCATATGCTGTATGACCTGAAAAATATCTGTGAGGGTCTTCATCTGGTTTATCAAATATTTGCTTCTCTGAAGCCCCATAATCTGGTTCATCATCACATATCCATCCGGAAGGTATACATTTTTGTGTAATTGTACACTGGAATAGTCCTGAATGGCGCACTAATGGAACACACTCTGGTGATTCACCAGTGCCATCGTTACAGTCTGATAAGATGTTATATTTCCATCTTTCTGAAATACACTGTTTAGTTCCGCACTGAAATTGATCTGTTCCACATGTCGTATTCTGTTTACCTCTGGTCCTTTCCCAGTGATAAACTACTGTCTTGTGGTAAATTATTTCTGAAATTACTTCGATTCTCCTTCTATAATTCATAGAATTCATGATGTCTTTGTCATAGGTAATTGGAATATTATTGACATCCATTAAACCATGGTTCATCATTTCTATTTCTTCCTTGGGTTTCTTTAATTTCCTTGGAAGTGTTTTCCTCCTCTCCTTTGGCTCCACTTCCATATCTTTAGTATTTTCTGTACTCCCGTTAGTTTTCTTCTCAGGTAATACTACTATTCGTTCCATGGTTTTTTCATTTGGTACTTCTTCTGGTTCTGGTTGGCTATCTTCCTGCGTTTTATCATTTATTACTTCTTCGGTCTTTTCCCTTCTTAATTCTTCTCCTTTTAATCTGTCCTCTCTTCTTTCCTTAAGGTCCTCTTCCAGTCTCTCATTATTTTTTCTTAATCCTTCATTCATGGATGTGATGTTTGTATTTATTTCACTCAAACCCTCTTTCAAGATTTGTCTGTGATCATCCATTTTCTTGCTCATGGATTTCATTTGTCCCATTATTTGTTGAAACATCTCCGTTATCTTATCCATCCCTTCTTGTGTAATTTCTTCCATTTTGGTTTATTGTTGTTGCCCTTCTTCCTGACTGGATAACCGCTGCCAGGCTTATCTAATCAAGCCCTCTAAGTTGGACGCCACTTTGTAAGAAGTCGGGGACGTCTGTCTCATTCAAGCCCCGCGATGGGCGCCACTTTGTAACTAGACGCTTTATGTGGCTGTAATCTAATCAAGTCCCACTGTTTGGGCTAGCCACTTGGTCACCAGACCGCTGTATGCCGGTCGTTACAAAAGAATAAAATGTATACGGAAAATTCACTAATTATAGAATTTTCAAATAATAAAATAATTTTTGTTTCTGTTTATAGAGGTATGTATAAGGGATAAATCTGTTTTTTAAAAGGTTCTGGTAAAATTTTAATAGCAGGTAGGTATTTATTGACCGTCGAGCACTTCTTGAAGATTTGCACCAAGTCTGGAGTTAAATAGATTAACTCCAGGTAATAATCGATTGGTGACTTTTCTGACTGGTCCAATATCTTGTTCAAAATAGACTATATTCTTCTCACTTAAGTCCTTCAGCCTTATAAATACCCTTAAATTACCCTGTGAAATAAGTACAGATACAAAATAATGGAAATATAAAGATTTATTGACAATTTTAAATAAATAATCGATATTTTATCGATGGATAGCAATTATTGACTCTGTCTCGGGAATTATCGATTGTGTCATACAGAACAAAATTTTATGTTATATTATATTAAAGACAGGTTCTTTGAGCGATTAGAATTAATAGTCAGAGAAGGGTGACGAGAAAGTATAACATTAACAATTAACACAAATACAATAATTATTATTCAATAAAATTTAAATAATTCTAATATGTAATGTGTATGATCGTTGTCGTACCATACGCAGACGATGACGTCACTGCCGGATAAAGAAGGCCGGCTCTGTAGAATTAAAAGATGGCCGCTACTAGTTCTGGCGTAGTTAATGTGAACTCGGCATGTCCCAAAATCACGACAAAATTACCTTCGTCAAGGTCTAAAATGTCCCCGCACTGGTGTAATATGTCTGTTAATCTATTTGGTGTATTCTGGTGAAGTGTTCTGTGTAAACTTGCGTTAGTTAGTTTATTTTCTATGTGTTCAACTTCTACGGTTAAGTTCTCAAATTATTGGTTAGGATTTGCAGAATAAATCAGTTGAAATATAGTGTTTTACTTGTTTCTATCACTCGTATTATGTAGTTAAGTATTTGTTTTCACTATTGTCGTGAATGTATGAACAGCTTTAGCTTTAAAAAGTGTCTAAACCGTTTAACTCTCGTTCACTGATTTCAATGGCTAAACGCTAGTACCATCTTTCTCGATTTTTTAAAGAAACGTTCTTTTACACAACTGTCCAGCTTGATATTCAACAAAAGACTAATTAACTTGGTCATAAATCTTGCCCAGTTAATCCTTGAAAAAGTATTGTTAACATTTTTCGACTTCCCATACATACGATAAAATATTACATTATGTATGGAATTTATCTATTTTATTACTCACTTTTATGAATTATTAACCTTATTATTGGTTTAATCATCTCATTCCCTTTAAATTGATGTATTATAGTCCATATCTGTAGGTATTTTGTGGAAATTAACAAATTTCTTTACTTTATGGAAATATAGGCTCAAAATTGGATTTCTGTCTTTATACAAAATCCCCTCCATTTAAATATTATTAATACTATTATAATAAATTTTAATTAGTCATATTCCTCTTCCTTTCCTTAAATACATATAAATTACACCTTTGAACTGGTTTTTTGTGTTAATCTGTAAATTTGACATTGCTCTTTAAAATTAATTAATTTATGTATTTTGACAATTTATAAAATGTTAAGGTATATTTCCTTATTATCATTTTAATTCATAGGATCATTCCTAGTAGTGGTTAATTGTGTTATCTTATATAAATCTTGGTAGTTTACAGGATTTATTAAGTGAATTATACTATTTTATTTTGGTTCTCTGATTTCACCAAATGGCCTAGATTTTAGAATTTTATATTTCTTTCTTTCTCAAATAATTTAAACTTAATTCCTCCTCTGACTTTACATAATTACAATTATATGAAAATAACATGATTTATAACTTATTGTGTTGTGTAGTAGTTAATTAACACTACATATTTAAAATAAATAATTATGAACATGGTTTAGCAATCTGCACAATTGAACATATTGCAGATATGGTTTGAACATATATCTTTTAACTATTTTTGAGCTAACATAGCATACCTATTAGAACATTATTACTGGTATGTAGGTTATTATTTATCAAACATAATTCTTTTTAAAACACATAACATAAATCTTATTTTCTAATAAACCTTACAAATACATTTATTTTAACACATTGATTTTAGGACTGTGAAATAACAGTCTATTTAAACATGTTACACTTATTCATACTATATTAGTACCAGTCCTTTCTGGTTTAAACCATTATTATTGTGATCCCCTACATCAGTAAACATTAACTCCCATACTCTATTTATTATCATTTTTTACAAATGTCTTGTAAATAAAGATTTACATTAAAATAATAAAATACTGGAAACCTTCCATTTTATTATTTTATTATGCTGTTTATTATTAGATTTTAAAGTTGTGATATAGCATACTACTAAGTTATAGTATCACCAACTTTAAGTTTATTGCATTTTTTTAAAAAACAACACTTACACAAATTCACTTTCACTGTTGGTTCTGATATTTTGAGTCTTATTATCTCAGACCAGACCTTTAGTAATCATGGACCGTTAAGACTAGTTTATTTTCTTTATTACACAATAGCTTTAGCCGGTGCACTTCTTATAACGCTATACAGCACTTTAGTTTTCTCAATAATTACATTTTATAAGATTTTGGGTATGTTATACTTTCTTTTGCATAGTTTTTGTGGGTTTGGGATTGATAGTAGTTTATATAATAATAGGTTTTACTACGGTGTTTCTTTCATACTATTTCTTCCTCTCCTCCTGTCTTCCTTCTTGTCCTTCTTCGTATCTTCCTTCTGGTATTCATTCTTGTCCCTCTTCTAGTCTTCATTCTTGTCCCTCGTCTAGTCTTCACTCTTCTGTTCTTCCTTCCTCATTCTTGGGTAAACCAAGGTACTTGGTGTTATCACGACTGAGGTTTAGTTTGGAACGTTTAATTTATTCACTGTGGCTTTATTCTTCTATATAGGTTTCAGGGTATTGTTTTCTTCCTGTTCACAAACTTTATTCTTCCCTCTTCTTGTTTTTAGGGTATTTTGGTATTCACCACTCTTTAATTGAGTCTCTTTTTTTCTTTGATATGGTCTTATATAACTGGTTTACTGCTCTGAGCTTCCTGGGTAACTTATTTATATTATACTATGAGTTGATGAGTTGCTTCGATACTTTCTTTGGTTTTTAAAACGGTGGTTTTTATATATAATGTAGTGAGGATTTTTATTTTATTGTGGTTCATTCCTCTGATTTATTTAAATGTCATTCAATATTATTATAACATTTGTTGGTGTAATTAAACTTTATGATTTCATATGACTTAAAATGCAGTGGATTTTCTGTCACGCTACAGAATGCCCTTCTCCAGAAGTAATTTTTTCAGACTATACTTGCTTTGTCTGAAACAATTGCTTATGATAATTATTCTAAGTTTGTTACTATTTTGGACTTCCTTCCATTTTAAAATTTTCTTATTTATATTTGAGTTTATATCATTCTCACTTGATCTTCCTTGATAGTAGTAGTCATCTGAGTTTCATATTTATTATTTCATTTTTATATTTCTTCTTAGTATTTTGTCCTTGGGATATTTTCTCCCTATCGTTCCCTACTTTGTGAGCTGGTTCAGTTCAGAGAGGCACTGTACGCTACTTTCCTCTGCTGTCCAATACTTCACACATATTTGAGTACAGAGGCAAATCATCTCTGCTCAAAAAACATATTAATCCTGCTGGAATTATCATCAGACAGATTAAAAAAAATTATTCAGAATAGTACACATTTGTTACTATTTAAAAAATATCTTTGGGATACTTCACTTATTACTTATTATACTTCTCAGAGATTTTAATATTTCTATCTCAGTTGTTCATCTGACTTATTATCTGGATGTTTCTTTCATTTGATATTATGGTAGGAAGCTCTTCTATTATTACATTTTTTCAACTTTTCTTATCATATAAATCTTTTGGTTATAAATTCTTTATTACCTTCTGGGTTTTTCATTATAATCTGCATTATTTATAGTAGCATATCTTTACGACATTTTTATACTGTTTCATCGTTCTTAAAATTTCCACTTGTTCTATTTTCTAGAATTTGTATAACTGTCATTATCATAATTGTCATTTAATTCATAAATCATTTTATATTAATTCATTTAATTACATAAATTTTTGACATTATTTTCACATTATTCCGGTCATTGCTATTATACTTGCAAATGCTGTTTTTTTTATTAATTTCATTATGAGGTCATATTTTCTCCTCATACCACTTAAAGTTTCATTCTCTCATAATTCCAAAGAAGTTTTTGCACTTTATTTTATTCAATCACTCAAATCGTATTAAAGAATTTTTTTCTTTTTTATTTCCTTCAACACCATTTTACGGAAAGGTTTTTACTCTTCATATTGAACTTAGACATGATTATACTAGTTGTCTTGATTGTTCATCTCTTCTTTCACAGCACTATCACTTTACTAAAAATGAACTTTATCTTGTGAAAAACTTACTTTTTTCGTCGGACGCGTTTCGGCTTAAGTATCCGCCTTCTTCAGCTTTTAGTCAGACTCCGACTCAGAGTCTGACTAAAAGCTGAAGAAGGCGGATACTTAAGCCGAAACGCGTCCGACGAAAAAAGTAAGTTTTTCACAAGATAAAGTTCATTTTTAGTAAAATGATTATACTGTCTAGAATTATTTGTTTTAATTCTAAATCTGTTTCCTCTTATTCATCCCATTATGATCCTTTGTTACCATGGTAATTATCTTCTATGCTTAGCATAAATATGGTAGGAAATCTCATCAGTTTATTTCACCATATTGTTTTATTTATAATTGGTTGGTAAGTTGTACTTATACTTGGTTTGGGAAACTTGATTTATTCATAATTCAAAATTCACTCTTCTTATATTATTCTGTGAAGTTCTCTCAAATAATTTGTATGTAAGGTGGGCTTACAGGTGTTTTGGCTGGTTTTATTTCTCTAAACTCTCTTGGTATTATTGTCAAAATGTTTCTCTTCAAATAAATATTTAGTAAGCTGTCCTTACTTGTTTTTTACCTTAGATGGTTTTATTTCTAAATTCTCTCCTTCTTTATTATTATATTATAGCCATAAAGTTTTTCTTCAAATATTTGTTATGTAAAGTGGGCTTAAATTTGTTTTTAGAATTTAGGGGTTTTTAACATTTGAAATTCTTCTTCTATCATTGCCATAAAATTTTCTAATAATTGTAGATAATATGTGCTTATATTTCTTTTTAGAATTTGGCTGTTTATTTCAAAATTCTTCTTGCTATTCTTCCTTCAAAATATGTTTCTCTTCAAATAAATTGTATGTAATTGGCTTACATTATGTTTAGAATTTTGAGGTTTTTAATTCTAATTCTTCTGTATTCTTGCCATAAAATTTTCTAATAATTGTAGATAATATGTGCTTATATTTCTTTTTAGAATTTGGCTGTTTATTTCAAAATTCTTCTTGTTATTCTTCCTTCAAAATATGTTTCTCTTCAAATAAATTGTATGTAATTGGCTTACATTATGTTTAGAATTTTGAAGTTTTTAACTTCTATCTTATGCATATCTTCTTTTCAAATAATTTCCTTCAAATAATCTTTATGTAAGATTGGCTTACATGTATTTTAGAATTTTGGGGTTTTAAATTCTAATCTTATATTCTTGCCATATAGACTTTTCATAAATGATTGTAATAGTTTTCATAATTATATGGTAAACATATCATATTAGTTTCAGAAATATTGTATGACTCTTTTCTTGTCTTTATTCAACGTATTTCTTATTATTATTTTTCCTTTATACCCAGGTGGATGCTTTTTATTATAGTGCATTGTTGCTCATAGTTCCTTTATAAGGTGTAGTTTCCTAATTAATTTATTTCTTAAATTCCCATTTTGGTTCTTTGTCCCTTCTTCTTCTCATTTTTCCTCAGTGGTAATTATTTTCATCTTCTTTGTGGTGGTTTTGCCGTTGTTGGTTATCATGACATCCATCCCTTTTACCACCTCATTATGTATCCGTATGGATCCTTATCAGATCCAAACTATTGCTCCTACGCGCCGGATAGTACCTCGGTTGGTCCCGTTCTAGGCTCCTCCGCCTTTCTTCGTATCTTCGGTAACTGCTTCGTCGATTGTGGTTGAATCCTCGCTGTCTTCCTTCTGTGGCTTGTATGAAGTTCACTCTATGGCGAGGGAACCTATTATTATTAAAATTACTATTATTGGGACCCGTACTATTGGTATTATTATGGTAAGGACTATTACCATAATTGGGGCTTCTCTGACTATTTCCGTTATTAGGGTAGGGATTGTGGTTACCCTGATAACCATCAGAGGGTCGATTCGGGTTTTGATAATTTGGACCCGTATTATTATTATCATGGTAATTAGTATTGTTCCCATTATTATATTGTCTTATATTCCAATATGTCTCTGGTCCATATGCTGTATGACCTGAAAAATATCTGTGAGGGTCTTCATCTGGTTTATCAAATATTTGCTTCTCTGAAGCCCCATAATCTGGTTCATCATCACATATCCATCCGGAAGGTATACATTTTTGTGTAATTGTACACTGGAATAGTCCTGAATGGCGCACTAATGGAACACACTCTGGTGATTCACCAGTGCCATCGTTACAGTCTGATAAGATGTTATATTTCCATCTTTCTGAAATACACTGTTTAGTTCCGCACTGAAATTGATCTGTTCCACATGTCGTATTCTGTTTACCTCTGGTCCTTTCCCAGTGATAAACTACTGTCTTGTGGTAAATTATTTCTGAAATTACTTCGATTCTCCTTCTATAATTCATAGAATTCATGATGTCTTTGTCATAGGTAATTGGAATATTATTGACATCCATTAAACCATGGTTCATCATTTCTATTTCTTCCTTGGGTTTCTTTAATTTCCTTGGAAGTGTTTTCCTCCTCTCCTTTGGCTCCACTTCCATATCTTTAGTATTTTCTGTACTCCCGTTAGTTTTCTTCTCAGGTAATACTACTATTCGTTCCATGGTTTTTTCATTTGGTACTTCTTCTGGTTCTGGTTGGCTATCTTCCTGCGTTTTATCATTTATTACTTCTTCGGTCTTTTCCCTTCTTAATTCTTCTCCTTTTAATCTGTCCTCTCTTCTTTCCTTAAGGTCCTCTTCCAGTCTCTCATTATTTTTTCTTAATCCTTCATTCATGGATGTGATGTTTGTATTTATTTCACTCAAACCCTCTTTCAAGATTTGTCTGTGATCATCCATTTTCTTGCTCATGGATTTCATTTGTCCCATTATTTGTTGAAACATCTCCGTTATCTTATCCATCCCTTCTTGTGTAATTTCTTCCATTTTGGTTTATTGTTGTTGCCCTTCTTCCTGACTGGATAACCGCTGCCAGGCTTATCTAATCAAGCCCTCTAAGTTGGACGCCACTTTGTAAGAAGTCGGGGACGTCTGTCTCATTCAAGCCCCGCGATGGGCGCCACTTTGTAACTAGACGCTTTATGTGGCTGTAATCTAATCAAGTCCCACTGTTTGGGCTAGCCACTTGGTCACCAGACCGCTGTATGCCGGTCGTTACAAAAGAATAAAATGTATACGGAAAATTCACTAATTATAGAATTTTCAAATAATAAAATAATTTTTGTTTCTGTTTATAGAGGTATGTATAAGGGATAAATCTGTTTTTTAAAAGGTTCTGGTAAAATTTTAATAGCAGGTAGGTATTTATTGACCGTCGAGCACTTCTTGAAGATTTGCACCAAGTCTGGAGTTAAATAGATTAACTCCAGGTAATAATCGATTGGTGACTTTTCTGACTGGTCCAATATCTTGTTCAAAATAGACTATATTCTTCTCACTTAAGTCCTTCAGCCTTATAAATACCCTTAAATTACCCTGTGAAATAAGTACAGATACAAAATAATGGAAATATAAAGATTTATTGACAATTTTAAATAAATAATCGATATTTTATCGATGGATAGCAATTATCGACTCTGTCTCGGGAATTATCGATTGTGTCATACAGAACAAAATTTTATGTTATATTATATTAAAGACAGGTTCTTTGAGCGATTAGAATTAATAGTCAGAGAAGGGTGACGAGAAAGTATAACATTAACAATTAACACAAATACAATAATTATTATTCAATAAAATTTAAATAATTCTAATATGTAATGTGTATGATCGTTGTCGTACCATACGCAGACGATGACGTCACTGCCGGATAAAGAAGGCCGGCTCTGTAGAATTAAAAGATGGCCGCTACTAGTTCTGGCGTAGTTAATGTGAACTCGGCATGTCCCAAAATCACGACAAAATTACCTTCGTCAAGGTCTAAAATGTCCCCGCACTGGTGTAATATGTCTGTTAATCTATTTGGTGTATTCTGGTGAAGTGTTCTGTGTAAACTTGCGTTAGTTAGTTTATTTTCTATGTGTTCAACTTCTACGGTTAAGTTCTCAAATTATTGGTTAGGATTTGCAGAATAAATCAGTTGAAATATAGTGTTTTACTTGTTTCTATCACTCGTATTATGTAGTTAAGTATTTGTTTTCACTATTGTCGTGAATGTATGAACAGCTTTAGCTTTAAAAAGTGTCTAAACCGTTTAACTCTCGTTCACTGATTTCAATGGCTAAACGCTAGTACCATCTTTCTCGATTTTTTAAAGAAACGTTCTTTTACACAACTGTCCAGCTTGATATTCAACAAAAGACTAATTAACTTGGTCATAAATCTTGCCCAGTTAATCCTTGAAAAAGTATTGTTAACATTTTTCGACTTCCCATACATACGATAAAATATTACATTATGTATGGAATTTATCTATTTTATTACTCACTTTTATGAATTATTAACCTTATTATTGGTTTAATCATCTCATTCCCTTTAAATTGATGTATTATAGTCCATATCTGTAGGTATTTTGTGGAAATTAACAAATTTCTTTACTTTATGGAAATATAGGCTCAAAATTGTATTTCTGTCTTTATACAAAATCCCCTCCATTTAAATATTATTAATACTATTATAATAAATTTTAATTAGTCATATTCCTCTTCCTTTCCTTAAATACATATAAATTACACCTTTGAACTGGTTTTTTGTGTTAATCTGTAAATTTGACATTGCTCTTTAAAATTAATTAATTTATGTATTTTGACAATTTATAAAATGTTAAGGTATATTTCCTTATTATCATTTTAATTCATAGGATCATTCCTAGTAGTGGTTAATTGTGTTATCTTATATAAATCTTGGTAGTTTACAGGATTTATTAAGTGAATTATACTATTTTATTTTGGTTCTCTGATTTCACCAAATGGCCTAGATTTTAGAATTTTATATTTCTTTCTTTCTCAAATAATTTAAACTTAATTCCTCCTCTGACTTTACATAATTACAATTATATGAAAATAACATGATTTATAACTTATTGTGTTGTGTAGTAGTTAATTAACACTACATATTTAAAATAAATAATTATGAACATGGTTTAGCAATCTGCACAATTGAACATATTGCAGATATGGTTTGAACATATATCTTTTAACTATTTTTGAGCTAACATAGCATACCTATTAGAACATTATTACTGGTATGTAGGTTATTATTTATCAAACATAATTCTTTTTAAAACACATAACATAAATCTTATTTTCTAATAAACCTTACAAATACATTTATTTTAACACATTGATTTTAGGACTGTGAAATAACAGTCTATTTAAACATGTTACACTTATTCATACTATATTAGTACCAGTCCTTTCTGGTTTAAACCATTATTATTGTGATCCCCTACATCAGTAAACATTAACTCCCATACTCTATTTATTATCATTTTTTACAAATGTCTTGTAAATAAAGATTTACATTAAAATAATAAAATACTGGAAACCTTCCATTTTATTATTTTATTATGCTGTTTATTATTAGATTTTAAAGTTGTGATATAGCATACTACTAAGTTATAGTATCACCAACTTTAAGTTTATTGCATTTTTTTAAAAAACAACACTTACACAAATTCACTTTCACTGTTGGTTCTGATATTTTGAGTCTTATTATCTCAGACCAGACCTTTAGTAATCATGGACCGTTAAGACTAGTTTATTTTCTTTATTACACAATAGCTTTAGCCGGTGCACTTCTTATAACGCTATACAGCACTTTAGTTTTCTCAATAATTACATTTTATAAGATTTTGGGTATGTTATACTTTCTTTTGCATAGTTTTTGTGGGTTTGGGATTGATAGTAGTTTATATAATAATAGGTTTTACTACGGTGTTTCTTTCATACTATTTCTTCCTCTCCTCCTGTCTTCCTTCTTGTCCTTCTTCGTATCTTCCTTCTGGTATTCATTCTTGTCCCTCTTCTAGTCTTCATTCTTGTCCCTCGTCTAGTCTTCACTCTTCTGTTCTTCCTTCCTCATTCTTGGGTAAACCAAGGTACTTGGTGTTATCACGACTGAGGTTTAGTTTGGAACGTTTAATTTATTCACTGTGGCTTTATTCTTCTATATAGGTTTCAGGGTATTGTTTTCTTCCTGTTCACAAACTTTATTCTTCCCTCTTCTTGTTTTTAGGGTATTTTGGTATTCACCACTCTTTAATTGAGTCTCTTTTTTTCTTTGATATGGTCTTATATAACTGGTTTACTGCTCTGAGCTTCCTGGGTAACTTATTTATATTATACTATGAGTTGATGAGTTGCTTCGATACTTTCTTTGGTTTTTAAAACGGTGGTTTTTATATATAATGTAGTGAGGATTTTTATTTTATTGTGGTTCATTCCTCTGATTTATTTAAATGTCATTCAATATTATTATAACATTTGTTGGTGTAATTAAACTTTATGATTTCATATGACTTAAAATGCAGTGGATTTTCTGTCACGCTACAAAGTGTAACTGATATTTCAACTATGTACTATTAAACAACTTTAATGTTTGCTATAAATACAAATATAAAACGTTAGGAAGTATTGTTATGAAAACATTACTAATGTTTCAAGGAAGATGCCACTTTTTATCAAAAAACATTCTTTAAAATGTAAATGATAAAGAGAGCAGGTGGGGAATAAATACAGTGACAAGGGGATTAAAATGTAATAATAAAAAATAAACAGAAAGGACTGTAACCAAATTAAATTTAAGGAAAATAAAATTAAATGGCTGATTATGTTTGTGTTAAAACCTATGAACACCATATTTCAAGGTGGTGTATAGAATAAGATTTATTATTATTATATTTATGTTTATTATGTCTTACAGTGTTAGTACAGACTAAAAAGTCTCAGTATGAATACCATACTATTTTATAAAATGTTTGTTATGTGTTATTAGTAATAATTGAAACTAAAATGTCTGACTTTAAAGACCAATAATTAATTTTAAATATTGTTTGTGTATTATGATCATGAATACAATGCTACATGTTCCAATAGTTATTTAAGGAGATTGTATTTAATATTATATTAACTTCAGAAAGTCAGAAGGGGTATAGACATTATTTAATATTATATTAACTTCAGAAAGTCAGAAGGGGTATAGACATAGTATTATTCAAAAAACAGTATATGTAAAACCATAAAATCTAGGCCAGATAGGAAATTTCAATAACATTATATTGGAGTAATTAAGTTAAAATAAAGCAAGTAAACTGTTGAGATTTATATAAGGTGAATCTATAAATTAGATCTATAAAATAGATAAATCTATTCATCACCAAATACTATAACTAAAGGTATACTTTAAAGGAATAATATAAAAAGATGTATAAAATTATTCAAAAATTTGCAAATGTAATACCTAACAATTTCAGAGGGGGAATCAGAAATTCATTAATTATATTTAAAAGGGTGATCAATTGATAAATTTACAAGAAATTGAAAGATAAACATTTACGTCAATCTGAGATTGATTAGAATCATAATTATAACACATAAGATGGCTAAATTTTGGACAAGGACAGGAAACAGAATATTGAGCCTACTTTTCCAAAATGACAGAAATATAGCAATTTTGATAAAAAACTTTGTAAAGATGGATTATTGTATATCAAATTAAGCAGAAGGAGTTAAAGAAACCGATTATGTATTTGCTATTACATGAAATTAATTAATAACCAAAATATATTCTATGATATAATGTACTTTAATTGAATGCATCGGAAGTAGATAAAACTTGAACAATACTTTTCTAATATTAAATCGGCTAAGAGATTTCAGAAACGAAGGAAGTAAAACAGTTCTTAATTAACATTCGAAGAGTACGGGTGAATTAAGTTCGTGCTAATAACAGTATACCGGAACGATTAATGGCGGATAACAGTTGAAACATAGCCTACTATAAATTTTGAGATATTGGACAGGACACTTTTAAATGATAAATGCTGTGAAAAATTAACAACTACACACATAGAAACCAGTGAATACACCACATAAACTAGTGAAATGACAATTTGAACCACCAACACTAATAATTTCCAGACAACTGAAACGAACTTTTACAACACCATATCTTTTAAAACGCACATTTTCTCGAGTGAACAACAGAACAGTGAACGAGTGATAATCCAACAACACCAGAAACGTTATTCAATATTGCGGAGACGAGGAAGCAGCTGTGAAGGCATCTTTATTTAAAGAAATATTGTTTTATTTATAATTGGTTGGTAAGTTGTACTTATACTTGGTTTGGGAAACTTGATTTATTCATAATTCAAAATTCACTCTTCTTATATTATTCTGTGAAGTTCTCTCAAATAATTTGTATGTAAGGTGGGCTTACAGGTGTTTTGGCTGGTTTTATTTCTCTAAACTCTCTTGGTATTATTGTCAAAATGTTTCTCTTCAAATAAATATTTAGTAAGCTGTCCTTACTTGTTTTTTACCTTAGATGGTTTTATTTCTAAATTCTCTCCTTCTTTATTATTATATTATAGCCATAAAGTTTTTCTTCAAATATTTGTTATGTAAAGTGGGCTTAAATTTGTTTTTAGAATTTAGGGGTTTTTAACATTTGAAATTCTTCTTCTATCATTGCCATAAAATTTTCTAATAATTGTAGATAATATGTGCTTATATTTCTTTTTAGAATTTGGCTGTTTATTTCAAAATTCTTCTTGCTATTCTTCCTTCAAAATATGTTTCTCTTCAAATAAATTGTATGTAATTGGCTTACATTATGTTTAGAATTTTGAGGTTTTTAATTCTAATTCTTCTGTATTCTTGCCATAAAATTTTCTAATAATTGTAGATAATATGTGCTTATATTTCTTTTTAGAATTTGGCTGTTTATTTCAAAATTCTTCTTGTTATTCTTCCTTCAAAATATGTTTCTCTTCAAATAAATTGTATGTAATTGGCTTACATTATGTTTAGAATTTTGAAGTTTTTAACTTCTATCTTATGCATATCTTCTTTTCAAATAATTTCCTTCAAATAATCTTTATGTAAGATTGGCTTACATGTATTTTAGAATTTTGGGGTTTTAAATTCTAATCTTATATTCTTGCCATATAGACTTTTCATAAATGATTGTAATAGTTTTCATAATTATATGGTAAACATATCATATTAGTTTCAGAAATATTGTATGACTCTTTTCTTGTCTTTATTCAACGTATTTCTTATTATTATTTTTCCTTTATACCCAGGTGGATGCTTTTTATTATAGTGCATTGTTGCTCATAGTTCCTTTATAAGGTGTAGTTTCCTAATTAATTTATTTCTTAAATTCCCATTTTGGTTCTTTGTCCCTTCTTCTTCTCATTTTTCCTCAGTGGTAATTATTTTCATCTTCTTTGTGGTGGTTTTGCCGTTGTTGGTTATCATGACATCCATCCCTTTTACCACCTCATTATGTATCCGTATGGATCCTTATCAGATCCAAACTATTGCTCCTACGCGCCGGATAGTACCTCGGTTGGTCCCGTTCTAGGCTCCTCCGCCTTTCTTCGTATCTTCGGTAACTGCTTCGTCGATTGTGGTTGAATCCTCGCTGTCTTCCTTCTGTGGCTTGTATGAAGTTCACTCTATGGCGAGGGAACCTATTATTATTAAAATTACTATTATTGGGACCCGTACTATTGGTATTATTATGGTAAGGACTATTACCATAATTGGGGCTTCTCTGACTATTTCCGTTATTAGGGTAGGGATTGTGGTTACCCTGATAACCATCAGAGGGTCGATTCGGGTTTTGATAATTTGGACCCGTATTATTATTATCATGGTAATTAGTATTGTTCCCATTATTATATTGTCTTATATTCCAATATGTCTCTGGTCCATATGCTGTATGACCTGAAAAATATCTGTGAGGGTCTTCATCTGGTTTATCAAATATTTGCTTCTCTGAAGCCCCATAATCTGGTTCATCATCACATATCCATCCGGAAGGTATACATTTTTGTGTAATTGTACACTGGAATAGTCCTGAATGGCGCACTAATGGAACACACTCTGGTGATTCACCAGTGCCATCGTTACAGTCTGATAAGATGTTATATTTCCATCTTTCTGAAATACACTGTTTAGTTCCGCACTGAAATTGATCTGTTCCACATGTCGTATTCTGTTTACCTCTGGTCCTTTCCCAGTGATAAACTACTGTCTTGTGGTAAATTATTTCTGAAATTACTTCGATTCTCCTTCTATAATTCATAGAATTCATGATGTCTTTGTCATAGGTAATTGGAATATTATTGACATCCATTAAACCATGGTTCATCATTTCTATTTCTTCCTTGGGTTTCTTTAATTTCCTTGGAAGTGTTTTCCTCCTCTCCTTTGGCTCCACTTCCACATCTTTAGTATTTTCTGTACTCCCGTTAGTTTTCTTCTCAGGTAATACTACTATTCGTTCCATGGTTTTTTCATTTGGTACTTCTTCTGGTTCTGGTTGGCTATCTTCCTGCGTTTTATCATTTATTACTTCTTCGGTCTTTTCCCTTCTTAATTCTTCTCCTTTTAATCTGTCCTCTCTTCTTTCCTTAAGGTCCTCTTCCAGTCTCTCATTATTTTTTCTTAATCCTTCATTCATGGATGTGATGTTTGTATTTATTTCACTCAAACCCTCTTTCAAGATTTGTCTGTGATCATCCATTTTCTTGCTCATGGATTTCATTTGTCCCATTATTTGTTGAAACATCTCCGTTATCTTATCCATCCCTTCTTGTGTAATTTCTTCCATTTTGGTTTATTGTTGTTGCCCTTCTTCCTGACTGGATAACCGCTGCCAGGCTTATCTAATCAAGCCCTCTAAGTTGGACGCCACTTTGTAAGAAGTCGGGGACGTCTGTCTCATTCAAGCCCCGCGATGGGCGCCACTTTGTAACTAGACGCTTTATGTGGCTGTAATCTAATCAAGTCCCACTGTTTGGGCTAGCCACTTGGTCACCAGACCGCTGTATGCCGGTCGTTACAAAAGAATAAAATGTATACGGAAAATTCACTAATTATAGAATTTTCAAATAATAAAATAATTTTTGTTTCTGTTTATAGAGGTATGTATAAGGGATAAATCTGTTTTTTAAAAGGTTCTGGTAAAATTTTAATAGCAGGTAGGTATTTATTGACCGTCGAGCACTTCTTGAAGATTTGCACCAAGTCTGGAGTTAAATAGATTAACTCCAGGTAATAATCGATTGGTGACTTTTCTGACTGGTCCAATATCTTGTTCAAAATAGACTATATTCTTCTCACTTAAGTCCTTCAGCCTTATAAATACCCTTAAATTACCCTGTGAAATAAGTACAGATACAAAATAATGGAAATATAAAGATTTATTGACAATTTTAAATAAATAATCGATATTTTATCGATGGATAGCAATTATCGACTCTGTCTCGGGAATTATCGATTGTGTCATACAGAACAAAATTTTATGTTATATTATATTAAAGACAGGTTCTTTGAGCGATTAGAATTAATAGTCAGAGAAGGGTGACGAGAAAGTATAACATTAACAATTAACACAAATACAATAATTATTATTCAATAAAATTTAAATAATTCTAATATGTAATGTGTATGATCGTTGTCGTACCATACGCAGACGATGACGTCACTGCCGGATAAAGAAGGCCGGCTCTGTAGAATTAAAAGATGGCCGCTACTAGTTCTGGCGTAGTTAATGTGAACTCGGCATGTCCCAAAATCACGACAAAATTACCTTCGTCAAGGTCTAAAATGTCCCCGCACTGGTGTAATATGTCTGTTAATCTATTTGGTGTATTCTGGTGAAGTGTTCTGTGTAAACTTGCGTTAGTTAGTTTATTTTCTATGTGTTCAACTTCTACGGTTAAGTTCTCAAATTATTGGTTAGGATTTGCAGAATAAATCAGTTGAAATATAGTGTTTTACTTGTTTCTATCACTCGTATTATGTAGTTAAGTATTTGTTTTCACTATTGTCGTGAATGTATGAACAGCTTTAGCTTTAAAAAGTGTCTAAACCGTTTAACTCTCGTTCACTGATTTCAATGGCTAAACGCTAGTACCATCTTTCTCGATTTTTTAAAGAAACGTTCTTTTACACAACTGTCCAGCTTGATATTCAACAAAAGACTAATTAACTTGGTCATAAATCTTGCCCAGTTAATCCTTGAAAAAGTATTGTTAACATTTTTCGACTTCCCATACATACGATAAAATATTACATTATGTATGGAATTTATCTATTTTATTACTCACTTTTATGAATTATTAACCTTATTATTGGTTTAATCATCTCATTCCCTTTAAATTGATGTATTATAGTCCATATCTGTAGGTATTTTGTGGAAATTAACAAATTTCTTTACTTTATGGAAATATAGGCTCAAAATTGTATTTCTGTCTTTATACAAAATCCCCTCCATTTAAATATTATTAATACTATTATAATAAATTTTAATTAGTCATATTCCTCTTCCTTTCCTTAAATACATATAAATTACACCTTTGAACTGGTTTTTTGTGTTAATCTGTAAATTTGACATTGCTCTTTAAAATTAATTAATTTATGTATTTTGACAATTTATAAAATGTTAAGGTATATTTCCTTATTATCATTTTAATTCATAGGATCATTCCTAGTAGTGGTTAATTGTGTTATCTTATATAAATCTTGGTAGTTTACAGGATTTATTAAGTGAATTATACTATTTTATTTTGGTTCTCTGATTTCACCAAATGGCCTAGATTTTAGAATTTTATATTTCTTTCTTTCTCAAATAATTTAAACTTAATTCCTCCTCTGACTTTACATAATTACAATTATATGAAAATAACATGATTTATAACTTATTGTGTTGTGTAGTAGTTAATTAACACTACATATTTAAAATAAATAATTATGAACATGGTTTAGCAATCTGCACAATTGAACATATTGCAGATATGGTTTGAACATATATCTTTTAACTATTTTTGAGCTAACATAGCATACCTATTAGAACATTATTACTGGTATGTAGGTTATTATTTATCAAACATAATTCTTTTTAAAACACATAACATAAATCTTATTTTCTAATAAACCTTACAAATACATTTATTTTAACACATTGATTTTAGGACTGTGAAATAACAGTCTATTTAAACATGTTACACTTATTCATACTATATTAGTACCAGTCCTTTCTGGTTTAAACCATTATTATTGTGATCCCCTACATCAGTAAACATTAACTCCCATACTCTATTTATTATCATTTTTTACAAATGTCTTGTAAATAAAGATTTACATTAAAATAATAAAATACTGGAAACCTTCCATTTTATTATTTTATTATGCTGTTTATTATTAGATTTTAAAGTTGTGATATAGCATACTACTAAGTTATAGTATCACCAACTTTAAGTTTATTGCATTTTTTTAAAAAACAACACTTACACAAATTCACTTTCACTGTTGGTTCTGATATTTTGAGTCTTATTATCTCAGACCAGACCTTTAGTAATCATGGACCGTTAAGACTAGTTTATTTTCTTTATTACACAATAGCTTTAGCCGGTGCACTTCTTATAACGCTATACAGCACTTTAGTTTTCTCAATAATTACATTTTATAAGATTTTGGGTATGTTATACTTTCTTTTGCATAGTTTTTGTGGGTTTGGGATTGATAGTAGTTTATATAATAATAGGTTTTACTACGGTGTTTCTTTCATACTATTTCTTCCTCTCCTCCTGTCTTCCTTCTTGTCCTTCTTCGTATCTTCCTTCTGGTATTCATTCTTGTCCCTCTTCTAGTCTTCATTCTTGTCCCTCGTCTAGTCTTCACTCTTCTGTTCTTCCTTCCTCATTCTTGGGTAAACCAAGGTACTTGGTGTTATCACGACTGAGGTTTAGTTTGGAACGTTTAATTTATTCACTGTGGCTTTATTCTTCTATATAGGTTTCAGGGTATTGTTTTCTTCCTGTTCACAAACTTTATTCTTCCCTCTTCTTGTTTTTAGGGTATTTTGGTATTCACCACTCTTTAATTGAGTCTCTTTTTTTCTTTGATATGGTCTTATATAACTGGTTTACTGCTCTGAGCTTCCTGGGTAACTTATTTATATTATACTATGAGTTGATGAGTTGCTTCGATACTTTCTTTGGTTTTTAAAACGGTGGTTTTTATATATAATGTAGTGAGGATTTTTATTTTATTGTGGTTCATTCCTCTGATTTATTTAAATGTCATTCAATATTATTATAACATTTGTTGGTGTAATTAAACTTTATGATTTCATATGACTTAAAATGCAGTGGATTTTCTGTCACGCTACAAAGTGTAACTGATATTTCAACTATGTACTATTAAACAACTTTAATGTTTGCTATAAATACAAATATAAAACGTTAGGAAGTATTGTTATGAAAACATTACTAATGTTTCAAGGAAGATGCCACTTTTTATCAAAAAACATTCTTTAAAATGTAAATGATAAAGAGAGCAGGTGGGGAATAAATACAGTGACAAGGGGATTAAAATGTAATAATAAAAAATAAACAGAAAGGACTGTAACCAAATTAAATTTAAGGAAAATAAAATTAAATGGCTGATTATGTTTGTGTTAAAACCTATGAACACCATATTTCAAGGTGGTGTATAGAATAAGATTTATTATTATTATATTTATGTTTATTATGTCTTACAGTGTTAGTACAGACTAAAAAGTCTCAGTATGAATACCATACTATTTTATAAAATGTTTGTTATGTGTTATTAGTAATAATTGAAACTAAAATGTCTGACTTTAAAGACCAATAATTAATTTTAAATATTGTTTGTGTATTATGATCATGAATACAATGCTACATGTTCCAATAGTTATTTAAGGAGATTGTATTTAATATTATATTAACTTCAGAAAGTCAGAAGGGGTATAGACATTATTTAATATTATATTAACTTCAGAAAGTCAGAAGGGGTATAGACATAGTATTATTCAAAAAACAGTATATGTAAAACCATAAAATCTAGGCCAGATAGGAAATTTCAATAACATTATATTGGAGTAATTAAGTTAAAATAAAGCAAGTAAACTGTTGAGATTTATATAAGGTGAATCTATAAATTAGATCTATAAAATAGATAAATCTATTCATCACCAAATACTATAACTAAAGGTATACTTTAAAGGAATAATATAAAAAGATGTATAAAATTATTCAAAAATTTGCAAATGTAATACCTAACAATTTCAGAGGGGGAATCAGAAATTCATTAATTATATTTAAAAGGGTGATCAATTGATAAATTTACAAGAAATTGAAAGATAAACATTTACGTCAATCTGAGATTGATTAGAATCATAATTATAACACATAAGATGGCTAAATTTTGGACAAGGACAGGAAACAGAATATTGAGCCTACTTTTCCAAAATGACAGAAATATAGCAATTTTGATAAAAAACTTTGTAAAGATGGATTATTGTATATCAAATTAAGCAGAAGGAGTTAAAGAAACCGATTATGTATTTGCTATTACATGAAATTAATTAATAACCAAAATATATTCTATGATATAATGTACTTTAATTGAATGCATCGGAAGTAGATAAAACTTGAACAATACTTTTCTAATATTAAATCGGCTAAGAGATTTCAGAAACGAAGGAAGTAAAACAGTTCTTAATTAACATTCGAAGAGTACGGGTGAATTAAGTTCGTGCTAATAACAGTATACCGGAACGATTAATGGCGGATAACAGTTGAAACATAGCCTACTATAAATTTTGAGATATTGGACAGGACACTTTTAAATGATAAATGCTGTGAAAAATTAACAACTACACACATAGAAACCAGTGAATACACCACATAAACTAGTGAAATGACAATTTGAACCACCAACACTAATAATTTCCAGACAACTGAAACGAACTTTTACAACACCATATCTTTTAAAACGCACATTTTCTCGAGTGAACAACAGAACAGTGAACGAGTGATAATCCAACAACACCAGAAACGTTATTCAATATTGCGGAGACGAGGAAGCAGCTGTGAAGGCATCTTTATTTAAAGAAAATCCAGCAACACCATTCTCGTTTTACTTCGTCAACTAGGCGAGCGGCCATTTTGGAACTCCCAGCATGCATAGCGTCCACAAGGAATAAGATCTGTCGATACTGCATTGGTCTGAATTTTTACTTTATAAACATTATATATCATAACTAATTTTGTAATTATTAACTTTTTAAGATTTTTATTGTAATGTTATACTTTCGAGCCTTGCCCCTTCTCTGACTATATAACATAACCGTTGAAAGAACCCTGAAAATATTTATATCAAATAACACATGTATCAATACTCGATTACCCCTGTGAAAGAGTCGAACAATATAACCTAATCGATTTTTAATCTATCTTTTTTCAATAATTGTTAATAAAATATAGTAATTCAACATTTTTGGTATTAAATTTATTTCTAAACTATAAATAGAGTTTAGTGAACAACATCAGCTGCAAGAAAGGCAGCCATTACTCCAGTGAAAGTAATATATTGGAGAAAGAAGTACAATCGCAAATCGATTAGTAAACGAGACAATCCAATTAACGCTGAATTTACTTACAGCAAACCACAAGTGATATAATTGCCAAAAATAACTTAAAGGAATTTAAAATTTCAACACGATCACATTACAAGAATTATTTATTAAATATTGAACTTAAAAAACCAAACATAAAATTTTTTTTTTGAAAAATTTGTTTAAAAATAAATTCAAATTTATTTTATTTTTGTACACGAACAAGAAATTAATTATTTGTAACCACGTCCAGTTACAATATATATATATATATATTACATTTAATATTTATACATAAATTTACCTCAAGATGTTATTTTTCTATTTCGGGTACTATCTTGTACCCATCCTCAGCCTTCCGGTTTTTTGTCTGGTGAAGTACATATGTGTTGTTGGATGACTATTATTATTGTGGCTTCCTGTTGGCTTCTGGTATTTCAAGTTGGTTTTATTGTGTGTGATTGTGGTGTATGTGTTAGTTTTTTGTGTATTTTCAATGTTGAGTGCTTTGAATATTGTGTCATGTTTTGTATTGATTTGTATTTGTTCAGGTATTAGTTTGTTTTCTGTTTTATGTTTGTATATTTGTAAATTTTCCCATATGTTCATTATGGTGCCTTTGTGTGGTATATGTTTTATTAGTGTTTCATTGGTTATGTCTGGGAATTCATGTCCTGTGTTTATTGCATGTGTGGCTAAATTGGATTTATATATAAATTTAATAAACACATGCAATAAACACAGGACATGAATTCCCAGACATAACCAATGTAACACTATAATTGTTATAACATTAACAAAGGAAGCCACAATAATAATAGTCATCCAACAACACATATGTACTTCACCAGACAAAAAAAACGGAAGGCTGAGGATGGGTACAAGATAGTACCCGAAACATGTTCCAAATAGAAAAATAACATCTTGAGGTAAATTTATGTATAAATATTAAATGTAATATATATATATATATATATATAATAACACCTTCTCTTTATATATTATATTTGTCAATTTACATATGCCTCTTTTGTGCGGCGACAAATTATATAAAGACCTTTTCTTTCACTATTACTCTATTTTCTATAAATAATGATAGAAAAATGTTACTTACCCGTGACTTTTTACTTTACCTGGGCGCCAGAACAAATCCCAGATACAAATGACACGGATTCAGCTTAGCTCAGAGCATAGAGACACACTATCTCAGGATTCGTTCAGTGAATGTGGAATTCAAGGGGAATTGTTACAAATAACACTTTAAAATTTGTTGAAGTTTGTTTAATTAACGATTAAATGTTATTTTATTTACTTCTTTCAAAGCTAAGTTAAGGACTTATTGCTAACCTAACTCTTATTATTAATGAGTGTGTGTGAAAAGTGAAGATTAAAACGTCCAAACGACCAATTGTTCTTATCTGGTTTAATTAGAAAAATTTATATCTCCCAAACCAGTGCTAAAGAACAGGTCTGCAATAATTTGCACGTTCAATACTACACCTCACTCTCCATTCAAAACTCCTATATTAAGTTATTACTAATCTTAATATTTAAATACAAATATGAATTTACTTAGTGTCTTTTAAAAATTGTTTATTGATTTTATTATTTATTTTGTTACTTATTTCATTGATCAATGAATATATTTCTTACTGATTGATGCGTCGACCGTAGATAGGAATCCGTAGAGATCCTTCTTTTGATGGTTCAGCTCAGAAGAAATGATGTTGACCGATGACCCTGGGCGCTTGCAGATGCTGTAGCTACTCTAGTGCACAGGTCACTTCACAATTAATTATTTAATTAATTAATGAGTTGTTACACAGCGAGAGTATTTATTAATGAACTTTACTAGTTCCTCTGCTACTGCGGACCACTTCTCGAACTGTTATTTAAATAAAACTTTGCGTGGTTTGCGAAATTTAGCTCGTATCTAACACACGTCTTGCCTATTTAATGTTCGAACGAAGAGTGCTCGATTCCCCAAGTCTGAGTTGGTGTCTCTTCTGAATACAGCTTTGTGATTGGTTGTTCCAAATAAATCATGCGTTTTCCATTTGAAACAATATCGAACAAGTCGACCAAATGCCCCTTAACAGGTATGAGATGGTAGAGAATTACTGGCTAATTTCATACTTCCTCTGTTTGCAAATCATTTGATTATGGGTATTTGCAAACGTGATTTCACAGATCTGACCACAGAATATTATTGCTTAGGTCTTTCTCTGTAAGTGTGTGAAAACATCTAATTCGTACCTAGCCTAATTCTCTAGTTATTTCTCTTGGCGTTCTTCTTCTGTATAACTTCTGTAAATGTTAATTATATTGGTTGATATTTTGGCTACTTATAGAGCTTTAATTGCTGAACACTATGCAGGTTTCAGAACTGCTGTATATTTATTAGTTTTGAAGATATTGCAGTTTTAACTAATAAAAATAATTGAATAAAAATTCATGTCTGTGCCGGCAATCTTCGTAGCAGTGGCGATGTTAGACAGAGATAGCTGTGATTATACCCTCTCTCTCGTGCTTACGCCGCTATACTCGCACAGTTTGACACTTTCATATAACGATCTGATGGGTGTGATGTACTAATTGATCACATTTATTATTATTACAACCAACTTTCAAATTAGCTTTTACTTACCGGTACGATAGCTCTTACAAGGTCACAAGGTTCGATCACATGTACCTAGATACAAACATGGTCTGATAGGTTACGCAAGCACTGACACAACTCATTTTGAAGAGAATTGATAATTTTAATGTTCCATTATTGAGATTGAATAAAATTACATTTAGTCAAAGATGATGCAACTCGTGCATGTTGTTATTAACAGAACTTACAGACTATAACTTACCTTATCATTTCTAACAAACACAATTATAATTCAGACAAAATAAACAGCCCAGCTTTGCACACGCTCTACATTCACACTGAAAATTCTAAACCCCTTATCATTTTTTATTTAAATTACAAATTCCCGACCCCACACGCTTGCTACGCGGTCACCGCACACACGCATCTTCTCCCGAGAATGGTTGGTTCTATATTATTTAAAATGCCATTATTGATAATGTTTCTTCTAAAACTGACCGCGGTCACATGAATTTATACTGTAGTATACTGTTACATTAGTTAAAAAATTTTGTTTCTGAGCCCGGGTTGTCGGGCGGCCTGCGCAGGCGAGAGTCGACACAAGACTGCTAGCGTCTCTCTGTTCTCCACTCCTGGAGCATTTTAGTTGAGACGACGGACATCAATGCCTTACAGTTAGTCGTCACAGTTTCGACTCATGCTAGTCATGTAGTTGTTGGAGTGACGATAGCAGACGATTTCAACTAGGCACTGGCTAATGTCATAAAAGGGCCATGATTTCCTGCCGCCCAAACGCACATTGCTGAATTAAATCTGCTCAGGCCATCTTGAGTTTCAGACTGAAACCGTCACTTGGAGCGCGTGCGGGTGTAGTTGCACTCGTGCGTCGACATACATGTACAAAGTTCTAAGAAGACTTTGGGTGGTAAATTCTTTGCTCGTTACGTTGCACAATGACAACTGCGTCTATGCCTTTGTCTCACTGTTTCTTAACATCGTTCTGTTGTAATCGGATTAGCATTTGCACAATAATTTTCATAACTTCTTTTTTACAAGCCCGCACCAAAATGAAAGAAATAAAAATGTACATGCCCCATATGGTAAAAATAAAAACACCCAAAAATTGACCCGCTACAATACCCCCTCGATGAGAATTCTGCTGTTCCCAACAGAAGAAATCTCATCGATAAACCCCGAAGAGGACCGGTGAGGAACTGGAGCCAACAACCCCCTTGTTCTTAATCTGCATGGGTACACGACCCCCCCCCCTCCTGGCTCAGCGACCATAGACTCATCTGTACGAGATCACTGGACTTCTCCGTAAGAGATCCCAACACCGAGAAATCGAACAGACTCGCACCACAGCGCACCTCGCCTTCTCACATGTTACCCCCAAAAATCCTCAATCTCTGGCTCAGATTATCCCAGATCCTCCACCGATATGTTTCCCCTTGTATGAAAGCTGGGCTGCCTTTAGCAAATACTGGGCTCACACATACTCACATTACATGATACATTGTGAAATTGAAAAATTACAAAAATTCTTTAAAATTGACAAGTTTTTTTTTTTTTTTTTTTTAAATTCAACGTTCAAAAAAAATAATATGCTCAAAAAAATTCCCTTCATTATTTTTGGTGTCCTTTAAAATGACTTGAATTAAGTGTTTTCTCTACTTGAACAAATCCTTAACCTAATATGTCTTAGTCTAACAATACAGTTCAATACAAGAAATCAGTAAACTAAACAATTAACAAAACAACAAAACGTGGTAAATACACACATAATAAAACAATCCCTACCTAAAATATGCATTCGCTGGCAGGCGAAAAATCAAAAAAAATTTTTTTTTTTTTTTTAAGAATTAAAATTTCCAAAAATTTTTAAATTCAAAAAAAATTTAAATTTATTCAAAGGTTTCATTTATATTTAGAAATTATTCAAAACTGGTTTAAATTGATTAAATAAACAAATAAAATTAATTCCCTACTATACAAGCTTAGTAGGTGTCTGACCTCATCAGCTGATCGAAACTAGGTCAAGTTCCAACCCTTGACCTACATTAAACATCTGTAACAATCTAACTCAAAGCACAAAACATAATAAAATAAAATATTTAAAATGAACAAAATATTACTAGCAATAGATATAATAAACAAATTGACATTTAAATTATTATGGAAATTAGATTACGAAAATGAACACCTTAATTTTACATTATTCTCAAATTTTATCATAATTCTGTCACTGGCTTCTAAAAATGATCAATTGTATATTCTTTATTATAAAGCACTCTCTTTATTCAACAATCTTCGTCTACTTTACTGTGGGTGATGTAAATTATTTATCTCATTGACCGTATTAGATCTGTATGCATATATAATCTTTCTCCCTTTGACTCTAACTTCTAACAACTTCAATTATCATGACACCCATCTCTATCAAAACATTACCCCAAAACACACTAACCCCAACCTACCCTTTAACACAATTCGCCACCTTCTCTACATATATAAAAAAACTCTCTAACCCTTTGTACCTAGGATATGTGTTTCCCCTACCCAAAAACTCAATTCCCTTATTTGGCCCCTGGATTCTACCTAAGGCGGCCCCTTCCCCACTAAAATCTATCCCTATCCCGTCCCAACCCTTGTTGCGGACTCCTACATTACACTACCCTCTAATACAAAATTGCCATCCCCAAAATTCTCAATCTCATTACCTTACTACAAATACAACAAAATAACACCATTAATTATAAACAACAATATATCACTCAAAATCTACATAAATTCTCCACAACTACTGTGTCAAAATCAATACTTCATAAAACTGCATTACTTCAAAACAATATTACATTATATCATCTCTACTATTTCAACTTTAACTCCAACTTCAACTTGGACAGATCCATATGTCCCACACAATATTTATCACCCAAAAAACTATCTCTTATTAACTTTCACCAATCGTTACTTTATTTCTCATTTTATCAAATTATTTTTATCATTACTTCAAAACATCTGTAATACATCAAACATTACATTGAACATCAATTACTTAAAACATTTCTAAATAATATACCAGTGACCTGTTATTGCTGATCAGCTGATCTTACTAACATTGAAAACACATCTTAACTTTGAACAAATTACATGGAATATACATATTTACTTATCATTACTCCTCTCCTTCTTGTTTCCCCTTTCTCTGATTCTGGTCATTTATGTTAACCTGCCAGACGATCTAATTATTAGCTAAATACACACATAATGAAGATACATATTCTTATCAATGCTTATCTAACAGACACCAATAAAATAATACACTTAAAATTATAGCATGAACACCTTATTTTGAAATATCTAAGCAGCTAGTTACCTGAACAGAGCACAAGCAGTTTTATTGGGTCAAAATTCGAATTAGCGAAACTTTTATGTCATAAAATTTAAATTCGTGACTCCTTTGCGTCACCTCCCAGCCACACACACTATTTCAAATTATGGAGGACTGTCTCGCCCTTGCGCTTCGACAGAGACGGTATATTTTGGAGCAGGGTTTTACCTCTCCGTGTCTCTGCTTCCGCTATTAAGTTTTAAACGTGGCGAACATCATCATGTTCTTGTTATATAATCATACACCCTTAAGACGGATCTACCACCTGTCTTGCTACCCCAAGGCGGGCAGAGTGGCAGCCGCTGTTCCATAGTTCCGGGAGATTTCCCCTAAGTTTTCCCCCCATTGAATTTCAAATCTGTACCAATTTCAAGTCAGCTATGGTCAAGGGACTTGATATGACCATAGCTGGCCGCTAGCCAAATCCACGGTTAGTGCTGGTAAGGCAGTAACCGCCCGAAAAGTCGAGGAAATCTAAACTTTAATTTGACTGCCTGTTATATCCATTACTAATATGTGCGACACGGTCGTTTGGCAGTGTGTAAACTTTAATTTACACGGATAAGGTGTGCCGCACATTTATCGCCATTTTGGCCTCCGATGGGGGTAACACTCACTGTTACCCCCTACCCATTCCGCTATTAGCGAGAGCACAGGCCACCCCCACAATAGCCACTTAAGAGCTAATTAACTAATTAACAATTGAAACTAAACTTGCGACATACGCAGTTCCACACTCCATTGTTATTATCACTTCATTGTGCACCAAACTACCCCCCAAAATATCACCACTTCTTGTATTGACAACAAGTTTTTATTTTGTTACACATTTTTTCAAAGCGTTCCCATAATCACTAATACTAAACTTGACAATTGTTGTTGATCACTTAATTCTAGGGTTTATTTAATTTTGAAATTATATGCATCCCACCTTCTTTTTTTTTTCTTCAAAAAAAAATTAAAATTCAAACAATTTAAGTTCGTTGTTAAAAATCATTGTTTCTATTAATTTGAATACCAAATTAATTTAATGGTTTTTTAATGTCTCAAACTCTAAGTTACAATAATTACCTCATTATTATTTTAACAAAAAATTTACTTTAATTCTTTTATGTCACAATAGGTATGATACTGATTCAGCAGACTACAACATTTTTGTTATGGTCACTAAGCATGACCACAGGCTTGAGTCACATCTTACACCTGTCTACTGTTTACCTAAACACAGTTGTGTGCCAGACTTGTTTTCATAAACAACAGTTATAAACATTCTCAGTTTCAGCATTCATAGTCTAAACATGCTGGTTACATCATATATTGCCATACCTGCTTACTACACTTTTCGGATTTTATAAATCTTTTAGATAACATATTTGTCTCTTAGATTTTTTTATTCCAATTTGGCTCAGATATATTTTTGATTCATTAATAAAATTGACCCTTTTAAATTATTTGTTTAACTTGAAAATTCTTTAACAATCTCCACCCAAAACAGTTTGACTTTAATTACAGCTGTATGAAGTTAATGTATAAAATATGTAGAATTACAATTTCAATTTGCAGTTGGAATTTACACAGCACTAATATTGACAATATTAAGTTACTCCAGGGGCAGTTACAATTCAATTTCATCTCTTAGTACATTCAAAACAATTTCCATGACTTCGATTACAATTTTCAAAATGATTCTACGTGATTAAATGTTTCAGTTTTTCTTAATAATTCAATAAATTTTACAAACATTACATCATTGGTTCTGATCTCTCTTTAAATTCCTCCACTATTACATTCCAACTACCATAATCCCCTACTCATAACCTAACATAGCAGGTACCACACAAAATAATTATTGAACCTTTTGGTTACAACTTTTACGGTGAAATATTTTCCAAAATTATTTTTTCTTAATTACCTGTAAATAGGTTGTATGTTACCTGTACAGAATCATTGTGTATAGAGATGCGATGGAAGACAAACAGAACCCCTACATCAGTGAATGTAAACAAAACCTGTTGGCAGCCCTCAATTCCTTACCTGCCTCCTTTCCCATAAATAAAACCAACCACAACCACTAATCTACAACCCCATCTCTGTACACAATAATTCTATTAAATTATACAAAAATTTATTATTTAGTTTGTCTACTCAGCCACAAAACTTCTCCACTACCTACCTAATTAAGGGATGAGTTTACAATTCATAAATAACACCAGTTTATTTAATTTTGAGGATCACCCTAATGTATTATTGAGAATTAAGGCAATCAAATGGTTCCAAAAAGTGTGCCAATTTGTGTAACTATTGTTTATGTGTTTACTCTAAGGGGAGGGTTAGGGAAATCGGGAAGATAAAAGGGATAAGGATTATTAAAAGGTCACGAACTAGGACTAAAGGTAGGGACAAAGCTTCCTCCGGAAATAAGGGTAAATGGAGAAAACCAAGGCTCGCGTGGGCAGGGGCGCGTCCCTGAAATAGACGAACCCCACTGGGAGAAGTGGGGTACATCTATCCGCTACCACTTACTGGTTTATGTTAAATTCCTAACTTTGTAGTTTCTTTAGTTTATATTTAATTACAGGATTTAGTGTATTATTTTGTTTATTACAATTATTGGAAACAACATTTTTAATTACTTTCATTAAGTATAATAGTTACAACTCATTCATTATCTTCTTCCAAATTATTTTTGTTATTTATTTAAGCTGCAAACTATTAATCTTATTATTAATATCACAACAAGTTTTGCTACATACATACATTATTTATCTAACGTTTTACAACACACAAATAAATTTACTAAACACGTATTTACAATCCTTCATCAATAATTATTCAGTTATATCACACTTCAATATCTAAAATCAGCTAGGTCATTACCATATATTAACATATTTAAAATTGTTCATTTATGAATTTCAGGCTCAACCTCCATCGTCATAGATAAGTCTTTGTTTTATATAGCATCGTTCAGTTTCATTAACACACAAATTACAATCTTGTGTGTCGTCACCATAAAAACCAAATTCATTCATCTTACCAAAATAATCATAAAACAGGTCAACATTAAGTACATCGGTTAAGTCTCCATCAGTAATATTGTTTAATGTCAGGTAATTTGTTTTCTCATCAAGTAAGTCATTATCATTTACAAAAATATTCTCAAAATAATCCACCCCTACTACTCTTTCTCTCAATTCATCATAATTTCTTTTTAATGTATATAATTCGATCTCTCTCTCAATACACAACTCTCTTTCTTCATAGCACCACATCACACTCTCACAATTATTCCGGACAGAGGGTACAACATTATACAATATCAATATATTCTTTACTTCATCTACTAATATGGGTCTCTCGCCCTTCACAAACAACATTAAATCATCATAAACAATAAGGGGAAAATTTGCCCTCTGTCCACCTTCAACTACTATATTATTTTTCCACTCTCTCTCTACTTCATAAACACTCATTAGCATTTCATTATCACTACATTCTGCAATTTCATTGGTACTATTTTTGATTATGTTTTCATCATTTGTCTCTCCGTTATTCTTTACCCCCACTATACTCTCAGAATTGTAATTAATATCATTATCATCACTATTTATCACTACCTCTTCCACTACTTCATCATTATTAATATTTGTCATACTTATAACATTGTCACCTAACGTCTCAACACTCTGTTCTAATTTATTTAAAGTGGTTCTTACTGTTTCATTAGTACTTTCTAAGCGTTTAGTTAATACTTGAATCTCATTTTTCAACTCATTAATATCCCTACTTTGTCTATCGAATTTGTCATTCTGGATATTAAATTTAACGTCAGAATCACTCTTTATTTCGTTAATTTGGTTCTTTAATTCATCCAAACTATTCTTTTGAACATCGAATTTATTGTTCTGTACCTCAAATTTATTGTTAAAATTACTGTTCATTTTCTCTAACTGCTTTAGTATAACACTCATCATATCATTTCCTACTTGATTACATTTTGTTGAGATTGGAGTCGATATATTACTCGAGTCGTGTATTGCTGATTCAGTTAGGCTGAATTCTTTTACTCGATCTACTGGGGTTGAATGAACCCCTGGTTCTTCCACACTAGCCGACTCGTTCATTTCAACTGCAACCTCGTTATTATCTTCCATTTTTTATAATTGGTTAAATTAAATTAAATAGATTGATTAAATAGATTAATTACGTAAATAATGTAATTAATTAAATTTTATAATGTAGCGTTATGCTATGCTAACCTAAAACATGTTTGTATCTTTGTAGATGTGGAATTTTAATTAAATATAATTATAATTCGTGCCTGTTTCGTGGCGCCATTTGTGATGTACTAATTGATCACATTTATTATTATTACAACCAACTTTCAAATTAGCTTTTACTTACCGGTACGATAGCTCTTACAAGGTCACAAGGTTCGATCACATGTACCTAGATACAAACATGGTCTGATAGGTTACGCAAGCACTGACACAACTCATTTTGAAGAGAATTGATAATTTTAATGTTCCATTATTGAGATTGAATAAAATTACATTTAGTCAAAGATGATGCAACTCGTGCATGTTGTTATTAACAGAACTTACAGACTATAACTTACCTTATCATTTCTAACAAACACAATTATAATTCAGACAAAATAAACAGCCCAGCTTTGCACATGCTCTACATTCACACTGAAAATTCTAAACCCCTTATCATTTTTTATTTAAATTACAAATTCCCGACCCCACACGCTTGCTACGCGGTCACCGCACACACGCATCTTCTCCCGAGAATGGTTGGTTCTATATTATTTAAAATGCCATTATTGATAATGTTTCTTCTAAAACCGACCGCGGTCACATGAATTTATACTGTAGTATACTGTTACATTAGTTAAAAAATTTTGTTTCTGAGCCCGGGTTGTCGGGCGGCCTGCGCAGGCGAGAGTCGACACAAGACTGCTAGCGTCTCTCTGTTCCCCACTCCTGGAGCATTTTAGTTGAGACGACGGACATCAATGCCTTACAGTTAGTCGTCACAGTTTCGACTCATGCTAGTCATGTAGTTGTTGGAGTGACGATAGCAGACGATTTCAACTAGGCACTGGCTAATGTCATAAAAGGGCCATGATTTCCTGCCGCCCAAACGCACATTGCTGAATTAAATCTGCTCAGGCCATCTTGAGTTTCAGACTGAAAGCGTCACTTGGAGCGTGTGCGGGTGTAGTTGCACTCGTGCGTCGACATACATGTACAAAGTTCTAAGAAGCATTAGGGTGGTAAATTCTTTGCTCGTTATGTTGCACAATGACAACTGCGTCTATGCCTTTGTCTCACTGTTTCTTAACATCGTTCTGTTGTAATCGGATTAGCATTTGCACAATAATTTTCATAACTTCTTTTTTACAAGCCCGCACCAAAATGAAAGAAATAAAAATGTACATGCCCCATACGGTAAAAATAAAAACACCCAAAAATTGACCCGCTACATGGGTCGGCTTTATGAATCGTTATATATACCCCTACTTGGTATAAAAAAAAATGATTATTTAAGAAATCATTAATTTTTTTTCCTCTTGTAAAGTTACGCACTTTCTTTAAAACTTGCACTGTTGGTTTTGCTCGCACACATTTTGCACTATTACAATTTTGCTTACTTCTACCTTATAACTGATTATTACAATATGTTACTAAACCTAACATGGCATACACATATTAGAGATTTATATGAACATTAATGCTTTAATCACAAGTTTTATTTAATTGATGGCAATGATCAAACGACAATACTAACATTTATTTAACTACTACTTATTAACATTGACATTGCTTCAAAGACATTTATAAATATTTGTTTGACTACGTTTGATTCACATACCTCATTGGCTCAAACCATTGTTTCTTTATTGCTCTATATTTTGTCTATATTTCCTCAAACTATCCCTTGGTACTTTCCTATAATTTTGTTTTTTCAACATCTTTTAATATGTATGTGTACCTTGCAACCTGCTTTTCTATTCTATAAGGTCCCACGAATATCGGAAAGAACTTGGCCGTGGTATTATCTATTGCAGAGGATACAGGATTCGCTTTCACTAGCACTTCCTCTCCTTCCACAAACCTTACCAACTTGTGAGTTCGATTATATCGTTCTACCCTCTTTTGGCCTTCTCTCTGTATTCTTTCTTCTGCTATTCTGGTTTTTACCTCATATGGAATAGGTAGATTGTAGTTGGGTGGACTTTTTATGGTTTTGGTCCATACATGTACTGGTTCTTTGTTGATAAATAATTCTGAAGGTGTGTACCCCGTTGTTTCATTACATGTATTATTAATACAATCTGAAATAAAACTCAAGTAATCTACCCATGCAGAATGGTTCTGATGGCATAATACCCTAAAATATCTACCTAATTCTCTATTTATTCGCTCAGCTAAATTCGCTTGAGGGTGACGTATTGATGTAAGAATTGGTTTTATATTGAGTTCCTCCAAGGTTTCTCTCCATAGGTTATGGTGAACTGTTTTCCTTGGTCGGACAATATTTTCCTAGGTTTACCATACTGTGGGATGTAGAACTTTGTTAACGCTCTAAGTGTTGCTTTTGTCGTGGCTCTTTGGACTGGGTATAGTTTGACAAATTTAGAAAAGAAATCTACTGTTACTAGAATGTGCTTCACCCCTCCTTTTGCTTTTGGTAGAGGCCCGTAATAATCCATAGCTAATAACTCTCCTTTCTCTTTTGCTTGGATTGTTTGCATTTCTACTCTGGTAGATAAGTTCGGGTGTTTACACTTCTGGCACAGGTCACAAGTAGACAATAATCTTTTCATGCGTTTTGCTAACCCCTTTCCAATGAAGCTTTCTGTTAAGGCTCGATGGCATTTCTTAAATCCAGCATGGTCCAATGACAAGTGGCATTCCCAAATAGGTTCCTCCATCATACAGCTTGGTAATAATAATTTCCACTTATGGGAACATAGCTTATATAGTTTCCCTTCATATATGGAAAATCCTGGTTTGGTGTTGGTAACCACACTTCTCCAAGCTACACTAATCCTAGGGTCTTGTTGTTGATGAGTCCCTATTTGCTTAAGTTGTCTAACTACTTCCGGTTTTTTTACATGCTTTACCGCGTAAATACCTATATCGGTGCTACTACTTGTACTGTTAACTGTATCCATGTTGTTTTCTGATGGTGGATTTCTACTGAGTACATCTGCTACCAAGTTGTCTTTCGCTTTACAATACTGTATTTCAAACTGGTACTCTTGTATAGCCAAGATCCAACGAGTCAGACGAGCACCTAGCAATTTACACTTTAATAAAAATACTAATGCCTTATACTAATGCCAGTCCTGATGTATGGCTCGGAATGCTGGGTGTTAAAAAAACTAGATGAGCAGAGATTATCCGTTTTTGAGAGGAGGGTACTGAGGAGAATCTATGGCCCTGTGAGGGAAAACAACATTTGGAGGCGACTGCATAATCGAGAGTTGTACGAAAGGTTTAAAGATCTTCCGATCGTGCAACTCATACAAATTAACAGATTGCGTTGGGCTGGTCATGTGCAGAGAATGGCGGAGGATAGAATCCCAAAAAGAGTGATGAATTATTTGCTGATGGGAAGGAGAAGGAGGGGAAGACCGCGTACAAGATGGCTGGACCAGGTTGGTAAGGAGGCAGTGAGGCTGGGTGCAGCAAACTGGTGGACATTGGCCGGGAGTAGAGACCAGTGGGGAAGATTTATTTTGGAGGCCAGGGCCCGGACTGGGCTGTAGCGCCGAGGATGTATGTATGTACTAATGCCTTATTTCAGTGATTATAGTAAGTTTAGCACCCAGAATATAACTTCTAAACTTTGACAGGCTATGCACTATCGCTAATAGCTCTTTTTGTGTCGTAAAATAGGTTAATTCCGCCCCTTTAAGTGTGCGACTTACAAATCCTAATACCGCTTTTTGGGCCTTTTCATCTATCTGATACAAGTGTGCTCCTATAGCAATATTGCTGGCGTCTGTTTGCAAATAAAATCTTTCTCCTACCCTCGGATGATGTAATACAACAGTATTTATAAAAAGACTTTTCACTTGTTGTAGCGCTTCATCGTGGTCCCTTGTCCACCTCCATTTAATCCCTTTGTTTAACAACTTCAACAATGGAACAGTACTTTCCGCGTATTTACTTGTAAACCTCTGATAGTAGTTAGCTAAACCTAGAAATGACTAGCTGCTTGCAGTTCTTTGGAGTTGGAAATTCTTGTATGGCTTTTACCTTCTCTGGGTCCGTGGTTATTCCTTCCACTGAGATTCGGTGACCTAAAAACTTAATTTCCTCCTTACCAAACTCTGATTTCCATAGATTCAGCATCATGTTTGCTGATCTTAATTTTGCAAAAATATTTCTTAAATGTTGTAAGTGCTCCTCGAATGTTTGTGACACACATAGAATATCATCTACGAACACTAGCGTATACTTCTCTACCTCATTACCTAAGGCACTGTCTAAACACCTTACCATTGCAGCTAAGCTGGTGCTCAGGCCAAAAGGTACCACTTTAAATTGGTAGCACTTGTTTTTATACAAAAATGCCGTATACTGTCTATCACATTTGCGGATTGGAATTTGCCAAAATCCTGATGTTAAGTCCAGTTTGGTCATGTACTTAACTCCATTACATTTTTGGAACAATTCTTCCACACTCCTTGCGCACTCGTAATCAGGTACTAATAAAGAATTTAATTTCCTGGCATCAAGGCATAAGCGGATACTCCTTTTCAGCTTGGTGACAACTACTAAAGAGTTAATATAGGGACTTCTTGCCCTCTCTATAACTCCATTCGCTAGCATCTGTTGGACCTCTTTTTCCACTTCTTTATAGTTTAAAGGGATTGGATAAGTCCTTTGCACAAATGATGCGTTTTCAGTAAGTGTTAACTGATGATGTTCATAGAACTTGGCTCTTCCAGGCTCTGTTCTGAAAACATCCCTATACTCACAGACGAGTTGCTGAATTTGGTTCTGTTGCTCGTTGTTCAACTCAGTCCCGATGTTGATTTCTGGAGTATCATCAATACAGTGCTGGTCACTCCTAACGTCAACTAGCGGTTTCTCTCTATACCCTTTTATGACACTTACCGACTTCCAATGCTTAAATTCTTTAATGTTTATATTGATTTTATTAGTATAAATTTCCATTGTGATGGTATTTCTTTTGAAATTTATTTCTGCCTTCCATTCAAGTAACGTATCTACACCAATAATACAATCATGAATGAGTTTCGGGACTATAAGAGCTACAATTTGGGTTTGGGTACCATTTATATTGACAGGTAAATAAATTTGTTCAGTTATCTTTTGCATTTTGGCTCCAGTGGCTCCCTGTACATTATAATTTTTTACGGGTAGTCTGGGACAATTACGCAACTGACTATTATTTTCTACAAACTTTGAGCTGACACAGGTTACCTCACTGCCGGTGTCTATTAGCGCTCGTACTAGTAGATTACTGATTTTACAAAATATTTCTGGACATTCAGGATAATGGCTTCTACCCACTTCTTGCTCTTCTTTTAACAAGAACTCCCTATCGCTCACTTGTTTTATATTATTTGTTACTTTCTTTTACCTGTTTTCTTGGGTTGTTTCACTGCAGGTAATGGTAGATTTAGTTTTGTTTCTTTTCTACCTGCAGTGGCTTCCCGTTTCCCGTATTCATTTTACTAGTAGACGGTTGTGGCTCGGTAGATGTTATGGCTGTTTTACATACCTTAAACCCTTTATTTGGTTGGTTTTCCACGCTCCTACTTCTACCCTTTTCTTCCAATTCCTGCCGATTTTGGGGTTTGTTACCCGGATATGGGGTAAACCTTTTTTCTTTTGGACGCTCATTGTCTCTTCTTTTCGTTGGGTATAAAGTTGGTTCCTGATGATCGCCTCTAGAGTGATTACTCAGCTGATTATTTATACGCTTCAGGTCCCTCTCTAGGTCTTGACATTCATCCACGACCATTATAAACTTTTCTAGAGTATCCACTCTAGTAGTGGTTGCTACTCTAGTGAGTTGCGAGAAATGATGCGCTAGCTTATACACTAGGTCTCTCTCCTCTATTGGTGGTGTTAAATGCTTTACTTGTGCCATTACGTTTAGCACATAGTTGGTGGTTGTCATATTCATGGACGGGTGATAATTACCAAATTCCAGATGATCACGCACCCTTCTTTGAATCTGTACGTTCCAGTATTGAGCAAGGAATTTTTCTCTAAAGTCGGCGTAGGTTTGGACTCTGTCCGAGATGACTTTCCACCACGTACCTGCCCAATTCTTGAGAAATCGGCCTAACACGTCCATCTTATCCTCGTCGTCCATCATTGGGTTTACGCGAGTTACATAAGCCTCAAACAGCCTTAGAAATTCCACAGGATTCTCATGTGGGTTTCCTGAGAATACAAGGTTTTCCGGTTCTTCCTTATAGCTGCCACACCTCATGACTTTGGTTTGCTGTGACTTCATTGCCTTATTCAGATCTTCCCGCATTACCTTTAATTGCTGTTCTACGTTTTGCTGAACTTCGTCTCGGTCAGCCTTACTCTCTACTTGTTTCTTAAACTCCTTAATATTTTCACCCAGTTGGGTGCACTCTACCCTAGTACTCTGGATTTCTTCTTTATTTAGAAGCGTTTGTGTTTTTAACTCGGCAGTTACTTCGCTGAATTGTTGGTTAATAAGGGTTACTGTCTGTTGTAACCTTTCATGAAATTCGTTTCTAAATTTATTTAGTTTTTCGTCTTGGCGGCGAAAATTAGTATTTACTTGTTTCTTAAATTCCTCTATGGTAGCTTTAACCTCTTCGGTATGCTTATCAAACTTAAGATTACTTTCATCTATTTTACTAGCTAAATGAGTTATTTCTTCATCTATTTTAAATATAGTTTCTTTACTACTTTGTTCTATTGGACTAGTTAAATTCTCATTCATTGTTTCATTTCGCTAGACAAGTAGCAAATTTATTAGTTTGCTCGATTTTATTATTAACATCATTTATTAATTTCTTATTACTTTCCTCTAAATTTTGATTATTTTCATCTATTTTACTATTGGTACTATCTATTTTACTATTTAATTGACTATTTGTTTTTTCAATTTCACTAGATAATTGATTCTTATTTTCATCTGTTTTAGTGGTCAACTGCTTAAACATCTGTTCAATTGCTGCCATATGTACTGCTTGTGATTTAGCCATTTTTTAATTTTATTATTTAACAAATTTTATTTTAATATTTAACCCTTCAACAGTTATTTGTAACCTTAAATTCCACTTCGTTTCAAATTAAATATTATTACAGTTCAAACTAGTCACTTCGGGTTAATCTCGTTTTAATCGAGTTTACTCGGTCCTAATAGTTGCTCACCAAATTTATATATAACTTATTTATTTATACATAAATTTGTGAGTTTAATCGTGCCCATTTAGTTGCCAAATTTATATAACACCTTTTCTTTATATATTATATTTGTCAATTTACATATGCCTCTTTTGTGCGGCGACAAATTATATAAAGACCTTTTCTTTCACTATTACTCTACTTTCTATAAATAATGATAGAAAAATGTTACTTACCCATGACTTTTTACTTTACTTGGGCGCCAGAACAAATCCCAGATACAAATGACACGGATTCAGCTTAGCTCAGAGCATAGAGACACACTATCTCAGGATTCGTTCAGTGAATGTGGAATTCAAGGGGAATCGTTACAAATAACCCTTTAAAATTTGTTGAAGTTTGTTTAATTAACGATTAAATGGTATTTTATGTACTTCTTTCAAAGCTAAGTTAAGGACTTATTGCTAACCTAACTCTTATTATTAATGAGTGTGTGTGAAAAGTGAAGATTAAAACGTCCAAACGACCAATTGTTCTTATCTGGTTTAATTAGAAAAATTTATTAGAAAAATTTATATCTCCCAAACCAGTGCTAAAGAACAGGTCTGCAATAATTTGCACGTTCAATACTACACCTCACTCTCCATTCAACACTCTTATATTGAGTTATTACTAATCTTAATATTTAAATACAAATATGAATTTACTTAGTGTCTTTTAAAAATTGTTTATTGATTTTATTATTTATTTTGTTACTTATTTCATTGATCAATGAATATATTTCTTACTGATTGATGCGTCGACCGTAGATAGGAATCCGTAGAGATCCTCCTTTTGATGGTTCAGCTCAGAAGAAATGATGTTGACCAATGAAGTTGACTGATGACCCTGGGCGCTTACAGATGCTGTAGCTACTCTAGTGCACAGGTCACTTCACAATTAATTATTTAATTAATTAATTTTTTAATTAATTAATGAGTTGTTACACAGCGAGAGTATTTATTAATGAACTTTACTAGTTCCTCTGCTACTGCGGACATCTTCTCGAACTGTTATTTAAATAAAACTTTGCGTGGTTTGCGAAATTTAGCTTGTATCTAACACACGTCTTGCCTATTTAATGTTCGAACGAAGAGTGCTCGATTCCCCAAGTCTGAGTTGGCGTCTCTTCTGAATACAGCTTTGTGATTGGTTGTTCCAAATAAATCATGCGTTTTCCATTTGAAACAATATCGAACAAGTCGACCAAACGCCCCTTAACAGGTATGAGATGGTAGAGAATTACTGGCTAATTTCATACTTCCTCTGTTTGCAAATCATTTGATTATGGGTATTTGCAAACGTGATTTCACAGATCTGACCACAGAATATTATTGCTTAGGTCTTTCTGTGTAAGTGTGTGAAAACACCTAATTCGTACCTAGCCTAATTCTCTAGTTATTTCTCTTGGCGTTCTTCTTCTGTATAACTTTTGTAAATGTTAATTATATTGGTTGATATTTTGGCTATATTATAATTTTGGCTACTTATAGAGCTTTAATTGCTGAACACTATGCAGGTTTCAGAACTGCTGTATATTTATTAGTTTTGAAGATATTGCAGTTTTAACTAATAAAAATAATTGAATAAAAATTCATGTCTGTGCCGGCAACCTTCGTAGCAGTGGCGATGTTAGACAGAGATAGCTGTGATTATACCCTCTCTCTCTTGCTTACGCCGCTATACTCGCAGTTTTACACTTTCATATAACGATCTGATGGGTCGGCTTTATGAATCGTTATAATATATATATATTGTAACGTAACGAAACTAAGGTCCCCTACATTACATAAAGATTTATAATTGTCAAAATAAAAAACGCTAATTGTCCGTTGCAATAAAGGTCAGAAAAGTAAACCCTTATTTAATAAACAAATAAATGACAATAAATAAGAGTACAAGGTAATAGAAAAAAAATAAAAATGTTTATAAATACAAACTATGAAGTGGTCAGTGGAAAGTGTAAACGATAAACATAGTGTCAAATAATGTGAAAATAATATAGACAGTTTAGACTAATCAATTAATTAACTGAGAGTAGACTAATTAATTGGTATTTAATTTATTTTATATTAATGTGCATGTTATTATGTTTTATCATGGTATTTATGTTGTCTTTTGTATGTAGCAGGTGTGAAGCAATTGCTTTAAGAAAGTATCAATTAATTGATGTTAATTTCATTTATGTTAACGAATATGACACCATAGAATTGCTGTTAAACTTTATAAGAGTAAATATTTTGGTACTCAATTAAATAAATAATAGAGGTATTGCTAGATTATATTTGTAAACTTGGCCAGGAAGGCAATAATTGTTGATAAGATGCCAAAGGGTTATTGTAATTATGTTATAAACAGATGAAGGGTTCTATACTAAAATAAGTAATAATAAATTAAAATCAGAATGAAATAAAAATGGAATGATTGGCCATAAGCCAGTGACACATTGTACAGGAAGTCGGGTCAGAAAAGTTAAATAACTAAAAAATGTAAAAACATTCAATGTAATATAATAAATTAAAAGAAAGCAGTAGTAGTAATTAATAAAAGGATAAGTGACTTAAAATACAAAAAATCATAACACATGTAATAGAACAAATAGACCTAAAATTAGTATTTTGTAATGAGAAGATAGTACTTGTTAGACTAAGAAATCAAGAAGAAAATATAGCAAAATGTATATAATTTAATAACAAAGATTATGTGAAAGTTTTGTATGATGTAATGTAACTTTAGTAAGGGAGTATTTTATTAAGTAAGTGCAAGAACATTTTTTAATTATGGCTCTAGGATAACAAATATTATCCAATAACAGAACAAAGACTGGTTGTCAAGGACGACAAAATGCAAGAAATTTTGTTATTCAACACTCAATTGTTATATATAAACGAGGACAGTTCAGTTGTCATGAATCGAGAAAAAAAATCTAAAGAATAAATTCATTGTAAATCAAAATTAATAACTAACAAAACAGACAGTTGATTGACTTCCGAGGGTTATCAATCAGAGAATATAATTCAACCTACCAATAAAATTAAATAAAAATTCCAAAGAATAAAATTACTAATCAACTATAGTCAAATGAGTAATAATGAAATTTAATAATAAATAAATGAAGACAACCCAAGACCTGAAGAAATCAAAGTAATTAAGTATTTAAAAAGAAACTAAAAGAAAGAAAAATTAAAATTACGCCCTGAACCTCACTTTACGACTAAGCGAAGAACTAATACTACACAAAATCCATTGGGACCCGTAACCACCAGAAACGCAAACATTAGCGAAGATCAAGAACTGGAACTTCTACTACGTCCTGGGACACCAACACCAAACTTTTATTGAGAAGCTGGAGACTGACATATTTCAGACATTCGTCCATCATCTGGCTACCAGCCTTAGTCTATCGAAGCGCAGCCATTACGAGTAAGTTTGTCAACATACGGTAAAACTCAGCTTATGTTTAAATATTAATTAATAAGATTGTATGATTAAATTGTAATACCTTGTAATCTTATCTTGCATTTTCTGACCTTACTAATAGTCACAAGAACTCTGTGTACCCTGAGATTAAGAAAAATTAACAATATAATTAAAATTAAAACATCTAAACCCGAATTCAGTAACTAATCGATTCATTCCAGTGTGATCGATGTGTTGTATCTGTGCCAAGAGAAAACATCTGTTTTGAAAAAATATAAAAATAAAGAATCTTTCCTGAAACTGATGAGTTATTATTATTTGTTGACGATTTAGTGTGTTTTGAAGAATTTATAGCATATAGAGGGAGAAACGAGAGGAACACAAGGCTTAAAACAACTTAACCTATAATAGCCGGCTGACTATACACCACAGCGCTAGCTTGCGTACAGCTGTTGAATTACGAGAGAAGAGAAAACCAATTTACGGCTACTACTCTCCTCTCTCAATGCTTGGTACAGGCTAGGCTTGAATAGTAACAACATAAACATACAATATACTAACTTATATTCTACACTACTTGGTCAGAACGGATTTAATTAATATAAATTGTTAGAGATAAGAACATATTATACTTCTCATTAATTTTATTACAAATTAACACTCACAGCAGGTGACTGGCCATCAACAGAACAACAGTACGTTAACTTACTAATAACTTATATGTTAATAAACAAAGTGGATAAGGACAGATAGAAAAATTCTCTATCACTAACTTGCGAGTTATATTACAAATTGGCGAACCCAAAAGTGGGGCTTAAGAAAAACATACGAGAAAATTATTTATATTACAATATATATATATATATATAGTGAAACAAAAAAACCGGAAGGCTGAGGGGAAGGCTGAGGATGGGTACAAGATAGTACCCGAAACATGTTCCAAATAGAAAAATAACATCTTGAGGTAAATTTATGTATAAATATTAAATGTAATATATTTGTTTTGTAACGTAACGCGGGTATAGGTGTGACCTCCGTCTTATTCAAGCCCCAATGTTGGGTTCGCCAAATCTGTCTCTCGAAAGTCTCTTTTTTTTGTTTTGTTACGCTTTCCTAATTAAGCCCCACGTTAGTACGTCAATTCTGTAACGTAACGACTGTTATCAAAGGTTTCCGCCTCTTCAAGAGTGTATTGCAATTACGGGTTTATAGTTAATTCAACCCCACTATTGTAAGCGCCTATTTGGTAACGTATTCACTATGAGGTATAGTAGAGTTATATGCCCCACGTTATCTGCGTCATTTTTATAACGTCTCGCTTATAATGTGTGCGTAATGTCCGTCTTTTTACAGTCTCGGATCGGTCAGAACACCTCTTAGCAATCGCCACTTATGAATTATAAATACTGAGGTTTAAATAAATTTGATGGTAATGTTACCCAAACGAAGCAGAAATCGAGTGTGTGATTTGGGTCAAGATTAAGGAAGTTGTTTAGCCTTATTTGGAAGAGAGAGCGAGTACCGTTGGTTTACCCTCAGAGTAAACGATTTCTTAAATTTTTTTAAAATATTCGCCGTGAATGGGCTCAGCTGATTTTGACAGTAGTCTCCAAATATAGGTTAACCAAACGACACTGTTCCTTAATACTACCTGATGGATAGTTCTCTTCTTATTTTACTGAAATCTACCACAACTACCCGCTACAATAAAGGAAACACATTTTATTATTCAATATAATTTCTTAATAGTATTTATTTATAATATTATTGATTTTTCTCTTCCGCCAACATACAAATATTACAATCGATCCTTTCAATAATTAATTCATGATATCGACTTCATTGGGTAAACATGGAATTATCATAAAATCATCTGGTTTTTACTGATTTTACAATTTTATCTTTTATTTAAACATCAAGCAACATATAATTCTTTTATTTATTTCCCCAGGGTTAAGGGTAAGTTCTTTATGTTATGAGATGGTCAGAAATGGATAATTATATACTACGCTTTACAAAATAAAACAATAAACTTCGAAAATTTGTTTATTCTTTTAGTACGTAGTTCCGGATTTGTCCGTAAGAGAGCAGATTATGTTTTATTAAACATGTGATTACACTTTAAAAGTTTCTGTACTGCACGACAATTTGATTTGAGGTTTTCTTGGTTAAATATTAAAAGAAATGTTTATATTACCTCTTTCCTCGAAGTTCTTACTGGTGTGAAGCGGTTTCTCGGGTGGTGTTCTTAGTTGTTTTGTAATTTCATGACCGTCTGTCAGATACCATCTCGTCAAAAACTCGAAACGCGGCTTGGCTAGGCCTGATCTTCAAAATGGTTTTTCACTTTTGTTATGGGGTAAAGCAAGTTACATTTGATATTTAAGGTAGTGGTACATAATGTTTATACTGTTAATTAAATTTTGTGATAATTTTGTACTGTTCAAAAGATTTCTAAAGGTTTTTTAATACAATTTTTGTCTCGTAACGTTTTCCAACCGAACAGTTTTCAATCTCAAATTCGATTAAACAGTATATTGTTATTTCGTTACTCTTAGTAACCCATAATTTTTATATCATTTTTTTATTGGTGCTGCTATTTACTTTTGAGTAAATAGGCTGTTTTTAATTATTATAAATTTATTTTTGAGTTACAGAAAAATAATTCTTTTTAATTTTGGTTTCTTTCCCAATTTGATTTATATAATAGTTTTTCGTTTATTTTCTTATAACTTTAGATATAAGTCTTTAATATTATTATTAACTTTAAATGAATTTATATATTATTTATTAATCTCTTATAGTATTCTTACACTGCACTATTTTCTTCTGCCATTTTCCTCATACAATATTATTTTATTTTTTTATTATCATCTTATATTTAATTCTTTTATTTTTTAAACCCTGGGTTATCTTATATAATAACACAATTATTTTATTAAATATAAAATTAACATAGGTACTAAATTTTGTTGCCTACACAATATAAATCCTACAATAACTAAACAAAATACATAATTAGTTAGTAGCATCACAGTCTACTCTTAGAATTCATAACTCCCACATCTACAGCACAAGTCTATAAAAAGTTCTCTTCACATTCACTTATTTCCACACTGGGTACACTATAACTCACTTGTCACTGTATATCACTTCAATATCGTTTATAATGTTTAGTGATATAACTTAATTTATAGCTAGTTATAGTTTACCCATTTCTGACCTTTATGGTAGTATAAGAGTTATCATTTATTGGGACTGGGTTATGTAACGTTACAATATATATATATATTGTAACGCAACAGAAATGATGTCATCCATGTTACATAAATATTATATTAACAAAATAATAAGCAAGTCAATATCTAACCCCATGATAAAACAAAAGTCTAATAATTACATTTATGATTATAGATAAAGATAAATAAGGATGCAAGGTAGAAATAACGAGAATGAACAAACCTGTAAATTAGACAATAGTTAATGATCTATGTTCAGTGAAAAGTAAATCAATATGATACTGATGAGAAGTGTCAGAAGTAGAATAGTACAGAAATTGCCAAAGTAAATGACCATGAAAGTAAACAAAAATGAAACAATAATTTACCTTATAGCAATAGCAAGTAAGGATTCTGAATTAAATGATATTATTTTGTGACAACGAATGTTATGATAAAGTTTATGTTATGTTATACCAATTACTTGTTGAGTTAATGGAAGGTAATGAAACAAAATGTATTATTCAATTACTGTTATAGAATGATGTGGGAAGCAGCTAGTTAGCGTTAATAGATTTCAATTTTCTTATATGTGATCCATAGATCAAGATAAAATTGTCATTAGATATGAAAAGAATAATTATTTATGTAAATGTTAATAGTTAAGATTTGATTATATGTATGAATTTATGTAAAAGGGCTATACTTGTTCACCAGTTATAAACAAAGGTAGGTCCGTATACAATAAAAGGCCTAACAGCCAATAACACTATATAACCACTCATAACATAAAGGTTAGGTACGTAAGTTAATAATAATTAATGAATACGGTTCGAAGAGCTAGGAAAAAACATTAAATAAGTAATGATATATAATAAACCATTTCAATTTATACAAATTATGATAATGCCACAATGCCATGATAACGTTTGATATCGAAAAAGTAATAAATATAAAAGAAACAGACTCGTATCAAAAACCAGCAGAATATATGTAGAAAATAATAAACCAACTATCGGTAAAGTTATATTCCGATATGATAGCAAATTAATAAGGAATAGACGAAAAAATATATGAAATAAACACTATATACAAAACATGGAGAAGGAAGAAAAATAATGCGTTGCTATGGACTACAGGGAATGAAGAAGTTGTTGATTTTCAATTATTGCCTTTTATGATCTGAATGTGATGAGTTTAAAAAAACCTAAGAAATATCTAATATAATCAGAATATATTAAAGCATTTGATACTCTTATAATACACCAAAATACTAAAGATAATATTATTGACTCTTGCCAGTACAGTTTAACCAAACAAGACTATAGTATGATATAACAAGAAAAAATAAAAAACTGGGTTCTACAAGGAAGGACTTGAATTGTCCCATATCCGAAAGGAGTTGAAGACATATAAAACCCAATATAAAGAGTTAACTGTATCACAATCAATAATATACACTACACTGGAACTCATAACCTTATAAATACACGTAACATCACTAATTGCTTCAACCGAGAGAAGAACGTATTTGGATCCAGGAATTGCAGAAGGAGCATCAATCGGGCTGTAAATCAATCCAAAGAGCTGTATTTCCGAGGTGGACAGGACAAGAATTCCATTTTATTAAACCGAAGAAAGAATATCGTACGGCATAATCATCCAGAACAGTAAAGTTATCAAACAACCGCCTACAAGATTCGCTTCGTTCTAGTCTGGTAAATTATTATTGTATAAATCATATTAACTACACAACACTTCAAATTTGTAAATCTTGCATTCTTATCTATGTATTTTTAATCTTCCCCACAGTTACAAGAACCTTCACACCCTGAATTAAGTTAATTACAAACTAAAACACATTATATAACCGAATGTAAATAAAGTATCGGACTGATCAATAATCGATTCACGCAATCTATAGCCTTTGTGTATGCCAGTTGGAATATATCTCATTCAATGTCGAAGAAGTAAACAAATAAAGAACCTTTGTATAGTTGCAAAATCTTGTCATTTGGAGTATTATTTAATGAGTTGGGAATAAAAAAGTAACTGACTAAGTATAGAATAATTGGTTAACCTAAACCGTGAATTAACCTCTAAGTTTCATTGCCCCGATACTACAGCGCTTCTAGCGGAATTCTCCGACACCAAAGAGAGAGCGTTAAAATACAAAATTATACATAATTCTCTTCAAGGTATAATAGGGTTGAACGAAATTACAGAATAACACATTAATTATTTAAGTTTCAAGTACACTAACACTGATATTTTTTAGAGAGATAAGTTAATATTAGTTAATTAAATTACTATATCCCACAACTCCAAAATCTCAGATATTTAAATAATTGAAATAAATTAAAACGACCTAAGAGAGTAAAGACAGAGGAACATACCCGTTCATAGCAACGAATAGGCTTACATTACGTGACACATTATAAGACGCAAGTAGTCGTTTTATAACAATATATACATACATGGTCACTCACCCTGTCTGTATTGTCATCTGTCCAAATTGTAGCCCTACAGAGTTTGTCTTCAACATTGCTTCTGCTTCAGAAAACTTTATGCCAGTGTTTTCTTGATGTAATCTCTTTGCAGGGGCCTGTTTAGCTTACTGTAAGTTGTTTTTGTCAGTCTTACTAAGTTTAATGTTTAAAATGGCATACTGCTATGCAATATTCTATGACTACATTTTTGTGACGAGGGGATACTTATGTTTTCATTAGTCAAGGACTGAAAGATTGCAGGGCCATGCCAGTTGGAGTTGTGGGGAAGGACTAAGGTCAGACATAGTTTGTGATAGCAGGCTGCAATGATAACTATAAACTGTTTAAATTACCAAGTTTGTATTATGATTGTTGTATAATTTATAAGCAGAAGTACAGCCAAGATTTTTTCTTTCTAGGGGTGGGGTGGGGGGTAGATTTTGTGAACAAAACTACTACAAAAATTGAAAGAGAAAGGTCTTGTGATTTTGTATTTGTAGCAATCAGGAAGGTAAGCATGTAAATTTAATGGTTACATTAGTAGAATAAAGCTACGATTATAAAATTTAACAAAGCTGTGAAACAATAAAAATGACATTTTATGTCAAATATAAATTAAATAAATGATGCCAGGAAACTGGCACAAATGTTCTATCTTCTGAAGCCACTGATAGTGTTTTGTATGAAAAACATTGTCTTAGTATGTGTCTGTAAATGTTTGGAGCAAACAGAATTAAATTGGTCTACTTGTTTTATACCAATTACTATTTTTTCCTACTGCCTACTTATTTTTGCTACAAAAATTAATAAATCTTGCATACAATGGGCACTACAGGCCCTCAAAAGCAAATGTTTCAAATTTCACTATAGAGTGCACAAAACTTGATTGGCTGTACATTTTGCTGTAGCTGTGATACAAACCAGTTCACTGGTAGAGGCTATGGACTGCTTGTAAATGGTGTTCTGAACACGTTGTTTGGTCTTAGGTCTACATGTGTATTTAATAATTGACACATTTTAAGACATAATTGTTCATTTGTCTCAAAATGGAAATAAACGTATTAAATTAAAAAAAATTCTAAATTTTTTTAGAATCGGGGCTGATCCGAGTTAACGAAAATCCGGGTTATCCAGAGAATGAGGGAAAAACGATAAAAAAGAACATGTACTTACCAAAAATATTTTTAATGGAGTTTAAAAATTATTATCGGCACACTTTCACCTAAAAACACATAATATGTATTTACACTGTACACAATATAGGTACAAACTAGTCGGTAGTAAAAAAGGCAGTGAGCTTTTGCTGCCTCAGTTTTGTGTATCGCTTACGAGCAGCACGATCTTGCATCCGCTTTAGCATTAGAAGCTCGTTTGGCGATGTTTCGGCTTGACTCTCGAAATAAACCATCAATTTATCTATGTTTGCTACTGCTCCTGCGTGGGTCATAACCACAGCTGGTTCATCAACACTGTCTGAATCCTCTTCATTTTCATTTTCTGTAACACTGCATGATGCAATAATTTCTTCCTCTGTGATCGCTTTATAACCTCCGTCATTGTCAATTTGCAACCAATTGTCAATGTCTTCTTCATCAACATCGGAACAGCCATCGATATTTTTAAAAATGTCTATAAAATCTTCTTCCACACTTGTTTTTTCTTCTTCTTCAATTGTATTGTTTTCTGGCAAGTCACACACACCAGGCCACAACTTTTTCCATGACTTTATAAAAGTTTCTCTTCCAACCTGGTCCCAAGCTTCCGCAATCATATAAATAACAGTCTTTACGTTAAAAGATTTCAGCACCTCTACCACACCATGCTGTCCTTTGTCCTCTACCAGTTGACTTAGCATTTGCCTTTTGTACACTTTTTTTATTTTTTCTAGAACTCCTTGGTCCATCGGTTGAACGAGAGAAGTTACAGTAGGTGGTAAAAACTTCACTGAAATGTCATCTTTGACTAATTCATTGACAGACGGATGCGAAGGCGCATTGTCAATCAGCAAAACCGCCTTGTTGGGAAGGCCACAGTTCTTCAAATATTTTTTTACTGAAAGCACAAAATTCTCGAAAAACCATTGTTTGAAAATGTCACTAACCATCCAAGCACTTTTTTGTGAGCTGTAAACGACAGGCAATGAGCCTCTTTTCACATTTTTCAATGCACGGGGGTTTTTAGACTTCCCTATTATAAGGAGAGGAATTTTATGCTTTCCTGACGCATTACTGCAAGCCATTATGGTGAGGCGGTCTTTCCCTTTTTTATATCCTTTCGCTGAATCTCCTAATTTTGAGGCTAGCGTTTTACTCAGCAACATCCGGTAAAATAAATCGGATTCATCGGCATTGTAAACTTGATCTGCAGTCAGTTCTTCCTTTTTAATAAAGTCTTCAAACCCTTTTTTAAATTTTTCTGCCGCTTCAACTCACCTGACAAGCTTTCTCCAGTGATTGTAAGTTGACGCACTCCATGCCGTTTTTTCCATCTGTCAACCACCCCTGGCTAGCTGTAAAACTTGGGTCTCCATGGGGGAACTGTTTGTTCAAACTCAATGCTTTCTGTTGGATGATGGGTCCAGAAATCGGCAAACCACGTTCTCTTTCAGCACAAAACCAGACAAACAATGCTTCATCCAGAGTTTCTAGTTTAGCAGTTTTTGCTTTACACCGATTATCCAAACTGTCCTTAGAAATCATTTTGAAACAAAAGTCTTCAATGCATTTTCTGTTCTTTTTCCAATCAGATACGGTCGATGTTCCTACTCCAAACTCAGCAGCAATGTTCTTTAACGATTCTTCCTTATCAATTCTTGTCAATGCTTCCATCCTTTTTTCATAGTCACAACAATGTTTTTACGTTTCGTCGCCATCGCGAACAACGTGCTAACGAAACAGCACAACGATACTGTACCTCGACAGTGACACTAGGACAACACGCAAACACTACCGAGATTGCAGCGCAACTGAGGAATGTTGTTTCTAGGTCAATGTCAAGTGCGAGGCATGGGGAGGGGAAGGAGAGAGTTGAGTCACCAGTTTGCTGCGTAGCAACAGCAGGTGGGGTGAGTACAATGAACTCGCCCGCTGGCAAGTGAATTAGAGTAATGTACCTACTGGAGAATAGCGATTTATCGTCTGTAAAACAAGTCTTCATTTACTACGCTAAACAACATAATTTTTTTTTTCCAAAACTGGTCCGTGTTAACAAGGTTCTACTGTATCCTCAAACAACAGACAACAAGCATGTTTACACAAAGTGTTTTCTTATTTGTAAGGTGTGTACAGCATACTGCAATTAAAAATGATTGTATTTATATAACTAATTGGTACTTATTCATGTATGTATTCATGTGGTTCCACTTATTTCACCAAGTTTGACCAGCACTTTTTTTTAATTTTTATCATTTACTTTTTTTTATCTCTCTGGGGAGTCTTAACCCCAAGCACATGACATAAACACTTCGATTATTTACACATGATCATAATACAAGCTCTTGTATATGTAGTCACTATTTCAAAACGTTCAGTGAAAAACAACATATTGGGTCAGTACAAAAGTATATTGAGGCAGTGAAAATTTTATATCATTTATCATAAACAGGATGTACTTTTTAATTTTTGTTTTATACTAATATTGGCATACTAATGATTGTTAGGTAAGGACTTGATTTACTTTTTAGCACAGAAGGGTATTTGATTTAATTTTTAGTACAAAAAGTATCTGTTACCTCTGTATGTCTTAATTATGTCCATAGATTTAAAAACACACTGATCCTTTAACCTTCATTTGCCAAACTACAGCCATTTCAAAAGCTTCGGGTTCTTTACTAAACCTGTATAGTGTGTACACTAGTATCTTTGTATTAAATGTTTTTGTAATTTTTTTCTTGTTGTAGGTGGCTGAAGCTTTAAGATCTGGTGTATTGGGTGATGATTTAGGTTTAGGAATGTTTGCACATAATGCTGCAGAACAGGCAGAAGAATTTGTGCGAAAAGTTTGGGAAGCATCGTGGTCAGTTTGCCACTTCCAACATCTTCCTCAGTGGTTACAAGATAATGATTATTTGCATGCTAGCCATCGCCCTCCTTTACCATCGTTTTCTGCATGTTTCCGTTCAATATTCAGAATTCATTCAGAAACAGGCAACATATGGACACACTTGCTTGGTAAAATATTCTAATGAAATTCATAATAATTCTAGTGCGCTGTTTTAAGTGAAAACAATAAAGCTATTATAAATACTCATGCATTTGATTTCTACAATTTTATTGTTTTCCTAACAATTATTCATTACGCGCGCACACACACACACACATAAATTTTATTAATTTATATAGATTCTGACAATGGCAGTTCACACATACTGTTAAAACACTGTAAATATTTTTAAAAATACAAAAACGTAGTTGTGTAAAAACAAATATTTATTACTAATATATATATATATATATATAGTATTTAAAATTTATAATTATATTACCTCAAGATGTTCTTTTCCTTATATTTGGAACATGTTTCGAGAGTTCCTGTTCTCTCATCTTCAGCCTTCGCGATCTTGTTTCTGGTGAAGTATTTGTGTGTTGGCTGCTGGATGTTATTAAGGTAGTTTGTTGGTCTTTGGTCTTTTAAAGTTGTATTATTGTTTGTGATTGTGGTATATGTTTTTGTATTTTGTGTATTTTCGATGTTGAGTGCTTTGAATATTGTGTCATGTTTTGTATTGATTTGTATTTGTTCTGGTATTAGTTTGTTTTGTGTTTTATGTTTGTATGTTTGTAAATTTTCCCAAATGTTCATTATGGTGCCTTTGTGTGGTATATGTTTTATTAGTGATACATTGGTTATGTTTGGGAATTCGTGTCCTGTGTTTATTGCATGTGTGGCAATAAACACAGGACACGAATTCCCAAACATAACCAATGTATCACTAATAAAACATACCACACAAAGGCACCATAATGAACATTTGGGAAAATTTACAAATATACAAACATAAAACACAAAACAAACTAATACCAGAACAAATACAAATCAATACAAAACATGACACAATATTCAAAGCACTCAACATCGAAAATACACAAAATACAAAAACATATATCACAATCACAAACAATAATACAACTTTAAAAGACCAAAGGCCAACAAACTACCTTAATAACATCCAGCAGCCAACACACAAATACTTCACCAGAAACAAGATCGCGAAGGCTGAAGATGAGAGAACAGGAACTCTCGAAACATGTTCCAAATAAGGAAAAGAACATCTTGAGGTAATATAATTATAAATTTTAAATACTTTATATATATCAAGAAACGAACTGTAGCAGAAAGTGATTGAATATATATATATATATATATATATAAAATAATTTATGATGTTATTTAATTTGTTTCTTCTGCAAGTAGTATAATTTCGTATATTCAAATAATTCAAATATTCAAATTTAGTCAAACTTACAAACCTCTGATGATATTGATATTTTTCAGTGAAACGTGCGTCAGGTGTTAAATAGAATATACAAAATTATACTACTTGCAGAAAAAACAAATTGAATAACATCACAAATTATATAATTACTGCAAGAAACGTCTAGTTACTTATATAGAAAATGATGGATATATATAAAAATAATTACGCGCGTGCGCGCGCGCGCGCGCGCGCGCGTGTGTGTGTGTGTGTGTGTGTGTGTGTTTATAAGAAATGAATACACATTTTAAATTTTTAAATAAATAATTTTGCACTGGTTTCATGTACTCAAGTAATGTTTAAATAGTTGAGTATATAATAACCATTCAGCAATTAACAACTGACTGACTGTTAAACAAAAACATTTTAAACATTGTATACAAATGTTATGTGTATGCATATATATATTACTTCCTCACATAGTTGCCCACAGTATATACCATACTGACACAAGTTTTGCAGGCTCTAATGAAGAATGCTGCTGCAGGCATTCAGCTACACAAAACCATCCATGACTCTTCATTGTTTTCAAAATGCTGGGTAGCCAACCACACCTTCATTTCGGTGAAGGGTTGGTAGTTATTTGTTACTAAGTCCAGGCTGTAAGATAGTTGGTTGAAAATTTTCTATTTGAACTGCCTGAGTAAAACCTTTGTGTGAGCTGTAGCTTGGGACCATGCACTGTTATGGAGAAGAGAAATACCGATCAGAAACATTCTGTTTTGTTTGTTTTGTATTTACCTCCAGCATATTAAGTATTCTGCATAAACTTCTTTTGTTGTTATGATTCCTGGTTTATTAAATTCAATCATCAAATTTCCTTTGTAGTCACAGAATATTGACGTTTATGAGTTAATGGCTGGGTCACCTAATTGGTCTGTTCTTTGGTCTCTTCATTCATAATTTTACCATGTTTCCCCTCCAGTTCAAGGTATTCATCTTCCTCTTCTTTGCTCAAATAAATTCAAGCTCAGTTCCATTCATTGAGTTTTGTAAGCATCAGTTACTTTATTGTTATTGACTAATATATGTTATATAACATAGCCTCTCAGTATCAAGAGAAGCATTATAATACATGATATTGGTACAACGGTCTCCTTGATCGTTGTATGGTACAGTGGAAAACAAAATACAAGACACCAATTGTGTCACTAATCACAGCTTTATCACAATTAAACAGTTTGTAATCAACAAGATAGTCTCGTACAACAAATCAAATAAAAATTGTTCACACGGAATAATAATTTCTACTAATAGAGTCTCGCGCAATTATAAAACACATAACACGTCGCCACAATACTTAGAACCGCACTGGTATAAATCACAACTCTAACTGAAACTGAGCATCGCTGAGTACTTATGTTTATACCCCGCCGAAATTCCAGAAACATCCATACTACACATCAGCGCTACACTAGAATGTAATTCATTGCATCCTTGACACAGTGCTCGCAGCTGGTGAGTCTAGAAAAGCCTCGCTAATGCATGTTGAGATCACATACCCACACAACATTACACCCGGATTCCACTGGAACATCGAGAAACACGTAGAATATTTTGTAATGGTGTAACACTTTTTCCCCATTACGTAACAATATAAACTTAATTCTCAACAGGAATGTTCAAGTAATTGGCATCATTGCAAGATCAGAAATGTTTTACTCTAATGTGTAAAACTTCTTAGATGGTGTATGAAATCATGCTAGTTTAAGTAATATGAACAATTGTCCATCTATAAAAGGAGTTGACTTGATGAGAATGAGGTATCCTGGTGTTGTATGAACTTGAATTGATTGTCCTGTGGATATTTTATACTTTACTGTGTCATTGTATTCATTATGTTTTTCTAGGTTAATTAATTTAATTTGGGTATGTTGTTTAAATCTAATGATATAATTCTTTGTCTAAAGAATATCTATATTTGTGTAATAACTGCAGCCACAAAAGATGATTAGTGCGCAAGATTTTCGTGTTTGTGCTCCCTGATCAAATAGTCCTTGCTACAGTCCACTAGATAAGTGGGTCAGCAGTGAAGAAAGAAAATAGGAATACTACCATCTTTGTTATTTCTGGATCAAAGATATTAACAGTTAATAATATAAATGGAATGAAATAGTTACCTGACTTGATCTACAGGCCAAATTCTGTAAGCAGAGCTATTAAGAACAATCATTTTGAAATTAGGGAGCCCATCACAGGACAGAATAGTGGCAGGACAACTAAAGTGGTCGATATACATGTTGTATGAAGTGGAAACAATCGCTAGAGGTGTACGTTAAATAGGAGTCCAGAGAAAGAACAAGAAAAGGAGACAAGGTGAACATGGATAGAGAGTATATTAAAGAAATGGCTGAGAAGAGGAGTTTTAAGTGCGAAACAGTTGAAGAAATGGAATGTGATAAAAAAAAAGATATAGAGAAAAATAAAAGTAGTAAAAGATTTGTAAATTATTAACTATAATTACTAGTATATTATGAAAGACTTTCAATTCTTTCAAGTTTTACTTGATTCATTTTGTACTGTTGTTAGCAGTTTTATGCTATAATATGAAATTCATTGTATACAACAGCAATGCTTGGGCTTAAATAAATAAATACAATTATGGACGGATTATGTATGTTATCTGCTGAATGGTTTGATGTGTTAGTCTCCATATTGTATCTTTACTTTGGTTTTAATAGTTTCTGTTTGTAGTGTTCAAGTAAAAAGTAACGATATTTTATTTTTGCACACCAGTATTATAATTTATGAATTATTAATTTGTTAAATTCTCCCCCTCAAAGAAAATCAATGCTTAATTTTGTGATGGACATTTTAGTATTTAATAACCAGATTATAATCTGACAGTTCAAAAGGGTTCAGACAGATCCATTATTTCTATGCGAGTTTTGAGACAATGCATTGCACTCCATTATAGTGGAATCACTTAAGGACATTAGAATAACTGGGAAGACAAAACATTCATTTTACCCTTGTAACATAAAACAAAATAATGCCAGAGTTGAAAGAACAAACCCAAAGGGAAAACCTAAAATAAGATGGGAGAATGTTGTGGATGAGGTGACTAAAAAGTTATTCAATACTCAGATCTGGAGGAAAACGGCTGGTGACAGGACGGAGTGGAAAATTTATGGAGTAGACCAAGACTCAATTTTGGCCATACAGTTGTGGGGAGAAAAGAAGAAGAACATGGTACAAAGAGGAACATGTTTCAGGATAGGGAAAACAAAAAATGTTATGGTGAGGTAAACGAGACAGAAAGGTAAATTATAAGGGAAAGAGTGTAAAGGTTTTGATATTAAACCATAAAATATCGTGGCGACCTGGGCAGTTTAATAAGGTAAGTTTAACGGGATTATGACGGTAAGTAATATTCTGGCAGCAGTAAGTTTCATGATTATTATTGTATTATTTTTATAATGGTAAAAGAAAAATACCGTTACAATGGCGACTCGCTGCCAGGATATTCGTATAAATATTATATGAATTAGACCTGTTTTGAGGCACAGAAAATAGGATTTGGGTAACGGCGTAAGTTGTGAAATTATCGTATATTTACGTTGAATAAGGTTATGTTTTGGTAGTGTTATTATGTTTACTTTTACATTGGGATAGCGATTGGAATAATTCTATAATTATTGAGTAATAGAAGGGTTATAGTGGGTGTTATATAAAAAGTTATTATATAAATAATTTTTTAACATGGCCAAGGCGCAAGAAACCAAAATAGGTAGATCATGGGAGGCATGGGAAACTGCGGAATTCCTGCAAGAGTTTAAGAGGTATATGGAAAAAATGACTGATGATGATTGGCGTAAATTTAATGATGATCTTAGACAAAACCCGGAATTATACAATTTTATAAGAGAGAATAGTGGTGGCACTATTAGTGAAGACACTAGTAAACGAAGTAATGAGGTAAGTGAAGGGGTTAGTGAAAGTAAAATAGTTGGAAGTGGTAGTGTTAGAGAATAAAACAGTGAATAATGGTTATAATACTGAGAGAGTAGTGGTGATAGAAAATGGTACAGTTACAGGTGAGTGTAACGAGAACAAAAATAGCGAAGGTACAGAGAATAAGGTAAGTAAATATAGTATAAATGGAAATAACAAAGTAACAGACGACGTTGGTATAAAAACAGGTGAGAAAATTGGTGATATAATTACGAATAATAACACAGAAATAATAACAAGGTAAGTGGTAATTACGGTAATGAGTTTAATATTGAAGTAAAAAGTGAGAATAACAGTGATATAATTAAAAATGTGGTGCTAGAGAGTAAAGTGGTTAATATTGAGAGTGATAAGGAAGATTTTGTTGAAGTAGAATTTAGTAACGAAGTGTTGTTAGCGAGTACTGATGAGGTTGGGAGAGTGTGTGTGAAGAGAGGTTAGGTGGGCAAAGGGCAGATTTTCCCCAAGTATATGGTGAAACAGGGGTTTCACAAGTGTTTTATGAGGACAGAGTTTCCTCCAGAGGTTGTGTGGAAGACATGGTGTCTCAAAATGGTCCCCTAGTTTTTTGTGGTTTACCTGGTAAAGCCAGGAGGTGTAATAAGGATTTTGTTGTGTCCTTTGTATGTAGTGAAGTAGGTCAGTGGGGTTGTGACAGGTGTTATGATGATGAGAGATATTTTGAGAGAGAGAGAATGATAAAAGTATTTAAGTTGAGTAGAAGTTATAAAGAGTTGAGAACTGAATAGAATTGAATTGAGGTTAGAATTGAAGAAAATAGACGATATTGTCGACTTACCTTGTGAAATAGATTTTGATGATACTGTGGTAGATGATAAACACGTACCTTGTGATGTGATGGATATAGTGGAGGAATATGATAATATCAATTACCTTATGTTAATCAAAAATACTGATGGAGACAGGACCAAAAATACCAAAGTAAACGGGTTTTATGAGTTAATAGGGGAGAATAATCTGGTGCATTATTCTTGTAATAGAAAGAATAAATTAATATTTCAAGGGTTCTTATATAAATCATAATAACGATAAGAGTGTAGTTAAAGATGATAATTGTTATGTAAAAATAAGATTATTATTCGATGATGGAGGGTAAATATTGTGTTGTTCATGAACATTTAATTATTTTAGTTTATGGTGATGATCTTGCTAACTTATGAAATGAGGTGTGGTAAACAGAAAAATAATGACAAGAAATTGTAAATAAATTTATAGTAAAATTAATTGTGTTTGTGTTGTAAAATGTATTTTATGTAAACAATGTGTGTGTAGTAGAAATTGATTTAATAATAATAATAATATTTTATCAGACTAAATAAATAATGAGAGTTTGTAATAAATGAATTATAATTGTTTTGGAATAAGGTAATTAAAATATGTTGTGTTTTAAATAACTGATTGAATTAAAGAATTTGAGATAATTAATTAATGTGGTAGAGATAAATTTTGATAATGAATTTAAATGAGGTTTCTGAGATTTGAACTTTAAAATAAATAGCAAATGAGTAAAAGTAAAATGTGTTTAGTTGTGGAGTCATATGGTTGTTAAAATGTTTCAGAAGGTACATATATGGTTGTACGTGATATTTGTGGTGATGAATTGTTTATATTTGGAATTAATGACAGGAATCATGTATTTATTCAGTTGAGTGATGTAATGTAAGTATGAAGTTTATAATGCAATTTAAATAGAGTAAAATGTTTAATGTTTGAATAATAAATTTTAAATGAGTTTAAAAGGTTTTAAATTAAATGATGAAATTAATTTGAGGTAGATGTGAATTTTCTAGTGTAGTTTTCAATGGTTAACTTAATGAAAAATGTTGTAAAAGATAGAGTTTGGGTGATAATAATTATTTCAATAAGGCATTTGAGTCGGTCAGAGTTAACTTTAATGGGTGTTAGAGAAAATAAGAATTTTTGGGAATAAAAGTAATACGGAAACAGGGTAGTAGTAGGGACACAGTAGAGGGAGTGCATGTATGTAGAGAAAGTGAGAGTGATGTAATTGGAGAGTAAATAGATGGTGGTGAAATTTTATAGTGAGGGTGGTGTGGTAAGGAGTCCTCAACGACAGGCGTTGTGGCGGGGGGTGAATAGTTTTAAATGAGGTTTGGCGGAGTTACCTGGGAAAGGGCCAGGAACTAATAACGGGAAGGGAACACACATCCGAGGTACAAAGAAGGTAACAGGTATGTAGTAATAAGAGGAAAATGATTTAAGTGGAATTAGAGAATTTAGTGGAGTTAAATGTTTTGAGAGATTGGTGTCACCCATGTAAATCTGTTAGTGGTTGTTAAAAGGAAGAAGGGGGGTAAGGTTATATTTAAATGCCCATTCGATAAATTAGATCATTGTGAATGACGGAAAATCACCCAAACTAATTAGGGATGAAAATGTTAAACAGAAATTCGTAGTGTAAATGTAATAATAAATGAAATGTCATGTAAAATGAATGTTGATAATAAATTTGAATTTTTGGGGAATCTAATTGTAGTAAATGATAACTAATTAAAGGTTGATATAAAAAGAGTTAATAGAAAGTTCAAGTTGTAATGTTTATAATTTTCTATACAAATTAGATGACATGATGATATAACAATTGGAAGATTTAAATTGAAAATTGGAATTAAAAGTTGTGTAATGTTGGTAATTTCATGCAAATTGAGATGTTTATGTTAGGTTGAATTGTGTTTTCCATATATGTGAAACTTTAAATGTTTAACTGAATAAGTATATGTAGTGTATATTGTAAATAGAATACATTGAGATACAACCAGTACTTTGCTAAAAGGCGAACCAGTACGACTAAGGGGAAACGAGTCAGTTAAGGATGTGGTATGTTGAAAAGCCAGTAATTGATATTTTTTATTGAATGTTACAGAGTTTGGTGATACTGTGGCGGGTGCCTGTCAGATTTTTACGGTGTTGGGATCTCGAACAGAGAAGTCCAGTAGAGTCATGCAGGTGCAGCCGCAGTCACCAGACTAGGGGGGTAAGTTACCCATGATTGTAATAAGGATTAAAGGGGGGTTGTTGGCGCCATATCCTTGCTGATCCTCTTGGGTTTAGCAATGAGAGTTTTTCTGTTTCGGCAGAAAACCTCTCATTGGGGGGGGTATTGTAACGGTACAAACCTATGGGGATTTGTCAATTAAATCTTGTTAATTTTATTTCGCCCAAGTATATTTGGTGAACGGACTATAGTGTCGAGACTGATGTGGCTTGGCACAGGAATGTGAAGTTAGCAACTAGGGTGCGATTTCACACACAAGAGCACACACCTCGGCCAACGTTCTCACAAAAAACAGCATGTACATACATTCCAGCGCCGAACCGGTGATGGGAACAAAGCAATACAGAATACACGTTGATGGCGACGCCTAACACCTGGGCGGTTAGGCAACCAACGCACACAGTCAGTCAGTCATCGCAGAGCAGGGCAGTTCTCTACAACTCATCACATGGTACAGTCGGAAATTTCGGTAGACCAAAGTGAATTGAGTAGCCAAGGTCTACCGAAACTGGCGTAAATATGAGAGAAGAATAATGTCAGTGCAATCTAACTAATACGTAAAAAGCAGTTAAACAATATAGTCTGCAACACCGGGAACCTCGCATCGCCCGGTACCATGACGTAGTTAATGTAAACGATCTTTATGTGGTAGGCCAGAAGTGTATCAGTGAATAATATGTGTTAAAAGAGCTCGATAAAAGATGGTAAATAAAAAGTGTAAACATAATGAGAGTGTGTGTGTGAAGTAAAATGGGGAGAAAGAGAAAAGTTAACGAGAGTACTGGTTGTAAGTATAGATTAGCATAGGAACATTTTTATAAAATAGAGGTTAATTAGAAAAGTAACATTAAAAAGAAAGAATAAGACAGAGACTAAAATTTTTTGAATTAATAAAATTATATTCGATTTTACTTAAACATGTGTTAGTAAAACATGTGATGGTTATTAAGCCATAACCATTTCCTATTCTGTGCTGAAAACCTCGTCTAACGTTCTGTAGAATTTTCTGAGTTTAAGGGTGGTCAGATCGCGGGAATATTTAATTTTTTATAAGGGAAAGAGTGTAAAGGTTTCGATATTAAACCATAAAATATCGTGGCGACCTGGGCAATTTAATAAGGTAAGTTTAACGGGATTATGACGGTAAGTAATATTCTGGCAGCAGTGAGTTTCATGATTATTATTGTATTATTTTTATAATGGTAAAAGATAAATACCGTTACAAAGAGAATACAACACATTACAATAATTCTGAAATGAAACGTTAATCTTACTCACTAAATTAAATAGCATAAAACAGAAATATAGTTAATGTCTCTACGGTGATGTGAATTCCGTTAGTAAGGCTGTATACAAACAACTCAAAATGGCCGACCTCACTTCGATCTTATTACACGTTGTTTGCGTGTGTTCCAGTTTTAATTCAAATAAAATGTTTTACTCTATTCTTTCACTGTATCTTTATTAAGTAGATTGTTTAATAATCTCTGGTGATTATTCAAGTAGTGTCTGTGAAGCTTGGTTGAGTGTGGTGTATAACTAGTTGAGGTTAAATTTATAGTTATGCTTCCAATGTAATCGACATTATGCCTTCTCATTTCTGGTTAGTATTTGTGATTCTTGATCCTTCGATCTTTTCGTATTTTATATGATCTTAATTATATTTCTTTCTTCTTCATTTTGGTTATATATTTTTATCTTCTCAATACTGTTGTAATTACGATTTTTACTTTAACTTCAGAGGCTTGTAAAATTGATCTTGTTTCATCTACAACTAACAAAAGACTTCCAATAATGTTTCTTTTGTGTCAACGCTTTGACCAGCAAATCTGCCTTGCTATTGGTTGGTTTTGTGAACCTGAGGTCAACCGGCACTGCATTTGAATATAATGTTCATCCATACTCAACCAGAAAGTATTCCTTTGCTATTTTTTGTTTGTGTTATAATTTAATTATACAGCGTTATGCCTAAATAAGAAATAAACATTTTGACACCTTATTTCATGTGATTGAGTGTTACAATAGGAGCTTTTACCCCTTTACAAACGTACTACTTAAGGACCATTATCAATCTATAAAACCTATCATAGAACACTTTCATTTATCATATTGGCTTACAATACTCTATAATTACTTTACAGGATTAGGTTTATTACATACTCTGGGTCCCTAATTATTATATTATTACATTAGTTTGTTGCTTTAGACATTTCTGACCTTGCTATCCTCTGTTTTTGCAAGTTGGGATTAGGCCATACACAACCATGTTTTTACTTACATTCATGCTTAATTACATGTCTGCTTTGAACCCATTTGCCTTGTTACAATGTTTATAAATGATTATATTAATTACTTTATTTTACATTAACTAGAAGCCTTAACATTTAACATTTTAAATTGACAGTAGAACATCTTAATATTTTAAAAGAGAAATGTTGCCTACATGGCCAATACCATGTTCCCTATCCTATAAACAACATTATGACTTAGTTTGTTATTTCACAGTCCTGTCTGTCTGAATTCATAACACACATTTAGTTTATGATCATTATTTCAATGTTTGTGTTAAACTTTGATAAGGTTTATGCTGTGGCAATACTAAAATCTTGTCCTTGCCCACAAGTTAATAACAAACATTAACATTATTTATCACTCATAATGTCTATTGGGTTTAATGTTAAGACCAACATACATAAATATCATTTGACCCTTCTGCAGGGTTACCTTTCAAATAATGTCCTTCTGATAAATCTTATGACTAGTATAGTTTATGATGTTAATAAGAAAAATAACTAATACTGACTGGGTATTAGTAGAGTTCCACGCTATGCAATTCTAATTGACATTTATTATATTCACTCATTTTGCTTATATTGCAATGGTTTGTTTTGGGCTTATTTTGTTTTTACTCACTCACTGGGTATTTTAAAAGAAACATTGATTCACTTAGTCACTTCTGCTTGGTTAATAACTGGCCTTACTTCACACTATTTACAATGCTTGACTTATTCATTAAGGTACAAAGGTCTTTATTTTATGCTACCTATTTGTGTTGCATTCTTTTTTTACAATTTAATTTTATTTCAATAAGGTTTTCTTTCATTAACCTACACAGTTAATGGTGAAGTATGTTCAGTAATTAATAATTAAATTTGTCCCTGTTTGGATGACAACTGAAGTATTATCGGTAATTAATAATTAAATTGTTTATTGTTTTTAAGTGTAAGGGTTTGATCCAGGACTTCGTTTAGTGTACTTCAGCAGAGAACAATGGGCAAATACAAATAACAAAATGCGTATATCAAGAAAATTATAACATTATTTATTTTCTTTTGATAACATGAAACAGATCATGAAAACATTTATTTCGCCTTAAGGCGTAAAACTGATCAATAATAACTATTACCTCAACATAGATTATGTATATTAAAAATTATGCAAACTCAACACTTCTTATTTTCATATTTTTTATCCACCCTATCACGCACACTTTCACACTTCTACATTTATTTTTATTGAGCTCAATTTAAAAAATGCCAGTATTTAATTATTACTTCCCTTGATTATGATGCGTAGAAATCCGCCACATGGGACGTCTCGTCGGGCAGGGCACTGTTTCGTTGTTTTCACTTTTTACATCTTACGGCCGAACTGTCAATTTATTCCCAATCTTTTTTCTGATCACTGATTGTTTACATGATTTATATTTATGTTCCAATATTAGTTAAACTTTCACATTTTATGATTTGCGGGCATGACGAAAACTATTCAGCCGGCGGGCGGGCGAACTGCTCGCGTTTACTATATTTAGATGTTAGTTGCTGACTGGCGTCCAGCGTTACAATTTCCGTTTGTTTCATCTTTAAACTGGTTCCTCCCACTCCCCGCCATACGTCTAGTCCTCAGTATTGGAAAATTCCTTTGGACTTAATATCACCTTTTTAACTTGCCACGAACTGATTTTCGTCAACAGCATACTAGTGGCGTTAGTCACTGGCTATAAATAAACTTCCGTTATGCTTCATAACCATATATGGTCATGAAACTCTCACTGGCAATCGCCTCACCTTATGGGTGCCTCATCTTCACACGTTATAAAATTTATAAAATTATACAATAATATTTATGTAAATTTTGCCCCATTACAATGGGGCATATAATGTTCATTATTTGGGGCATATTTTAGATTATATTGGGGCTCCCTTTATGTCACATTACAATATATAAGACAGAAAATATAAATTTTGATTTATAACTGTGATATTGATTTTTAACACAATCGTTATTTATTGAAACAAAAACACAAATATGATGTTGATTCACAGATGTGTTATCACACACACACAGAGTCTATCTATAACTCACTTAACTGAACTCACAAGAAATACTGACCGAAACTGTCAACCACTGATATAGTGTGGATAATGCCATTGTTCATCAACATGCGTGATTTACTACTGTAGCCAGAATATTCTAGGCACCCATTCCAGGACATTAACAAACTACTATTATAAATATATTTGTACATTGATAAATATTCCAGTGTATTCCATAAATAGCGTCTCTACAAACAGTGTGCGCCAGTATACACAAGTTATACATCACACGTGACATATAATGGAAATATATGAAGGGCTGCCGGGAAGAACAGGCTCAGTCACATTTTGCAAATTTTTCAGGAGAGCATTTTAGGTGCTTAAATCTTATCAGGCTCAAAACAAGAATGCTTAAATTAACTTTTTCTTAACGAATTAGTAAGCAAAAAAGGTTTCAGTAAGTTCCTGAGTTAGTTTTGCATAAATATTTGTTAAAATAAGGGCACGTTGCGAGATAGAACGAGCTTGGTCCATGGACTGAGCCTGTTTTTTCCCAACAATAAATAATAAGAACTCACAGAGCACAATGAAAACCATTACTTTATTATGAGCAGAGCACAAAACATAAGTAAGTAATTAAAAAATAATGTTAAAAGCAATAGCTACAAAGATAGACGTCTACTGGTAGGTCAGGGTTTCCAAGTATCTTTGCGCTTCTGGTCGACAAAACTTCTTAAGAACTTGTAAATCGTCGTACTTTGGCTTTGAAATTGGTAAGTCTCCTACGAAACAAAAAACAAAGTGAATTAGGCCTGTGATTTCTGTGAGTGTTTTTTCAGCTAATTTTAATACAGAAACGTACAAATTATTTTTCTGTATTATACAACTACCTAATATTATGAATGTACTTAATCCATAATCAGCCTGTTTTACGATTTAGAACTTTACTTACCATCATATGAATAATCTGGCAAAGAAAACTCTCCTCTGAAAACTTCTGTTGGAACAGCTGTTAGCACTTGAATCTTTACCCAAGCTCCATGGAATGTATTTCTGTATTTTACAAAGTTTTGAATTTCACTGGAGCCTTCATCTCGCTCAATAAGAACTTGTCGCACTGGTCGGGTTGGAAATGGGCACTTTTTCTTATAATATGGTGACAAATGAGATTTCCATTGACAGAAAGAGTCAATATTCGCTTTATGAACAGTAAATGGACATGGTTTTGTCCTTGCATGCCTAAAAACGTCAAGCCAGTCGTCGGGAATTTCAGCCCGAGATTTTTGATTTATTATGCCCAGGTTCTTATCTGTTTCTAGATAAGAGTGCCCTCTTATAGGGAAACATAATTTGACATAATTAAATCTTTTTTCAATGTGTACCAAGTTATGGAGGAACCTAATCAGGGTATAATTTTTATTCTGCCCTGAGCAGCCATCACAAAATATTTCAAGATTTTTTACTGAATTGTCGAGATATTCGTAACAAAACGTATGCAACATTGAGCATACGTCATCACTCCCTTTTTTGCCACTACACTCTGGGTACATAAAAAATATACTCTCACTGCTTGACAAAACGTGTATATTAAAACTGTACACAGACAACTGCCTACGGTAGTAAACGTCGTTCGTAGGCACATTTGGGCACGACAAGTTTTTACTAAAATCCATGCAAACGGCTTCAAACTCACTGTCATTTTTGGCTTTCAATCTAGCTTGTTTTTTATTTTCATAAAACTGACTCGCTTTTTTCTTGTGCAAACGATTCTCAGTTTTTAAACGTTTTATGTCTGGATCAATTTTTATTATTTCATTTGGATCTGTGCACTCATTTCTTTTAATCTCTTCTGCTTTTAATTTAGCACTAAATTCATCGCACTGACTACAGGTGTCCGTGCGTGGGTAGCCAAATGAAATGTTAAATTCAGTGTTAAATATTTGCCTGTAGCTTCCATGAGATACTTTTATTGTTGGGTAGTTCTCTTTAAACATATTATACATTTTCATAACATTTAATTCTTCAGGTAGGTACACTTTCTTAGAGTCTTTCAAGCCATAATGGCTTCCACGACCTTTAAATGAGCTTATATGAGTTCTAACAGCTTCTCTAGTTTCATCTGGAAGTCTCCACGGTCTGTTATCATGTTTTCCTCTTTTGTCTAGAGGAGAATGTCCAGTTGACAAAAGGTTCGAAACAAGATACTCGATTTTCCCTTTACTAACACCATGAATTGAAATAAAAGCTTTGCGACAAACATCTATTTCCTTCACAATACCATCAATACGTGCCCTTACTCGGTATTTATAAGCTGCTCTGTTTTGTCTGGCACCTTCTGCTTTCCTAGGCCGCCTGCGAGCAACAGGTAGAACAGCTATTAAACCGCTCAAATAGGTATTTTGCATGTCAACAGATGCCATAGAGTTAAAGTCTTTTAAAATAGCCTTACGAGATTCTGCAGGAACATTATCAAAACATTTTAAAGAACACTGGCAATCATCACCCATTTCATGTGAACTTAGGTTAAGTTTTTTCTTTACCTCAGACATCCTGCCTAGCCTTTTTCTTTTCCTACTACTTCCATTCTTCACTGGAGTAATGTCTGACTGATCTTGAGCCTCCATTGAACTGTGTGAACTTTGAAGTACGTACAGCTCTTTAGTTAAAAAGTATTAACACAACACTAGCTAAAACATGATGAAATCACAGACCGTATGACAGAACGTAAACAATGGAAGCACAAACAGAACCTGATCTAGCGCTCCGGGTGGCCTGTAAACAAACTAAGGCCTGTGACTCAGCCGGTTGTTTCCCACAATGGCGGGACTGAGCCTGTTCTTTCCCCCTGCACGTATTCTTTTTGTTGTTTTTCCAATGGACTGAGCCTGTTTTTTCCCAAAACTATTATACCAACATGTGCTACTCATGATAGGCTATGATGTGAACCATTAAAACAAACATCACAAATTTTGGACTGAGCCTGTTCTTTCCGACAGCCCTTCATATGTGAGTAACATACCTACGTATTATTCTAACCTACGTATTACTCTATGAGAATATAGTTTTCATAATATCAATCAGTAATTATAATATTACTTTGAATGTGGGTTTGAGGTTCTCTAGTATACAACAGATTACATTTAGCACCTACAGCAATACCTGAGATAGTAATCAATAGCTGGAATAAAATAGCTTTAAAAAAAGCAGGAGACACTGTGTAGTGGCCAAGAATGTCCAAGTCGTAATTAACAATGAATAATAATATTGCTTAGGTACATACTGTCAGGTATATAATGAGCAATTTTTAGAATGTCGTAAGAGTTGTACAAACTCAACTAAACATCATATGGTAACGTTCCTTGGAAATAAGTAGGAAACTCACTGCTCACAGGTCACATATAATTAACAGTAACATTTAATTAATACAAAACAAGAAGTAGTGTACAAATATTGAGGACTTGTTAGCACCAAGTGTTACGATCACTGATTCATCATTGTTAATTCTGATTTAATTTAGTCACTGTATACAGTATACAGTTTTGACTGCATTACACATTCAACCATTTCCATACTTCATGCTTACAAAGTTAGGATAAAGCAGTTTTATAGACAATGTAACTAATTTTATGGCCTGTAGTTAAATAAGTCTGTGATTAGTATTTTGAACTGGAGTACTGTTTTAGCACACTTATTAGATACTTTTGTAATGAGAAGCTTCTGACAATATACTGTACTTACCTACTTGCTTCTGGAGACCACAGGTCTGCAGTATAGAGGTAAATTGTATTAAAACATGTAATTCATATTTATTTACTGTTATAAATAAATGAACAAAAGCTTTTAAAATTGTATATAAATTAAATCATATTTGAAAACTTGTTCATATTGAGAAAGAAAAATTCTCAAATACTGGGAAAATTTTATCTGCAGCTATTTTATTTGCTAGTTTTATATTGATACACATAGGAACACAAAATTGGTTTTCAGATCTACTCAAATGGTAATTTAAATCTTCAGAAATACTTAACTTAAATCTGCCAACATAAATAATTGTTATTATTGGAGCTTGTCTGCCAGTGTTTTCTCATCATGAAGTACAAATGCTGTAAGTGTAACTGTTTTACGCGCTCCTGTTGATTAAAATGATGATATTGACAACAGTGAGTTTTAATAATACATTACTTTTTCAGGCTGTGTGGCTTTCATCGGTGTAGCAGTATACTTTTTAACGAGGCCAGCAATAGAAATAAAGTTACAAGAAAAACTAGTGTTCATGGCATATTTTGCTGGTGCAATAATTTGTCTCGGATTTTCATTTGCCTTCCATACAGTTCACTGTCATTCCCAGAGTGTTGGAAAACTGTTCAGCAAGTAAGTATACTTCTCCAATTTTATCTGTATAGTGTGAATATTATAACACACACACACACACACTAATTTATGCAATAAAGACAATAACATGGAAAAAATAGTTCATGAAGAAGTAACATGGAGACATTAACTAACTACTCAGTTTTGTGGAGTAAATTTTTTTAAATTATCTTGAAATAGTTATTTCGTGTAATAATTATTAAATATTGAAGTTCTGTGTACATGTGATTTTAAATATACTTCTCTTATGTTGTGACATAGTGTTTGTGAAAAACTGTACGAGGTTTTATCAATAAATATGTGGAATTTTCGTTTTTCTTAAAACATCTTTATTTATTCATCAGTATTAATTTTTTCACCTTCAAACCCCTTCAGATATAACTTTGAAACACTTCTGGAACACAATTTTCGGTTAGCTCCTTCAAGGATTCTGTCTTTATCTCCTCAGTGTTGGCAAAACATTGTCCTTTCATGGTTTTTTCATCTTTGGGAATACGAAGAAGTTGCAGGGGGCCATGTCTGGTAAATACAGATGCTGAGGCATCATAACGGTGTTGTTTTTGTCAAAAAATTCACGAACAAGCAGTGAATTGTAAGCAAGTGCATTATCTTGGTGCAATTGCCATGAGTTGTTTCTCCACAAATCTGGGGGTTTTCTTTGGATTGCTTCAAGCAAACGGCATAGAACTTCCAGGTAGTACTCCTTATTGACTGTACGACCTGGTGGCAAGAACTCATAGAACACTAAGCCGTTCAAATAAAAGAAAACAGTGAGCAGAACCTTCACATTCAATCAAACTTAACAAGCTTTTTTTGGTCTTGGCTCTTCAGGAAGCATCCAGTGGGACAATTGGGCCTTAGTTTCGACGTCATATCCATACACCCATGTTTCATCACCAGTTTCAGCAGTTCTGGGGTGTCATTGACTTCATTCAACAATTCCTGAGCAGTATCCATTCGGCACTGCTTTTGGTCAAAATTCAAAAATTTCAGGAATAACATGTTATTCTCTGCCCCTTGTAAGGCATCACTGGAAACATTATGTTGTCAGAAAGGATGGGAGGTGGGGGTAATATATTGGGCGTTTTGTGATTAACACTCGTAATCAGCCCCCAATTCAGCTCCAGGAGCAGTGGATAATGCTGTTATCAGGCTCCATTTATGACTGTCTCAAGTTGGTTCCCAATTTTCAGATGCACAGCAAGCTCATTTTAGGTGAGACTATACTGACGCCTCACCTAAAAACACCAGTGAATACAGTAGCCAAGTCTTTCTCTTATGTAATTCTTAAAATTTTCTTGTCTAGCTAGTGTTTTCCTCTTCTCAGATATTTTATAGTAATGTTTAAGTGATTTGTTGATAAAATTGCCAGGCTATAGAGCTGTGAACCATTCATGAAAGTCCCAGAGATTTTACTTCACCTGCAGAAGTCACCTTTAGTCATATGTTCCTCTTTTTGTAACTCTTCAGTCAGTATTGGTGGTCTGCTGTTACCTTTTACTAGCTAAACTTTTTAAGTTGTGTTTCTTTTCCATTCCAACAGTATTCTTTTGTATGTGACCTATTCAACTAACTATAGGTCTATCACAGATTAAAAAAAAGCTGGAGGGGAGATTGTCACCACAACTGCATCACAATAAAGGAAATTACCTGCTGTAAGGAGTAAGTCACCATTACAGTATTGAACACATCAGTCAGTTGTCATTTCTATACTGATTTGTTCCTCATGTACCAAAACATACGTATGCTGTTAATTTATAATAGTCTTTTTGAATTAAAATAATCACATTTCCACAAAAGGTATTATCAAATTGAGAAATCCTTAAATTTGTATATACATAATTTGACAATTTGAAAGCATTGCCTTACTGAAATTTGTGTAAGGCTTTTTTTTTTAAGAAAACATTCCCCTGTACCAAGGTGCCTAATTCTTTAGTAAATAACTTAATTATTAACATATTATTGCAATAATATACTAGTGGTAAATATTTACATTATTGTTTTTTCTAACCTATTTGTTGTCTGAATATTTACTTGTACTTGAATATGAATCTTCTCCCATGGAAGTAATTATTTTGTCCACATCTTCATTTATAATAAGACAAAACATCTGCATTTATCCAGTAATGTTCATAAATTTTTCACGTATCTGCACAACACTTCCCACTTTTCAAGTATAAAATTTTAAAATATTTTTTACACAACAGGTCTTTTTGTCATCTGAAGATATTGCATTATAATTACAAGCAAATTCTCTTTTGTTTTCCCGAGACAGGTTCTGTAGGAATGTAGAGTTTTAATGTAGGAAGTTTTGAGATGTCTGGAAAAAAAACCGCTACATAAAACTGTGAATTGTAAATTATAATGAAATACTAAATGAAGTCTAAATGTATTTCTAAAGCAATTTATAAAGAAAGCTGATGAATTAACAGAAATCTCAGATTATTTATAAGTACAGCATGCTGCTCAGTATGACAACTTAACAGCCTTCAAGGTTTTCCGACGGACATGGTGTGAGTTAGAGCCTTTTCCGCTAAGCCAGCGCATGATACTGGGACTTTTTTGTCTGCAGTAAGATGATGGACTTTATGTTGAAATTACTTGTTTGTATTTACATAAGCCATGCATATCTTATAACTTAAATTCATCAAAATTAAAAAATTTTAAATATTTTTATGTCCCTAATTTTAAGATTAAATATTAATTATACTGAGTGTATAAATTGTGCACACATTTTATTATAAATTCTGCTTATAAAGTAAATACCTGCAAAATAAAGTGTACTTGTTATGTTTACAGGTTGGATTATTGTGGAATAGCGTTGCTAATCACTGGGTCATTTGTTCCATGGTTGTATTATGGTTTTTACTGCCATTTTCAGTCAAAGGTGATATACTTAAGTGTTGTTATAACACTTGGAATATCAGCAATGATTGTGTCTTTATGGGACAGATTTAGTGAACCATCACTGAGGCCCTTAAGAGCATGTATGTACATATTGATATATATATATATATATATTTAGTGGCATGTTTAATTAAAATTATAGAACTATAAAGTAAACAGTGTCAATAATACTAATAATGGTTTTATCTAATTTGTTGTTCAGTGTTCATGAGTAATTTACTCATTTCTGTGCAGTTATTTCTTTGACCTTAAAAATATATCATCACTGTTATTGGCTTGTCATTCAGTGTGAAAAAACAGCGTACATATATGTCCAAAAAGTTAACCATAACCTAATTAATTATTAATTTAATCTTAAATGTAATTGCCTATCAACTTGGTGCCATAGAGACTTAAAAAAATGTAGTAGACTTTTCCATGTGCAAACTGCAGTTAAAATAGAGTTAATTGATTTCCTTTTATATTGAAGTACTTTATGTACACATGATTCAATGCAAAAGATTGGGTAACTTCTTCAGAATCACTCAAGAATTCATTTTAATTTTTATAGATTTATTGTCATTATGTATGAATAAATAATTATGGGATATTTGGGATAATTTCATGACATATGTGGGATATATTTCGTCACTGTTACATTATAAGTTTGTAACAGAAGATTCTTTATTTTTAAATTATTTCCCCTTGGTTTTATTGCACTATATGAGTTACCTTGTTGTTTCATATAAATTATATGTTTCATGTAATGTTCATATTGTAAATATGTTTATTCACTTACACTATACACTGTTTTTACTTCTTAAAGTCTATCACCGTTGTTCTCACCTTCTTACACTGTTACACTCCGTAACTTTTATAATTATTGTTCAATATTATTATATTTGTAATTTTGTATTAATTACAGTCTGTAGTTCACTTATACACAATAGCTGTTTGAGGTTCGCAGACCTCCTCATAGTTTTAATCTAAGGCTATACTCATGTCTTATTTCTTACATGCTAAGTTTAATATTTGTACATTATAATTGTTTACTAATAACTATTTATATTTTTTGTCATTTGATCATCTCTTCTGGGTATTTGTCATTGTCAGTTATTGTTTCGTCATGTTAATTGCATTATTTAATTCCTAAATTTGCATTCTCTATTTCCCTATTTCCCATTTATTCATTTATGATATTTCCCTTTTTGTTTCGATTTCTTTTTATTCCTTGAAAATATTAATTATCTTTAAGTAATATATTGTCTCGTCATTACTGTATTTATTAAGTTTATTTTATTCCTCTATTTCTTTTAATATTAATAAAATTGCGTTTCTGCATATTTCACTACGAATTTTGATGGTATACTTGTCTTTCTTCGGAGGTGGAATCTTGTTACCTTATAATATATATATATATATATATATATATATATATCCTTAACACTAACATAATACATTTTATTTAATCCACTTACATATTAACATAGTGGCAAGTCATATCAAAATTTTTTTTTAAATTCCAAAAATAACTCAAATTCAAATACAGATTCAACTTTCCGACTCCAATTAAAAATTCCATTTTAATTCAATTACCAATTCAAATTACTATTGTTATCTTTATACAATACAAAATATGATTATACAAAATAAAAAATTACTCAATACAACACTACATAGACAACCAAAAAATATACTCCAATACTCCATTACTAGCAGTATCATAACATTGTAATTATCAACTTTTATTTATCTATAATTCATATTAAACTCCTTCACTCACATCATTTCTTAACATCCTGAAGTCTTACTCAGTAATTGTTTATTAAAATGAATATGATTATATGTAATGTTTGGTCCAAGGATTCGTTTAGTGTATTTAGGCAGAGAACAGTGAGCAAATACAAATAACAAAATGTGTATATCAAGTAAAATATAACGTTATTTATTTTCTCTCGAAAAACATGACAAAAATCATGAACACACTTATTCCGCCTTAAGGCGTAAAACTGATTATCAATAATTATTACAAATATGAATACGTATATAAAAGTTATGCAAACTCAACACTTCTGGTTAGGCCTATATGCATATTTTTCACACACACAATCATACACATTTACATACTTTTTTGATTTTGGTTGAGCTCAACTTTATAATTTATGAAAAAACCAGTATTTTAATTATTTTTGAAATGTCTACTTTCCTGTTGATGCGTAGACGTTCGACACCTGGGGCGTCTCCTCGTGGCGTGCACTGGTTGCCGTTTTATAGTTCTCACTTTCACATTTTATGGCTGAACTGTCAATTTACTGCAATTAGTTACTATTATGGATGAATATTTAGCCAAGAACTTCGTATTTTGAAATATATATATATTTACATTTTCGTTGTATGCGGGCGCCCGCAATTACGTTAAGTAACTTTCTTGCTGCTATACTGTGCAAAAGATGGTGGTCGATTGGCGTTCAGTGTTAAAAAATTTCCGTTTGGTTTGTCTCTAAACTGGTTCTCTCCCCGCTCCCCACTATTCGTCTCGTCCTCAGTATTGTAACTTTCCGCTGAGTTGGGTATCACCTTTTTAACTTTGTCGCGAAATGTTTTTCGTCAACAAATACTTGATGTGTTGGTCACTGGCTATAAATAGATTTTCGTTATAATCTCATAACCATACATGGTCATGAAAATATTTACTGGCTATCGCGTCACCTCAAAAGAGCCTCATCTTTACATGTTATAGAATTTATGAAATTACACAATAATATTTAGGTAAATTTAGACCCATTACAATCCCCCTTCAAAACCCCTTAACCTATCGTTACAATTTAGTGTAATAATCTCAAGGCATTGGACTATTTGCCGCTCCCCGTTTTGAAGTTACACAAATTCCATAAATGAAATTTATTTCCGTAGCTTGTAACGTTGCTACCACCTGTCCACTACTCTTATTTCCCCCCAATGCTGGACTGTCTCGCCCAGTTGCTTCCACAAGGACTGTAGCTGCTGGGAGTAAACATTTTTTTTCTTTTATTTTGCCCCGTCCTTGCTTCGGCTTTACCTCAAGTTCGGTATTACTAGTATATAGGATACCAGTAACCGCAGTAAAATAATTATTTATAAGCCCTTAAGCGGTCGTAACACCCTTCCATTAGGTGTATAGCCGTAGTTCCAAAATGTATTTAGATTCCCCTTTCCTCCCCAGTTATATTTCTAGGTCCACCAATTGCAATAATAACAAACTATGGTCAGGGTACAATAAGTCTGCCCATAGCTTGTTACCGATAAGCCAAATCCACGGTCAAGGTTCGGTGAGGCCATGACCGCCCGAAAATTGGGGAATCGCCTTTTTACTGATATATTTACATATAAAACAAAAAACCTATAACACTATTTATACAAAAAACCTACAACATATCAAAGTGTTATCTAATACCATATAGTTTTTTTTTCGTCACATTCTCATCACTATGTCCTTACTAAGCATCAAAAATAGCGGGTACAAAATAATAATTTAGTTGATTCACAATGACTTTACTCTATTTAAGAGTTGCATAAGACACTTGTCTGTTATCTTTCATCTGTTAATTATTCTTAATCCAAAATATGTAACTATACATACATACATTCATATATATTCTAATAAACTTTTTTAAGCTGGCATCTACACAAAGGCATAACTTTAATTGAATCTTGTCACTTGCCAAAAAGGTGGCGATACAAATCAATTGCAAAATTGGGGGATCGCCATGGATGTACAGGTGCCATAAAAAAACTAATTTTTTTTTTTTTACTGAAACAGCCCTAGTTAAACATTTTTGACTTATAATACTGTTGAAATAATACAAGAATTTGTTTTACATCTTGAGTTGTGCTAAACGATGCACCTATGACACTAACATCTACTCAAGATTATTAGGGGTCCCCCTCCCCGTTCTTCACACTTCAAAATTTCTACTTACACAAATTTTTGTAGAGGAGGACCATCGTTGTCCGACCCCAATGTATGAGGTATACTCCAACCATGGTCCACCCCTAAAAAGCCAAAATCCACGGTCAGGGTTGGTGAGGCCGTAACCGCCCGAAAATGGGGGAGAGTCCCTTCTGAAAACATTTGAAACATATAATACATTTATTATATTTTTATTTGACCAATTAATTTTTAAATTCGTTGCATTATGTGTACCCACTATTTCCCTGGTTACCTGATTTTGCAACATGTATGCTTTGTCCATCTTAATCTCTATTATCTCATACGGACCTTCATATAATAAAAAGAATTTTTTAATCTCCTTCTCTTGAGGAGCGTTTGACAAATCGTGCCTCCTGACCAATACTAGTTGACCTACTTCATATTTAGTCCATTTACCTTTCGAGTCGTGCCACCGTTTCCTTCTTTCCCCCTTAATTAGTAAATTCTCATTCGCTAGTCTCAGTTTTATGTCTATATCTATGGTATTACCCTCTGGTGGATAGTTAAAAAACTGCTCTAATATTCTTGGTGGGCGAATGCCCTTTATTAACTCGTATGGCGTGTATCCCGTAGACTCATGGGTAGTACAGTTTAACCAATCCTCTACTTTACTTACAAACATAGGCCACTCGCTATGCTTCGCATGACAATACGCCCAAAAAATTCTACCTATCTCCCTCATTACCCTTTCGGCCTGTTGGACTGTGGATGGTACACCGCTGTGTGTTTAGGTATAATGCCTTCCCAACCTAAAGTCTGTTGCCATTTCCCACTAATAAACTGGGGCCCATGATCTGAGAGTATTACTTTGGGTTTTCCTATTTTGGTCATGTAATCCCGCGTTATCTTTTCACTTAAAACTTTGCTCGTCGTCTGCTTTACACTATACAGCTTTACGAATTTCGAAAATGTATCGAGTACCACAAATACATACATTACTCCCCCTCTACCCTTTGGTAAAAGACCATATAAATCTACTGCAACTAAATCGAAAGGTCTCTCAACTTTAATGAACTTTAGTTCCCCCTCCAGCCGATAGTTAACTACTATGGACTTCTGACACAAATCATACCCCCGGAGTAATTTTCTAATACGCCTTTCCACATTTATTGTGCTATAACTTTTTATTAATAATTAAAAAACTTAATTAATTTTACTTTTTATTCATTGTTTACTTTCTAAATAATTTTTTTGGGCGCCGTCTTGCCTTATTAACTATTGCAAGAATATATGTACTTACCATTTTTCGGGCCAGATTCTTTTCGGCGAACTAAAAAGAACAGAAATGGTTGTCGAAATAACGAAAAAAACTTTATTTGTTCCCCATGATTAAAATTTTATTGGTTACTAAAGTATTTCAATTTCATCATAAACAAATTATTCTTTTCTCCCTCTTTACCCCGGTTAATACATTTAAAATACACTCGTGTTAATGACAAAACTTGTTAATGAATAATAATTATTTCTACCTTGAATCTCTTGTATACGAATTTACCTACTCACAATACAATAACAAATTCTTAAAATAAATTTACTAGGGGAACACAAACCAGTCTTCTTTGTCTAAATTCTTTCTCACGCACACACACACACATACACACACACACACACGCACACACACACACAGTTACTTTATGACATTAGAGATCTCATTTTGTTTTTGTTTAAAAGTTTATTTCATCGTATTCAAAGTAGTTTTGAATAGCCCTTGTTAAAATTTATGTATACATTCGCTACTTAGCTGTTCAACTGAGTCTTAAAAGCGTCCCACTTTTTCGCACACATTGTTAAGTTTTCAACTGGTAATTCCCGAAAAAAACTGTTTTGTGTAATTAAAACTGTTAGTTATGTATGAGTTTCTATTTTACGTCATCTTAAAAAACTGTTATCTACATTTTCTAGGTTGCGGGTGCCCGCAATTTACGTTCCGGAACTTTATATGTGACCGGCCGGCTCACTGAGTAATTTTATACTGGGACGAAACAAACGGCACTAGTTTGTGTAGTCGCCGTGGTTATATGACCAATTCTTATTGTTCTTAAGTTTGTATCCTTATGCCAGCATACTGTTTTTGTTTCATAACCGAATTCCACAGTTAGGCTAGGCTCTGACGTAAGATCGTCCGATGCTCAGTTACATAATTTGTTTACTGTTTTTGTAGGTCATTGTCTGACCTTGACGCAATTCTGCTGGTTGTTTTCTGCGTTAGATAAATTCTCGAACAATATTTTCAATCACTGCTGCCACTTTCACTACCAATGAATTTTACCTTTCTGTTCACGTTTTGTCCCAATTATCGTAAAAAATGTTATTTGCTTTTATGTCAAAAATACAATTTCTTTATATTACCCCAGGTAGGCAAAAATGTCCCGTTACAATACCCCCTCAATGAGAGATTTTATGCCGAAGCATAAAAAAATCTCATTGACACATTCATACTTGCTAAAGGGATCAGCCAGGATATGTCGCCACAACCCCTTTGATGGTTTATCAAAAAAAAAAATATAATTAACTCACCCTTGGTCCGGTGACTGTGACCGCACCTGAATGACATTACTGGACTACTCTCTCGAGATCCCAACACCATAAAGTCAGACAGATACTCAACGCCCCTGCTCTGACGCAGCTCAGGTCCGCCGCCACAGCATCACCAAACACTGAAACAACACATCAAATATCAACTAGTGGCCTTATACAACACCATATCCCCAACTGATCTGTTTCCCCTTAGCCGTGCTGGTTTGCGCTAAGAAGCACTGGTTTTTTTTTTTTTTTTTTTTTTTTACTTCTAACATATCAAAATACCTAACCACAACATGATACCCATTTTAAAATTCCATAATCTCATTCTATCTACTTTCTCTTGTTAACTTTTATCCCAAAATTCAAAATTATTGCCCTGATTCCCATCAGAATTTAAATAAACATTTCCCATTACCATGTTATACATCTCTCTCATCCCCAATTTGCATTTAAAATATTTAAATTCATAAAATTCTCTTACACTAACAAACACAATATAACATAAGAAAACAGTACATTCATAATTCACATTGTTATTATTATCTTAAAATAAACAATTTGTATTTAAAAATTTACACACTTTACATCATTAAATTTGCAAATAAAATCATAAAATTACCTTTTAATCTCAATTGACTTTTATTAATTCTCTTTCCAAAAAATTTTTTTTTTTTTTTCATAACATTGCAATTATTATTCCATTTCATTAATTTGGGTGATTCTCAGTTATTCATCATAATTCACTTTATCAACTTGGCATTTACCCATAATCTTCCCCGTTATGACTCTAACGCTCCCTTACAAAATCTTTAACTAGTATGACACCCCTCTACCAAAAAATCTACTAATCAACCTCTAAACCCAACTTACTACTACACTCAATTTGCCACCTTCTCTTGATATATAAAAAAGTATTCTCTAACCCTTTGTACTTAGGATAAGTGTTTCCCCCCCCAAAAGCTCATTTCCTTAATCTGGTCCCTGGATTCTACCTAAGGCGACCCCTTCCCACCAAATCGGTCCCATCCCGTCCCAACCATTTTGTTGCGGACTCCCACATTACACTACCCCCTATTACAAAATTACCATCCCCAAAATCTCAATCTAACTACCTCACCTCAACTACAACAAAATAACATCATGATTTATAAACATCAATATATCACTCAAAACTCTACATATATTCCCCATATCTACTGTGTCCACATCAATACTTCTCCAATTCTATTACATTAACTCACAACAACATTACATTAATTCAAAACAATATTTTCCTCTCTAGTAACACTTTAAATTTAACTTGGACTGATCTACATGTCCAAAAAAAAAAAATACTAATCACCCAACTTCTATCTTTGCAACCCATTGAAAATTTTAACTATCTCAATTTTATTTCTTTAAAATCTTTAAACACATTGAAAACTTATTCTATAAAATATTATTTTTATAATCCTTATTCCTAATATACTACATGCAATTAACACAATAAGACATAATAAACACGATATAGGAAGTATCTAGTGCATCTATTTTTCAAATCAAAACAAAATTATTTAGTAGCGAGTCATCATTATTAAAATACAACAAATTTTTTAATTCGTTACCCCCCTGGATAACCTCCCTGCCACACACACTATGACCCCCCTGGACTGTGGCGTCCAGTTGCGTCCACAAAGACTGAAGTTTTGGAGGAATTTGACATCTCCGTGTCCTTGCTTCTGCGTTACATTTTAATAAAACTAGATATCATAATATCTAAATGTACATATTACACGCCCCTAATGCGGGTCTACCACCTGGCTTTGCTGTCCCTCCTCGGACAGAGTGGCAGCCGCTGTTTCATAGTTTGGTGATTCCCCTAAATTACCTACCCCCTGTCAATTTCAAAATTCACCTTTACAACGATAACAGCTATGGCCAGTTAAGGCAGAACGTGACGCAATGAGCCCCAACCATAGCTGTTAAAGCTAAACCAATTCCACGGTCAGGGTTCAGTGAGGCCGTGACCGCCCGAAAACTTGGGGAATCAAAAGTAAAATATATTTTTTAAAATTAAAATTAATTTACATTACATGACATTTCTAGTCTTGGTGGTGTTTTAACCTCATACATTTCTTTCTTAACTTTCCCTACCTTGACCTTCATTAACATAAAATAATAAGTACAACAAAATATTTACTTAGTCACTTAAATTAATCTATTTACACTTAACGATGTTGTCATTACATGAAAATAAACAATTCACTTTTTAGATTTACCAAAATTACATAACTTACACTTTTAATTTCATTTTCAAATTCTATTTACTCGTGACCTTGTTACATTTTATTACTGCATAATAGATTTTATTACATAAGAGTAAATTTTGTTTGAACACACTGCCTCACCAAAATTATTTATTTACACGCCTGGGCATTCCACAAACTAAACAATTTAACATTTATTTATTTATTAATTATTATTAAATTGAAATCTCATAAAATAATTTAAATATCTCATAAAAAATTCAATTATGTAACATTCTAAATCAATCACAATATTTTAAACCTCTCAAATCTTTTACTTCAATTAATTATTTAAAACACAGCATATTTCAATTATTATCAAAAATTTACAAATCATTAATTATTGTCTTCATAATTATTTTTATTATTTATTTAGCCTACTGAAATAATCTTATTATTATTAAAACAATTACCTACACACATTGTTTACATTATACGCTTGTCATAATCAATATACACACAATCAATTTCACAAAATTATTTACAAATTATTCGTCATTAACTGTTCAATTTTTTCACACTTCATCTGTCCAAGTTTGCCAGGTCATTACCATAAATTACAATATTTAAAATTGTCCATTCACTGATTTTTTAATTTCAACCTCCATCATCATATATATAACGAATATATTTATAACATGCATCATTGTTATCCACACACAATTTGTTATCATTATTATTATAATAATCCATTAACTTTATTTCATTCATTATGCCATTACAATTTATAGGGTTATTCCCTATTAATATTTCATAAATCTTGTCAACATAAGTTATTATTGTCCAGTCTCCATCAGTATTATTGGTCAACGTCAGGTAAGCTATTTTATCATTTTTATATTCCTCTACTATTACATCAGGTAAGTGTTTATTGTTTATAAAGGTATTATTAAAATATTCATCTATCTCTCTTTCAACAGGTAAGTATTTTATATTGTTTATCTTCACCCCTCCTAACCTTTCTCTCAACTCATTATAATTTCCCTTTAACTTATATAATTCTGTCTCTCTCTCAATACACAACTCTCTCTCTAGATCTCCCTCACCATAACACCATATCACACTTTCTCTCTCACTCCATGCAGAGGGCAATAAATCATTAAAACATTTCCTGTTTTCTCCAGGAACAATGAAAAACTTCAAAAAAACAATTATTAGTAGAACACTTTTCTACCCAATACCTTCGTGAAGACCTTTCTTCACCCCCTTTAACACCTCGAAAAAATTTTACCCTCTGTTTCATACCTCCAATATAACTTTCTTCATTCACTCTCTTTAATCCATTAACACACACTGACATTCCATTATTACATTCTAAAGCTTCATCAGTACTCTCAATATTTACCCCATTATTTTTTAACATCATATTTTCACTTATATTGTTATAATTATCACTCCTACTTACCTCATTATATGTTTCTCCATTATTCTTTACCACCACTATACTCTCAGAATTGTAATTAATATCATTATCATCACTAGTCAATATTTTATTATCTAACACTACCTCTCCCACTATTTTGTCATTATTAATATTCATAACATTATCACCTAACTTTTCAACACTCTGTTCTAATCTGTTAAAGTTTGCTTCTATTATTTCACTAGTGTGGTTTAAATGCTCATTAATTTCGTTAATTTGGTTTTTTAATTCGTCGAATTTATTATTTTGTATCTCAAATTTGCTGTCAGAATCACTCTTCTGTTCATCTAGCTTTACATCAAATTTATTGAAACTAGTACACAACATTGTATTTTTTTCTAAAAGCAATTGGATCATTTTCATCATATCTTGATCCTCAGATTTTTTAATCGGGACTGGTGTTGAATGAACTACTTCATCCATAATTTTCGACTCAGTTCCGGTTAATTCTATATTCATTTGGCTCTCTGATTCAATGTCAGTTAGGCTGACATTCTCATTATTATCTGCCATTTTAAAAAATCTTTTAGATATATTTCTTTGCAAAATATTACTATATATAACACATACTTATTATCAAAAAAAAAAATATTCTACTCACCCATACTACACATAATCATAACATAACCTTATCTTTGTATGTCTGTCTTCACGTACCTCAACAAAATTGTTGTATGTTATTTTTAACAACCACTCTGCTCTCCTAGTAGGCCGTATTTATATAAATATATTTATATAAATGTCCCTGTTCACAAGCCAATTGTGCTATAACTTTTTATTAATAATTAAAAACTTAATTAATTTTACTTTTGATTCATTGTTTACTTTCTAAATAATTTTTTCGGGCGCCATCTTGCCTTATTAACTATTGCAAGAATATATGTACTTACCATTTTTCGGGCCAGATTCTTTTCGGCGAACTAAAAAGAACAGAAATGGTTGTCGAAATAACGAAAAAAACTTTATTTGTTCCCCATGATTAAAATTTTATTGGTTACTAAAGTATTTCAATTTCATCATAAACAAATTATTCTTTTCTCCCTCTTTACCCTGGTTAATACATTTAAAATACAATCATGTTAATGACAAAACTTGTTAATGAATAATAATTATTTCTACCTTGAATCTCTTGTATACGAATTTACCTACTCACAATACAATAACAAATTCTTAAAATAAATTTACTAGGGGAACACAGCCTTCTTTGTCTAAATTCTTTCTCGCGCGCGCGCGCGCGCATGCACGCACACACACACACACACACACACACACACACACACACACACACACACACACACACACACACACACAGAGTTACTTTATGACATTAGAGATCTCATTTTGTTTTTGTTTAAAAGTTTATTTCATCGTATTCAAAGTAGTTTTGAATAGCCCTTGTTAAAATTTATGTATACATTCGCTACTTAGCTGTTCAACTGAGTCTTAAAAGCGTCCCACTTTTTTGCGCACATTGTTAACCGAAAAAAACTGTTTTGTGTAATTAAAACTGTTAGTTGTGTATGAGTTTCTATTTTACGTCATCTTAAAAAACTGTTATCTACATTTTCTAGGTTGCGGGCGCCCGCAATTTACGTTCCGGAACTTTATATGTGACCGGCCGGCTCACTGGGTAATTTTATACTGGGACGAAACAAACGGCACTAGTTTGTGTAGTCGCCGTGGTTATATGACCAATTCTTATTGTTCTTAAGTTTGTATCCTTACGCCAGCATACTGTTTTTGTTTCATAACCGAATTCCACAGGTAGGCTAGGCTCTGACGTAAGATCGTCCGATGCTCAGTTACATAATTTGTTTGCTGTTTTTGTAGGTCATTGTCTGACCTTGACGCAATTCTGCTGGTTGTTTTCTGCGTTAGATAAATTCTCGAACAATATTTTCAATCACTGCTGCCACTTTCACTACCAATGAATTTTACCTTTCTGTTCACGTTTTGTCCCAATTATCGTAAAAAATGTTATTTGCTTTTATGTCAAAAATACAATTTCTTTATATTACCCCAGGTAGGCCAAAATGTCCCGTTACAATTACACATTAAATAAAATTACATTACAATTAAATACACATGACACCTTCAATACATTTACACATTTTTTCACCCCAAAATGACCGTATCTAATGCAGTGTTGCAAACTGGTCAGTAAAGTCAGTAAAAGTCAGTATTTTTGAGCATGTCAGTAAAAAGCCAGTATTTTTTAAATTGGTCAGTAAAGTCAGTTTTTTAAAGCAGAATTTAGTGGTTCTTAAGAAAGGGTTTTTACAATCAGAATGATCACTGTTGCACACCACTATATAAAAATTATTCCGATTAGCGCTTTCAAGCTTCACAGCGCATCGTCAGATCGGGAATCAGATTACAAGCCCGATCTGACGATGAGCTGTGAAGCTTGAAAGCACTAATCGGAATAATTTTTATATAGTGGTGTGCAACAGTGATCATTCTGATTGTGATTTCAACCACTAACACAAATTTCTTCATTAAAGGGTTTTTACTCAATACCGGCAATTCATTTTTTTATTTCCTTACTTTCTAACATGATAATTAAAAATTTTTTTTGTCAGAAATAAATAATTAAGATTAGGTATGAAAAGCAGATTGTGAGATTGCATTCCAGTATAAAAAGCAGTCTGGAATGTACTGTTTGCCCAATGATGTTTAACTGAGGGCGCAATATTGGTGCTATAAATTCCTGTTGCACTAACAGATTTTTGTAGCACCGTAATATTTTTAACAGTACATTTCTCTGTGTTTTTGTTTCAGCAGTCACGAAGTATTTCATGGTATTTGTGCCAAAATATAAAAGTGATTTAATGATATCATCCAAATACAAGAACATTGTTAGTCTTCTGAAAGTTAACACAATGAAAGTGGAAATAAACTTTGCTTGCTCCAGTGCTCACATATTTTCACAGTTTACTGGCCACTTTCAGAAAGAAGAACCTTTGATTCACCTTCTGTATGATTGATCACCTCAAAACTCTAACAAGCAGACTAATGACTCGTATATGTCATTCTGAGGTTATCTTCTCGTTAGATTCCTTGAATGATGAGAAAAGTTTTCTTCCTCTTAAAGAAGTAAACTGTGGATTAGATGTAAAAGAATTACAAATGTTATCAGAAAAGGACAAACTTGCATTTCTGCTCCAAGCAAAAAAGCATTTCATTGCTAGTTGTAAACACATTTTTACCAATTCTTCATTGATGTCAAAACCTTTATTGAAGCATTTTGAATGTTTGATCCCATCCGAAAGAACAAAAGACAATAGTTGGAAGTCCATCGTTGAAGTGGCAAAAGCATTGCCTATTGATCTGAACATAGCCTCCCTTATTGATGAATGGAAGTTACTGAGTTTGGAAGAAGATGAGCTCCATAGCAAGAGCAATCGCATTGATGTTTACTGGAACCAGTTTTTTAAGAAAACTGATAAGGCAGGTGAGATGAAGTACCCACTTGTTTCTAAGGTTGTCAAAGCAGCTTTATCTCTTTCTCATGGTTCAGCAGATGTGGAAAGAGGCTTCTCAAGCTCACAGAGAGTTATGACCTCTGATCGGGCAAGTATGTCTGAAAGAACTCTGGATGCCTATCTTCACGTTAAGCATAAACTCTATGATGGAAAAGTACATTTGGTTCATATAAACAAAGAGCTCTTGAATCTCGCTCAGTCGGCCTATATACATCATAGGCAGTACCTAGAAGAACAACGTTTAAAGAAAGAACAGGAAAAGAAAGAAGAAGAAGCTAAGGAGAAAGAGTGTATTGCTGAAAACGAATTAGAGAAAAAACTCTCAGCTGAGAGGAAAGGTATTGATGAAAAAGAAGTAGTATTAAAACAACTGAAAAGTGATGAAGAAGAGAAAAGAAAAGTAGCTGATACTCTTTTAAAAGATGCAAATGAAAGATTAAAGCAGGCTATTAAAAATAAGGATCTTGTTGCGGCTATTGTTGCACAGGCAATCCTGGAAAGTGCTCAGAAAGTTAAAGAAGAAGCTGACATAAAAAGACATGATGCGGAAAAAATTCAGAAAAATGTTGAGAAAAGAAAATCTTCACTAATTACTTAATTTTTCAATAAAAAACCCAAGCAATGAGTTTCAATTACAATTCTTAAGCAGACTGATCATAGAGTACCAAGGATATTTAACGTTCTCTTGGTATGTACATTATATTATTCTAGGAATATTTAAGATGGGTAATTATGTTACAGTTTTATTAGATACTAGCAAAATACCCGTGCTTCGCTACGGAGTTTCACGTTGTACGTAATTGTACAATTATTGCTCGCTTAATAGTATAGGATTAGATAGATTGTACAAATTCTCAACTCTTAGTTTGTTTATTTACATTCATAGCAACAGCTATTTATTATTTATTTCGAGAAAATCGTTAGAGCCGTTTCCGAGAAAAAAAAGGACATACATTTATTAATTAATTGAACTTCGAAATTTTCTCGACTATAAGAACCTGCAAACAACGAAGTTTTTCAATTTAAAACAATGATTAAAAACTCAGAACTAAATGTATTCGGGGTTTCCAATAAACTGAGATGTCAACCACTTCATTTACAAAGTATGCAATTCCCGCGATAAATTTCATTATTTGGTTTTTTGCCCCTTAGGAGTGAAAGTTTTTAAAACCGTTTCTTAGTGAGCACCTAAGACATATGATGAAGCTACGTTCAAACTTTCATTGATATCCATTCAGTGGTTTCAGAGATATCGTGATCAGTGAGTCAGTCAGTGGTATTTGGCTTATATAGATATCTATATCTAGCCGATTTACCCAGCGTTGCTCGGGTTCATAATTTATTCATAGGCTCATAGGCACCTATTCTTGTTCTAACGTTATATTACTTGTATATTGTATAATCTTCCTTATATTGTTACGTTCGCATTCTCACTGGAGGAATACTCTGTAGCACACCTGTTTAAGAACATGTCATAAACTGTGTTCTTATATCTGGAGAAGAATTCTGTTGCGCGTGATGCTCCTGCTCGATTTCTAACTCTGGGAGAGGGCGAACAGCTAAATTAGTTTTCAATAAAATGTCTACAGTACTTGCACGCGCTGTGTATTTACTGTCTTTTATAATTCATTGTGTTAATGTTGAAATAAGGCATTTGTTAAATTAGTGTCTCCTAAACTTATTCTAACAATACAATACCTCTATAGATTTCAGCTTATCAATTTTTAAATTCAAACTGAAGCAAGTGCATTTATATTGTCTGAACACTATGATCTGAATACATTTGCTATCAAAACTTTGTTTTTTATACTCGCTTATAACTTACTTTGATCTTAACTTATACACTTTTAAATTCAAACTGAAACAACTCTGAATTCACACACTATTAAGAAGTTTCTTGAGATCCATACACCACCTTTGATATCATAACCTATATCTTTATTTATAAGAACCGTGGACTCTGGCCCCGCCGTCTTTCTCGGGATCCGACCTAAGACTCCCCGGGTTCCGTGGATGAACTCCGGGGAAGGCCCGTCGGACGACTCCCGCGCTATTTCCTACGCGGGAGACTTCCACCGATGCTATGGTAACCAGAATCTATTCTATTGGGTTGCCATAGTAACCAGATCTAATAGTTTCTAAGACTCAAAGGACCCCCAAAGGATCGTATCGAAAAAATACTTGTCCTATGTTGGTTCTCCCGTTGCGTAAAATATTTGTGCCAAGTTTGGTTGAAATTGGTCCAGTGGTTTAGGAGGAGATGTGGAAGACCCCAAAGGACCCCCCCCGAAGGATCGTATCGAAAAAACACCTACCCTATGTTGGTTCTCCCGTTGCGTAAAATATTTGTGCCAAGTTTGGTTGAAATCGGTCCAGTGGTTTAGGAGGAGATGTGGAAGACCCCAAAGAACCCCCCAAAGGACCCCATCGAAAAAACACCTATCCTATGTTGGTTCTCCCGTTGCGTAAAATATTTGTGCCAAGGTTGGTTGAAATCGGTCCAGTGATTTAGGAGGAGATGTAGAAGACCCCAAAGAACCCCCCAAAGGACCCCATCGAAAAAAGCACCTCTCCTGTGTTGGTTCTCCCGTCACGTAAAATATTTGTGCCAAGTTTGGTTGAAATCGGTCCAGTGGTTTAGGAGGAGATGTGGAACATACATACATACAATGGAGGGGGGGTTTGCCTCTTAGGAGTGAAAGTTTTTAAAACCGTTTCTTAGTGAGCACCTAAGACCTATAATGAAGCTATGTTCAAAGTTTCATTGATATCCATTCAGTAGTTTTTGCTCTACGTTGATTCTATGTCAGTCAGTCAGGCAAACTCCCCCCCTTTTCCCCCTTTAAAGGTCGAATTTCCAAAAATCCCTTCTTAGCGGATACCTACATCACATAAGGAACCTACATGCCAAATTTCAAGTTTCTAGGTGTTATAGTTTCGGAGATTTCATGATGAATCAGTGAGTCAGTGGTATTTCTCTTTTATATATAGATAAGATGTAAGTTAAGCGCTGAATAATATGTCAATAAAATAAATATACAAAATTAACTTATAATGGTGGCAAGGGAAATTGGCCTGAGTAGCTGTAAACCAGTTAACAATGTGCCTGCTGATTTTACTTGAACAATGTTTAGTTTTTAATGTTTTTTAATAAGTCTCAAACTAAAATTATGCCGTTGTATGTTAGATTTTGTTTACAGCTGCTCAGTGGGGAGAAGGGTGGCCAATTATAAAAAATATGTTTTAACCTGTCTCTAATTACTTGTAAATTAATATTAATATGGTCGATGGAGGTCAGTAATTAAGGTCAGTTATTTTATCTTAGGTCAGTAAGAAGTCAGTATTTCAGTGATTTTAGTCAGTAAAATCAGTAATTTAGACCTCAAAACCAGTTTGCAGCCCTGCTAATGTGACAATCCCATACTATTTTATCCACTAGCCCCTCCGGTATAACTAACCTCCAATCACTCTCACCCCCTCTACCTTCTTAAATAAAATCCCTTGATATATTTGAAAATACTGGCTATATGCAGAATTATCTATATCGGACTCTAAACTTGCTATTATTTTACCCAATTTTGCATCAGATCGTTGCATCGTTTTAAGGTCTGTCAGTCCCTCTCCAAAAAGCCTGTCTTCCCGGCTGAGTCGAAAAATTTCTATTTCTTTTAAATCCCTCCCTGTCTTATTTCCCTCAAAATCTATCCTTAATAGAGTGTCGGGTATCTTATTCTCTACCCCATTTATGTACTCCCAGGAAAAATTATACTCTTGTAACGCTAACACCCACCTGGTTAGTCGACTGTGTGTTAATTTACAGGTATTTAAAAATGACAGCGCCTTGTGATGATCGTATTATTTCCCAGCAGATATGGTCTAAATTTTTTAACCGCGAAGATAATGCTCAACAGCTGTTTTTCTGTCGTGATGTAATTTCTTTCGGCCACTAATAGGGTCTGGCTAGCAAAAGCTATGGTCCTGTGTTCCCGGTCCTCATCCACCTGGCACAGTTCTGCGCCCAGAGCTACATTGCTAGCGTCCATCTGCAAATAAAATTTTTGTTCGAAATTGGGATGGTTCATCATGATCAACCTATAAATTTGTCTTTTATTTCATTAAACGTGTTTCTTTCTTCTTTTCCCCATTTCCATTGTTTATTTTTCTGTAATACCACACTCAACTTGGAGGTTACCTGGGCATAATTTTTTTGAAATTTCCAGTAAAAATTGCACAAACCCAAAAAACTCTATAATTGCTTTATGTTCTTAGGCTCAGGGAATCTCATGATTGACTCTACTTTCTCTGGGTTAGCTTGAAGCCCTTCAGGTGTGATAATGAAGCCCAAAAAGTGTATTTCTTGTTGCAAAAATTTAGATTTCTCCCAGTTCACTGTCAATCCCCCTCTTTGCAATTTATCTAGTACTTACTCTAAATCCTCAATATGTTCTGTGAATGTTCTCGACACTATTAAAATGTCATGAACATAGATGGTTAAAAATTCTAAATTATTCGGCTGTAAAATCTCGTCCAAAAATGTAATAAAGCTTGCAACACTAGTATTGAGTCCAAACGGTAATCTCTTAAACTGATAATTCTTACCATTAAAAAGAAAAGCAGTACATTTTCCACTCTCCAAAGCTAACGGGACCTGCCAATAACCCGCGGTTAAATCTAAAGATGTCATGTATAACCCCACTAAATTTCTGAAATATTTCATCTATTTGTTCTGGTGACTCCCGGTCAGGAATAATAATCTGGTTTATTCTACGGGCGTCTAGACATAACCTCACTCTCCCATCCTTCTTTACAACAACAACTAACGGATTTGAATAGGGCGACACCGACCTCTCAAGTATATCCCCCACCAACATTTTATCTAACTCCTCCTGAACAGCTCTCCTTTTCGAATAGGGCACCGGATAACTCCTCTGCACATAGGGTGTGTGTTCCCTTACTTTCAACTCACACGTTGGGGACTCCCTACAACTCCACCCTCACTATAAAATTTATGTGCCCTGTTCTCCCATACTCGCTCTTCACTTTCATCTCTCCCTCTCTCTCTCTCTCTCTCTCTCTCTCTCTCTCTCTCTCTCTCTCTCTCTCTCTCTCTCTCTCTCTCTCTCTCTCTCGCGCTTCTGTGTCCCCACTATCGACATGTTTTTGTATTACATTTATTCCCGAAATTTTTACATTGACTAGCACCCGTTCAAAACTAACCCTAACTGGTTTAAATTCATGATCTAACTCTACCACCCGTTTATTAAAATCAATTACTGTTTTATGCCTTTTCAGAACATCATTACCCATAATAACCTCTAAATTCAACCCTCGGACTACTAAGAATGTATTCTCATATTCACTCCCGTTTATTATCATATTTAATTGAATTGTTTGGTTACTCGTTTACACCTAACCCCAGTAACCCCTACTATTGTAACCCCGGCAACTGGTAAAGACGGAATATTTTTATTTAGTTTCTTTAATTCTTCTAATACATTTTCGGAAATAACTGATATTTCACTACCCGTATCTACTAATGTTTTCATTTCCTTACCTTCTATAGTGACCATAACCTCTGTTAATCCTGTCTCCGGTTCCTCTATCTCCGGGTTGTCCTCTTCCATCGACTCCTTGGATATGTCAGTTCTAATAAGATGGTTTCGATAGCTACCTTCATCCTGGACACCACTGCTACCTACTGACAATGGTTGGGTCACCTCCTCCATTGTCCTCACTTGTTTTCCGGTTGGGCGGCGGCACTGCCCTGTGAGTAGCCGCCTCTACCCCTGGTTGTATTTCCACTGCCTCTAGGCGCTCCTCTGCTACTGTCTTCTCCTCTCTGGGGTTGATTGTTCTGGTTGGATGGTGGTTCGTTTCGCTGGCAATTCCTCGCCCGGCTGCTTCTATAACAAACTGTTCGGACAGAATAATCCTCAAACCGACAATCCGGACATCTCCACCCCTTGCTTCTATTATTGTCTCCCCTCGCACCTCTATGTGCGGTCGTTGACCCCCTCGATTGATGATTAATCCCGTTAGTGTGTGACACCGGCGGGTTCTGACACCTACCCATCTCCCGGTCCCTTATGTTCTGAAATATGTCTAATATTTTTTTAGCTCATTAATTTCAGTTACCTCGCGCGTCATTAAGGTGATTTGTACCTCCCGTGGTAAATGTTTACTTATGTGACGCATGAATGACTGAAAAGGTAACGACGGTTCGAGGTATTTCGCTTCGTTATATATTTTCATTACATATATCGTTACATTATTACCATGGGTTCCAAAATTGCCAGACCCCATTTTCGCTTCGTTATATATTTTCATTACACATATCGTTACATTATTACCATGGGTTCCAAAATTGCCAGACCCCATAATTTTACTTCGTAGCACCTCTTGGTCTTCTTCTGACCAGTATTTATCTCTGAACGCTCTTTTAAAACTCTCATAATTCGCCCACGTGGTTCTGTGAGCTTCCGCCCATATCGCGTAACTCCCCTTAAAACATTTGATTATCTTTAATATCTGAACCTCCCAGCTGTTATTATTAAATCTGTTAAAATCCCTCACACGATTTAAAAACTGCATGGGGTATAACCCCCCTACTGTCACAACTAAATGACTCTAACTCAACATCGTTATTTATATCGCGAGTAATCATTACTCGTTCAGTAACGTTATTTAGTTTCTGGCCTATCGCCACATTCAACTCATCTTTAACATTAATTATGCTCTGTTCAATCGAAATAAACTTATTATTATTTATACATTCGAACTGAACGCTACGTTTGTCCATAACATTCACTGTATCTTGTATTGATTGTATTTCTATCTTACAATTATTCTCTATTTCGGTTATTTTACAATTAGTATTAGCTTCATGTACCTTAATATTCTGACTAACTTCTTCAATCTTATCTACAGTGTTAGATTTAGACTCATTTATTTTACTTTCCAAGTTTTCTTTTACTTCATTAGTTTGTTCACTGAACTGCTCATTTACAGAATCTGTCACTTGTTTTTGAATGGTACTAAAATGTTCGTCTATATCATTCAGACGCCTATTAATGTTATCTTCAAATTTAACACTGTTGTTCAATATTATTAAATTTAATATCGATATTCTTTTGTGAATCGCTTATTCTTTCATTTAGCTCATTAATATCAAAACAATTATTCATATCACCCTTTAATTCATTAAAATAACTTTCTAACTTAACACTTTGTTCTTTCAATTTTATGTTTTGTTCGTTAAATTTTACATCTAAAATCAATTGCAACATTTTCATCATCTTATGATCAGACTCACTATTATCTTTTGTTGACACTGGGGTTGATTGTGCCCCAACGTCACTCATTATAACTGATTCAGTTAAACTACTTTCTTTTATTGCTATTGGAGTTGAATGAATTCCCGAATCACTCATCATAGCTGAGTCAGTCAGACTAACCTCATTCTCCTTATTTTCCATTTTCATTTTTAATTAAATAATTAATGAAATTCAATATTTACTTAAATGAAATTTTATATATATAAAAAACAATCTTTAACACAATGTGCTACTATGAGCACCTTCAGTCTCACCAGTACGTTATACTGCAAAACATAACCACAAAATATACGAAACGTAAACATATACGATAATTTCAAACCTTTTCGCCATTAACCAAATACCTCTTCTTCTGTATTTTAAAACAGGCCTAATTCATATAAAAATTATACAGATATCCTGGCAGGGACTCGCCAATTGTAACTGAACAAACAATTTTTAAATACACAAACCTTCTACTTACCTCGATTCTGCCGCACTTACCTACTAACCAAACAGAAGATTCCAAATTATTCCAGGTCGCCACGATGCCTTAAGGTTAAAAATTGAAACCATAACACTCTTCCCATTAAGATAATTTAGTTAAATTTTAACTCCCTTAATTCAAAACTTACCCAGGTTCATTTAGGCGAGTTTTTTCGGCACAGAAAATTAGGACATGGTAATGGCGTAATAACTACAATTAACACATATTTATGATGCTAACGAATCTTATTTATTATAACTCAAAAATTAATTTCTTTCTGCTCATCTTACTTTCTTTTTCTATTATATCATAAACAATTATAAAACATGAACTTACGTAACCAAAGTTCTATATACTAATCCTTATCTACAAACCAGTACTTTCCCTTTTCCATCCCCACATTCTCTCACTCTATACATATCTTTTTCACCCCCATTTACTGAGCTCTTTAATATTTATTGTTTTACTTCACTTCTGACCAGTTAAATCGGTTTTGTAACTGTACTTAACTGCACGTGTTCCCCGATGTTGCGTACTAAGTTGTTCAACCCTATTTCACTACACTATCACATTACTTGTTTTTTAGCAACTGTTAACACTGTGTTAAAACTATTGATGGCTGTTTTACATTATACTATACTCCTTGGTAGACCGACTTTAACATTTTTTGGCCTACCAAGCCTCACGAGGCTAACGTTAAATTTATGTCTGTTCCGTATAATGAGTGGTGCTGAACTGGGGCGATTTGAGCGTCGTCACGCCCGACTTCCGTTGTATTTTCGCCTTTGGAAACTGGTTTTAGCTGGTTAACTACTTGCGTCCTGCCCCAGGTGCTGAACCTTTCTGGTATTGTTCGCCAACAGGAACGTCTCTGTGCAATTAAAAACACGTGGAGCTTGGATGACTTTTGGGTCACGTGATGTCAATTAGTGATGTTCCTAACCTTATAAGGTAATGGTTTTGTTCCATATCATTCATCGGCGATTTGTTAGTCACTTATAGGCGTTGACCATTGTATCGTAAAACACGTGTTTGTTCTATGATTCACCAACTACGGATTATATGCCCCCTCCTTACACATCTCCACTCTCTCAACCAGCTATACGTTACTTTATTACAAAAGATGTTTCACAACATTATTATAGCAAATTATTACATAAAATAAGAATTACTCACAATTATTAAATAAAAAATGGTTCTACCCTTTTTGTCCCGTTACAACTTAGTCCTTATACAGCTTTCATTTTTACTATAATAATCTTAAACCATTTCATAATAACCAAAGCATGAAATAAAAGAAATAAATAAAAATCAAATAATGTAAAACCCACTTTCTTACAAACTACGTACATGTTCTGGAGTAATTTTGTCAGCTGCTTCAAAAATAGATGAAAAGAAAAACTCCTTTTCATAAATGCAAGACTACTAAGTTAAGTATATTATTTCTATAGTTAAGTATCAAATCTGGCCACCATAGTGCTCAGAATATCACATTAATGCTACAGTAGTGTGTATGGGACAGATTCTGTTGCAAGCGAGCTATTTCCTCACCACCACAACTGTCAGTGACAAGTTAACACAAGGTATCACTGAAAGGGTTTATACAACTAGAACTATGGATCTTTCAAGATATTTTCACTTTGAAAGTGTCAGAGAGGCATTGATAATAAACAGTTGTATAAATGGTACTTAATCTGAAATTTGAGACATATATTGTTATTTATGTAGAAGCATTTGAGATTCAGTGTTGATTGTTGTGAATTCATACTATACTAGCTTTCTGTAGTGTTGTTAAATAATACTTTTTTTCCTTTCAGAAGGGTGTATCTTACCTTTTCTTTTATTGTGATTTTTATAAGAAAATACTTTTTCTGTTGCTCTAGCAAATTCATTATTGCTGCCAGAAGTAGTAAATAATTTATTAATTGTATCATTATTATTGGTAGCATCATTTTTGTTTTGTATTACTACTGTGACTGATATCACAGTTATCATTAGTACTATTGTAACTAATTTTCATATCATGTATTTTTAATAATACTAGTGTAATCATTATTGCCAAGTTTTATGTGTTATTTTTGTCTCTATTACACTCTGCATGTTAAATCTATTATCATATTTCAAAAACGGGTCTTACTTTTTATTGTGCCAATAATAACCACATCATGCATCATTCATTAATACATCTTTATCAATATGTTCAGCCCATAAATTCCAAAGGTTGGAATCATATATACTTTCTGTCATTAATGAAATCTTATTGTTACGATCTGATATTGTATTCAACATTGTACGGGGTTTGATCAATAAATACGCAGAATTTTTGAATGTCACAGGATGTATAAGTCCAATTGCCATATTGTTTTGTTGTTGTGTTGGTACCCTTGTTCCTGACTTATCTTGACATTTGTAGCCATATTTTATGCTTAGTTCATTGTTGACTGTCGAAAAGGTTACATGTGTTTTGGTGTGCTCGGCGATTTTTTACTTGTGGAAAAAATGGAACAAAGAATTTGCATTTAATTTTGATTAAGAATGGAGTAAAGTGCAGCACTGTATTGGAAATGTTGAATGTTGCATTTGGCGAGTCTTCTGTGAATAAAACAAGTGTTTACAAATGGTACAAACATTTCCAAGAGGGTCGTGAAGACATTGAAGATGAGCACCCTGGACGCCCCAGCACATCAACAATCAATGAAAACATCGAAAAAGTGAAGAAAATGATTATGGATAATCGCTAAATCACAGTCAGAGAGGTTGCTGATGATTTTGGCATATCATTTGGCTCATGCCAAGCAATTTTTTCTTATGTTTTGGACATGTGATGTGTGGCAGCAAAATTTGTCCTGAAATTGTTGAATTCGACCAAAAGCAGTGCCGAATAAACATTGCTCAGGAGTTGCTGAATGAAGTCAATATGATTCAGAACTGCTCAAGTGGGTCATAACTGGTGATGAAACATGGGTGAACGGATATGACGTCAAAACTAAGGCCCAATCGTCCAAATGGATGCTTCCTGAAGAGCCAAGACCGAAAGAAGCTTGCAAAGTTCAGTCGAATGTGAGGTTCTGCTCACTGTTTTCTTAGATTTCAACGGTGTAGTACACCATGAGTTCTTGCCACCAAGTCGTACAGTAAATAAGGAGTACTGCCTGGAAGTTCTTGTAACAACAGAATACAGAGCTCCAAAACAACACATTGGAAAACTAGTCATTGTTGTGACCTAATGGGAACGTAACACAATTATTGTTGTAATAATCACACACATATTTTTTATTTTGTTTACAAACTTTTTTGGGAAAGTTTAATATAAATATAATTTTAAAACATTAAATAATTAAATTTGAGCATTTAATTTTTATGTTAATAATTTAAGTCTTTTAATTATCGTTAAACAATATGTATTTGTATTTGTCATTTAGTTCTGTTTTCTATTTTTTTAGTTCTGTTCCTTTGTACAGTACTTCTAAAAAATGTAAGGAGCTGATTTGTCTTATTCTGTGTGCTTATCTTAAATGTGTGAGAGTTTGTCTCTATCTTAACAATTTAATATAATATATAAGGCTAAAAGTGTAGAATAAAAGAGTTTTTATGCAAGTTAAACAAATGAATTTTGTTGCCATTTGCATGTTGAAAAAGTTGATAATATTTCAAAGAATAATAGTTTTGCTCAAACATATCATGAGACAAAATTACAAAATTTTGCAAAAATATGTTATTTACTCGTAACTTAATTAGTCATAAATCAGATAGAAAAATGATTTAATACAGTGATTGATTTCTCAAGTTTTCAAAAGGAGTAGAAAAGTTTAAGTTTAAGACTATATTGAAGTAGAATTGATATTCATATTTAAGTATATTTCTATATTTAAAAATCATTTTGGTATTTAAAATGTTTTGGGAGTTTTCACCAGCTAATGGTACAACCATTATAAATAACAAAATGGTAGCTAGGCTAGGATGTTAGGTCGATAGACATGACTCAGTTATATTAGAGTTTCTTAAAATTCTGTATATTCAGTTGTTAAAAAGTTACTGTTTTTTAAAATAAAGTGAAAATACCTCAGCATACTTTCAGAATGTTAATTGAGAAGTTATTGGACTGTCTAAGGCTAGAAGGAGCACTAAAGTATTGTTTATCAACTAAACTTGTATTATTTAAACTTTAAATACAGTATACAGTTAGAAAATAAGACCATCTCTTTTAGTTAGGTTTTTGCTCTAAAATTTTGGGGTCTCGTATTCTATGTGTGTCTCAGAAGTAAATATATAGAGCCATGAAATAAAAATGAGAACAAGGAGTAGTAACTGAGTAGTAGTTACTAGTATGTATTAAAACAAATTGTATTCACCACAAACTAATAGCATTTCAGTGTTCAGGCAAATGATGTAACACAATAATCTGGACAAGCTTTTTAAAGAATTAATCTCAGACAACTTGACTTTTAGCTTATTCTCAAGTTGTAGCTACAGGCCAAATCTTGTAGCCATATGAAGAATACCCCCCCTCCCAAGGTTGCAGGATATTTGTTCAGAAATATAAAACAAATCAGAGGGCAGGACTCAATGAGCTTGCTAACGATGTGAGGCATGAAATAGACATTTCTTTTAGTATTCGTAGACAGCTTCTTGAAGTGGCTTTTGTATGTTGTACACTTTGGAAATCATTGCTTGTGGTCATACACAATGAAGTACAGTAATCCCTCGTCAACCGCGGGTTCTCCAACCGCGGAATTCATTTATACGCGGTTTTATAAATGCGCAGTAGTTTCCAACCGCGGGGCTGGAATTCGCTTATATGCGGTTTGTAGTAGGATCCGCTAGGCAGCGCTTCGTGCACACATATCCCTTCAAATCGGATTGAAGTCGGTCAGTCGCGCGTTGCTCTTCTGCCATGACGTATTGCGTGTTCTTTAGTTTTTAGTGTGCGTTGTTCTTATTATCTAGAGTTAATTTACTCTTTTATAAACTATCCTTTCGTCATAATGTGTTCCAAACGTTCGGAAAACATAATTGGCGGTGATAAGCTAGCCAAAAGGGCTAGGAATGTACTACCGCTGGAGAAAAAGCTCGATGTTTTGAACAGGTTAGGGTGTGGCGAGAGTGCTGCGTCTGTGGACAGGTTAATGGCTGTCAACAAGTCAACTATAAGAACAATAAAAAAAAGTGAAGAAACAATAAAAGCTAGTGTTGCTAGTGGAACTGATTCTAGTGCTAAAGTTACCTTTATGCCTCGTGATCCCATTATTGAAAAGGCACTTAATGTTTGGATCGAAGACGAAACACAAAAGAAAGTTCCTTTAAGTAGCTTAGTTATACGTGAAAAGGCACTGAGAATATACAAACATTTAGAGCAAGGTTTGGCCAATCTAAATTTCAAGCTAGTAAGGGATGGCTTGCTCGCTTCGTCCACCGCCATAGCCTTCACAATTTGAAAATAGTGGGAGAAACAGCCTCAGCTGACCATAGCGCTGCTGAGTTATCCTGAACAATTAAAAAAATTAATTGAAGATAAAGGATATTTGCCAGAACAGGTATTTAACGCAGACAAAACAGGTCTGTATTGGAAGCACATGCCCAAGAGGACATACATCTCTAAAGCTGAACGCTCTGCACCAGGTTTCAAGGTCTCGAAAGACCGTATCACCCTGTGTGCTAATGCTTCTGGTGACTGTATGGTGAAACCAATGTTAGTGTATCGATCGCTGAACCCACGTGCCTTGAAAGGAAAAAACAAATGTCATCTTCCAGTGTTTTGGCGTGCAAACAAGAAAGCATGGGTGACAGGTGCATTGTCAATGGACTGGCTGAATAACTGCTTCGTTCCTGATGTTGAACGGTATCTATCCAAGAAAAACTTAACCTTCAAGGTTCTCCTGATCTTAGATAACGCCCCAGGACACCCCGAGGCTCTCCAGTTCGCCCATCCAAATGTTGAAGTTGTATTTCTGCCCCCAAATACTACTTCACTCATACAACCGATGGACCAAGGAATTATCGAAACATTCAGGCGATACTATACACGACGCACATTCAACAGGATACTGGAAGCTATGGAGAATGACCCAAGTCTGACAGTCACTGACTGCTGGAAACTGTTCAACATCACTGACTCCATCACCATTATTAAAGACTCTCTTGACGAAGTAAAACAGTCAACTTTGAATGCCTGTTGGTCCAAGCTGTGGAAGGAGTGTGTTAATCAATGTTTGCAACACAAACTCCCAGCCGTTAAGGATATTGTAGATGTTGCAAGACGTTTGGGAGGTGAAGGATTGGCAGACATGAAAGATGACGATGTCGAAGAACTTCTTCAGTCACACAAGGAGGAGTTGAATGAAGATGAATTGGAAGAAATAATACGATCGAGTGAGGATGGGGATGATGACGAGGAGGACAAAGAAGAACAGAGAGAAATGACGCCTTCTAGCCTAAGCAAAGGAATACTTTTGGCTAACAATCTCGCTGAATTTTTTCTTGACATCGATCCCATCATGGAGCGGAGTATAAAATTCAAACGGGGTTTGGAGGATTTATTATCTCCATACAAGCAGCTTCAGAAGGAGTTTCAAAATAAAATGAAGCAGACTTCTCTTTTATGCTATTTTAAATCATCTGGTGGCAAGTCAACTGACGTCCCTCACCCTTCCACAAGTGCCGATTCCCATGCCTCGATTTAAAATTGTTTTGATTAAAATTTTGCATTTAAATTGTTTGTGTGTTAAAAATTGTTTTTATTTTAAAATTTTAAGTTGAAAATTGTAGTAAGCTACAAAACTGGACTTACTTAGCACTAAAAACTGGCCGCTATTTTTTCCTTGTCTTAGCGGCTTTTTCGTTATAATGTATACAGTATGTATTTTAAAAATTTTGAAAATTTTTATAATTTAAGTAACTGTCAGCTATTTGAAATCATTGGACTGGTTTTATACATTCGAACAATGTAGTGTATACTGTATAATAAAGAGTTGTACAGTATTTTATATTTCTGGCTTTGTTTCAGATTCCCCTAACCTTACTTTTCCCATATAAAGTTAACTTCACCAACCGCGGATTCACTAACCGCGATGTTTTGTAGGAACCTAACCCCCGCGGTTGGCGAGGGAATACTGTACTGGAAATGTTTCAGGGAAATATATGGGTTGATATGTGGTACATGGTGCTCTGGGTTATTTTGTGGTGAATCAAGGTTTGAGATATTTTATAAATGTCAGGTGAAGAGTCCACTCCACCAGAGCTAAAATATTTCCAACTGTGGTGATTATTTAGGGATAATAATATTTCCTTATTATTTAGGGAAATAATATCCTTATATGACTAGTGAAAATCCAAGTGTGTTATTAGCTAACTCAGAATTATTAGATGTAGTGGAGATGTGGTCATATCAGTGAATATGTAGATTGTTCTTTCAGCAGGATTACAGTCTCTGCACAAGTTGAAGGCCACAATGATATTTTGTAATGAGCATGACATGAAAGTTGTTCCCTGAGCAGCCTGCTAACTTGAGATAAACCCCAGAGAGTATTTTATGGAACATACAACAGCAAGACCTCTGAATCCAAGCTGAGCAAAAAGACAGAATTAATAATGTACAGGAGGTCTGGTAATTTTTATCTGTGGAAGATTGTTATAGTCTGATGGTAGCATGTTGGACAGAGTTGCCAGATGGTCAAAGATGATGGTCCTATACACTCCCAGTGTGCTGAAATAATAATTTTTCTTGTTTAAATTTATATCTTACCATTTAATCAATGAATATTGTAAATATATTAGTTTTTAATTTTTTTTAAAGCATCCCATACTTTTTAGAAACACAGTGTTTTTTTTAAGATAGATTATTTTCCATACCTACATCCCGGAGAACCAGAAATGTGAACCTAGAATTGATTGAAAAAACTTAAACATCATCAAGAATATTGAAAGGAAACTACCAGTTATATTTGTGTAATGGGTTAATGGTTATTCCCATAGTGTGTAGTATTTTATTTTATTGTCATATCTGATTTATTTGTTTTGTTACTTAGTTAATAACAAACTGTTAAAAAATTTTTTTTTTTTAATGTTATTATGCTATCCGTATATGTAAACAATTATTAAATTTTAGTTATTTGTTATCTATGCATTCTTGTTTGCAGTTTGAAGAAAATTATTTGTAACTGGTTAATTGTTACAGTGGTGTTTGCAGTTTTTGGTTTAAGTGGTGTAGTTCCTGCAGTGCACTATGCATTAGCAGAGGGTTGGCTTAATGCCATATCACATGCCTCATTAGGGTGGCTAATTCTTATGGGTTGCTTGTATATTTTGGGCGCCATGTTCTATGCCCTGAGAGTTCCAGAAAGATTCTTCCCTGGAAAGTGTGACCTCTGGGTAATGTACTTTTATATTGTAAATCATGTATATAAGTAAAATAGTGTAAAAACATTATTTGTATTGAATATAAATTCAATTACTTATTGAGTCTATAAATAAGTAAATGTGTGTTTATGAATGTTTGTTTATGAATGTTACAATAGTTTATATAAGGTTTGTTTTGTATACTTAATCAGTAACATGTTTGTATTTTTAGTTCCAGAGTCATCAGATCTTTCATGTGTTAGTTATTGCTGCTGCGTTTGTCCATTACCATGGTATTACAGAAATGGCTACTCATCGAATGTCCATTGGAGAATGTACACCAAAAACACCTTTAATGTTTTGACAACCAGCCCCCCTTGTATACTATAGTTAGAGTTATATAAATAATTTCTTATTTTTCAACTTCCATACCATATTTATGTGATTATACAATGCAGTTAGAAATAAATTTGTACCTGATAATATGTTGTTATTGTCCAATGGCTTGTTTTGGCTAATGCCATCTTCAGTCTTGCTTCCCAGTAAAGTCCAGGCAGGTCCTCTCTCCTCAGGCAGGTAGGTACCTGAATATTTAAAGTTAATATTTTAAGTTTAAATTTTAACTGAAGTAGTCTCAATATTCAATTTGTCATAATGTATATAAGTGCAAATAAAGTGTTTTTGTTTTTCATTAGTTTGTGGAACTAATAATATATTGTATACAGTGGCAGATTTAAGCCATGAAATACTACCGTTTAAGGGACCCCACGGCTTGATGATCTGAAACATGTGCACAATCTATTTACTAAGCAAACATTTTTAATAAAAAGGAAAACGCTATTAAATATAACTTAAAAGTTTATTTATTCTAGTCAAATCTTGATACAGATATATGTTCTAAATTATTTTTTCAAAACTTTTACCTTGATTGTGATGTAATGACTTCCTTTATTCTTTAGAAGGAGTCGTGCACAGATTAAAATAATGTAACTGATTGTGTGTGTGTGTGTGTGCGTGCGCGCACGCGTGCATGCGTGTGCATAGAAAGCGGTAGGAAAGGAGGAATAATTGTTATATGACTTAGATGCATTATTAAAGCTATAATTATATATTAGGTGTTTGCAAAATAATTTTATGATTGATATACAGTGGAACTTGGTTATAACGTCATTGAAGGGACCAAAAAAATAATGATGTTATGTCCGAGTGACGTTATAAAAGAGTCGTTATAAAAGACCCTTTTTAATCACTAGTAAGGAATGAGCAATAAAAAAAAAAGATCTTTGCATTATTAACATTATTCGTGATATTTATTCTAAAGTTTACAAACTGCATTTCATTTATACAAACAGCATGAAGAATATTTTAAAAGATCAAAAAGCAAATACATGTAACTTACATTTAGGCTTACTGTCGAAAGTAATCCGTAATTTTCTTTTGAACGCTCCTTTCTGAAAAATAAATTCTTTCTGTTGTGCTGTGGAGATGCTGCGCTGCATTGAACGTGTCAGACGTCTCTCTAAAGCAGTAAAATCGTGAAAGAGTTTTGGCGGCTCTCATTGCTTCCTGTACTGTCGGACAAACAATGTCGGCATCCTCCTCTTGCTCAGCATCTTCTTCAACCTATCTTCTGCTTCTATGTTTTTTACTTCCGCAATAATTTCTGCATCACTCAACACTTGGAATGTTTCATCTTGGTCATCCACTGATACATAGGAATCAAGTTCATTTCCAAATTCATTTACGTCGAATTTCTTAATCCACTCCGAGAGCGGTAAGTCGTCTTCGTCATCATCGGGTAAATTTTCATGTACGAGTTATACTTTACTAAAGCATTTTGCTATCGTCTTCTGTGTTACACTCTTCCAAGAGTCGTCTAGGAATTGTATTGCATCTAAGAGTGAAATTGTGGCAGGTTGCACCGTGTCCATACAGAAAATAATTTTTTTTTAAAGTTGCTTGCGGTAGTGACACTTTAGGCTTCTAATGACGCCTTGGTCCATAGGTTGCAGGACACTCGTACAGTTGGCCGGTAAGAAGACCAGATTAATGTTTGTCAAATTTAACTTTGGATGGGCTGCACAGTTGTCAACTAGAAGTAGAATTTTTCTGTTTTTCGATGACAGTTCTTTATCCCACTTTCTTAGTTCATCTTCAAAAATACTAGAAGTCATCCACGCTTTTTTGTTGGCAGTGTAACTTACAGGAAGTTTTTTTATGTTTATAAAACATCTAGGATGCAAACTTTTCCCGATAACTAAAAGTTTCCTTTTTTCGGTTCCCGTCATGTTCGCACAAACAAAAACTGTAACTCTTTGTTTAGAGAGCTTCCCACCAACGCACTTTTCATTTTTAAATTTGAAAGTCTTATCTGGAGTTAATTTATAAAAAATTCTGGCTTCGTCTCCATTAAAGATGTCTTCATCTTTATATGATTGTCTAATTTCTGGCCAAGTGTTACGCACCCAATCGCCTGTAACGTTCAGATCTACTCATTTTGCCTCACCACAAATTTTTGCAAAGGAAATCGAGTGTCGGGCCTTAAATCGATCTAGCCATCCGTTGGAGCACGTAAAATCAAAACCAAACAATTTTCCGAATTCTGTAGCTTTCTCTTTCAGAATTGGTCCACTCACAGGAATATCTGAACATCGACACTGTTTGAACCATTTCAGTAATGCTGCATCCACATCACCCTGTTCGCATTTCCTAATTTTTTTAATTTTTTCTCCATCTTTCTCAAATTTTTTTAAAATTGTGTCCTTGTTTTTTAAAATTGAACCTACAGTAGAATTCACTAAACCAAACTCACGACATACATCAGCTATTTTACGTCCGCTTTCATATGATCTAATTACATGCACTGTCTCTTGAATAGACAGAACCTTTCTTTTTATACTATAACTTGCCATGATTACTGTATAAAAATGTAGACCTACGTATAAAATTCTATAAACAGTGGCTACCGAAACTTAAGTTATAAAACACACAAAAGAACTGTCACAGTACGAGCAGATACAGAAACAATAACAACCAAAAACAGAGACGAGACTACGTGTAAACAATACTGTACAGTAAATACTGTAACAGCGTGGCATGAACAATAGCCTCGAGACGCGCAGTGCTACTGACCTGGTGAGGTGGTGGGGAGACATGTCAGTCGCCAGACACCGGCTGGCGCCGGCGGTTCTGTTACAGTGCTTATCGCTTGCATACAATGTATGTCTGTAGCCATGGGCGTAGCGCGTGCACATATATACGTTTATATGAAATTTAGAGTAAAATATCTGAGAAATTTTTGACGCTATAACAGAGTAGTACAATATTTAGTGACGTTAAAACCGGGAATTTTTATAATGTTAAAGATATCAGTTTGACTGGACTTATGACAAAATAACGCTACACCCGAGTTGACGTAACAGCCGAGGCCGTAATAACCAAGTTCCACTGTATTACATTGCTTGTTATACGTAACCTAAATCTGCAACCTGCAACTGCATTACAGCTCAAATTGTGTTCTATTTATGAAGGAAATCACTGAAAAGTTGAGAAAACATTGTCATAAATAACATCATACATTCATTTGTAGTTCACAGTTAATTGTCTTACAAATGTAATTCACAAATTGATGTTACAGTTTACATGTAAAAGTTTGAATACACTTCTTTTCTTCTTATGTTTAGTTGACATTAATACAACTTCATTATCTCATACTTTCAGCAATTATCAAGCTGGTAATAAAAATATAGAAATGTTTACAGGACCATAATATTACTTGACTGAATGTGGCAGTCTCTGCTGCTTTAGTTCTATTATCAGCTTAATCATTTGTCTACATTTTGTGAATACACAGTTTTCATGACTACATTAATGATCAACAATTTGTGGGCAGAACTAAGAAAGCACAGCACAAATTAAAACAACTGTTTGTAAAATAGAAATGTTATTAGTGACATGGTGTACCTACTCATCACCAAAGTGAATAACACTGGTGCAAAAGGTCACCGTTTCCATGATTACCGAGCATGATTCTCATCATCATAACAGCAAGTATTCGTGTATTCACTACAAGCTTTAGAGCAACGCATCATATTTTGTGAGAAGTCGCATCTTGTAGCAATTAAACAACATTATTGATCATATATTTTGAATAAAATCTAATATTCTGTGATTGTTGTAACAAAACCAAATGTCAGGTATTTTTTGGTATTGTGCAAATAATGTGTAAACATTATGGCTATGTTTAAATGGTATCCTATACTTCATTCAGAAGTCACATGATAAAATGGGACGATACAGAAGTACATTGCATATATGGGTTTTTCATTCATATATACTGTGCAGCCTGAAGATTTCATCATCCAAAAATTAAAAGTTATGGCATTATAATTCTTTATCTTTATGGTGTCAAACTCATTAGTATACATCGTTCTACAAATTTTAAACTTATTTTCACCCTAAACAAAGTGGAAAAATATAAAAACAATAAATAATTCTACATTTCAACAATTTATTAAACGTCAAAACATATTCATTGACTGGTAATTACTAGACTTTTATAATAACAATATTTAATTACTCAGTTACACTAAAAGACTACTGTGTATAATTGGTATGTTCTTTTGTTTTGTTTCCTTGTAACTCCAAAATACCTGAACTAATTTTGACAAGTGATGTGTCAATTGTTTCGTCTTGAGTTGAGAAACGTTAAGAAAGGAACAAAATTTTTTAAAAAACAAAGTGGTGGATGTTACATCATATTGTGTAAAACGTGGGCATACATATCGAGTTGGGTATCATTTAATTTATAAAAAGTGCATAAAAGATTGTAACGGTACAAAAGGGGGTAGAATCATTTTTAATATTATGCAATAATTCACGATCTACACAGTGCATTCAAAAAGTCCCGGGACTGATGCTGCTATAGACATACAGATGGAGCTATCTCTGTGTCACAGCTGGAACACTATGTGACAACCTTCACCCACTTCCTGTGACAATTGCATTGTTAAGGACTCATTCCATAGTAAACAGCGACACTGTTAAGTTTATCTGGTTTTTCCTTGTCATAATTTTCGAGATGGAGCAAAGAGCTGCAATTAAATTTTGTTTTAAATGTGAAAAAAGTGCGACAGAAACGTTTTCGATGATGCAACTTGCATATGGAAAAGATTGTTTAAGTCGTAGCAAAGTGTTCGAGTGGTATGCATGTTTTAAAAATGGTCGTGAGTCTCTAGAAGATGATCCAAGAAATGGGCGCCCCTCCACAAGCGTGACTGACGAGAGTGTCAAGCGTGTCTGTGCTGCACTGTCCGTCAACCGTCGGCTGAGCGTCCAGATTTTATCAGAAGAGATCGGCATCAGTGTGGGTAGTATTTACACTATCGTGCATGACGTACTCGGCAAACGGAAACTGTGTGCCAGGTTAGTTCCACACTCGTTAACAGCAGAGCAAAAAGAACGTGTGGAAGCGTCGCGAAGTCTCGTTGAATGGGCCGATGACAACCCGAATTTCTTACAAAACATTGTCACAGGCGACGAATCGTGGTGTTTCCAGTATGACCCATCTACCAAATGTCAAACAGCTGAATGGCGCGACCCAGGAGATGGCAGACCCATGAAAGTGAGGGCCACAAAATCAAAAGTGAAAACAATGCTGATCACATTTTTTGATTCAAGGGGACTGATCCACAAACAATTCTTGCCACCCGGCCAGACTGTAACTGGACCATTTTACAAAGAGGTACTTGATCGCCTTTTGAAAAGAATTCGCAGGGTTAGGCCAGAAATGTACCGATCAGGGGAGTGGTTTCTTCTGCATGACAATGCTCCAGTCCACTCATCATTGATTGTCTCACAATTGCTCGCTGGAAAATCAGTCACAGTGATTAACCATCCACCCTACTCACCAGATTTGGCTCCGGCTGACTTCTTTCTGTTCCCTAAGCTGAAGGTGGCACTGAAGGGGCAGCGTTTTGATAATATAGAGACAATTCAGAAGAATGTGACAGCTGTTTTAAACACGATTTCGAAGGAGAACTATGCGCATCCCCTTTCAACGATTGTATAAGCGATCTAAAATCTGTATAGAGAGGGAAGGGATGTATGTTGAATAATAAATAATAAAATTTCATTTATCTGAAAAGTTGTGTCCTTAATAGCGTTAGTCCCGGAACTTTTTGAATGCAGTATGTATGTAACCCTTGGCAAAATACGACTAAAAAACTCGTCACAGTTTGTAATATATTCACGAATTTCGTCTTCAGTCAAATATTTAGACATTTTGCAAAGATAGTTTATCAGATTACTAAATCAATACTCAACACTAAATCCAAAATTTATGCACTATAATTTAAATAATACGAATAATAAACGTTATTTATAAATGAAAACACTGCTCATACCTTTACACTTTCGTACACAACGCAGAACGTAACCTCCAAACACAACGCTGCAGAGCACGTGTAAAATTATTCATCACAGCCACGTAAATTACATCAGACTAAGAAGGAATGAATACCAAATGTTTCAGAAACTATCCGCTAGAGTGCAGCACGAATACCATTCCAATAAACGACGTATGACAGCAATACTAACGAAGTAAAAGTTGGAAACGTAAATATACGTTATTACTGAATTTGGTCCGTCTGACAAAAAACGTGTATATACGTGATTACTGTTCAAAGGGTTAATTAAAAATGAATTGTGTATGAATAATATCAGATTAATTTTTGACGATGGAGGTTAGACATTTAATTATTTTAGTTAATGGTTCAAATACTTGGCTAAATTATGTAATGAGTTTTGGTTAACAATGACATTTGACGTAGATTGTATATAAATTTGTAATGGTGTTACATGTAATAGGTACTAGGTTATGTTATGATAAGGTATTGGAGAATACATTGGTTGTGTGTATGTTGTATGACGTGTACTCAATGTTAATAATTCTGATTGAGTGTATTAAAAGAGGATTGATTGTTAATAATAATTGACATTTAGGTAATTACGAATTCTATTATGGAATTAAATTAATTTGAGATGGTTGAATTAATTGAAAATGTGGATCTTTGTAATAAATTTGAAAATGTTTGATTTGAAGGTTGTAATAAATAGTAAAATGATTAAAATGTTTAATAGAAAATCAGAGTTGAAGATATAGTGTAACAAGTGGAATATTTAATAGAAAATGAATATTAAAGTTGTAATGTCTGTAATTTTTATTCAAATTCAAAGGTGAAATGTTTGGTTTAATTTAATATTGGTAATGTTTATTTTGAGCTGAAGTATTTGTGAAACAAAGTGTTTATTTGAGTAGGATGTAAATGTGTCTAGATGTAAAACATGTATTATATGTTTTAACTGTTGATTTCCCAATTTCCGGGCGGTCACGGTATCACCGAACCCTGACCGTGGATTTGGTTTATCTGTAACAAGCTGTGGGCAGACTTATTGTACACTGACCATAGTTTATTATTTTCGAAATTGGTGGACCTAGAAAGTTAACTGGGGATGCATAAGGGGAATCTAAAATAACTTTGGAACTACGGCTATGTACCTATGGAAAGGTGATAGACCACTTAAGGCTTTGTAAATAATTATTTAGTAGGGTTACTGGTATCCTGAATTCCAGTAAAACCGAACTGAATATAAAGCCGAAGCAAGGACGGGGTAAAATAAAAGAAATAAATATTTACTCCCAGCAGCTTCACTCCTTGTGGAAGCAACTGGGCGAGACAGTCCAGCATTGGGGGGAAATAGTGTAGTGGATGGGTGGTGGCAACGTTACATGCTACGAGGGAGAAATTTCATTTATGGAGTTTGTGCAATACCAAAAAAAGAGATGAAAGTCCTTGAGGTCACTTACACTTTTGTAACGAGGGGTTTCAGGGGTTAAGGGATTATGAAGTGGGGATATTATGAAATGAGGTGAGTAGAGGATTTTAGAATAAATAATAGAGAAGAGAAGATTGATGATTAAATCGTTATGAAGTAGTGAAATACATATTGTGTTGAATATGTATTTGTTGTATTCAATAATTTGACGTTTTATGTAAGCATGTTTTGTATTATCTAAAGCTAGCAGTAGTAATCTGCATTTATGATGAAGAAATTGGGATATAAAATGAGATGTTTAAATGGAACAGTAAGATGGAATTGTTGTTAACTTGAATTCACAATTGAATTGGTGAATTATTTTTGTGGAGTTGGAATAATAACTTTCAAGAGTATGTAAATGTTCAGATGTATGGGGATAAAATGTATTATGTTATGTTAAGGATATATATATATATATATATATATATATATATATATATATATATATTAAAACAATATTATTTGTACATTTAGATAATTAAGATAAAAAGCCAGTACTTCGAAAAAAGGCAAACCAGTACGGCTAAGAGGAAACCAAATCAGTCAAGGGTATGGAATAGTGAAAGGCCATTTACTGATGTTTTAATGAATTGTTATAGAGTCTGGTGGTCCTGTGGCGGCGGATCTGTGCTGGCCGGTGCGTCAGGCCAGGGTCGTCTAATGCCCGTCTGGCTTTATGGTGTTGGGATCCTGAGGAAGGAAGTCCAGTAAAGTCATGCAGGTGCGGCCACAACCATTGGATTAGGGGGGGTGAGTAACCCATGATTTTAATAAAATAATAAGGGGGGTCATGGCGCCATATCCGAGCTGATCCTTTTAGGTTTAGTCTCCGGCATAAAATCTGATCCTTTTATGCTCCGGCATAAAACCTCTCATTGAGGGGGTATTGTAATGGTACAAAAGGGGGTAGAATCATTTTTAATATTATGCAATAATTCACGATCTATGTAACCCTTGGCAATATACAACTTTAGAAAGCTGAATGGTATGACTAAGCAAGTATGACGTAGGCATTGCCGTCTCAAATGAAATAAACCGAACCTTATAAGGTAAAGAATTTTATGATCCGTCTGACGGTCACGAGAGTATCATGAAAGGAACACGTGTTTTCCAATAATGAAATGCAGTTTTGGCTTTTGCAAACTTCTAGACTCTTCGATGGGTCCAGATGAGAGGGGAAGCGGGGATCGAAGGGAACCACGTGCCCGGCCCGGATAGTATACGATTACTAGTCGTCATTCGCCCAAGTCAACGATCAACTTAAAGCCATATGGTTGTGTTGAACAGAGTCCGCGGACAAATTCAATGTAGGCCTACAGAAAGTGCAAAATGACTCTAAAACAGTTATAAATAAATCTCTTCAAGAAGAAAACGCAATTGGAAAATTTAATCAACAGTGTGGAACAGTTTTTGTGAGTGTGGGAGCAAAAAGTGAACTGAACGAGTATTGGCACAACATTTGGAATAACATCTACAGCTAAGTACTTAAAACTAGATCGACTGGCCAACAATTAATAACTATTTGGCTATTATTAAAATATTCCATTCAGAAAATAATGAGATCTCAAATTTAGGGGGGTTTGAAGAGAATCAGAGGGAAAGAGTGAATGCGAGGTACTGGTTCGCCTTAGTAGAATTAAGCAAGTTTAGTTTTGTTCAAATAATTATTGTGTGTTCACTGTTGAGTGATTTATTAATCAAAAGATGAACAGGGTTAGCAATCTTTAAATTGCTAACTGAAATTAAATGCAAATTTCAATGTCACCATGACCACGTGTTCAGTGTAATTATTGCTCCGAAACCTAACTTATTTTCTGCGTCAAAATCTCACCTAGACGAGCCTGTGAAAACTTCTGAGTCAAGAGAACTAAGATAATCTAAATTATTCAAGTGTTTCTAAGGGGTAGAGTGTCACAGTTTACATATTTCAACTTCAAAATATGTTGGCGACCCTGTAATATGAAGTGAAGTATAAGGTAAGTGGGTAAAGAAGACGTGGAGGTAAGTGAAATAAAGGTGGGTATGTTTGGAAAACGTGGATGAGTTTACAAGATGATAACAACAAAAACTTAGAAAAAATTGCTAGCTTACTATACAAGGAAGACAGTGTTATGGTTAGGTAATTGTTTCGCTATACAGTGCTACAGAATACTTTCTTATGATTCTCATACCAATACAAGTATTTATGTTGTTTTCTTTTTCTCCTTAAAGTGTGAGCAAAAACATTGTGTGTATTTATCTGGGATTTTTATGTAATTTTTAGGTAATGTCTAAACACAGTTACCAGTGTCTATTCTTGTCAATTCTAAGACTCTGTAACAATTGTGATATGTGATACATATTTCATTGCACAGTTTAGTTTTATTACAGAAGTAACATCTACATAAGGAGCTTATAGTACCATCGTTCTGTTTATTCTATCCTTAATTTTAAAAAAAGTAGTTCCCATTAAAAAAAAATGAAGTAGGATTATGTTGATTAAGAGGAATAATATCAAGTCATTAGTAGCATTCCTACTTTCAAAAAATAAATTATTCCGATTGAATGGTCACTTGGCACTTGGTAGAACAATTTATTAATACTTGAACTTAATAAACAAACACTTTATTCATGTTGTTTTACTTGTAAACTGGTTACTGCAAATTTGGTGCAAAAGCTTACTATATGTTATTTATAATCACCTAGTAATTGTACTACACATATTTTACATATATTTATATTAGTTTAAGTGGCACAGTTTTACTTTACATTGTCTTCAGTTTACAGTTTTACAGTAAATTGTCTTCAGACAAAAGCTTATTGTATATGTTTTAAAATTATCCAGTAACGGTACTTAATTTTATCTCTAACAGTAGAACATGCAGCTTTGTTAAACCATTTACTGGGATTTTACCCCCTTGATAATACACTATCTCCACCCCTTCCCCACCTAACATGCATTTCAAACCTCTCAGCAGTGCCGTAATGAGGGCGTGGCGAAAAAGGCGCCCGCCACGGGCGCAACTGGGTTTGGGGTGCAAAACAAAGGATACCGACCCGGTTGAGAGTTGCACGTGGTTTTTATTTTACTTGACCATTCTACTCTACATGAATCATTGAATCAACACCGACTCACTGGCCGTTTTTTGTCTCCTGTCCAATTAGACAGAGACACGTATTATTGCGCGCACATCACACACCCACTCTTTCTTACACTCCTAGCCCGCGTTCACATGAGGCGAAAAGCTCAGCTCAGCCAATCACAACGTCAGGAGAAATCAGGTGACGTTGATACTCATGTGTGAATCAAGACCAACTACAATATCTACAAGATATTGTAGTTGGTCTTGTGTGAATGCAGGCTCATACAAGAACGATCTATACTGTGTAGTGTGTAGGCAAGGCGCTAGTCTTTGTTGGTCGTTCCTCGTTCATAAGATCAGCTGTGTTGTTGCTTTGTCGTAATTATTTTTATATATTTTCTCTCTTTTGTGGAACAAAACATACTGGAAAAGAAATGTAATTTTGTTTACATACAACATACTGGCATACTGACTAAGTAAGTACTGTAAATAATTATATTAATAAAAACATTTATTTTAATTATATTAATAAAAAATATTAATTTTAATTAAAAAACACTTCTAGAGTAAAATGCCACCAAAAAAACCGTCCGGTGCACAGTTTAAAAAAATAAGAGAACAGAAGATTGAAAATATAAAGAAAAATATAACTCAGATTGATATTTTTCTTAAAAAATCATCTACACCTCTAGTTCATTCAAGCTTAACAACTTAATTAAATCTGCCTTCTACAAGTAGTCATGTTTCATGTGAAATTGAAACAGAAGAGAAAAGTACAATTGAACATCAAAACCAGGAAATCGAGAAGCAATGTACATGTAATGATGATAATTATATGGTTGATGTTAAATTAGAAAATATTGATAATAATGCAAAAATAATAGATTTCAATGATCCCACAACATGGCACTTAACTAATAGTAACATACAAATATTTGTTCAACATGGACCAGAGTTGTGCGATAATTTAAGTGTTTATCCTGATAGAGAAAATAGGCATTTTGATAAAAAATGGTTTGTAAAAACCATGTCAAACGGAGAACAAGTACTCAGAAATTGGTTGATATATTGCAAGTGAAAAGATGCACTGTTCTGTTTCCCATGTATTATTTTTGGAAAAAATCAGAATGTATGGACCACTGCGGGGTTTCGAGACTGGCAGCATTTAAATCCTATGTTACCATGTCATGAAAATTCATTATATCATAAAAAAAGTTATGTCGAATGGAAAACTTTCGAATCAAAAATTAAGAAAGGTGGTTTTATAGACGATCAATTACAAGAAGAAATTTTAAAAGAAAAAGAAAAGTGGAGGCATATTTTAAAAGTTATTTTGGATGCCATTCTGCACTGCGTAAAAAATAATGACGCTTTGAGAGGAACTTGTGAAAAAATTGGTCATCCCGAATGTGGAAAATTTCTGAACACGATAGAATTAATTAGTCATTACGATCCTATTATTGCGCAACATATTGAAAGTCATAAGAAAAATCAAGTTAATTATTCTCTCCTATAATACAAAATGATATAATTAATATAGTTGCTTCTAAAATTAGACAGCATATTATTTCAAATATTCAAAAAGCAAAATATTTTTCTATTTTATTTGATAGCACACCTGACACTTCTCACCAGGAACAGATGACGCAAATTTTGCGCTATGTTAACATTGATCCCAACACGAATAAATGTAGCATTGAAGAAACCTTCATAGACTTTATTGTGACACATGAAAAAAAATGGCGAAGCACTTGCGAATGACATCGAAAACAAGTTAACATTAGACGGATTAAATATTAGAAATATAAGAGGACAATCATATGATAATGGAGCGAATATGGCAGGTAAATACAAGGGGGTACAAGCCAGGATATTACGTTTCAACAATATGGCGAGGTTTGTTCCATGCACGGCTCACAGCCTTAATTTAATAGGCGTTCATGCTGCACAAACATCTGTTCAAATGAAATCATGTTTTGAAACAATTCAACAATTGTTTAACTTTTTTGTAAATTCTACTAGTAGATGGGATCTTTTAAAGGAAAAATTATCTGTTCGTCTCAAAGGTTTAAGTGACACGAGGTGGTCCGCGAAAGCTAACGCGGTTAAAGCTTTACGAAATCAATTGCCTTTAATAATAGAACTTCTTAATGAAATGTGTGATGGACAAAGACAAGTTACAGTAGACTCTGTAACAAATGCTCGAATGTTGCTAAAATTATTAACAAAATTTAAATTTGTTGCACTATTAATATTTTGGGATACAATATTAGGAAAGATAAATAAAGTAAATTTACTTTTACAAGAAAGAAAAACCACAGTCGGAAATGCTGCGAAAATGATAAATGCTCTAAAAAATGAAATTCAACAGTACCGAAATGATTTTTTCGATTCGCTTCACAATTCAGCAAAAAGTTTAGCCGAAACAAATATTGAAACTTACATCCCAGAAAAGAGACGGCGCAAAATAAAAAATATGCCTGGTGAGAAAGCTACTGATGATTCGTTTGCCAGGAATGAAAGTGCATTACTAAAAAAAGAAATGTGTGAAGTTTTAGATATAATACTGATACAACTCAATGATAGATTTACTGCTTTGCAAGAGGTCGCAAACGACTTCAATTTTTTAAATGGACACGCTTTAAAAATCATGCCGCTAGATGATCTTAAACGATGTGCAGCAGACCTAGCATTGAAATATAATAGCGACTTAGATGCTCCAGAATTTGTATGTGAAATTGAGAGTTTCAAATATCAAGCCATGGAAGTTTTTGAAAATTTAGGAGATATGGACGCTTTTCAAATCTTGCAAAAAAATTACGAACTCTCATTACAAAACACGTATCCAAATCTAGACCTAGCATTAAGGATTTTCATAACAATGCCTGTAACAACAGCTTCCTGCGAACGTTCGTTTAGCAAATTAAAAATTGTAAAATCGTACCTTCGTTCTTCTATTGGACAAGAGCGATTAACAAACATGTCTATAATATCAATTGAAAAAGATGTTGCCAAAACATTAAATTATGACGATATAATAGATGTGTTTGCAAATGAAAAAGCGAGAAAAATTACTTTATAAAATATGCTGAACTGTTTTATGTTTTTATTATATTATTTTAACATATACCTATGTTTTGTATTTCTTTTATTTTGTCGTCATTGAATATGAATAAAAATTTGTTCTTATTTAGGTTATAGATTATTTATTTTCAAATACCTTGACAAATACATTATTGTATATACAGGCAACTCATTTTGATGAGGTTAATAGTATTTAATATATTGCATTTAGTAAAATTTAACTTGTTACATTAAAATTTTTAATTTTTTTTGTTATTATTGGGTTACGGGGAGGCGCAAGTTAGACACTTGCCACAGGCGCTTCATACCCTCGTTACGGCACTGCCTCTCAGTTCAAATCTAACCCCTGAAGATGTTATAACTGGTGAAACAATTGTCAGAAAAATAAAAAGTATGTAGATCTATACCAAGTGTTTTTTAAATTCAAGTATCAAAAATAACATTTTATGGAAGAAAGTAAATAACGATTCTATATCTGTTATGGATAATGTACTGCATCACTGGAAAAAAGCAGTACTGAAGTGTGGAGAAAAGAAAATATCAAGGAGTGGCTTCAGTCAAAATGAATAGATTTTTGAGACAATTACCTGAATAGTGAATTATGATATTTGTGGAAGAAGTAAACAATATTCAGCAACGTATGTTGGATAAAGTAGCTGAAGAAAAAAAGCCACCATTTGCTGGTTTCCTCCATACCACTTTCTTTGATCTCAATACAATAGAATTAGTATGGATTAACATACTGTGACATATTGCAAGAACAACATAATTTCAAAATGAACATGATTCATTCTATCATCAGTGATGCTCTGAACGCAGTAAGTGAAGAAAACTGGAGAAATTACTGTAGACATGTTGAAGATATTGAGAAGATAATTTGTACAAATTAGGAATAGATACTAAAAAGTAATTATGTGAACTGTATAAGTGTTACATACTGTATAGCATTTTGCACTTGAAGGGCCAATTGTGTTTCACTTAAAATGTATTGCTCAGTATCATATTCTGAAATACTATAACATTTAGAGAGTTACAAATTGAATTCAACTGATTCTGATAATTTCATTTGCTTACACTAGATAACATATCTGTAACAAAACCTGCAACTCTCACATGCCAGCTTTGTGACGATTTAATTGGTAATAAAATATTTAATTAAAAAAAAAATTGAGAAAGCATTTAAGTATTTTTAAATCGCACAATTAAACCTAATACCCCTGTACTAACTCAGAATAAGTACGAGACTTAAATGGAAAAAGATCTAACTAAACAAGTAATAAAAAAACGTATTGTAAATAGTTAATAATATTACAGTTAACCCTTTAGTAAATCATCATGCGTTGACCTGTTTAATTCCGGACACAACGTGCTTAGCGAACCGTCTGTAACTTAGAAATATTTGAAAATCGTAATGTAAGTAATTAATAATTTGAAGGCACAAATAGTAGTTAAAATAATTCCTTTAAACTAAATAAGTCTAAATAGTTTGTTTCATCTTGCTATAAGAATGTCTATTTAAATAAAAGTTGGAACTATATTATGGCGGAGTACTCGCTCCGCTTCATTGTTATCTACCAGTCGTATCAAGTTAAGAGTTACGATGCGGCGTTCAGACAGTACACACCTCCAAACGAGGGCTCTTCAAAAGTGTGTTATGTAAACTTTAAAATAACTGTTAGCTACCACAAAAAACGTGGGGAGCCAGTGATTTTTAATGTATATGATGTAGAAAAAGTTTGTTCAAGAAATGTAGTAATATAAGAAAAATTATCAACACGTAAACAAGGTGACGTCTCTACTTAAGATGTAAACTCCCATACAACTCTACATGTGAATATGTGACCTGCCAAATTGCACATACGGACGTCTACAACCCATACGACGCTGACCAGGACCGGCGTGGATCAACCCAACTTCATGCAGCAGTACATCAATCTACTCACTAATACGGCTATTAGATATTCACCAGAGACACGACACAGATGACTACCCCGACTACCAGAATTCCGAAGAGTCACACCCCAGGACGAGGACAGCAAAGCTTATTTTAGAGGTGACTCGATAGCTTGGGTATCGAGAATTAATTACATTTGAAACATAACTTTTATAGATGAAAGAGACTTTTCAAAGACAATAAATAAAACCAAAGAAATGTAAACTGTAGTAGTGAAAATCATACGTTGTAACGTTAATATTGAAATGTAAATTATAATCCCTTTAATAAATAATACCATTCTTCAAATGGTTAATGTAATCTTGCAAGCTCTTAGATGAGTATAGTATAATTCAGACGTCTCTACTATATTTAAAGCAGACTCGGATCCGAGGTAAATTACATGATCTATATGATCCCTTGTTTTACAGAAAACCCTTTTTAATTATTTCAGTATAAATTTTTATGTTATGGGACCTTTTTACTTCCATATTCCTTAAGGAATGGAAGTATGGTGATGGCAAAAAAAATCGTGTTCGAGATTATTGCAGATTCTGATTCTACTACACTCAAAACATGAAAAAAAGTCGTTTTCCGAAAAGTGTCTGTGTGTCTGTCTGTCTGTAGATTTTTTTTCTATGGCAAACGATAACTGCCGCAAATTCAAACAGAATCAAATAATTTTTTGCATACAGCCCGGTTTTGCAGAGTTCTCGCGACCTATTGTTTTTGGTGAAGATCGGTTGAGGGAAAGGGGTAGTTTACCTGCAACGGTTTTTTTTTAGCAAGGGAAATTTTGTTTGTTTGGCAAACGATAACAGCCGCAAATTCAAACAGAATCAAATAATGTTTCGCATACAGCCCTGAATTGTAGAGTTCTCAAGACCTATTGTTTTTGGTGAAGATCGGTTAAGGGAAAGGGGTAGTTTACCTGTAACGTTTTATGTTTTAACAAGGGTATTTCCTATGGCAAACGATAACAGCCGCAAATTCAAACAGAATGAAAAGATTATTTGCATACAGCCCTAAATTGTAGAGTTCTCAATACCTTTTGTTTTTGGTGAAGATCGGTTAAGGGAAAGGGGTAGTTTACCTACAACGTTTTTTTAACAAGGGTATTTTCTATGGCAAACGATAACAGCCGCAAATTCAAACAGAATCAAATAATTTTCTGCATGCAGCCCTGATTTGTAGAGTACTCAAGACCTATTGTTTTTGATGAAGATCGGTTGAGGGGAAGGGGTAGTTTACCAGCAACGTTTTTTATCATGCGTATTTTCTATGGCAAACGACAACTGCCGCAAATTCAAACAGAATCAAATAATTTTTTGCATACAGCCCTGATTTGTAGAGTACTCGCGACCTATTGTTTTTGGTGAAGATCGGTTGAGGGGAAGGGGTAGTTTACCTGCAACGGTTTTTTTTATCAAGGGAAATTTTTTTTTTTTGGCAAACGATAACAGCCGCAAATTCAAACAGAATCAAATAATGTTTCGCATACAGCCCTGAATTGTAGATTTCTCAAGACCTATTGTTTTTGGTGAAGATCGGTTGAGGGAAAGGGGTAGTTTACCTGCAACGTTTTTTTAACAAGGGTATTTTATATGGCAAACGATAACAGCCGCAAATTCAAACAGAATCAAATAATGTTTTGCATACAGTCCTGATTTGTAGAGTACTCAAGACCTATTGTTTTTGGTGAAGATCGGTTAAGGGGAAGGGGTAGTTTACCTGCAACCTTTTACGTTTTATTTTCTATGGCAAACGATAACAGCCGCAAATTCAAACAGAATCAAATAATGTTTTGCATACAGCCCTGATTTGTAGAGTACTCAAGACCTATTGTTTTTGGTGAAGATCGGTTAAGGGGAAGGGGTAGTTTACCTGCAACGTTTTTTTATCAAGCGTATTTTCTATGGCAAACGATAACAGCCGCAAATTCAAACAGAATCAAATAATTTTTTGCATACGTCCCTGAATTGTAGAGGTCTCAATGACTTTCGATTTTGGTGAAGATCGGTTAAGGGGAAGGGGTAGTTTACCTGCAACCTTTTACGTTTTAACAAGAGTAAAGTACTTGAAAATTTATTTAAACTTTTTGAAACAATGGTAATTGTTAAAAATAAAATAATTTTGTTGCCAGGCAATAAAATTATAATTTTTTCATTTTAATGTAATATAATATTTTTCATTTAATACAGCAATAAAAAGGCAGGTAAGACACAGCCTGGCTGTTTGGCTGAAAATGATTTTAAATATAAATCTTAGAATATGGAAGTCATGTATGGTTCTCCATACCGATATTTTACTTCCATATTCCTTAAGGAATGGAAGTATGGTGATGGCAAAAAAAATCGTGTTCGAGATTATTGCAGATTCTGATTGTACTACACTCAAAACATGAAAAAAAGTCGTTTTCCGAAAAGTGTCTGTCTGTCTGTCTGTCTGTAGATTTTTTTTCTATGGCAAACGATAACTGCCGCAAATTCAAACAGAATCAAATAATTTTTTGCATGCAGCCCTGATTTGCAGAGTACTCGCGACCTATTGTTTTTGGTGAAGATCGGTTGAGGGAAAGGGGTAGTTTACCTGCAACAGTTTTTTTTTAGCAAGGGTAATTTTGTTTGTTTGGCAAACGATAACAGCCGCAAATTCATACAGAATGAAATAATGTTTCGCATACAGCCCTGAATTGTAGAGTTCTCAAGGTCTGTTGATTTTGGTGAAGATCGGTTAAGGGAAAGGGGGTAGTTTACCTGTAACGTTTTATGTTTTAACAAGGGTATTTCCTATGGCAAACGATAACAGCCGCAAATTCAAACAGAATCAAAAGATTATTTGCATACAGCCCTAAATTGTAGAGTTCTCAAGACCTATTGTTTTTGGTGAAGATCGGTTGAGGGAAAGGGGTAGTTTACCTGCAACGTTTTTTTAACAAGGGTATTTTCTATGGCAAACGATAACAGCCGCAAATTCAAACAGAATCAAATAATGTTTTGCATACAGCCCTGATTTGTAGAGTACTCAAGACCTATTGTTTTTGGTGAAGATCGGTTAAGGGAAAGGGGTAGTTTACCTGTAACGTTTTATGTTTTAACAAGGGTATTTCCTATGGCAAACGATAACAGCCGCAAATTCAAACAGAATCAAAAGATTATTTGCATACAGCCCTAAATTGTAGAGTTCTCAAGACCTATTGTTTTTGGTGAAGATCGGTTGAGGGAAAGGGGTAGTTTACCTGCAACGTTTTTTTAACAAGGGTATTTTCTATGGCAAACGATAACAGCCGCAAATTCAAACAGAATCAAATAATGTTTTGCATACAGCCCTGATTTGTAGAGTACTCAAGACCTATTGTTTTTGGTGAAGATCGGTTAAGGGAAAGGGGTAGTTTACCTGTAACGTTTTATGTTTTAACAAGGGTATTTCCTATGGCAAACGATAACAGCCGCAAATTCAAACAGAATCAAAAGATTATTTGCATACAGCCCTAAATTGTAGAGTTCTCAAGACCTATTGTTTTTGGTGAAGATCGGTTGAGGGAAAGGGGTAGTTTACCTGCAACGTTTTTTTAACAAGGGTATTTTCTATGGCAAACGATAACAGCCGCAAATTCAAACAGAATCAAATAATGTTTTGCATACAGCCCTGATTTGTAGAGTACTCAAGACCTATTGTTTTTGGTGAAGATCGGTTAAGGGGAAGGGGTAGTTTACCTGCAACGTTTTTTTATCAAGCGTATTTTCTATGGCAAACGATAGCAGCCGCAAATTCAAACAGAATCAAATAATTTTGTGCATACGTCCCTGAATTGTAGAGTTCTCAATGACTTTCGATTTTGGTGAAGATCGGTTAAGGGGAAGGGGTAGTTTACCTGCAACCTTTTACGTTTTAACAAGAGTAAAGTACTTGAAAATTTATTTAAACTTTTTGAAACAATGGTAATTGTTAAAAATAAAATAATTTTGTTGCCAGGCAATAAAATTATAATTTTTTCATTTTAATGTAATATAATATTTTTCATTTAATACAGCAATAAAAAGGCAGGTAAGACACAGCCTGGCTGTTTGGGTGAAAATGATTTTAAATATAAATCTTAGAATATGGAAGTCATGTATGGTTCTCCATACCGATATTTTATATAATTTGTTAATAAAGAGATGTCATCTTATTACACTTTGAAGTGAGTGCATAAATCAGTGAAATACCTTCCCCTTGTGTCCTAATAATTAGCATAAATATTATTGTTGTTTGTGTTGAGTTTAATTTCAGTTCGTTACAACGTAGGCAGCCTGTATAATTGGCTAGCGTCAATTATGATGGGTTCCCTGGATTTGTAACGTAGCCCGGAACGTTACAGCTTGTCATGTTTTAATTTAAAAATTCTTAACCAAATGTTATATGTAATTTTTGTGTAGAGATGTGAAGACTACAGGATAAAATTAAATATTCTGTCACCTTGATATACTAAGATATAAATTGAAGTAGAAATCGTCATTTATGTCAACTAAAAACAGAAATATGAGGAGTTATGTTTTTAAGCTAAATAAATTGTTGAAATGTATAATTTATTGATTTTATGTTTTTATAGCTTTGTGTATAATGAAAGTAATTTTAAAATTTATGGAATGTTGGAGTACAACAATTTTTACATCATGAAAGTTTAAAAATTATAATACTGTAACTTAATTTTTGGATGAACAGATTTTCAAGTTGCACAGTACAATCACGTTACTTTATGGTGGCCTCTCCATAGCTGCGCGAAAAGGGGGATAGTGGGGAGACTCAGTGTGCTAAGTTGCAACACTTCATTTCAAAAACGTCCGTCTTACTGTTGCTACAGCCGGCTGTATGAGTGCCTTTACTATTTAATTATTACAATTCGGGGTTTACACATTGTTGACATTTCCGGATTTTATTCAACTAACTACTATTTATAATTCTACTCAGTATTACTCGAAATTGTATCAAATATGTATTTGTAATACCACAACAATGTTATTTGTTGCATAATGTAAATAATAAATAATTACTAGTGTAAAGCAAGCAAGTGGAATACTAATAGAAGAAATAGAGAAATATAAATCTAAAATGACCATAAGTATGCTTTATGCAAGTGCTGCTAAAATAGGACCTAAACGAAAAAAAGTGGGTAACCACGCATAAAAATATGCATTCTTTATATAAAATATCACATAAAATCGAGCCCATTAAGTTTTCTTGCATTTAATACAATTATTAATACAAATTTTAAAATTAATATGTAAGTAATGAATGTAAGTAACTTACCAACTTAAAAAGAAGTATATACGAAGTCAGAATGAACTGGGAACTCGGTATCATTCTCCAAGTCCGGCAATGTTTCTCTGTCCAAAATTGCTTCAACACCGGAGATATAGCTGCCGTCATCTGAAGAAGATTCAGTGGTTGATAGGTCATTGTCGTCGTCATCATCATCTTCGTCTAAGTTAATTACAAGCCTATCTTGCATTTCATCTATTAATCCCCCCTTTCCAAATATTCGTCTTCAATTTTAATTACATGTTGATGATGTCCTGATGCCAGGATTACATTGTTACTGATGTCCATTGTTGTTTTTCTATTGATTGGTATGCTTGCCTAATTAAATCTATTATGTTTTTATTATCAAAAGTGGTGTTGTTTTGTGCAACAGAGTGTTTAAGTTGAGCCCAAATACGTTCTATGGGGTTTAGGTCAGGATGATACGGAGGTAGACGAATAACAGTGTGGCCGTGATTTCATAAAATACTATCTATTTTATAGGGTTTTTCTAATGGTTTATTCATTTTTACTAACTTATGTAGCTCTGGTTTAAACATATTAGGTGTAAAAGGAATTTTTTTATTAGAAAACCACTGCATTAACTCACTTTTTGAAGAATTTGATGTGGGACATTTTTCAGATTGGTAATTGTGGTATGGTGCATTATCTAATACTAACACTTGAGTTTTTTTGGTAATCCTGGAATTAGCTTTTCAACTACCCATTTCTCGAAATTTGTACTATTCATATCCCCATGATAATCACCTGTTTTCTTTCCCGATTTAAAAACCAATAAGGCACCATCGATGAACCCTTGATCTGTACCCGCGTGAACTATTATGAATCTGTCTCCTTTATTTAACGGTACACTCGCGTCTTCACCACTTTCGTTGTACCACGACTTTTTTACTGCATGAGACGTGTGTATATACGTCTCATCTGTGTAAACGATTGGCCGGTTTTCTCTCCTGAATTGTTTTATTTTCCTAAGGTATTCAATTCTTTTTGCCCTTATCTCTTGACGTTCATTTAATACACTTCTATTATTTCTAATCTTCTTCCACTTAAACTCTAAGTTTATAATAACTTTCCTTAAACATGATAAGCTACCTTGAAAGTTCACGCTAGGCTTCAAAGTTGATGAAGTTTTCGTAGCGTAGGATATGTTTTTTGTGTTGTCGTAAAATTGTAAATTGTTCGTCTTATCACGTTTATCAAAATCATCAATATTAGATTTTTTTGACCTCCTCTTTCTTTCTTTACGAGATGTTATAAATTGTGGTGACTGTTCATTTTCTATTGTTATACCCTCACTTTTAATACGGCGACTCGTTTTTTCAGAAACTCCTGTTGCTGACGTTATTCGTTTTTGAACCTTTTTTAGTGGAATACTAATTCCATTTTTTTCACTTTCCATAAATTTACATACATTAGAAATTACTTCCCGAGCTTGGCTATGCACAATCTTTTTACCTAACTTCGATTTAATAGGAGGCATTTTTTCTGATTACGTAATGAAATAAAATGTACTGTAAAAGTAACAATATGTTAAGCAAAATAAAATTCAGTTTAACTTAACGTGATGTTTGAAAACACAACCACAGACAATATTAAATGATATTAAAATGTAATTAGATTATTTAGCACACGTCACAGTCCCAAACTAAACACTAGTAATGATACAAACTAAATAATTAAATGAAATACAGGCCTACACGGTAAATGTTTTTGAAAATGCATCAACACTTATGCACTCAGTGAGACGTGCCATTACACTGACAAAAAACAGGGTTCTGCGCACACTGCTTTCACCAAGGTTGGCGGCCGTCATAAAGTACACAAGTTGTACATACAAGTGAAAACCCCATATATCAGTGTATTTCCCTCACTTACCATCATGTCATGAGACTCCTGAATGAACTGTAGATTTTCAGTCTAATAATTAAATTTGTTGAATTATTGTATATCAGATTTACTACAAGTCAAGATGTATTATGATTATTGACAACAGGTAATACCACTATTAACAATATTGTTTGATTAAGTTTTGTTTTGTTAAGTGTATGTGATGAATTGTGGCTACTGAATTTATTTTATTTTGGTTGGAAGCTTATAGCACTGCTAGTAGTATCAAGTGAAGTTAAACAAGAAGAGTTAGGGGAGCAAGTGGGAGATAAGTTGAATCATTGCGTTATAAAAGGTGAAGCTACTTTCAGAGTTAGTTCGTTCCAAGTGATATGAAGAGGATGTTGCTGAAAAATGTTTGACTATTTTTTATGCATTTGATGTACATAATGAGAGTGAAATTTCATAATTAACATGAAATTGCACGTAGGAGATGTTAAACTTATTGAGTTGTTATTTCCAGTTAAGCCACTGTCTATGGTGTCAGCTCTTAAAACTATGTAATATCATGTAAGTCAAATGTACAAACTGATAAATTTACTGTATACAATATCGTTTTGTACTTTTCTAAAGTATCAGCAGTTCTCTCTCTTCCTTTTAACTTTCTCTGTGATAGTTGCCTCAGTTTTAAAAAGGTTTTAAGAATTTTTGACAAAATACAATAAACCTGTTAAGTCTTGATGATCATGTACATACTAAACTGATACAGTATATTGCAACAAGTTATGAACAGGCTACACAACATTATCAAGTATTCTGCAGTTGTGAAGTCACCTTAGGGGGATTTTAAAATGAAATGTATTGACATGAATGTCTAGTAAATCAAGTACAAGTTTTTACATGGATTTTTAATGAACGATTGTTATCTAACAAATCAAACTGATAATGTAATTTTAGTGAAAATTTATTTGTAATTGATTCCTCAGCTTGCATCAGTTTATTCAAAAGAAAATGATGACCTGTTTAAATTCGGTTGTTAAATTAAACAATCCTCAGTGTATGTGATGACATGAATTGTCAAAAGCATTAAGTGATATAAGTTACATTGTGAACGATGTATCTGAAACATCAGTTACAGGCTTTATGGAATGAATTCTTTTTACATTTCTTTATTTTCACAAAAATAAATCTTGTGATTTAATCATTTGTGTTTACTTATGTAAACAACTACAGTATTCTAAAAATGTTTATGAACTTGAAATGGTTTTAAAACAATTTTTTAAAAATATTGTCTTCCTTGTCATCACCATAAAGTGTGTAGGCTGTTTGATAGATTTGTGTATCTGGCCCATAGAAAACAATTGGTTTAGGGTAACATAAGAGTATTTAAGAAAAGAATAAGTGAGAATGATCTGTATTTTAATTTGGAAGGGAGGTGTGGAAAAATTTTGACAAATTGCAGATACTACAGTTCTTTGTAAACATTAAGTTCCAAAGCAGTAAGTAGTATGTTCATATGTACCCACTCAGGTACAAACACATGGTGTGTAGAGCAACTGCTACTTACCATTTCTGATTTTTAGTTATGGTAATTTGTACTACAAAGAAAATTAACATCAATGTTATATTATGTTATAACATGTGAATTTTACAATTTTATAGACAGTATTATTAAGACAAATGTTGGTATCTCTTATCATTTTTCTGTTTCTATTCTCAAAATTAAAGAATATTAATAATTATAAAACCATTGTTATGTGTGTGTGTGTGTGGGGGGGGGGAGTATTTTTGACTGCACATAAAAGACAGAAATATAAAATGTGAACAGTTAAATTTTAATTATTTTGATTCCTTTTTATTAGTAAGAATAACTGTGTATAAAAAGTTGCATCAGTAGTATCATTTGGTAAAGGACAGCTATAGAAATCTCAGAGAGCTGAATAAGCAGTGAATGGGTACAAAAAGAAAGGGAAGATTTTGTTTTAGTTAATTGTATTCCCAACATTGTAATTTGCTTTTGTAAAATTTTTTTAATTGAGCATTTTTCCAAATGAATATTATTTTGAACACAGGTTTTATTCTATAATCTGAGGAATTTACATATGTAGTGTATGCTGATTATTTTGGCTGTCTTTATAATTAATCAAGCTAATAAGCATTTCATAACGTTGATTCAGAATATGTAGGCTGTACTAAGTGGTACACACTTACACATGTCGCTGTAGTGATACACATGTTCTGTGTAATTTTCCACATTTCCACAGAATTGTGAGTAATATTCATATAACTTACTACACCTATCATTCTGCTGTAATGTCAGCTGAGCCTTCCGTTATGGGGTGTGTTAACGTAGTAAGTATAAATATATATTTTTATTGCCTGAAACAAGTTAGGGCATATTATATGGATGTCTTTTACTATTTGTGATATTACAATGTTTCATCATGAATTTTATACAGTAGATTGGCAAGAATAAAGTGTACACCCACATTGAGCTCATTTTTATTTCCACCATTAAACAGATTGTACCATTCATTCACTATTTCGACATTTTCCTTATAATAAAATATGATTTATATAAATATATATTAACACTTTCACTGTGAACTACTTTTAGGTTTTGATTACCCAGACGTTTCGACGTAGTATTCGTCTTTCTCAATGGGTTTTTAAATACTGAATGTCTGTACAGTAACGGTTATGGGATGTGGTTGTGTGTGGTGGGGGTTGCTGGTGGGAGGGAATTGGCGCTGGGATTCAAATTTTGTGTACGTATCAGTGTATCAAAAAGTATGTGTGATCTGTAATGTAATTGTTCATTTAATATGTTGTTTGGTTGTAGTGTGTGATATCTGTAAATTTCAAATTGTTCTGCTGTGTTTAGTTTTCTACTTTTAGGTAAGTTGTGTAGTATTTCCATGTTGTGCTCTATGTTTGTGTAACTGTGGTTTTCGTTTTGTAAATGTGTGGCATATGTGGAATGTATGTAGTTTGTGGTGAGGTATTTTAGATGTTCAGAATATCTAGAGGAAAAAGATCTTCCCGTCTGGCCGATGTAGAATTGGTGACAATCATTGCAGTTTAATTTATAAACCCCTGTTTTGCTGTATGTGTCAATGTCCTTGTTAGTATTATTTATGTGTTTCCTGATGGTGTTGTTGGTTCTGTAAGCTACTTTATAATTATGTTTCCTAAATGTGTTAGCAATTTTGTGTGTGTTGGAATTGTAGTATGTGAGTGTGATGTATATACTGGGTTTTGTGCTGTTGGTTTTATGTGTTTTACTTTTTGTGTTTAGGATGCGTTTGTGTCACAAATGGTAAAACACAAAAAGTAAAAGGATGTTTAGGATATAAACACAAAAAGTAAAACACATAAAACCAACAGCACAAAACCCAGTAAATACATCACACTCACATACTACAATTCCAACACACAAAATTGCTAACACATTTAGGAAACATAATTATAAAGTAGCTTACAGAACCAACAACACCATCAGGAAACATAAATAATACTAACAAGGACATTGACACATACAGCAAAACAGGGGTTTATAAATTAAACTGCAATGATTGTCACCAATTCTACATCGGCCAGACGGGAAGATCTTTTTCCTCTAGATATTCTGAACATCTAAAAGCCCTCACCACAAACTACATACATTCCACATATGCCACACATTTACAAAACGAAAACCACAGGTACACAAACATAGCACAACATGGAAATACTACACTACTTACCTAAAAGTAGAAAACTAAACACAGCAGAACAATTTGAAATTTACAGATATCACACACTACAACCAAACAACATAGTAAATGAACAATTACATTACAGAACACACATACTGTTTGATACACTGATACCTACACAAAATTTGAATCCCAGCGCCAATTCCCTCCCACCAGCAACCCCCACCACACACACCCACATCCCATAACCGTTACTGTACAGACATTCAGTATTTAAAAACCCATTGAGAAAGACGAATACTACGTCGAAACGTCTGGGTAATCAAAACCTAAAAGTAAGTTCACAGTGAAAGTGTTAATATATATTTATATAAATATTAATAAGTGAATGAAGAGGCTGTACCAACAAGCTAATTAAAATATGATTAAACAAATTTTGTGATTTGCCCATCCAAATGTTGACAGTCTTATCATTTTATTTCTGTATGTGTGTGTGTGTGTGTGTTTTATATTCTTCTACTCCTTAAGTTTTTACTTGTCATTTCAGTAACACATTATATATGTATTCATAAAATACAAGTTCATATATACATTTTGTTATTTAGACACATCAACTGCATTATAAAATGAGAGAAAAATTATATAAAATATAAGTCTATTCAAAGATGTTCAGTAAATTATAGGAGTCAACTAAATTTTTGTTGAGTAATCATTCTGGCCTCCTAAAATTTATTGATTTTAAGCATTCAGATATTCATCAACTCATGATAACATACACAGAAAATAATATTTTGTGAAGTTCAGAAGTTTAGCAGAAAAGTTGTATCATTGTATTCATATAATGGTATTTTTCAGTGTCTCTATGCTAATATTTTTACATTTTCTTTTATGTGGCTTGATTTTTGTGTGGTAGAAGACAAGTTAAAATTAAATATAAGTAATGTCACTCATTATTTTTGGGCATATGTATATACATGTATGTATATATGTACACTCTAATTTCTTTTACTAAGATTGTCATTAATCATACTGGTATGTGTTTCAGTAACTACAACATATCAACTCACGGATACATTTTGACACGATAAATATTCATTACATTTTTCATGAGTAAGTGCTAAATTAGATTTATCAAACATCAATACTAGTAGGTTAGCATAGTGTGAAGTATTATAATTAAATGATAAAGCAGAATTTATTTGTCTGTACATTATGTGTGAATTAAATTTTCTGATTAGTTACTGTTGTCTAACATTTTTTATAATTTTATTCACAAAAATGAGTTTGAAATAATAATAATAATGGTATATTTATAAGTACCGGTCATAGCATGTACTGGATTAACTAATAAAATTAATTATTTATTAAACATTGTGTCTTACTAATATCATTAAAATGAATCCAAGTCTTACTTGTATAATATACAATAAGAAAAATGTACAAAACAAATCTTAGAAAAGAAAATGTTCAGATTTTATAGTGAAAGGTGTGATTGAATCTCGTAAAAGCATATTTTAGAGAAGATTGTTTGCTATTCGTTAAATGTGCTTAATACAAAACAAATTACTAACTGCATGAAACAATATTAAAAATGTTTATATGGGTAGTAATGAAATTATTTATCTGTCGGCAGTGTATGAGAATGTCAACCATTTCATGACAAAAACAAATCAACACAAGACAAATCTGTCATTTATGCACTTATAATACACCAAAATATGTCCATATGTGAAATATTCTTCAAACTTATATGTACTCATAACACAGTTCACAGTCTTCTATAATTGGCAGCAAGATGTTTTATGAAACAAAGAATTTGCATTCTAGGTAACCTTACTGCACAAGACTTAACTACTGAAGGGATTATAAGTTAACTATTGGAAATAAACAGTTAAGAAAAAAACTATTAGTTATTCTATACAAAACAATGCCACTGTTAATACCATACAACTTATATATTATAACTAGTGGTCGCCCAGTGGTCGAAATTCGACCGTAATTCATTAAATTTTTAAGTTTGAACGTTATTGAGGTTCTTTTGTCAAAGATTATACCTTTATAATCATTGCATATAATTTTTTTGAATTTTGTTCTATTACGTCAGCTGCGAGCATGTACAAATACGTCATTAGCGTGTGTTGTTTGCCTTAATTCCCTGCAATACCTATGAAATTTAATGTTAGTAACAGTTGAAAAAAAAAAACACAATTACAGCTTGTATTCGTATTTATTTTTTGATATAATTCATTGTCAGTTTTAATTTTTTCATGTTGTTATTGAATCAAATAAACGCTAATAAAAATGAGACTTGACATTCATAGAAGTATAAGATACATTGTTTTCAATTCCAGTGGATTACATTTCATTTTTGGTAAGGTACAAAATTCGAAAACAGTTTGAAGATTATCTGCTACAAAGCATATATAATTTTTTAATTTTTTTTTCTATGCATTAATTTTAGAGTTATTTGAAAAATATGAAAGATAGGAAAAATGAGGTTTAGCTTGGCTAAGCCATATTTAAAAAGCAATAACGCGTTTTTTGACATTTCCTTGGGTTTTTTTTATTGCCATACTGACCAGGTTTCGCCAAGGCTACACAGTTATTTTGCCTATCTTTTTCGAATTATATAAAATTTAAATAAAAAATTAATACTAAATAAAAAATGAAATAAAAAATACGTGCCTCGTATTTTTTCATATAGTTTTCATTAAATCAAAAAAATCGGGCGGTTAAAAAAATAAATGTTGTCCATTGAACTTAAAATAGTTTGAAAGTGAATTTAATGATTCAGAACTTCTGTGTAAACGATGTTTTTTGTAAAAACTCTTTCATCATTTGCTAAATGCCCTTGGCCATTATATTCGGAAATATAAAATCTCAAACCATCGAATGATCGAACTCTACTTGCTGGCGACGTACAATTGACCATGTGTAAAAACTGGCTGCCTCAATAAAATTCCAATTTTTTCGAATGTTTGTCCTTGAGACTTATTTATTGTCATCGCAAATGCAGGTATAATTGGAAATTGAGTTCTTTGAAAGTTAAATGGTAAAACAGTACCAGAATATGTTAAATTTATACATGGAATCAAAATTCTCTTATTGCGTGCGGTTCCAGTTAAAACTTTGCAATCAATAGCATTACGATGCATACACTTGATGCGCATTTTTGTTCCACTGACTAATGCTTCCTTTGTATTTAAGTTTCTGATCAGTAAAACGATGCAATTAACTTTCAGTACTAACTTATGTGGTGGCAAACCACTAATAGTCAAAGAATTCAAAAACTCTACTGGATAGTTATTGATTTCATTGTCATCATCACAAATTATTTTATCGTAGCTATGATATGTTTTCTGTTCACCTGGTATTCGATTAAGTATATCAGTATTAATAAAAGTACAATCATCATTTTTAGGTGCTAAAATAACTGACTTCAATATGTTATCTGAGAGTATGTTTTCGGAAATATTTCCATACACCTCATTAATAATATTATTTTCATCTCCTATTAATTGCTGAGGTATTTCAATAATATTTTCACCAAACTGAGGGAATTGTGGGGCTTCATCATTACCAATTTTTTTCAAGAATTCGACAAATTCTATTTCACTTGGTAAGGCTCTCATATTTTGAGTAAACGTTACTTTATGAAAATAAACAAATTTATGCCAACTCGTGACACAATTTTCAATTAAAGTTGCACGTGATCCATGTGGGACAACTGGTAAGATTTGCCGAAAATCCGCACAGAAGTATCGTTTTCCCTCCAAGTGGTTTATGTTTATCATTTTCATCGCATAGATCCTGCAATAATCTATCTATGATTTTCAACACTTGCATAGAGAAATTGCATCAATAATTATCAATGATGATGAATTTATGTAACGTCCATAGCTACTATTTGCGGTAATATTCGCTACAGAATTTTCCAAAATGGGTATAGGCAATTTAAGCACATTGTGTAAAGTTCTACCTCCAAGTAATAGAGTTGAAGCTATGCCACTGAACGCTGTTGCAATGCAACTAAGATTAAGCGAATTTAATTTGTGAATGATTGCTGTTTGTGTGAATGTTTTTCCACAACCTGCATGAGCGGTTAAACAAAAAACATTAGATCCAGTATCATGATGCAAAACTTCACGAATCACACGATCAATTCAATATTTGCAGTTTCATAATGCTCACAAAACAGAAACTCTTGTTCTATTGGATCAATAGCATTTGCTTCGTCTGTTCTCTGCGAATACGTGGGAACTGGTAAACCAAGTTCTTAACATGACAAATTATGAACATTGTAACTCTTTCAGGGCGTGTACGAGACGTCCGCCTCGTTTAAGCCCCGCGATGGAAGCCAATTTGTAACTATCCTTGTATGTGTCTTTCTGACAGTGTTATTCTGCCACACGTTGGATGCGTCAATTTTTAATGTTATCGTGTGTACGTCTACCGTTTTATTCTGCAAAATGTGGATAATGTATAATTTGTGTGTAATGAGTGTACGTGTCTTCTCGATCCGTAGTTCAAATGCGTGCAACTTCTGTATATTTCGTTCGTTGCGAACGTACGAATAACCAGGTCTTGATGTTCACTAGGGGTGAGAAAGTCCCGGTGGCGCCAAATTGTTTTCTTAAAACAATTAAAATAAAATTCAAAAACGTATGACCAGCGCAGCTCATGGCGGTTTGAATAATTCAAATATTTCCGCCAGCTAGACCCACTGTAGCACACAGCAGTTCGATGCGTGGGCTGTGTAAATCGTTAGTCATCTGCTAAAATGTACATAAAATATTGTGCACCTCCTAATGAAATTATAACACCGTGGTTACACTCAATACTTACACATTTTTTATTAGTGATTATTATTCATTTAATACAAATTATTCTAATACAAATGCTCCGGTTATTTATATGAGACAATTACAGGGTTTGACAATCGATATTTGAATTGATCCAGACGTTTAATGATGGCGTCTGTTAAAAATTGTATACAAATTATTAATGTCGTTTGTCATAGGCTCTTGAGGTTACGTTCAAAGGATTACAAATATTTTAAAAACAATAAAAATACACACCTTTACATCAAGTAAACTTAACTAACATATTGTGTATGTAGAATTTGTTTAGCGCAGTGTCGTAAAAGTGTTTACAAATTATGGATCATTAACAACAGTTTATATTGGTTAGTTTATAAATTGTCAGTGACTTAAATTTCTTTTTAATCTTTGAAAGTAATGAATTTCAGTTCAGTGAGATTTCGACCTTTAGTGAGATAATTAACGTGAGTTTATTTATGTATTTCGGGTAATTTAAGAGGTACTTATCACTTCCGTAGTTATGGCGAATTCATACGATCTGTTATTCATGGGTTATACTATAATCTTCTTTAATTTGCTGGGTTCAGGACATCAGGCATCTTTTTCAGTTTAACTGGTAGTAATTTATTTTCTTTTTTCGTTAATTTGGCCTCAACTTCAACAATATGGCTCCAGTCTTTATCTTATGTCTTGGGATACACTTGGTAATAACTTTTTCTGATATTTTCTATGTTTTAATGGACAATTTTGGACACTCGAAAATTAGCGTCTATCTCCTTAAAGCGTCATACATTCAGTAAAAAAATCTAACGGTATTTTTGGCTTGTTACTCCACAGTTTCCATGGTAACGTAATTATTCTACCTGGTCGATCTCAAAATAAACCCATTGTTATCAAACCTTGAATTTTTTGTTTAATTTGAATAAATATTTTATAATGGCTATATTTACTTGGGGATAATTTCAATGGTCGTAATCTTTACATAGATGTTCCTATTTTCTTTCAAAGATTAGTTTGATATCTTACAAGATTGGTCTAAGCCATGTATTAATGTTTTAGTCCAAAATGGATAATACTATGCTAATACATAATTTACTTATTTCTAAGTTTTAATATAATTCTGCCATGTTCCCTTTCGTTACACATAATTAATATAATTTGCCTATTATTTCTTATAAAGGTATTGCTATTATTTTCTTTATAAATTCCTTACTTACTTAAAACATACTAACATATTACTGTAAAACTATTTCTTCTGGTAATTATTGCCTTAAACATTAAGCCAATAACTTCTTTCTTTAAATTAACAAATGAACAAATTTGGTGAGTGCTATACCTACACCATCTCTTTTATAACAGTAATCATCCTGGTGATTTTTATACTGAGATAATATTTTTTCTGTTTTTTTTTTTTACATTCACAATTATCAGTCTAATATACTTAACTTAGTTGCTCATTTAACATGTGCTTATATTTTGGGTTTGTCACACTTGTTTCACTCTTTTTTCTTAAGACTATATGCTGTTTATTTTATTACACTTATCACTTCACTGTTCGTCTTTGTCACTCCCTACCTATCTCTAATTACCCTTATATTTCTCACGATCTCACTATTATTACAAAGTTTTTGTATCTAATGAGTTCATGTCTTTTTTGGTACCTTCAGATTGTCACATATCATTTTATAATATGCAAACAACATGGTATTGTAAATACCTCTTTCAAATAAAACATAACTTTGTATATATTTTGTCATTAAAGTGATAAAAATTGGTCTGAAATGTCATAATTAGTAATAATAACAACAGTTTAATAATGTTAATATATTGTGTTAATTGAAATCTACTATATCTGTAGCAATAGCAATAATGTTATTGAATAAATAAACTCTCCAACATCTTATACTTTCGAACACATAATACTGTAATAATATACACACTGCTGATATAATCTTAGTAAAAGTTCCAAAGTATATAGTAGGATATACAATTTGTTCTCTGATTGAACCACGCACACATTTCTATTCCCTGTCTGTATGAGTGTAACCTTAAACACAACAGCTGACACATCACCTATAGATAAGGATATACATACAATCATATCTACACATGGTTTTTTACGTATAACAATTGCTGAGATACTGTCATTTACAAGTTACCACTAATAAAAATTTAAACATAAATTATTAACAATAATAAAAAATTATTCTCTTTTAAAACAATCTTGTGAGTTAATTGTTATGGCCATGTACTTTTTTATTTTATTTTCCTTTTTTCTTCACTGTCTTCTTGTCTCGCTTTACTTTGGTTAATATCTGGCCAATCTCTGGGGTTGGGTCAATGTCAGTTGTCTGTCAGTCTAGTTCGTATTTTCTTGTTTTGTGACCACCTTTGGTTGTATTCTTCCACCTTCACTATTGATTATATTTACTACTTTCTTTCTCGTTATCATTTATCTATCAAAATATATTGTTTCTTGGCATTTTTTACATACTTTTTTATATCAAATGTGATCAGGGTTTGGCAATGTTATATAATGCCCTTCCACCAAAATTGATCATTTTATAAAAACGGGAATTTGAGTTTGATGAAATTATCAATTGTATCGTATCAAATTTTTTTTTTTTTTTTTTTAATTTTTTTTTATTTTTATTTTTTTCAAATTCTCCTGCTTCTCATTCATTTTTTATAATTAATTCTGTATCCTTTAATTCCATTCTTCTTAGTCTTTTCTTCATTATCTTCTCATATTGCGAACTGGCTTATTGAATTTTTATTATAACTTATTCCCTATAAATCTTATTTTTCATCAAAACTACTCTTATACTGATATCAGGGGAACATCATCCCTGCTCAGTAAAATGATTGCTGGTTCATTCCACAGACAATCTCAATTAATAATTTTTAAATATAGTCAACTCGTGACTCAAAATAATAATAATAATAATCATAATCATAATATTTGTTGGGAATCTTTTACTTTTATACTTCATTATAGCTCAGTTCGAGTCATATATTGTTTCATCTTTCTTTATAGATACTATTTGAAGCATTGTTTTTTATTGATACAATTCACATTTTTATTCATTTTTAATTACTCTTTGTTTCATCTCATTTCACATTATAACTCTTAGAACGTTTATTTCATTTATATTGTTTTGTGATCATTGGTTTGGGTAATTTTACTTCCCCTCTTTCTAAATAGTTGTGGAAGCTGATCATTTTGATTGATATTTTTTTTTTTTTTTTTTTTTCATAATTTTTAAATATCATAGTAAGTTATGGCTTCTTACAATTAGGAATTTTTTGTAGCTTATTCCTTTACAGTATGTTATGCTTTTTATGCCTCATTTTTTGGCTAAATATTATGCTAATTTAACCTTATTTTGTAGGAATGTTTTGTAACTACACTCCTCTATTGTTAATTTTTTATTTAAATATTGTAGTAAGTTGGTTGCTCTTACTTTATCTGAATGCCTTGTGACTTTTATCTCTCCATTTTTACTTGTTCTAAAATATTATTAAGATATTTGGGTAAGCTTTTCTTACATATCTTTTTTGATTTTTTACAATTTTTATTCATCATAATGGTTTCTCTAATGCTTAGTGTAAGCTGTACTTACGAATGTTTTGGAATTTTGACATTCTTTAGAGATCTTTTCTTTATGACATTGGCAGACTTGTTTGTTTGTCACTTTATTTTTTTTTTTCTTTATTTAAAGTATTTTTGTTGGTTTTTTACTTTAAATTGTTTTTTACAGTTATGGTTGATTGTCATAATATTTCTTAATTGAGGCTTGATTGTATACCCCCTTTATTTTCTTGGTGACGGGGTGAGTGATCTCGTAAGTGTTATTGCCCTTGTCTTTTGTTATAGTGTATGGTCCCACGTATAATAATAGTAACTTTCTAGTGATGCCTTCTACGGAGCTGGGTAATTCTCTGTTTTTTAACAGTACCCTTTCTCCTACCTCGTACTTAATAGTCTTTTTCTGGTTTTTAGCGTATTTATTCTTTTGTTGCTCTACCTTTTCGGCTATTCTGTTATAGAATTTTTTTTTCTCGAATTGATATTCGGTGTTGGTGGGGAATTGGATCATATCGGTTATCTCTCTAGGCGGTGGCCGCTCAAACATCATTGTGTATGGGGTAGCTTCCGTAAAGTCGTGGTAAGCTAAGTTTATAAATTCTTCAGTGGATTTCACATAATTGTGCCATTCTCTTTGTTTATCGTGGCAGTAGGTTCTCAGTATACGACCCACTTCTCTGAGTACCCTTTCAGCTGGGTTGCTGCTTGGGTGATAAACGGATGTTTTGTAAGTTTTAATATTATGTTCACAGAGCTTATTTTTCCAAAGATTTCCCTTAAATTGGGTTCCATGATCTGTTATAACGGCCGTCGGTCTTCCCACTTCTGGTATAAACTTGGTTAGTATAATCTCAATTATTTTCTTTGTTGTTGCACGGTTAATGGAGTACAACTTTGTATACTTGGTGAAGTGGTCAAACATAATGATAATAAATTTGTATCTGTGTCTTCCTCCACTGATAGGAAACGGACCACATATATCAAGGAATACCCTTTCTAATTTCTGACTTGATGTGATAGGTATCATCATACCTTCCTTTTTTGAATTATTGCATTTTACTTTTTGGCAAATATCACATTTTTGAATGATTTTGTTTACTTTTCGATAAATATTTTTAATGTAAACTTGTTCCTGTAAAGCTTTTATCACTTTTACAGCCCCCATATGGCCGTATCTAATGTAGTAGTCTAGTATCAATTGTTCCTCCACTGTAGATGGTATTACAAGTTTCCATTCTCCGATTGCAGGATTGTTTTTAATAAATAGCAAGTTGTCATGTATTTTATAATATTGTAGAATGGTTTCTTGATCTTTTAACATTCTCTCCCGGATACTCATTATTTTTGGATCCACAGTTTGACATCTTCTTATTTCTTGGGTTATTTTTTCTAGATCTACTCTGTTTTTAATAATGTTATACACCTTAACTAATTGTTCTTTCTCCCCCTCGAAAGTTTGTTGCTGGACGTTTATACGGGATAAGATGTCCGCAGCTACGTTTTGCTTCCCTGGGATGTACTCCCAGTTTATGTGATATTCCTGTAGCAACAATATCCATCGAGTTAATCTTCCGTGGCTGAGTTTACACTGCTTAAGGAATGATATGGATCTATGGTCACTTCTCACTGTTATATCGTATCCCAGGATATAAGTCCTAAATTTGTTGCAGGCGAACACGACACTAAGTAGTTCTTTCTCCGTGACGTGATAATTTCGTTCGCATCCATTTAAAATTCTGCTTGCAAAACTAATAACCATATGCTGTCCCTTCTCATCTTCTTGGTATAATACCGCACCTACACTGACATCACTCGCATCACAGTTCATGAAGAATGGCTTTTTGAAGTCTGGATGATGTAAGATCACGGTGTTCAAGAACTTTTCTTTTATTTGGTTAAATACTTCATCTTGTTCGGACCCCCAAGTCCACTTGTCCTTGACTGATAATTGTTTTTTGAATTTTGCTGTTAGTTTGGAATAATTATCTTGAAATTTGCGGTAATAGTTGCAAATTCCCAGGAAGGATTGAAGTTGTTTTTTGTTTTTTGGCGTGGGGAATCGTTGTATCGCCTCAACTTTTTCTGACGAAGGAGATATGCCTTCCTCTGCTAGATTGAATCCTAGAAATTGTATTTTTCGGGCTATAAACTTTGACTTGTCCAGCTTAAGGGTTACGTGATTATCTGATAATCTTTTTAGTACGGTTTCCACTCTGGCACAGTGCTCTTGCCAATTTGATGATGTTATTAACAGATCATCTACATACACGGTGGTAAAATTCAGTACATCTTGTCCCAGTATTTGGTCCATACATTTAACAAATACTGCGACCGAATTTATCAGTCCAAATGGCAGTCTTTTGAACTGATAGTTCCTCCCATCGAACAGGAATGCTAAGTATTGCCTACTGTTCGGATGTAGCTCCACCTGCCAGTGGCCAGGTGCCAGTTGTAAGATATCAAACTAATCTTTGAAAGAAAATAGGAACATCTATGTAAAGATTACGACCATTGAAATTATCCCCAAGTAAATATAGCCATTATAAAATATTTATTCAAATTAAACAAAAAATTCAAGGTTTGATAACAATGGGTTTATTTTGAGATCGACCAGGTAGAATAATTACGTTACCATGGAAACTGTGGAGTAACAAGCCAAAAATACCGTTAGATTTTTTACTGAATGTATGACGCTTTAATGGGATAGACGCTAGTTTTCGAGTGACCAAAATTGTCCATTAAAACATAGCAAATATCAGAAAAAGTTATTAATAAGTGTATACCAAGATATAAGATAAAGACTGGAGCCATATTATTGAAGTTGATGCCAAATTAACGGAAAAAGAAAATCAATTACTACCAGTTAAACTGAAAAAGATGCCTGATGTCCTGAACCCAGCAAATTAAAGAAGATTATAGTATAACCCATGAATAACAGATCGTATGAATTCGCCATAACTACGGAAGTGATAAGTACCTCTTAAATTACCCGAAATATATAAATAAATTCACGTTAATTATCTCACTAAAGGTCGAAATCTCACTGAACTGAAATTCATTACTTTCAAAGATTAAAAATCTTTTTCAGTTTAACTGGTAGTAATTTATTTTCTTTTTCCGTTAATTTGGCATCAACTTCAATAATATGGCTCCAGTCTTTATCTTATATCTTGGGATACACTTAGTAATAACTTTTTCTGATATTTTCTATGTTTTAATGGACAATTTTGGTCACTCGAAAATTAGCGTCTATCTCCTTAAAGCGTCATACATTCAGTAAAAAAATCTAACGGTATTTTTGGCTTGTTACTCCACAGTTTCCATGGTAACGTAATTATTCTACCTGGTCGATCTCAAAATAAACCCATTGTTATCAAACCTTGAATTTTTTGTTTAATTTGAATAAATATTTTATAATGGCTATATTTACTTGGGGATAATTTCAATGGTCGTAATCTTTACATAGATGTTCCTATTTTCTTTCAAAGATTAGTTTGATATCTTACAAGATTGGTCTAAGCCATGTATTAATGTTTTAGTCCAAAATGGATAATACTATGCTAATACATAATTTACTTATTTCTAAGTTTTAATATAATTCTGCCATGTTCCCTTTCGTTACACATAATTAATATAATTTGCCTATTATTTCTTATAAAGGTATTGCTATTATTTTCTTTATAAATTCCTTACTTACTTAAAACATACTAACATATTACTGTAAAACTATTTCTTCTGGTAATTATTGCCTTAAACATTAAGCCAATAACTTCTTTCTTTAAATTAACAAATGAACAAATTTGGTGAGTGCTATACCTACACCATCTCTTTTATAACAGTAATCATCCTGGTGATTTTTATACTGAGATAATATTTTTTCTGTTTTTTTTTTACATTCACAATTATCAGTCTAATATACTTAACTTAGTTGCTCATTTAACATGTGCTTATATTTTGGGTTTGTCACACTTGTTTCACTCTTTTTTCTTAAGACTATATGCTGTTTATTTTATTACACTTATCACTTCACTGTTCGTCTTTGTCACTCCCTACCTATCTCTAATTACCCTTATATTTCTCACGATCTCACTATTATTACAAAGTTTTTGTATCTAATGAGTTCATGTCTTTTTTGGTACCTTCAGATTGTCACATATCATTTTATAATATGCAAACAACATGGTATTGTAAATACCTCTTTCAAATAAAACATAACTTTGTATATATTTTGTCATTAAAGTGATAAAAATTGGTCTGAAATGTCATAATTAGTAATAATAACAACAGTTTAATAATGTTAATATATTGTGTTAATTGAAATCTACTATATCTGTAGCAATAGCAATAATGTTATTGAATAAATAAACTCTCCAACATCTTATACTTTCGAACACATAATACTGTAATAATATACACACTGCTGATATAATCTTAGTAAAAGTTCCAAAGTATATAGTAGGATATACAATTTGTTCTCTGATTGAACCACGCACACATTTCTATTCCCTGTCTGTATGAGTGTAACCTTAAACACAACAGCTGACACATCACCTATAGATAAGGATATACATACAATCATATCTACACATGGTTTTTTACGTATAACAATTGCTGAGATACTGTCATTTACAAGTTACCACTAATAAAAATTTAAACATAAATTATTAACAATAATAAAAAATTATTCTCTTTTAAAACAATCTTGTGAGTTAATTGTTATGGCCATGTACTTTTTTATTTTATTTTCCTTTTTTCTTCACTGTCTTCTTGTCTCGCTTTACTTTGGTTAATATCTGGCCAATCTCTGGGGTTGGGTCAATGTCAGTTGTCTGTCAGTCTAGTTCGTATTTTCTTGTTTTGTGACCACCTTTGGTTGTATTCTTCCACCTTCACTATTGATTATATTTACTACTTTCTTTCTCGTTAGAAAGAAATCAGGAATGATTCAATGTCCTGCCATTAGAAAACAACATGATTTTATCACCTCCACACCTTCTCTTCCATTTTTTTCGGGAATCTTCCCACACATAATGCAAAGGAATTTCAATATACTTATATTCATGCGCTGATGGATCTGATCGATTCAATTCAAAAAATGCTAATAATTTTGTTTGTCTTGCATTTTCAATTGCTTGACGTTCTTGCCCTTCTCGAAAGTAAACATTCTGTCTACGCGGTAAATGAATGTCAAGTCTAACGATGACATGTGATTGAAAATGCATTGGTAATTCATAGATGCGCCATACAGCTTCAGTTGATCCGACATAACGGCCATTTAAACAATTTTTAACTTCATCAATTTGTATTTCTTGACCTGGTTCATTTCTCTCTGAACCTAATTCAACAGATGCACTGTCATAGCCTTTATACACGTATTTATAAATGTATTTAACACTTTTAACTGTAGTGCATACTTCTACATTTATATGGCAATTAAATTTGGCAAGTAAATACGGATTGTATGGTACAACATAACGATTGTCGACGCAACTACCGCGAACTTCAACATTAATACCATTATCACGCCTTCTGTATAATGGATATCCATTTAATGATTCACATGTAAATTCATTAAATCGTTTTGGATAATCTTTTGTGCATTTTCCATCTCTCATACATACAGAATTTGGATTAAGTACACCGCATGGACCATGCATCATGTGTTTTACAACATATTCATGTAATGTAGGATGTGTTTGAATGTTGGGAATCTCCGCAGATACAACTTTATCAATATCGGTAGCGTTAACAATTTTATCTTGCTCATTTAAAGAGAGTAAAATGTGAGCATGAGGCAGTCCTCTCTTTTGAAACTCAGTTGTATAAATGAGTGCTTCAACTTTACCGAAGATTTTTTTTAGTGTAAGGCCCTCAATTAATGCTTTCAGTTTGGACTTGAATACACGCACAACAATATCAGGTCAAAAATTAGCTGACTCACCTACACCAATATTGCTAACTATTTCAGGCCAACTTGGATTGCAAGTCATTGTAATAAACAAAGAAGGCTTTCCGAAATGTTGTACAATTGACATTGCATCTAAATAATTCTGATGCATATTTCTTGGAGATCCATTGAATGAAGATGGTAAAATTACTCTACGGCCAACATTATTGGCATTGGGGTTCAATTCTAAATAATCTGTTAAATCTTTGTAAAATTCAGACCTAAGACTTGTTTGATTTTGTCGAATGAAATGTAACCTTGTGCCCTCTATTCTCACATACATATCAACTATCCACTGCAGAAATAATTTTTGTGAATGGTGCAGCATGCTAAAATCTTCTCTAATTGCAAGTCGATAGGCTGCATACTGAAGCATGGTTAATTTATTTCTGGGCGCTCTTGAATTAGATGTAGTTGGTACATTATGAGAAATATTGATATGCCACCCAGTATCACCATTTGGAAAAAGTAATGGATACGCTAAAGGGTCCAATGATGAATCCAAAACAGAGATATTTTTATTGGTACCATTAACTTTTGAAAACGAAACCATATTTCGTTCAAAGGGTGGCTCACCATCAACTGTACTAAATATTACTGCTATATCAGTTTGAACTGCATCATTATAACGGCGTAGATCTAAATCACGATTTACTTTAATGAGCATACAAATTTCTTTATTTTGATTTTCAACTCTCTGACAATGATCTTTTGTTCAATGAATGACCGAATGAAAGGATTAATGCGTTCCAATTCAAGAGAGATTTCGTGCATTATATTGTTATTGCATGTTTGATTATAGTGTTCATGTAATCTATAATTGACAGCAGCGTCAACATCATAAAAATATAATTGCGCATAACATGGTGAGCGACCATATCCAGCAGTCATTGAACCTGATCTGTGATAAAAAACATCATGTATTTTAAAATGATACACTCCACGCGTAACTGTATCCAAAATTTTAGCTTCTGAGCTAACCATAGCAAATGAATTTGTAACGTAACAGAGTTGAGGTCCCCCAACGTTACATAAAAAATTGAATGAAACATGGTCAAGGACCATACCCTGAATTAAGGTTGCTCAGTAGTTAATGCATCTGAGAAGTACCTCAAGTCAAAAGAGGCAATAATTAGTGTTGAATATTAAAAAAAACCATACCAATTAATAGTTAAATATAATAAATTATGCTTGTTTTTATACTGTAACATGTTAATGTTCACAGAATATGTATGTTATGTTTTGAGTATGGTAAGAATGAACTGATGTTGTTTAATAGGAATACTTCATCAATGATTATGTTTGTATTTATGTTAAATTTGTCTTTAGACAATCAAGTATAGTTACCTGCATTAGGTATTATACTAAGTTTTAAGTATTGTCTAAATTTGAATAATGCTGTTGTTTTAATTAATGTTTGTAAACTTGGCCAGGAGGGCAATCAGTGTTCAATGTTTGACAAGTAGTTCTAATAATTATATTGTAAACTAAGAAAGGGTTCCAGGACCAGTTAATTAATGTAATAAAGTAAACACCAGGAAATTAAAATAAATGTAATTAACCATTAACCAATAATTAATTGTACAGTAGGTCAGGTAAAAGAAAATTAAGTTAAAAAACCAAGTAATGTTATAACGGTTGTAAGAAAACCTATAGACCTAAATTCCATATTTGTGAAAGGAAATTAATACCTTTTTAAGAAGTCCAGTCCAATGAAACTATGGTAAAACATTTACTGTTTAAGAAGGAAGGTTAGGTGAGAATTTTAGGTAATTTAATATTATTCCAAGCATGGAGTATTTTATTGAAAAAGAGTAGTAATATTCTATAATTCTGGCTCTAGGATATCTAATTTCACCCAATTACAGAAAAAGTGGTTGTTAAGGCAACTGAAATGTACATGAGTTGTTTATATTGAATCATTCGTTCTGATTGTTACAAGCTATTAAGTTGAGATGGGCAGATGCATTTAAAAAAATGAATAAGAAATTCTGAAGAAAATATAAATCAAAATTAAAAAACACTCTTTGAAACCTATTTATATCATAATACTGATGAGTAATAAAACTAAATAGACTTCCAAATTTACCTGAATACATTTAAAAAGAGTTGAAAACCCCTCACCTCATTCACCAGAATAATTCCGCTGGATTCGGTATTAAAACGATTTCCACTATAACCAGAAGATCAGTTAAGAGAATTAAGAGTACGAAACTAACGGAATTATTGAAAGGACAAGAAGACCTCGTTTGGCATAGTTAACCTTCACTTGCAGAAGAAGCTGGGATCCTATTTTCATTTTGCCGAAACCGACAACTAGCAAGATCATAGTAGAAGAACAGCGGTCTGAAGAATTCCTGAGAGCTTCCCAGTACACTCCACAATCAATTTTATTAAGGGCCAGAACACTTGTACTGGATGAAGATGAGTTAAGCTGAGTCTTGTCAACTGTTTACAGACGTCCACGGCCAGTCGGAGTTTTCGTCGACTTGGTAATAAAAAAAAAAAACAATCTATTTTAAATTCAATATATTTAGAGTTAATAATTTTGTTTTGTAATACTTGAGTAACCTTAATTGTGCATTTTTACCTGGCCTTACTAATGGTTCCAAGAACCTTACGAACCCTGGGATAAGAACTATTTATTGTTATTTTTCATTTGTATAAGTCAATGGAATTTGACTAATTTACAATCGATATATTTTTTGTGTGATCGATTTGATTACATTATTATTTTGGAGATAACGGGGACTGTGAATTAATAGATAAATTTAATAAAGGATCTTTATTGTATGAGATAATGTGTGAAGTTTTTTCAGAATAGATACTATATGTAGTGGGTGGAATAATTTAAAATAAAAGGTTGATTTAAACCCGATGAACAGCTAACCTAGAAACACAATTATTGCAAATAACAGCGCCAAGTGCTTACAGCTGGTGGAACGGGAGATCGCTGAACTAGCGTGTTTTCAGTGCAAAGTTTGAATAGAATTTCCTAACGTCGAGTGACTAGGGTTGACAAGAATATTCATTACATTCAGTTAATACACTATATATATATCGTTAATATTACCCAACTACTGAATACTAAGCTAAACCTATGTCGTAGTACGATTATAAGTTAAAGAACATTATTATAATTATATTTGCTAATAATATATTTTCAGGAGGTTTCATCGGTCACAACCGAATAGATATATTTATTAATAACACATTAATTAAGACAGGTAACAACATTTTAATTGTTACAAATTGCCACCTTCAACGTGTTGCTTAACGTTGATTCACGGGAGTCTCATATAACTAATTACACCCATAAACTAATTTCATTACAAATTGGCGCATACCAACGTGGAGCTTGGTCAAAACCCGAAACCTAAAATAAATCTTATTGATCCCGAGTAACTAAATTCCTTTACAAATTGGCGCTCAACGAGTGGGCTTTAGTTAAGAAAAAAAAATCATATTAACTGTTACTTAACTTGAGCAGGCAACCATTAGAGGCACAGGAATGCATAATACCAGAGGCAGATCGAAGAAGGGGGCAGAAGAGAAGGAGAAGTAAGAAGGTGGACAGGAACGAGAGATAGAAACATTTACGGACAGTGAAATGGAACAAACAATGGGTGATAAAGAAGAAACTGAAGCAATTATCACAGAGAAGGAAATAGTTGAAGAGGATGCCCAAGGGGACCAACCAGATAAGGAGGAAGCCAGAGGAGGATTAAATTGGGAAAAATTAATGGAATTAATGAGTAGTATGAAGGAGGATAACAAACAAAGGTTAGAAAAACTAGAAAATAAAATAGACGGTATCAAAGAAGATTCCAGGAAACAGAAGGAAGAATTAAATAAAAAATTTGAAGAAAACTCTGAAAAAATAGACAGTATTAAGGAAAGTACTAGTGAACTTTTGAGGCAAACCATAAATGAAAATAATGAACAATTGAAGGCCGATTTTAGACAAATCAATGAAAAGCTGGAAAATAAAATAGACAGTATTAATGAAAACTCAAAAAAACAAAACGAAATTTTGAGCGAGAATTTAATCAAACAAATGAATGAAAAGTTTGACAGGAATGACGAGAGTTTGAGACAGATTCAGGACGATAACAAACTAATGAACGAAAAACTTGAGGAAAACAATAAACGAATGAAAGCAGATCTTGAGAAAATCAATGAGGATAATCTTATACGAATTGATGAGAGAATTGAGCATTCTAACAAGGAATTAAGGGAAAATGTTGATAAACAGAATGAAGTGTTAAGACAAGCTCTCAATAAGAAAATCGAGGACGCCAGTGAGGCAATCAGCCAGAAGGTAGGTAAGAACGATGGCGAAAGAAAACGGGAGATAACTGAAACAAATAGAAAACTGAGAGTGACCGATGAAGCTATTACACGAAATAGGGCTGAACTAGAGGTCAAGATAGGCCATATAGAAGAAGAAAACCGGATTCAAGTGGAATCAATACGAGCAGATTGCGGAAACCAGCATCGAAACTTAGATACGGTCGTGAACGAAGTACAGAAGCAAGGACAACGTAACCAGGAGAGAATCGAGGACATACAACGGTCAGTTGACAACCGAACGATCGCTATTCCATATACACAACATATAGACGACCGGGAGACCATCAACTTTAAGTCATACAAGAGAAACCCAATGGAATTCTTGGAACGGGTCGGCGAACAACTAATGAGAATTGGTGAAAACAGGTGGCCAATAATTCGTCGTTACTTAGACGAACATTTCAAAGAAACCTATGATAACTGGTGGACAGCCACCAGGCACGACATCCGAAGCTACGAAGAATTTAAAATAGCTTTTAAAGCCAGGTACTGGTTAGACGCCACCCAGAATGTAGTAAGGGAGAGCATCAGCTATGGAAGGTATGACGCCAGCAGGGGAACAGCACTTACCGCCTACTTCCTGGGAAAAGTATGCTTGGCGAGACACCTTGAACCAAAAATCCCGGAGGAAATTCTCGTCACCAGGTTAGCATACCACTATGATAACGGGATATCAATAGCACGATCGGGTGGACAGATAAAAACGATACAGGCCATGTTAACGCTATTGGAAGAGCACGAGCGTGAGGTGCATTATCGAAGGAGTCGGCAGAGAAACGACCGGTACGGGAGCAGGGATATCCCAGACTACAACAATAGAAACAATAACCATTATGGTAATGAGACGTACCAACGGCAAAATAACAACAACAGCCAAAGGAACAACGGAAACAATTACGGGAATAGACAGAATATTCCGAACAACCAATATAACCGGTCGTATAACCCAAGTTACCAGAATCAGAACACAAACAACCGAAATTATGATAACAATAACCGTAACCCGAACAACCAAAACCAAAACTACAGGAGAGTTGATTATGTTGGGGCGTACGATAACTATAACGGGAGGACATACTACCAAGGACGTCGGAGTTTTAATAGGGACACCGACTGGAACCAGGATAATAATAACGATAGAAGAGATACTAGGACTAATGTAAGCAGGAGTCGGAGTCAGGAGGAATACCGCCGGGTTAATTACGAAGAAGACTGTCAACGGCCAGAACCCAGGTCAACGGGAAATGAAATAAATCAAACGAACCAAACCGGCAGAGGAGACGAAGAATCCGAGCCGCTTTTAAACCCCACACGGCAGTGAAAACACCAGCAGGACCCTCACTGAACCACTCTATAGGGTTTAACAACACAAGAAATCACGGTAAATATAATAAGTGTATCACAATAATTTGTAGTAACTACTTAAAAAATTTAAGGGACGAATTGTTGGAAGAAGAAGAAGGGTACATACAACCAATCATCGATTAAGCGATACTATGAAATGGTTGATAACAAAATAACTACAACAATGATAACTAGGACAGAAAAAATATGAAAAAAAAATATATGAACCTTATACAGATAAAATGATTTAATAAACACCCCAAAATTCAAAAAAAAAAATAAAGTAAGTTCACCTTACAAACAAGTATTTAAGAAAACAATTTATGAGATATATAAAAAAGAGAATTTTGAAGATAAAAACAACAAAATTCAAAAAATAAGTAAGAACACCTTACTATATAATTCAGAAGAAATTACTTTAAACTAATATAAAAAAAAAAAATATATATATATATATAACACTGATTAAACCTAATAAAAATCATCAAAACCAAAAAACAAAATGAGTTTATCTGATGTAATATAATAGTGAGAAATGTAATTTAGAATGTAAAAGGAATAATAATGATTGTGCCAGAAGAATATAATTACCTGATGTAATGTATAATACTAACCAAAATCTCATAACCAGCTGTATTGGTAATAAAGGAATATGAGCCAAGGAAGATAAGAGAATGAAGAAGCCAAAATGGAACCGTCAAAAGGATCACAAGAAAACAAAAAACAAATATTTAAGAATTATCTGTAAGAAAGCCAATTAATAAATGTCAATAAAATAGCCAAGTATTGGAGAGGAGAAGTGTATAATAGAAGGAAGAATTAATATGAAGAAATAATATGATCTGAGTTAAAGTACAGTGAATAATCCCTAGAGTATTATTATTATTAATGATTTTGTTGAAGGTCACATGATGACTACCTTGCGAGGTTTATTAATGAAGATTGACTGTAGAATATTCCAGCAATCATTTAATTGGGCAGAGATGATGTTCCTCTGATCCCAGAAAGTATGTAACGGACGACGGTAATTGGTTAGCCGATAGAGCACCACCGATTCGATTCCAGTTATAATGTTAGGGAGGTTTAGGAAAATTAAATATTAGAGGGAAAACTCACAAATAGATATAGATTAATAAATAAAACCAGATCCAAAATGTATAATTAATAAAGAATGTCACAAGGATGGTTATAGAAGTAAGATTTAAACTTGGGAAATAATTGATTTTAAGAAGGAACGAAGAAATAATAGTAATACAATGGATAATTCTGAAATAAAAAAGGTATTATGAATAAGGGAACCAATTGGTCAGATACAAGTTGTGCGTTTATTTTTTACTAAACGTTGTTAAAACAAAATAAACTTCTTTCGAAGGGGGGGTGTTATGTAACGTAACAGAGTTGAGGTCCCCCTTACATAAAAAATTGAATGAAACATGGTCAAGGACCATACCCTGAATTAAGGTTGCTCAGTAGTTAATGCATCTGAGAAGTACCTCAAGTCAAAAGAGGCAATAATTAGTGTTGAATATTAAAAAAAACCATACCAATTAATAGTTAAATATAATAAATTATGCTTGTTTTTATACTGTAACATGTTAATGTTCACAGAATATGTATGTTATGTTTTGAGTATGGTAAGAATGAACTGATGTTGTTTAATAGGAATACTTCATCAATGATTATGTTTGTATTTATGTTAAATTTGTCTTTAGACAATCAAGTATAGTTACCTGCATTAGGTATTATACTAAGTTTTAAGTATTGTCTAAATTTGAATAATGCTGTTGTTTTAATTAATGTTTGTAAACTTGGCCAGGAGGGCAATCAGTGTTCAATGTTTGACAAGTAGTTCTAATAATTATATTGTAAACTAAGAAAGGGTTCCAGGACCAGTTAATTAATGTAATAAAGTAAACACCAGGAAATTAAAATAAATGTAATTAACCATTAACCAATAATTAATTGTACAGTAGGTCAGGTAAAAGAAAATTAAGTTAAAAAACCAAGTAATGTTATAACGGTTGTAAGAAAACCTATAGACCTAAATTCCATATTTGTGAAAGGAAATTAATACCTTTTTAAGAAGTCCAGTCCAATGAAACTATGGTAAAACATTTACTGTTTAAGAAGGAAGGTTAGGTGAGAATTTTAGGTAATTTAATATTATTCCAAGCATGGAGTATTTTATTGAAAAAGAGTAGTAATATTCTATAATTCTGGCTCTAGGATATCTAATTTCACCCAATTACAGAAAAAGTGGTTGTTAAGGCAACTGAAATGTACATGAGTTGTTTATATTGAATCATTCGTTCTGATTGTTACAAGCTATTAAGTTGAGATGGGCAGATGCATTTAAAAAAATGAATAAGAAATTCTGAAGAAAATATAAATCAAAATTAAAAAACACTCTTTGAAACCTATTTATATCATAATACTGATGAGTAATAAAACTAAATAGACTTCCAAATTTACCTGAATACATTTAAAAAGAGTTGAAAACCCCTCACCTCATTCACCAGAATAATTCCGCTGGATTCGGTATTAAAACGATTTCCACTATAACCAGAAGATCAGTTAAGAGAATTAAGAGTACGAAACTAACGGAATTATTGAAAGGACAAGAAGACCTCGTTTGGCATAGTTAACCTTCACTTGCAGAAGAAGCTGGGATCCTATTTTCATTTTGCCGAAACCGACAACTAGCAAGATCATAGTAGAAGAACAGCGGTCTGAAGAATTCCTGAGAGCTTCCCAGTACACTCCACAATCAATTTTATTAAGGGCCAGAACACTTGTACTGGATGAAGATGAGTTAAGCTGAGTCTTGTCAACTGTTTACAGACGTCCACGGCCAGTCGGAGTTTTCGTCGACTTGGTAATAAAAAAAAAAAACAACCTATTTTAAATTCAATATATTTAGAGTTAATAATTTTGTTTTGTAATACTTGAGTAACCTTAATTGTGCATTTTTACCTGGCCTTACTAATGGTTCCAAGAACCTTACGAACCCTGGGATAAGAACTATTTATTGTTATTTTTCATTTGTATAAGTCAATGGAATTTGACTAATTTACAATCGATATATTTTTTGTGTGATCGATTTGATTACATTATTATTTTGGAGATAACGGGGACTGTGAATTAATAGATAAATTTAATAAAGGATCTTTATTGTATGAGATAATGTGTGAAGTTTTTTCAGAATAGATACTATATGTAGTGGGTGGAATAATTTAAAATAAAAGGTTGATTTAAACCCGATGAACAGCTAACCTAGAAACACAATTATTGCAAATAACAGCGCCAAGTGCTTACAGCTGGTGGAACGGGAGATCGCTGAACTAGCGTGTTTTCAGTGCAAAGTTTGAATAGAATTTCCTAACGTCGAGTGACTAGGGTTGACAAGAATATTCATTACATTCAGTTAATACACTATATATATATCGTTAATATTACCCAACTACTGAATACTAAGCTAAACCTATGTCGTAGTACGATTATAAGTTAAAAGAACATTATTATAATTATATTTGTCTAATAATATATTTTCATGAGGTTTCATCGGTCACAACCGAATAGATATATTTATTAATAACACATTAATTAAGACAGGTAACAACATTTTAATTGTTACAAATTGCCACCTTCAACGTGTTGCTTAACGTTGATTCACGGGAGTCTCATATAACTAATTACACCCATAAACTAATTTCATTACAAATTGGCGCATACCAACGTGGAGCTTGGTCAAAACCCGAAACCTAAAATAAATCTTATTGATCACGAGTAACCAAGTTCTTTACAAATTGTATTTACAAATGTTTTCAAAATAATTTTTTGACTTTCTTTTTATTGAAGGTTCATTTGAATTAAGTCCATCATACAATGATTTAAAGTATTCATTGTGACTTAAGGCCGGTAATATTGCTTTACCCTTATGACAACATGAAGTGAATGCAGTCCTTTCACCTAAAGTGACCTCAGATTCGAAATGTTTTGCATTGCAAAACCTGCATTGTAATTGCATTAATCCACAATCAAAAGTATTAAAATTTCTTGGAATGACATTCAGTGCGCATTTAAATGTATCCCTCAAAATAATTTCATCATTTTGTATACTATTTACAATATTTAAATTTGCATTTGGTCTATTATCATTTTGACTTTCACGCGAATATATATTCCTTCTTCTTTGTCTCTCACTCCGACCCGTCAATGTTCTATGTCGATGCATAATGGAAGTAGGTGCGAATATCTGAATGTAAAAAAAAAAAACGTAATGAAATTACTGAAACTAAGATTAGATGGGGTTTAATTTAAAAATAATAAAATGTACTCACTTATTTGAAACCACCAATAATAATTAGGCGAGAGTAAGTCAATTCAAATTGCTGCTACAAAATTTTCCTTTTGCAACAGGTGTATATTAAGCAAGCTGTATTTCACTTTCAACTGCACATTAATACAGTATATAAAACACAGATATCTAATATACAAAATATAAAATAAACGCTTTTTTGCCTCGACATACACTCCACAGACTATTGAAAAAGGAACATTTGAAATCACACAAAATTCACAGCTCATTCAGTCAATCTGTCAGTATTAAGCAAGCTGTATTTCACTTTCAACTGCACATTAATATATAAAACACAGATATCTAATATACAAAATATAAAATAAACGCTTTTTTGCCTTGACATACACTCCACAGACTATTGTTGCCTGGCAACAAAATTATTTTATTTTTAACAATTACCAATGTTTGAAAAAGTTTAAATGAATTTTCAAGTGCAAATGAATGTTTTATTTTATTTTATTTATTGTATTTGTAACACATAGTATATATAAATTTTAGCTTTATGCACTCCTTCTCTATATAAACTTTAACTATGCCAAATCTCACACTCCTCCGTGCGTGCAATATGCTTAAAAAGGGGTACAAAGTTTTCTCTTCACGTATTAATATATAGATTAACTCTCATTACAATTATATTACTTTATATTTTATGCGGTAGGCATGAATATGAGATAAAATAAATCTCGAAACGTGGCATAAAACCTGCGTTTTTATTAGTTTAAACATTTTATTTGCCTCCAGAAACGGTTAAGACTATAAAATAGGTTAATTACCTTCTGTCAACGTTTCTCAGAATCCTATACTGGATTACTCGAGTTTTGACACCAATGGTGTCATCATCAGATCCAATATGATTAAGGTTAAAACATTAATCGATGTATATTCATCTCGTCAAATATTAAAAAACACATACATTGTACAAAAATAATAAATAACACATTAAAACGAAATAAAACCGACATGTGGCCGTAACGAACCTGCACAGGAATGCTCCCACGGTAAAACTAATCAATACCGGCTTGACCTTCGTTCAATTTTATCGATCTGATATAGCCGATTTCTCGTTCTATATGATCGATTCTATTAAACAAAATATTATTTGTATGTATTGCTTTTTCGTTTAGGACACGATTGTAATCCTCCTTTATAGCTTTATATATCTCGAACCATTCGAGGGTGTCTAGCCTTAGTAACTTTTTACATTTATGTAGGATATCTAAATTATCACCAATACTCTTTATGTTATGGTCACGTAAGCTTAAATGTTCTGCAAATGTAGATCTTACATTTGACTTGGAGCTTGGGATATGTTCTTTATAACGTAATTTGAAGGAACAGTTCCTATGTAGAACTGTGTGCAATCCGAACAATTAAGTCTATATACACCAGTACTGTCAAATATATCGGAGGGTATATTTTTGTTTGTAAATGTAAGTTTTTTCTCAAGCTTATTATTCGCCTTTGAAGCCAAAGTAATATTTTGCTTTTTTAATTGGTTTTTTAAAATATGATGTAGAATTTCACCATATTCTATTGCAATATATTTGTTTACTTTTTCCTTGGACACATTAATATTAAAAAGCAATACATACAAATAATATTTTGTTTAATAGAATCGATCATATAGAACGAGAAATCGGCTATATCAGATCGATAAAATTGAACGAAGGTCAAGCTGGTATTGATTAGTTTTACCGTGGGAGCGTTCCTGTGCAGGTTCGTTACGGCCACATGTCGGTTTTATTTCGTTTTAATGTGTTATTTATTATTTTTGTACAATGTATGTGTTGTTTTTTAATATTTGACGAGATGAATATACATCAATTAATGTTTTAACCTTAATCATATTGGATCTGATGATGACACCATTGGTGTCGAAACTCGAGTAATCCAGTTTAGGATTCTGAGAAACGTTGACAGAAGGTAATTAACCTATTTTATAGTTTTTATTAGACCGCAAAACTCAATACCAACTTGTAACTATATATATATAGTACTGCTGTTAAAATACAACACAGTACATAAGAATGAAATAATAATTTTAAAAGAGAGAAGATATAAATTTAATAGTATGGTGAACATATGTTAGGATTGTAAACAAAAAAAACTGAGTGTTAGTGACGACCAACATAGAGGTAGATTCCAGTATTATATAGAACAGCATTAAGAAATATGTGGTGGGAATTATTATATTAAATTGGAAATAAACATTCAAATAAAATGAAAGATTAATAGGATAGTAATCTAAAATATACTAATTATATGGATAATGTAAAAAAGCAAATAAATGTAATTAATAATAATTATTAAAATTATATATGTTGTTAAGAGTTATATGATGGAAAGATGTGACGAATGTAGTTAGGTATCTAAATGGCAAATTGTAAATTGTTAGATTTGAATTGTATTCAAATGGAAGAAAATTAGTTTAGTTTAATTTTATATGTAATACGATACACATCAGAAAGTCTATTTTTATATTTAATCACATAAACATCTAAGAGTGGTCTTGTAAAAGAGTTTAATTTTGTATTTAATAAAGGAAACCTTTAAAGGAAGGGAGTTAACATTGATATTGAATCTAATAAACATACAAGAGTATAAACCTGTAATATTGAAAGAATTATAATTTTTATACAACTTAATAAACAACAATATTTTAAGAAGTCTGAGTATATCATTTATAGAATGCCGAATTAAAAGAAGAAGCCTGTCCTGGAAGATAGTTTGAGTGTCAATACAATAAAATTAGATATTCCCAAAAAGAATCAATTTAGTAATCATAGAAGAAAATATAATTCAACATTTAATCTAATAAGAAATCCCAGAGAAGGAACAAACCACAAAGCCTAACATTACCTTTAAGATGATAAACATCAACTAGAATTGAACCTGTTGCAGTTGTGAAGAGTTCAGATTCAAGCTATTTACAGTTGTATGGTAGATATTCTTACCTTGTTATTTATTAAAAAATTTATACACTAACGTTATTTGGTACAGATTAAAGAAAAGAATAAATCATACACAGTATTAAATAATATAAATCAACTTAATAATTGTTAACCCTGAGATAGAGTTTTCTTTTTATGAGCAGATACAAATACCATACAAATTATAAAATAACAGTACATTAAATGGCATCCACAATATATGGCATATAGAAATAAAATATCTGCAAATAATATCAGCACTAATATATATATATATATATATATATATATATATATATATATATATATATATATATATATATATATATATATATAGCAACAAAACAGGATGATGATCTATGAATAAGAATATCTGAGCATGGATGACGGACATTAACATGTTTTAAATTGATTTATGCAATTTTTGTCAATTAGCTATAAGTTTTGTATTAGTGATGGATAAGGACTTATGTTATACCAAATTCTTTGTAAGTTTTTGCTCTATAATGTCATGTACTTTGTGTGTGAATATGTGTGCGCGTTCGCGTGTGGTGAAGCTTCGTTGTTATATCTTCCGCGTTAGTTAACCTATCGGCATGAAACTTGGACAGTGAATTATTTATGAAAATAGCTACATTTTCTATATACTCTGATGTTCTCAGCTATTTTTTAAATATTTTTTTTTGTGATTGAAAACTCAACTTTTTACGCTTATCTATTAAAGAGTAATAAAATTTCTAGATAAAATCTAGACAGGCTCTCGCAGACTTATACAAAGAGTCGCCTGCAACCCGTGTATCTTTTGTTCGATCTACCACGTAGACAGTCGATTGTCCAATCAGAAACCCCTAATTTCAGTCAGATTCGTCCGTTGTCGTGTGTACTTCGAGGCAGTTCATTGAAAACCTTTGCATAGTGAACGTGTGCTCTTTTTCAAGAGTTTTTCTTGTACAAACTAGTTTATCTAAAGTAACGCTAAGGCTTGGAACTCTTTTTGAGTTGTTTGACTAGAACCAAGCGAGTTAACAACCAATATTATTATATTAAGTGCTATTCCGCATTAGTAGAAGATTTCTGCTTAGGGTGATTTATCTACTGGGGTAAATCTTATTAACGCACTTCAAGAGTAGCCGGAAGGTGTAAGCCTAATACGCCGCTTTTATAATTACAACTCATTACAACCCTGAGAATCAATTTCATAACGATTTAATACTAATAATAACAAATTCCGATCGATACAAACTAACAATTCAGAAAGTGACAGTTTATGTGTGACATATGCAATTAGTGTTATCAGTTGTTCGACGAACCCAGCAGAGAGAGAGAGAGAGTGAGCAGATAGCGGCGGTCGTTGTGCAGAGATTAGTGGTAGCAGCAGCAGGGGAGCGAGTGATGTCATGCCGAGTATATGGAATTTTACATATCAAGTAAAAAACATCCAAATTGAACTATATAGACTTTTATAAATCATAAAATACTATTCATTACATTTGTGTAATTTTAAATATATCATATAAACAATCATTTACTTGTGTGACAAATAAATAATTTTTCTACACCTCCAATATAGACTTGTTTATAATTTATACACACACAGCTATCCTATGTGAAAGTGTTTATTTGTATCGTCGCTATATATACATATATATATATATATATAGTACAGAATTTTAGTCCCAAATTTTGTAAAAATGTTTTCAAAGTTTAAGAACAAAGCTTTTAAAAGTTAGGTATATGTGACTATGTTGTTGTAGTCTCTTGATTGAGTCCATTCTGAATCTGGACAACTACACAAAGTTGTATAATTGCAGAACATGTTGAGGAAGGCCTTCTAGAGAGAGGTTTATGATCACTGACATAGAATGAATCCATCTTCAAGGATGAATGAAACATGTAATACCTCAATATTGGTTATGCTAATAAAAGTACATGTTAGTAAAATGAATCAACAGTGGAAGTGGTGAAGCAGTAAGTAACTGTATGTTTTTAATTAATGTGTAAGCATTGTTTATGGGTACCTATGAAAGCATATTACTAAAAAACGTTTGGTATAAACGACATGTGATAGTACAGAGACTGACATGAGCCCAACCCAAGATTCAAATGGAAACTGAAATATTAAGAAAACAAAGAGTATTCCTTTAAAGCTGTCTCAAGAGATGTGTCTCAGTATATATCGATACAAAAACTGACAAGTCTTTGACTCAAGAAACATATCATAACTGAAGAACTTGTAGACTGTTTGTCTGTGGTGTCTATTGCCTTACTTTAAGGGTGAGGCTGTTATTCAGACTGTAACACCAATTCACTACTAATCTCATTCTGAATTTAGTCAGTACTTCATAGTTAAACAGCTTCTCCCACTTGCCTCAAACTGCTTACCCCACCAAGTTGCTGCTTAAACAGATTTGATTCAAGACTGCACATATTGTTCTGACCATGGCAAGTATTTGTGTAAGTGATTATATTGTGCATTGGAAAATGCAGTTTTCTTTTCTACCAAATATTTTTTATATTATTTTAATACTTTTAAATTGTGAATTGTTTATGATGGCAATTGCTGGCACAGATATTAAAAGTCAGTAAAAAAAAGGTTTTTGTATGAAGGACCTTGGAATGAACCAACCAAACACTACCATAAGTGAACTGTATACTACTGTCATGCAGAAAGCAACACCAGCAGTGTTCTTTGCCCCTCACAAGTGTTGAGGAAATAACATCAGAAGGAAATAAACACCCAAATTTTGATTTGGCAAATAATGCTGAAACCCCTATAGATAATAAATTTTTGTTCCTGCAGTAAAAAACAGCTCACAAAAAGCGGATCATAAATTTAGGTGACTTTGATAAGGATGTGTGGGATATGGTATATGAGTGTCATGATTGTGAGAAATATCCGACTGTAAAAAAATAAAAAAATTCTTTGAGAGAAAAAGTACGTTTTACCAGCAAACATGACTGTGTATGGAAGATTTTTTAAACAAATTGGATTTAAGTTTAAAAAATATGATGATGCGAATGGTTTTTAATGGAACAAACTGCCATTGCTGCAGTGAGACTAACATTCCAATGGAAAGTGCATAGTTTGAGGGAAGAACCCTTTCAGTTGGTAATAAACAAAGGTGGGTGTCATGTTCCAGTTGGTATTCCAGATTGATATTCTGTCACACTGGTTCACCACAACATGGCTTTTTGCAAGGAACACAGCTGATATTTCAGAGAACACAATTACCTTACAGAAATGATCCATAAAGTTTTTACAGAGTGGTTTGTAGACATAGTGTAATGATTAGAGGAGTGTTGTATTATTATTATGGACAATGCGAGCTACCACTCTAAATTAAAGGAAAATATCTACCAAAAAAAGCAGATATTTTAGAATGCCTGACCAGTAAAAGTTTACCTCACAATCCAAGCCACACGACTGCAGAGCTATTGAATATTGTGAGATGACATAGAGGCCCATACAGACAATACAAACTTCACAACATTTCTTTGGAGACGGGTCTTGAAGTATTTCACCTACCACCCTATCATTGCCAGTACAGCCAAATGAAACTCGTATGCACACAAGTGAGAGGAGAGATAGCCCATAAAAATACAACCTTCAAAATAAAGGGAATAAGAAGACTTTTTAAGACGCATTCAGCCATATAACTACTAAAGACTGGATGAAGTGTTGGACCATGATCAAAAAATGCAAGAGGAAGATTTTGTGATGATGATACACAGCACATTGTCATTAATCTGCAAGAAAGTGAAAGTGAGACAAGTGCTGAAGAAGATGTTTGAAACTGAAGAGTTATGTAATTTAACACTAATAGTTTTCAAGTAAATTAATAGTAATCAGCATTATTATGACTTTTACATAAAAAGTATAATTATTTATTTGTTTTTAATAAGAAATAAACTCTTAATTTTTTATTAATTTAGTAGCTATATTAGAAGAATTCTATTAATATGTAATTACTTTTGAAACATTATTAAATACTAATGATTTATAAATCTTTTATCTTTATATATGGTAGATATGTGGTATGATAACAATAATTTTACTCCATGTGCTGTTTGTGAGCAATAGTTCAAGTTGGCTATCAATAACAATTTGTGCATTGTTATCTACAACCTTTCTTTAGTTTTTTACATTTTATGAGTACAGCAGTGTCAGATTTACAATATACAATTATATGCACTTTCTGTCAACACACATTGTAGTTATGAGTCAAGTGAAATTACTGACAGTACAAAACAGATTAGAACAATAAATAAACAAAATGAAATTGTCATAAATCACTCACTGAAGGCACAATAAGAAAACAGTGTGGAGGGTATGATAGAGTTGGTTGACCTTGAACTGTTGATTATTTTTAGGAACCATAATAGAAGAATGTAGTTTCTTGTAATGTTGCATAGTGTACAAATAAAACTTGTAATGAAGTCACATTTATACTCTCCAGTAATAATGAACTTGTGAACAGTCATCTCTTCAAGGTGTCTGATGAAGCTTATAGTGGTCTCTGACAGGGAAGGTCCGGTAGCGTGTATGCTCTTTAATCTTGGACTGGAGAAAGTGATAAGACTCTCGGGGAGCAGTATAACAGGAGCCATATGCATCAGGTCTTTGCAAAGCCTTGTGTATGCTGATGATATAGACATTATTAATAGATCAGAATGGTGTTAAAAGAGACTTTTATAGCACTAAAAACACAGCCAGTACCAGTTGGAGTGGTAATAAATACCGGTAAAACAAAACACATGCTGGCAATCCCAACCAGAACACCAGTTCAGCATAGGTAGCAGTTTATTAACATCAGTGAGGAGATCACATGTCTTGGATCTCTGGTCACTAGTGACAACAACACATCAGTAGAAATAAAGCATAGAATCATATCTGCAAACAGATGCTACTTTGCCCTAATGGCCCTACTAAGACTTTATATGGAAGAAATATTTTCAGAGCAACAAATGCAAACTATAAAATTAATGGCAGTGTTGCCATATGGGAGTGATTCATGGACATTCACAAAAAGAGATCAATCAGTGTTGGGATGTTTTGAGAGGAAAGTTTTAAAACAAATTTTTGGGGCTTGTTATGAAAATGGGACTTGGAGACAAAGGTATGACTTGGAACTCTATAAGCTGTTCCAAGGGCCAGATATTGTGAGAACAATTATAAAGTAACTAGGCTCAGATGGGTTGGCCATGTTATGAGAATGCATGAAGATGACCCTACTAAAAAGATGTTGTTGGGGAGGTCTTTTGGTCAGTGCAAGTGAGGAAGACCAAGAACAAGATTTTTGGATAATATAGAAGAGGACCTATGAAACTATTAGAGTGAGAGGATGGCGATGACGAGCCATCATGGAGAAGATTGAAGGAGGCTATCGCCCAAGGTGTATGACACCATGATGGTGAATAACGACCGTACCACTTACATTAATACATTAATATCACAGTGCTTAGGAACAAGATAATATTGTATGTCTTAATACAGGAGACATTGCTATAATACGTTACTGACTGAATGTAATGTATACTCCAACTAAAACATAATATTGTGCAATGACAATATGGGTACTAATGAGCATTCTCATGCCTATTATTTCTTCCGTTAGCTACGACTTTGGTTCTTTGAACAGCCTTAGAAAAAATCCGTGGTAAGTGGGCTTTGGATTACACTATCCAAGCCCAACTTCCTCAAAACCTGTAAAGATCCATCCAAATGAACCCCTTATATGAAAGCAAAGTACTGAAATTGACAGTCCTTGTCTGCTACACAGTTATTTAATTGGCAACCATAAATAAGATAACAATGAGCGGAGAACCTTAGAGAATAGTTCTATTTATGTACTGTCAGATACACATGCCCACGCTCGTGTGTGGGCGGGGACTGCAGTATTTTTGACATAGATAATGTATTTGAAGGTTTCAAAGCCCTTCACACAGACTACAGAGAGTTAGAAAGGAGGACTACAACTGTTTTGTACTTGGAGTATAAACGAGTTATCCAAAGTGTGTAGGTAACGTTAATCAATGTTGTAAACTTTTAATATGATGTACACCATAGAGAGGTTGAAAGTGGAAAGATTTTACTAGAAAAAATCTTTGAAATATGTAGAATAGAAATAACCAGCATTGCAATTTCCTGTGTTAAAAATCAAAGCGTCCTTTTTCGATTTTCTGTAATTTAATTTCATTTTGACTGCAGGATTCCACTAGAAAAACAGGACTTCAGCAACTGATATAAATGTATCACTGTTTCTATTCGAACTTTATTATAGTCCCATTTGTGTTGGATATCCAGAATCAATTTTGTATGTGTTTTAAACAAAATCTGAGAAAATTAATTTGTATTTCACTACTCTTTTCTCTCAGGGATCTTTTTCAAAGTCAAGTCGTTGGTGCATACATACACCAGTGCCAACTTCACTACACCCTTCAAAGAATTAGTTTTTCTGGAATCGCCTTCATTCCTACATCATATTGTTCTTAATGTTACCAAAATGCGTTTCTTTCATAAGTCCGTAAATACGCCCCTGTTCATAAAGTATTGCCAACCAATTTCCAGCAATCACCTGCAAGTACATCTCGCCCCTTCTACATGAGATTTACACAAAAAAGACGCCTCACGGTATTGTACGAAGAGCGAACACCGAATCCGCTTCTCAACAAGCGACGAAGTAAAGGGGTACTTAGCCCTCTAGCCGAGACCACTTTTCGACTATACTTTGCATCTTCTTTTTATCCAACGAGAGCGGCGTATTCCAGCATTGTCGTACTTCGTTGCTAAACTGACACCGAAAGGGCCTGTTCATACGATGCAGCAACTAGCAATTCAGCACCAAAGTAGACAATGTTGGTATAATGAAGACTGCTAACGCGAGAAACCTGAGTGGGACAACAGCGTAGATGGATCAACATCAGATACACGCCAGTAATAATTTTACCGTGTTTTCGGCCTAAACAAGTATCGGAAACAGCTGTGTATGACTGGCTAACGCTTCAAAACATGACCATGGGCCAGGAGCCGCGTCTCAAACGGCATTGCAACCACAAAGTTACAAGTTCAGCCTTCTCCGCTGCGTAGGCCTACGCTAGTTATTGCAGCGAGGACCCACAATCTGCTTCGCTACTCGAAGAAAACTAACGCTCATGAATGAGGGACCTGGACAACGCGCATATCCCGAGCGCTAAGACACCTCATGCAACATTAGTCAGATGTTATAATGCGTTGTTCCGTCGTCCAGTGATTTTGGTTCTACATAATCGATCTTTTCGTAACAACTGTAGTTAAGTTTTGGAACTTTACGTACTTTGTTGCTATCAATGGCCTATCTAGAATTTGGCATTGCAGGCCGGGGTCAGGTCGGCTTCATACAAAAGAAAAAGCAAGTTAAGACTGAACAACTTAGGCCTACTATCTTCAAAGTGGCTGAAATCAGTATCATTAAAGTAAACGGTAATAACACATTAAAAATACGCGATATTGAATCATTGTTTACAAGATGCTTATTGACAATTGATTTTCCTGTATTTCAAACGTAAACGCTATTGCTGTTTTAATAAATAAATGTGTTTATATATTTAAAAGAGAGTTACTACTATATTAGCGTACACAGCTGAAAAAATAATAAAACAGCCTAGAAATTAAGAAACTGACAAAAATCGTCAAACTTTTTTGACCTTCGGGGGGGGGGGGTCCCGTTCGTCTTCGCCGTAAGTACACCTCTGGTTGGTATTAGTAGAATCCTGTTTACAATAGTTCACACAACTGTTAGGTAGGTTGCGGGGGAGGATCATTTTACATAAACAAAAAATTATATTCTTTCTATTCCTAAAATCACGGTCTAATAAAAATGGCTTATTTTTAAGATTATATTGACAATAAATAATAATTGAATTGCTCTGCCCAACAACGTTGCAAACGACATTCTGAATAGTGGGGGGTATTTTTTGGTTGGGAAAGTTTACGTTGGGTGCCCTGAAATAAGCCTACAATCTCCCGCATGTTTAGACGTGTTGCCAGCCCGTGGGATTTGTCCCATATGGTGGGACATTTTGACAAATATTTTTAGGAAAGGGATAAAGGGATTTTTTTTCAAAAAGTGAGATGGATATGGCGTTAAAGAAGATAGACGTCTTGCAATAGAAGGCTCATGCTATACGTTTATGTGAGGCAATTGTAGAACAGTTCGTGTCCCTGAAAGACAGCGGCGCTAGCTGCGTTCCATATAATTTTAGCGCTACTACAAGCCACACTTCAAATGTCTACGGTACAAATTTATGAAAAATATTATTTTTTTAAAATAATATCAGAAAATCAAGAAATGATAACGATGTATTAAAAATGATATAATATTAAGTTTGCTATTAGATTTTTATTATTACATTGACATTAATAAATAATAGTTTTATTTTATTCCTTAAATATTTGTTTACATAATAATATTTATTTTGGAACTTTTTTTCATTACAACTAAAATAATTCTTAAAACTTAAAAATTAAATTTATTTTTTGCGCAGTATTTCACTAACGTATAGCGAAAACATTTCAGGATTAAAAAGGCATTGTTTATATTACACGCGGTTTTTTATTGTATCACCGATTTTGACGACTTCTAAAATTCAGATTGACAAAGTCCTGAGGCAAATAGCACGAACGAAAATTAAGAAAAAAGACGAAGGTTCAAAAATGACTAATTAATATGTAGGTAATATAAAATACCCTCCTAATTTCATACACTAAAATCACCTTTTCAATAGTTTACATGTTTATTTCAGTCAGTGTCAGTCATTAGCCGTTAGTTGTTGTCGCTTTGACTTCGAGGTCTTGGGTACGATTGTGATCTGATTTCCAATAATTGTTTTTGAGTTGCTTGTTTTATACATATTTAGGAATGTCAGATTGCGGTCCTTCGAGTTCTAAAAAATTGAAGTTCGGGTGCAGTGAATTAGATCCGGAAAAACATACTAAAACTTTCCAAGACTCTTGGCTAGAAATTGACAAATTTAGGCTAAAGGGGGGTTGCAGGCCGTTAAAGTGACAATACAAAGGCCCGATGTAAAGCGTGTAACGTGATTGTTACTTGCGGTAAAAGTGAACTTGAAAAACATGCTTCTCGAGTTAAACACATTAAAAATGTTAAATCAGTGCAAAGTAATAGAACTGTTGTTGCTTGTTTTTCGAAAAAGAGCGATAAATCCATACATATTGACAAAGTGAAGACAGCTGAAATAAGATTAGCAACTTTTTTCGCGGAGCGTAATGTTGCGTTTTCAACAGTGGACCATCTTATTCCTGTATTAAAAGATGTTTTTCCAGATTCCAAAATAGCCTCAGACGTGACCTTAGGTCGTACGAAGTGTACCAATATAGTGAAAAATGTTGTTGCAAAAGTGGAACTGATAAAACAGTTCAGACACTAAATGGTGTTAAATTTTTTATTCTGGTGGACGAGAGTACCGACATATCAGATAGCAAAAATATGTGCGTTATAGTGAGATATGTGTCGCCAGTTGACGGACGTGTGAAAACACAACTTCTTGAATTGATCCCTTTTGATGCTAAAGACTGTTCGGCAGAAAAACTATTCATAGCGTTGGAAAATATGTTGAAAGAAGGATATTCCAATTACAAATGTTATTGGCATGGCTTGTGACAATGCGTCTGTAATGGTAGGAAGCCGTAATTCTTTTATAACAAGACTTAAAAATGTTGTACCAGACCTGATTGTTCTCAACTGTATATGCCATTCATCCTCTTTAGTTGCAAGCAAGGCATGTGAGAAACTTCCTAGATCCTGTGAAGAGCTAATAAGGTCCGTGGCAAGCTACATATCCGGTAATGCAAAGCGTTGCGCTGTTTTACAAGAATTTTTTGGAGTCGAACGTAAAAAAGTGCTTAAATTATCAAGTACACGATGGCTTGTTTTACATCCGTGTGTTGTCCGTCTGTTGGAAAACGGATGTATTGACACACTACTTCCAATTAGCAGCTGTTGAAGATAAATTAAAATCTGCGGAAATAATTCTTCGCGAATTAGAAAATTCGTATACTAAAGCATACATGTTCTTTCTAAAGTATGTTTTAGTTTTCTTCAATAATTTTAACGCTTTTTTCCAATCAAGGAAAATATTAGTTCACAAACTTTCAGAGAATTCTTTGCACCTACTGCAAAACATAGGTCAGAACTTTCTAAAACCTCAGGTGCTCACTGAAATTCAGAAGATTCATACACTTCAACCATGCCATTATCTCTCATTAGAATCAGTGTATCTCGGACCCGAGTGTGAACAGTTATTACAAACTCTCCCTAGAGAATGTGAAAAGGACGTTCATCAAGTTAGACTTAAATGCCTTGAATTCTATATCACATCAACTGAGGAAATGAAGAAACGTCTACCTGTGCACAATGAATTCTTTGGAAACTTAAAATTCATAGAGCCTAATATTGCATTAACAGCTGATGGAAGGTCACAGATAAAGGATGTATCATGCGTGGCATCAAAATTTGGAGGGTTTGATCTCAATACCCTAGCAGTTGAATGGAGGAGTCTTGCACATGTACCTGAGAATAAGAAGAAGGAACTTTCAGAAATGGATTTGGATTGTATGTGGAGTGAAATTTCCAAGTTGAAAGACTTCCAGGATGATCTGTGTTTTCAAAATATAAGTAAACTTGCTAATCTGGTCCTTTCCCTTCCACATTCTAATGCGGAAGCCGAAAGGATATTTTCCATCGTAAGTGATGTAAAAACAAGAAAACTGAACAAAATTGGAGGTTAGAGCTTAAATTCCATATGTGTTGTGAGATCTTCATTTCAAGCAAATGCCATAGACTGCACAACTTATGAAGTGGAACAAAAACATCTTAATCTTCACAATAACAAAAACTTGTATTAAGTGAAAGTTTAAGAAGAGATGAACCGACGAGATCAGCAATGCTTTTGTTAAAACGTGGCACAGAAAAATAGTAGCGTCCACGACTGCCACCTTGCGGTCAGACAGTCGAAGCTTATCCCTTTAATTCAAATGTTAAGGCGCGAATGTCCAGTTAGCTACAGCGTATATCCTACACGAAAAAATTAACTATTATGCATTGCAATGTAAGCGCAGAATCGAACATGAAAATATTTCCATACCTTTTTACTTTTTATATATTTTTTATTGAAATTGGTTTATTGAATTTATTGAAATTACTATTAAAAACAGTACTTCGCGTACTTTTGCTATCAAGTTTTAATGTTTACCAGTTATTTTCTCTCGGTGTACACTGAGAAAAAAATAGTAAAAAAGCTACCATTTTTTATAGTAAAAAAATACGAAAAAACATCAAAAAATTGTAATTAAAAATAGTAAAAATTACAATGTACAAAATAAAATGTGTTATAAAGCTCGTAAATTTTACTATTTTTAATCATAATTTTTATGATTTTTTTTACTTCGTCTTTTTTACAATAAAAATTGTAAGTTTTAATATTACTTTGTTCTCAGTGTATTTACTGGGTATTTATTAAAGATTTAGTTAAGATTCATTAAGAGGGAAGGGAATGGGAAATTAAAAATATAAGACAGTTTTGTGCGTGTTTGGGGAGTAATGTTTGTACAAGAGGAAAATTGCAGTACGCACTGAAAAGAGGAACCAGCACTTTATTAACGTAAGTCCCTATTTTACATTATTATCGTACCGCATGTGGAATCTTAGTACATTATTTCTTAGTTATACATAATTTGTTTTGAACAAATCACAATTTTTTTTTCTTACCGTGGGATATTTTCTGGAGAAAAGGGACATTCTGAGTGGCTGGGTAGGACTTTTGGGTTTCAGAGGCTGGCAACACTGTGTTTAGTTTCGCGGCAGCAACAATGTTGTAAGCGCTGTATTGATTCCTTGTATTGATCATCGCTGTATTGGTCAGAATAATAACTGGTGGTTGATTGCCGTAATGCAGCACCTAGTGCCAGTGGTGGTAAAGTACTTTTCATCAGTAGAACAAAAGTTTATGACTACTGGTCATAGCTTCCTCCCATGTGACCGCAATTTCGCTGTCATCGAGACAGCAAAAAAAGGGACCATGTGTATCCCTATGCACTGGGTAGAGGTAATTGCCAATGCCAGTCCCAGCAGGTTTGAAGTGTGTGTTATGGGAACAGACGACTTCAAAGATTTTAGTGTTGTTGAAAATTCTCTGCGTAAAGGGAGCTATATTAAGATTACTGAACAGGTCTAGTATCAAATAGCTTCTGATGAGCCTACAACATTATGCAGCAGAACTTCACACAATGTGCTTCAGCTGTGGGAAACACATAGCATTGCTAAGAAAGCTCAGGGAACTGGCGGGAGAAAGTTTCCACCAGATAAAGTAGCTCGATTTCGCAACTTGTACGGCGAGTGCCTTCCAATTAAACGGGCCAAAAAAACTGACGTGGAAGATATGTGCCGATATATTCGTGAAGAATTTGTTGAATTTTATAACAACCTTTGAGGTGAATAAACATTGTTTTGGACTTACTTATTTACATACTTGAATGTCTTAATAGCTATTTTGAAAGTTTTTATTTGTAATGACCAAGTTAAAATGTTTACTCATTTTCTCAAAAAATTATTTTGTTAAGTTGACATTCTGTGTGTGTTTCATTCAAGAAATATGTACTTAAGAAAATTGTTTTCATTTTATCCCTAGATTCAAATAATATAATCGATAGGTACAATGAGCAACAACGTTGTAACCGACAGGCGCCTACAACGTTGTTGCTCTATAAGGAGGTTAGTTTTTTATATATTTCTTAAAATAAGTGAACCTCATTCGTGTGGGACTATAAAATACTCTTCAAAATTGTTACAATACATTACGGCTAAAAAACTAGCCAAAAAGCATTACACTAATCACCTACTACTGTTCTGAAACCGATAGAACTGGGCTCATCGGTCTTCATGTGATTAGATACAAATTTCGATGACATTGCAAGTAGATCGCGCTACAGGATCGGCATTTCCATGTCATGAGAGTATCTATTATTCCATCAAGAAAGGCTAGATTAGCATGACAAAGGAGTGTGCCCACCCCTCATCCTGCCGGACAAGCGTGTACAGCTCCCGCCACTAGCCTGTGCACGCGGAGCTTAGGCGCCTGCAACGGACGGGGGGTGGAGAGGGGCGCCTTTTCTACAAACATTGGATGACTCATGCGGCGCTCCCGACCACACCAGTTTCAGTAAAATTTTAGGTTTATAACTTTCATTAAAAATTATAATTAGGTTTTTTTAACTGACACATTACAGTAAAATGAAATGTCGATTGTGCGAGAAATGGTCGCGAACGCTGGAGTGACTCGCCACGATTTATGTTTTCAGAGTGAGTAGTACGATTGTGGCCGCGCGCACAAGCTAGTGGCGGCAGCTGTAAGAAGTTTTTCTTCCAGTGGGAAAAGGCCGTAACAGAGAACACCAATGAGTTTACCCGACAGGGACTTCGTGGAGGTGACGCTATCGACTGTACAGACCATTTCTCTTTTAATTATAGTATATAATATTTACGTTTCTTTTGAAATTAATATTTAAATATTTTTTTTCTGCAGTTTTGTGTTCTCGAGTATTTTTTTTTATTACAAACGCGAGGGGGCAAGTTACAAAATTTTAAGTTTGTTTTGTAAAGTAATATACGCTAGAGTAATATATAAAACGTGAGCTGTATAATATATACAACAGAATGTAATATATAGTATACATATTATGTAATATGCTAAAGTAAGAGACTCTAAAGAGGTGAATGAAGCAAAAATAATTAAATTTATTTGCAGTCAACGTTTCGACATTATATGTTTTTACTATTCTGTGTAGGTTACTAACCACTCTGTCCGGTCAATAGTGTTAGTTACAGCAGGGGCGGCTCGTTCTTAGGGCGCTAAGGCGCGCGCCTCCCAGATTAAATCATATCATTAAACAACCCATTATCACTATTTGTGGAAAGTCATTAGTACATACGCTTCGGACAAGAAAATGTTTTTGTGTTAGGTAATAGCAGAAATGTTTTTGGAACAGCATGCATTACGGCGCTCTGACAATCGCGCCCATTTCTCAGTTCCCCCACTCTATCTAAAGTTAAACGGAACTGTAAGCTTATATGCGGCGTTTACGCTGTCGCTCGGCGCGCCGGCTCCCGCGCCACGATTAGCACAAAGTCGCATAATTCACTAAGTACAACTAACCGCAGACTATTGATAATAATATGAGATTTGCTCTGTTTAGTGTTTATAAGTTTCTCTGGCGTGGTTAATTCGGTGCGGGCATTAGTTTAGTGTTTAGGTTTTGAGTTTGTGTTTTTTTTTAATAGCTTCACGAATTATTATTCCATTATTATTATTATTATTATTATTCTGTTTTCCATGTATTTTATTGTCTCCCAGAAAAAATGGTGATTGTTTTTGGACTCTAAAAGAGGTTAATGATATAAAACATTTTACAGAAAAAATTAAGAAGCATGAAATATCCGTCCATCACATGAAAAGTGTTGTTGATTTTTCTTGTTAGGCAAAGTAAACATACTGTCTAGTCTGGCCTCTCAATTTAGACAAAAAATTGAAAAGCACAATGTTCAAGTCAGCAAAAACAGACATGCTTTAAAACAGCTGATTTCGTGTCTCAAATTCTGTTGTGTTTTACAGTTGTCTCCAAGGGTTCATAACGAATGAGCATCGTCTACAAATCCAGGGGTATACAAAGGCAGTGCCGTAACGAGGGTATGAAGCGCCTGTGGCAAGTGTCTAACTTGCGCCTCCCCGTAACCCAATAATAACAAAAAAAATTAAAAATTTTAATGTAACAAGTTAAATTTTACTAAATGCAATATATTAAATACTATTAACCTCATCAAAATGAGTTGCCTGTATATACAATAATGTATTTGTCAAGGTATTTGAAAATAAATAATCTATAACCTAAATAAGAACAAATTTTTATTCATATTCAATGACGACAAAATAAAAGAAATACAAAACATAGGTATATGTTAAAATAATATAATAAAAACATAAAACAGTTCAGCATATTTTATAAAGTAATTTTTCTCGCTTTTTCATTTGCAAACATATCTATTATATCGTCATAATTTAATGTTTTGGCAACATCTTTTTCAATTGATATTATAGACATGTTTGTTAATCGCTCTTGTCCAATAGAAGAACGAAGGTACGATTTTACAATTTTTAATTTGCTAAACGAACGTTCGCAGGAAGCTGTTGTTACAGGCATTGTTATGAAAATCCTTAATGCTAGGTCTAGATTTGGATACGTGTTTTGTAATGAGAGTTCGTAATTTTTTTGCAAGATTTGAAAAGCGTCCATATCCCCTAAATTTTCAAAAACTTCCATGGCTTGATATTTGAAACTCTCAATTTCACATACAAATTCTGGAGCATCTAAGTCGCTATTATATTTCAATGCTAGGTCTGCTGCACATCGTTTAAGATCATCTAGCGGCATGATTTTTAAAGCGTGTCCATTTAAAACCTGAAGTCGTTTGCGACCTCTTGCAAAGCAGTAAATCTATCATTGAGTTGTATCAGTATTATATCTAAAACTTCACAAATTTCTTTTTTTAGTAATGCACTTTCATTCCTGGCAAACGAATCATCAGTAGCTTTCTCACCAGGCATATTTTTTATTTTGCACCGTCTCTTTTCTGGGATGTAAGTTTCAATATTTGTTGTTTCGGCTAAACTTTTTGCTGAATTGTGAAGCGAATCGAAAAAATCATTTCGGTACTGTTGAATTTCATTTTTTAGAGCATTTATCATTTTCGCAGCATTTCCGACTGTGGTTTTTCTTTCTTGTAAAAGTAAATTTACTTTATTTATCTTTCCTAATATTGTATCCCAAAATATTAATAGTGCAACAAATTTAAATTTTGTTAATAATTTTAGCAACATTCGAGCATTTGTTACAGAGTCTACTGTAACTTGTCTTTGTCCATCACACATTTCATTAAGAAGTTCTATTATTAAAGGCAATTGATTTCGTAAAGCTTTAACCGCGTTAGCTTTCGCGGACCACCTCGTGTCACTTAAACCTTTGAGACGAACAGATAATTTTTCCTTTAAAAGATCCCATCTACTAGTAGAATTTACAAAAAAGTTAAACAATTGTTGAATTGTTTCAAAACATGATTTCATTTGAACAGATGTTTGTGCAGCATGAACGCCTATTAAATTAAGGCTGTGAGCCGTGCATGGAACAAACCTCGCCATATTGTTGAAACGTAATATCCTGGCTTGTACCCCCTTGTATTTACCTGCCATATTCGCTCCATTATCATATGATTGTCCTCTTATATTTCTAATATTTAATCCGTCTAATGTTAACTTGTTTTCGATGTCATTCGCAAGTGCTTCGCCATTTTTTTCATGTGTCACAATAAAGTCTATGAAGGTTTCTTCAATGCTACATTTATTCGTGTTGGGATCAATGTTAACATAGCGCAAAATTTGCGTCATCTGTTCCTGGTGAGAAGTGTCAGGTGTGCTATCAAATAAAATAGAAAAATATTTTGCTTTTTGAATATATGAAATAATATGCTGTCTAATTTTAGAAGCAACTATATTAATTATATCATTTTGTATTATAGGAGAGAATAATTAACTTGATTTTTCTTATGACTTTCAATATGTTGCGCAATAATAGGATCGTAATGACTAATTAATTTTATCGTGTTCAGAAATTTTCCACATTCGGGATGACCAATTTTTTCACAAGTTCCTCTCAAAGCGTCATTATTTTTTACGCAGTGCAGAATGGCATCCAAAATAACTTTTAAAATATGCCTCCACTTTTCTTTTTCTTTTAAAATTTCTTCTTGTAATTGATCGTCTATAAAACCACCTTTCTTAATTTTTGATTCGAAAGTTTTCCATTCGACATAACTTTTTTTATGATATAATGAATTTTCATGACATGGTAACATAGGATTTAAATGCTGCCAGTCTCGAAACCCCGCAGTGGTCCATACATTCTGATTTTTTCCAAAAATAATACATGGGAAACAGAACAGTGCATCTTTTCACTTGCAATATATCAACCAATTTCTGAGTACTTGTTCTCCGTTTGACATGGTTTTTACAAACCATTTTTTATCAAAATGCCTATTTTCTCTATCAGGATAAATACTTAAATTATCGCACAACTCTGGTCCATGTTGAACAAATATTTGTATGTTACTATTAGTTAAGTGCCATGTTGTGGGATCATTGAAATCTATTATTTTTGCATTATTATCAATATTTTCTAATTTAACATCAACCATATAATTATCATCATTACATGTACATTGCTTCTCGATTTCCTGGTTTTGATGTTCAATTGTACTTTTCTCTTCTGTTTCAATTTCACATGAAACATGACTACTTGTAGAAGGTAGATTTAATTAAGTTGGTAAGCTTGAATGAACTAGAGGTGTAGATGATTTTTTAAGAAAAATATCAATCGGAGTTATATTTTTCTTTATATTTTCAATCTTCTGTTCTCTTATTTTTTTAAACTGTGCACCGGACGGTTTTTTTGGTGGCATTTTACTCTAGAAGTGTTTTTTAATTAAAATTAATATTTTTTATTAATATAATTAAAATAAATGTTTTTATTAATATAATTATTTACAGTACTTACTTAGTCAGTATGCCAGTATGTTGTATGTAAACAAAATTATATTTCTTTTCCAGTATGTTTTGTTCCACAAAAGAGAGAAAATATATAAAAATAATTACGACAAAGCAACAACACAGCTGATCTTATGAACGAGGAACGACCAACAAAGACTAGCGCCTTGCCTACACACTACACAGTATAGATCGTTCTTGTATGAGCCTGCATTCACACAAGACCAACTACAATATCTTGTAGATATTGTAGTTGGTCTTGATTCACACATGAGTATCAACGTCACCTGATTTCTCCTGACGTTCTGATTGGCTGAGCTGAGCTTTTCGCCTCATGTGAACGCGGGCTAGGAGTGTAAGAAAGAGTGGGTGTGTGATGTGCGCGCAATAATACGTGTCTCTGTCTAATTGGACAGGAGACGAAAAACGGCCAGTGACAGTCGGTGTTGATTCAATGATTCATGTAGAGTAGAATGGTCAAGTAAAATAAAAACCACGTGCAACTCTCAACCGGGTCGGTATCCTTTGTTTTGCGCCCCAAACCCAGTTGCGCCCGTGGCGGGCGCCTTTTTCGCCACGCCCTCGTTACGGCACTGTACAAAGGCTTAATTAATTTTACTGCAGAGCTGGATTCTGCAGTGAAAGACCATTTAGAATCGGCCACAGTATTCAAAGGTACCGGTACATAGAAAATAATACAGAATGATATTTTGGACTGTATGCTTAGTGTCTGCAGGGAAGAAATAGAAAAGTTGATACAAGCTTCCGAATTTGTGACAATCGAATGTGAGGAGACAACTGATGTGAGAAACCACTGTCAAATAGTATTAGTTTTTAACTACATGTTTAAGGGGTCGGTGTACGAAAGGTTTTGGGGATTTCTCAGTCCTGAAGGTAAATGTGCAGAAACATTAGCAAAGTGCATAATGAACAATATCTATCCCTTTCTTCACACGTCAAAGGAAATGTTAATAGCTCAGACTTATGTTGGCGCTAATGTTATGTGTGGTTCTATTGGAGGTGTAAAGGCAAAAATTAGAGAAGTGTACCCGTTCACATGTTTTGTACACTGTTACGATCATGAACTTAATTTGCTATTAGAAAAAGCAACAAGTGTAAACAACAAAGTTAGAGTTTATTCTCAAATCTGTCTGCCATTCCAGCATTTTTTCACACTCATCTCTATGAACGGACGTTTTGGAGGAAGTAGTTCAAACCAGGTTACCCAGAGTGTCTATAACAAGATGGAATTACAACATTCGTACAGTCAACGTTGTGTACGAAAACCGATATAAGTTGGAGGAATGTTTCGAAGTTCTTGAAGAAAAGTGTACAAACACCCTCACAGTTAATGAGGCAAGTGGTCACAGAAGGGCTCTTTAGGACAAAAATTTCATGTTCTGGCTAACTTTTTTTCATAGAATTCTATCCCATGTGGACATACTGTACCAACAACTACAGAGTAGGAACAAAGACAATGTAATGTGGCAAAGTGACATCGGAATTTTTGAAAATGAGATGCAGAGAGGGAGAAAATAAATGAAATAGAAACACAAATAAATGAGGAGGTCCCTGAGGAACCAAGTGGCATATTTCCACTTTTTTCTACAAACTTTCCGGAAGAAAAATTCAAGCGAGTGATTCAACATTACTCTTTCTTGAGAAGTACAATGAAAAACGATAGACTGAATGCCCTTGCGATATTATCTATCAACAAGGAACTTGTTAAAGAAATGAAGGACTCTGATGCTAGAAAAGTTCGTTAATTTAAAGGAAAGGCGAATGGACTTTGTATATAAATAAAGGGTCTGTTTAAAGTGTAGGTATCATAGAAATAATATAATGTTAATATAGTATATTAATTTTTTTGTGGAAACAGCAAAGACATTTTTGTGGACAGTTTGTGGTTATGCTTATTAATAAAACTGCTGACTCTACAACAGCTCACGATATTTGAGGTGAGATCAAATTTTTAAATAATCGTTGCATGCTGCATGTGTTACTATTCTTATTTTATTAATGAATTATGTGATCAAATATTGACGACATTTCTATTGTGCGTTAAATTCTATATTGATAAATAATTAAGGAGCCTAAAGGTCTCGCTCTCCAGCCTCTTAAGTCACGAGCCGCCACTGAGTTACAGGTAAGTTACAGAAACGTTTAGACCTATCTCTTTATATCCCTTACCCTTATTATAACTTCTGTGTTTTTGGTACATTACAGATTTATCACTAAGCCACAAAGAATACTGTAACTGTTACACGGTACAGTACCGTAATAGGCAACGTAGGCTAACGATTTTGTATTTCGAATGAATGTATTTTTTTCCATTGTTTTTTTTCATATCTTTATTTTATATAGGTCCATTTAGTTTGGACAAACTTCATCAAATGCAGCTCAACGTTAAGACGGATGTACAAATAAAGTCCTGACACGTCTTGTATAAAATAATAGTACGCGCGCTTACACGCACACATGTTACTGAATTCTCAGTTTATGTTATGAAAAATAGAATATTTTTGACAATGTACGGTTTTGTGTACGTTGGTATGATGAAATGGAGTTACGTTGGCCGTCTGTCCAGTCGACTTGCGCAAACGGGTGTATTTGCTTCTTGGCTTTGGTGTTAGTGGTACATTTGAGTTAGTGTGGTGTCTGCACAAGTATTGAGTAGGTAAGTGCCGTAACAGATAAATCGTAGAGCTAGTGTAAGCCTACTGATTACGTAATCAGAAAGTCAGTTATCGATTGTGACCGGCTCGTACCGGCGACCCGGCTTGTCTGACGTAACCTTTACGTACACTGCAAAATACAGTAGGTATTTATAATTTATTGTAGAATAAGTATGACATTATTATGTGCCCGAGTAATGAATTGTGACCAATCCTCAACTGTGGTATCCAATCACAAGTAATATGATGCATTCGGCAATATTTATTTAACTCTTACTCTACGATAGCAACCTTTACTCAGTAGTAGAATCAATAAGAAATCAACTGTTACAGACTTTACTCTAAAAAACATGACAAATTATGGGGAAGAGTAGAGGTACAATGTGACCGAGGTGAGTTAGCACGTTCGTCTGTTACGAACAAGTTACGTTACCGGAAAAATATTTTGGCAACTGTACAAATACGTTTGTAAGGAAAAATTACTCGTCTCGCATTTTGTTGATCTATCTTTGTTACTAAAGACGCGTGCGCGGTTATGTGTGTCAGCTGTTCCTTCGTATTCATTCTGATGGTGTGAAGTAGGTTTATTATCACATTGTACGTCACTAAAATATAACACACTGACGTAAGGTACGGTTTCAAATACCTTGATATTCTATTTTAATATTGTTATTATGCGTGTGCACGTGAGGGTGTGGGTGTGCGTGCGTTCGGGGGTGGGACAAGAGGAATATAGAAACCAAGAAGCAGGGTTCGATTATTTAGATTTTGAATTCTCAGAAGTACATCAGTAATTTTCACAAAGTGTGGATTATTTATTCAAGTCGTGTTTCTCATTGGTGGAAAGCATATAAAAGTATCGCGTCACTTCGGTAGTAAGTAAGTACCGCCATAAATGTATGCTGTCATTTCGTAACGTACATAGAATTTGAACCGACAGAAAAAGAAGTTAATACCGGTATTAAACGGATGAAAGAATATTATATGAACGTTAGATTATAATTTTATTAAATTTGATTATTAGGACCACACGTCGGTATTATTAACTAAAAAAATGCGCGTTGCGGGAGTCAGACTCCACGACAGACATTATGCACGATTGTTGGTCAGCTGATAGTGAAACTTGCAAGCATCGTGAGGTGACCGTGCATTACCGATGATGTAACTATCACCGGTGTGTATTATGATGTATTATGAGTGATCTGTATATGACTGATTGTTGCTTTCTGAGTGACTGTGAGAAAGTTGATACTCTGATGAAAAACTGATAATGCGAAAAGTGAATATACTTACGGTATTTATTAAACAAAACGTTTATGAATTAATATACGATGTACTTGATGTTGTTTACGTATTACGAACAAAGAAATATCATTCATACATTAATTTTATTTAAAACTATATGTTTATTATTTCCATATAGAATTAGAATAAACGTATCGAAACTTTAAGGAACTGTTCAGTGTAATGAGATTCTGTGCGTTTTCTATGAAAGCAGTCGCTCGTGAATATTATTAATTAACAGAAAAGTAATCGTACTACAGGAGGCGTGACATTTGACTGTAGACTACTCTGTTCTGATTTTGTGTTGCTTACCAAGAGAACTGATTTTTGTAACAATTAAATTTGATAATCTGTCAAGCCATTTCGTAAACAATAACCTTTTTATTGTTTTTAAAAGTATCTTAAGTAATGTTGATTTAAAAAAATCTTGGCAATACCTGTGAACAACTTATTTTCTATTTAAACAATGGGCAGTGAGGGGGTTTGGGAGTTTACCCCACGTCCAGTTGAGTAAAGGAAGAGGAAAATGTCAAAAATTAAAAAAAACAAGCTGGTTGAAATGCGATACAAGTAGAATTACAAAATTAGGTTAATTAATTGTGTGAATTGCGGTAAGGTATAGCTGTCTTACGGGTACGAAATCACTTCATGTAAACGTTTCTATAAAACACTGTTTTGTGGTTTGAGGAATCGTTCAAATTTTTAGCCTAGTTTGTGAGGTGAAGTCTTCTGAGATGGTAATGGGTTGTGTTCTCGTAGCGAGTAGAACGATTTAATTCCGTTTGCTGCAAGAAATTACAGATAATATTCACTAAGACGAAGAAGATGGGAGAAAATTTGTGCAATAATTCTGTTATCGTTTATTTTATTTATACGCATTATGTTATCTTAATTTTTTCATGACTGTTAAATTTTAGATATCACATGGGGCAAGTTATTTTCGTTTTAATTATTGTAAATAAATTATTCACAAACATGTAAATCCCCCCCCCATGGAAATCCCGGTTGCGATTCTGATTTAATATCCTTACTGTGTAAGAAATATTCTTCTAAGTAGTCTTGATTGGTAGTCACATATTTCATTCCATGGCACACAAAGTTTTCGCGCTTTCAATACCTCGCACTGATCGTCCAACGTGTTTCACAGCTCAGCAGTTGTAGTCGCTGCCAATTCCCGTTTCACTGCCATAGTTTTCACGTCGCGTTACCGTTTTGAAATCTTTGTGGGTCTTGTCATTTCGAGTATACCAAGGCGAGTTGCTTATTCGTACGGTATTCGTTTTGAGAGCCATGAATAATATTCATATTTGGGGATTTTTTTTGGTTTAGTACTGTATTAGTTTCAGCATATCTGTGTCTAGGAGCAGCTTGCTATATGACCAACTCGCAGTGTTGTCCTAGTTACTAATAAATTTTCTTATATTTTACGCTGAGTTTCTTTTTTTCGATTTAACATGCACCTTCCTGTTTATCTTACTATTAAGCGTTAATTGTAGACTAATTAGCCCCATTTTTAAATTGAATTAATTGCTAAATGATCATTACAGGTAAAACTACTTCTTTCATCTTTTTGTTTATGAAGTTTACGTGGTTTCATTTATGCCAAATTTTTTTGGCAACCCACTAACTTTGCCTACATCTTTTTGTAGCTTTTCCAACAATGTCCTCATCCATTGGAGTGGCTTCCGTGATGCTTATATTTTTGGCCTTTTTAGCTTTGTTGAGAGACAAGTCGTCATTTCAGCTGTATCTGGAGATACATGCTTATATTTTAATTTTTATTACCGTCATTAATAGTTCCTGTAACATATTCCTTAAGTAGTTAGCAGTGTTTATGTTGTGACGTACAACATTTATGACACTTGTATACTTCCACTGGATTTGGTGAGAACAATTACTTTTCTTCCTCCAGCTATTTCAATTCCTTTCAGTTCCTGGCGCTATTATTTCTTTTCCTCTTCTGGCATGGGTATTGTTTCTTACTGGATTTTTTACATTAGCTATGAATTAATTAACTTGATATTTAAAGTATACTAGAAATTGACAAGGGTTTTACCGATTTAGGTAATTTTTATGGCTTGATACACCAGTAAATGCTACCTTTTCAGTATCAACAGGACCAAAGAAAGATTGCTGCAATCATTGAGTTTTGAAGTAATTATTTGACAGTCTTTTAACTGATGATATGTCACTGAAATTAGATTTTTCTTTAACTCATACAGCTGGTACATTACTTTTCTTACCAAAGGCTTTGTGACACATCCCTCAGAAAATTGAGATACAATTTTTGTCTCCTGATGCCTTCTTAATGATGTTCATCATCATGTCCTTGTACATATGTACTTGATCATGTCCAGTGTTTGAGTCTGAAACCAAATTAAGGTTTAACATAAGATTTTCTGCTGGTTAACAAGAATTTCTCAAAGATCTTTGACACTATAATTAACAATAAAATTGGCATATGTAATGTGGCTTTTGTGATAGATTACCTGGCTTTTGAATCAATGTGACCACAGATATTTCCCACAAGCTAGGTATTATAACGATTCATAAAGCCGACCCATCAGATCGTTATATGAAAGTGTCATACTGTGCGAGTATAGTGGCGTAAGCAAGAGAGAGAGGGTATAATCACAGCTATCTCTGTCTAACATCGCCACTGCTACGAATGTTGCCGGCACAGACATGAATTTTTATTCAATTATATTTATTAGTTAAAACTGCAATATCTTCAAAACTAATAAATATATAGCAATTCTGAAACCTGCATAGTGTTCAGCAATTAAAGCTCTATAAGTAGCCAAAATATCAACCAATATAATTAACATTTACAGACGTTATACAGAAGAAGAACGCCAAGAGAAATAACTAGAGAATTAGGCTAGGTACGAATTAGGTGTTTTCACACACTTACAGAGAAAGACCTAAGCAATAATATTCTGTGGTCAGATCTGTGAAATCACGTTTGCAAATACCCATAATCAAACGATTTGCAAACAGAGGAAGTATGAAATTAGCCAGTAATTCTCTACCATCTCAAACCTGTTAAGGGGCGTTTGGTCGACTTGTTTGATATTGTTTCAAATGGAAAACGCATGATTTATTTGGAACAACCAATCACAAAGCTGTATTCAGAAGAGACGCCAACTCAGACTTGGGGAATCGAGCACTCTTCGTTCGAACATTAAATAGGCAAGACATGTGTTAGATACGAGCTAGATTTCGCAAACCACGCAAAGTTTATTTAAATAACAGTTCGAGAAGTGGTCCGCAGTAGCAGAGGAACTAGTAAAGTTCATTAATAAATACTCTCGCTGTGAAACAACCAATTAATTAATTAAAAAATTAATTAAGTCACTTCACAATTAATTAATTAATTGTGAAGTGATCTTAGCACGAGAGTAGCTACAGCATCTGTAAGCGCCCAGGGTCATCGGTCAAAGTCATTGGTCAACATCATTTCTTCTTAGCCGAACCATCAAAAGGAGGATCTCTACGGATTCCTATCTACGGTCGACGCATCAAACAGTAAGAAATATATTCATTGATCAATGAAATAAGTAACAAAATAAATAATAAAATAAATAAACAATTTTAAAAGACACTAAGTAAATTTGTAATTTGTATTTAAACATTAAGATTAGTAATAACGTAATATAGGAGTGTTGAATGGAGAGTGAGGTGTAGTATTGAACGTGCAAATTATTGCAGACCGGTTCTTTAGCACTGGTTTGGGAGACATAAATTTTTCTAAATAAACCAGATAAGAACAATTGGTCGTTTGGACGTTTTAATCTTCACTTTTCACACACACTCATTAATAATAAGGGTTAGGTTAGCAATAAGTCCTTAACTTAGCTTTGAAAGAACATTAATAAAATAACATTTAATCGTTAATTAAACAAACTTCTACAAATTTTAAGTGTTATTTGTAACGATTCCCCTTGAATTCCACATTCACTGAACTAATCCTGAGATAGTGTGTCTCTATGCTCTGAGCTAAGCTGAATCCGTGTCATTTGTATCTGGGATTTGTTCTGGCGCCCAGGTAAAGTAAAAAAGTCACGGGTAAGTAAGATTTTTCTATCATTATTTATACAGAGTAGAGTAATAGTGAAAGAAAAGGTCTTTATATAATTTGTCGCCGGAACTAAGAGGCATATGTAAATTGACAAATATAATATATAAAGAGAAGGTGTTATAGTATGTATTGTAGTCTGAAAGTAACATTGGTTATATTGTATGCCATATTGTATTAGTAACATTAGTTAACGTCATCAGCCCTTGGTAATTATTTCAATTCTTACAAAACTGAATGTAATTTCTGAGTGTTTATTATTTTTAACTCTTGGATTTTGTTATCCATGATGTGTCTGAGTATTCGTAGTAACACACACACACACACACACTTGTATGACACAATTTAAAAAGATTATTAAAATTTTAGTGTTCCTATCAGAAAAATGTGTACATGTTATTTTTAATTGGTATTTACCTACCAAAAGTGTGTATATTATTTTAAATTGCTAAATTATATAAAATTTCCTGGATAGGTTTTTGTATTATCTCTCTGTATCTCTGTCTGTCTCTGTCTCTGTCTGTGCCTCTCTCTCTCGCTCTCTCTCTCTCTCTCTCTCTCTCTCTCTCTCTCTCTCTCTCTCTCTCTCTCTCTCTCTCTCTGTATTTTTTTTTTTTTTTTTATCAGCATGCTCCATTACAAATAAAGTAATACTACATGCTATATATAAACTTATTACAAGCTAATTCTCAATACATATAAAGGCAACTCCATTATTACAACAACAAAACAACAATTACAAAGATTCAAAATAAACAAGAAAATTAAAATTAATCATTTACAATGATACAATGAATTAGTACTACATTATTAACATGTTAAAACTGTATGTATGTATGTATGCATGATGAAGCTGTTCAACCAATATGTAAGTTAATTCATAATAACAAACGCATACAATGATTCAAAATAGATAGACAAGCACAATAACAATAAACACTACAAAGAATCAAAATCAATGTTATTAACATACTTAATAAACTGTCTAACATATTTTGAAGTCAATTCACTTCTATTTGGAGGCCATCATGCATCACTCTTTAATACACTATTTTTGAAAACCCGTCTTTCTTCATTCAACATATTGCACTCATATAACAAATGTTCCACTGTTTGGTCATCATCGTTGCAGACACATATTGGATCATCTTTTATCTTGAAACGATAGTAGTAGACTCTAAGCCTGCCATGACCAGTCACCATTGTGGTAAAATTAGGAGACAGTGCAAACCTTGAGGACAGTCTGTGCTTCACACTAGGGAAAAACAACTTAGTCAGCATTCCATTTGATGTTTGTTCCCACTCACTTTGCCACTCCATTAGGCTCACCTCACGGAATTTGTTAATCATTGCACTTTTTGGTATTCATTCATAGCACACCATACTGCTACTGGACGCAGCTTCTTTAGCCAGATTGACAGCCAGTTCATTACCATAAATACCCACATGTGCCCTAACCCAACCAAAATCAATTGACCAGTTGTCCGCCTTTAAACTTCTTAACTTATTCCTTATTTCTTCTATCAAGTAGCTATGATTCCTCGAGCTCCTAAGTGAGTCCAGAGTTACTCTGCTGTCGGTGTAAACAGCTGCCACTCTCAAATTAGTTATAATATAATTTAATTCAGCTATCTTTTCCAGGGCCTTCAAGACTGCCAATTGCTCAGCCTGATTATTAGAGCACCCAACACCCAACTTATACTGCATCTCATATTTGAGCTCACCATTAACAAACAAGGCTATACCTGACCCAACCCCATTGTTGTGCTTACTGCCATCTCTCTCTCTCTCATCGTGATTTATTAAAAAAAAAACTCAGTTTAGATACCCATCATCTTCTAAACATATTTCAAAGCTGAATTAACTTTTGAGAGAACTAAGCAGATTCAGTGGACCTGACGTTCAGGAAAGTAAGTTAGTATGAATTCAGTGGCGTAGCTAGGGGGGGGCGAAGGGGGCGGCTGTCCTGGGCGGCACGAGAAGGGGGGCGGCAAACTGGAAAAAATTAAACTGTACATTAAGGTGGTTCTTGGGAGTTTTCATTTTGTCTAAATTTGTCTGAAACTTTGCAGTCAACTAAACAAAGCTATTTCACATGTACTGTTAAAATTTCGGTGCGATTGGCCGTTCGAAAGTTGTTGAACAGTCATAGATGTGAGCGTGGTGCTGTCTGAAGCATAGAGGGGGCAAAGTATAGGCGCTCGTGTAAGTGGAAATGTCCACGCAGAAACATTCATAGAGGTAATTTCTATCCTTGTCTACTGACGCATGCGCGAGAGTGGAACTCGCGCGGATCAGCTGATTCAACGTCAGTTCAGAAATGACCCCTACGTGATTCCATCTCTCTTTTCCAGCCAGACGGTTTCTCAGCCAGTTCACCACCTCTATCTATATACCTCTATGGTCTGAAGTCAACTCAGTCTGGTACAGACGTGTATAGTAAGTAATAACTTCAATTCAATTCGCACTTATACTTATTTTTTGCATAAGCCGTAATTGAACGCATAAGCATAATTTACTTTTCGTTGTCAAAGTAACTTAAAAACTAATGCGATTTTCATAATATTGAGTTTAATATCTTAAAACCTTTTGTTTGGTAAGTCGTGCCTAAATATGTATATATAATAATTAGTTGAGGCATTGAACTTTATTCAAAATCAAATTCAGTTTCAAATTCAATAAAAAATAATTATAAAGAGTATTCATGGATAAGATAGGTAAAATGCTCTTAATTTTTGATTTTAAAATACACCTGATAAGATTTTCGTTTGATCTTAACAAAGTGATGTACCCATGATCCATACCTCAAAATTTCCCCTCCCCCACCCCGTCTTTGAGTCAAATCACCTCAATTCTGGGCGCTGCGCATGTTCGTGAAGATGGCATTTATGCCCAAGAGGCATAAAAACGTATTTAATTTAATGTATATAAAGAACACCAAATATTTTAAATAAAAAGTATATTTTTGATTAGATTCGCCTTAGTATATGATATACTAATAACGTAGGACAGAAGATTAAAATTGTAGTAATTTTCTTACGGAATGATCAGTTTATCTGAAATTAAGATATGTATTACGTTATACTGTGGCCGTTGCTGGTGTAAATCGAAAAAATTAGAAAAAATGCAAAAAAACCAAAACTACTCGTGAACAACCCTACATTCATGATTTTTTTTATAGAGCGTGAACATATTTTATTATAAAAAGAAAAAAAAGAATTGGGAAAAGCACCATTTAGCCCATGGAACTGGGGAAGGGGTAATTTTGAGGTATTTTGTTTATCACACGTCAACGTTTCAACTGTATTCGCCCGTTAACGAAACCAGTTAACGAATTAACTATAGGTGCAGTGTTCGCAGGTCATTGTTTAACTTTTTGCGGGTTTCCAGGTACTAAAACACCTACAGAATGAAATGAATCAAGCCAAGTGGTGCTCAATTTCGAAAGACAAAGATTAAAAAAATTCAGTCTGCTGAGAGTTCAAAAAATTTAATGAAAGCTTTTATTGAGAGAAGCTTGAGTTTGAAAAATCAAGGAAGTCATGAAGTCGACCCACCAAATCGTGGATCAAGCTCTTTGACTGACGAAGGACACAGCAAAGACGATAATAGTGGAGAAAACAACGAGGGGGAAAAGTCAGTGACTCCAATAATGTAAATAACTTAATTGAAACTTCTGCTACTACGTCTGAATTAAACATCATTCCAGAAACATTACTTGAACTTCAAAAAAATTCTGAAGAAGAAAATCCATTACGAGCCAACGAACATGACGATAAAAGACTACCAATAACACAGAGTGACAGCTTTAGTATGGATGTTCTGCAAGATATTGGACGGTGGCCTGAAAACATTGCAAAACAGTTTCGAGACCTAGTCGTAAGTCAAGGCACCAGCCAACTGCAAAACAAAGACAGTGTTTTTCCTTCCGATACTACTGGAAGATCCATGAATAAGTGTTGCTTTGAGAAACTCCTTAAAAATGGAAGGAAGATTAATCGGTCATGGTTATGCTATTCTCCATGTAAAAACACACTGTTTTGTGTTTGCTGCACATTATTTCAACAAAAGAACTACCAGAGTCAGAGCAGTTTTAGTAGTGTCAGTGGTTTTTCGACTTGGCGTAAGCTGAATCCTCGCATCCAGGATCATGAGACTAGTGCTGGACATCGCTCAGCATTTATGGAATGGAAAGAATTAGAGCGTTCACTGAATAAAGGAGCAGCCATTGATAGCCATCTTCAGCGACAAGTTTGTGAAGCTGCTAAGATTTGGATAGAAATCTTGGAAAGAGTAATCGCTACAGTGCAAACATTAGCTCAGCAGAACCTAGCTCTAAGAGGACACAGAGAATCAATTACTGATAGTGCCAATCCTGGGAATTTTCTCGCACTTATCAAGTATCTTGCTAAATTCGATCCTGTAATGAGGACTCACCTGGATTCAGTTTCAGGAAATCCAGGAAAATTATCTTACCTCTCCCCGGATATACAAAATGAAATTATTTCCATCTTGGGTGAACAAGTGCAGAAAACCATAATTGCCGCATGTAAAAAGGCCAAGTATTACAGTATAATGTTTGACACAACGCCAGACCAATCACATGAAGAGCAAATGTCTCAGATCATTAGATTTGTTGACATTGATGAACAGTCAGTTGAGGTAAGGGAATCATTTATAGATTTTATACCCGTACATGATAAGACTACTGCTGGTATAACGGAAGTAATAACATCCAAACTAGAGGAAGATGGCTTAGACCTGAAAGACTGTAGAGGCCAGTCATTTGACGACCAGGCAACGATGGCTGGAATTCATACAGGGGTTCAAAAAAGGATCTTAGAACTAAATCCATTAGCAATATTTGTTCCCTGCGACAACCACAGCCTTAATTTGGTAGGAGTGCATGCTGCCCACGTCAACCCTCGAGCAATCACATTTTTTGGGATCTTGGAGAAACTTTTTACATTCTTCTCTTGTTCTACACACAGGTGGAGTGTTTTGAAAGAACATGTAAATATTACAATAAAAAGACATGCAGAAACTAGATGGAGTTCAAAAGCAGATGCTGTTAAAGCAGTATCTTCTCAGCTAAACGAAATTATTGCTTGTCTCGAAAAACTCAGAGACACCCCTTCAGAAACAGTTGAAACATGGGAAGATGCCGCAATACTCATCAATGGATTTGAGACATTTGACTTCATATGTTTGCTGTATTTTTGGGCAGAAATTCTCCCTGCAATAAACCACTCTCAGAAAGTATTGCAGATTGAAGTAGTAAGCTTTCACAGTGCACTGTTACTGCTGCAAACTCTTGAAGATCAGTTAGGAGATTGGAGAACGAATCTTTGTGACATAGTCATTGAGAAATCTGTGAAGAAATGTGAGGAATGGGGCGTGGAAACAGATAAGAGGCCACAGAAAAAACGTAAAATGCCTGGAGAGCATGCTGATGATGTTGTATTAAACAGCCAACAAGAGGTAAAACGTTGTCTAATTGAAATTATAGACAATTTGTCAGCAGAGATGAGAGACAGATTCACACATCTTTCGGAGCTAGAAAAACGATTTGGTTATCTTTGCAAGATTGAAAATCACCTCAAGAAGGGAATCAGTGAAGAAAAATTATCTGAACACTGTAAAATACTTGCAGAAAATTATCCACATGACATTGATTTTGAAGAGCTACTAAGAGACACTAAAGATGTTTTACTGTTGTTGAAAAGAGCACCCAATAATGGCGAAAAACTAAACTTGAAACCAAAAGGTCTATTGACTTATATTAATTCGATGGGTGCAGACTCATACAAGTCACTAGCGACTGCCCTTCAAATACTTCCTACAATTCCAGTGTCAGTAGCCTCGTGTGAGCGCTCATTTAGCAAGCTTAAGTTAATAAAAAATTACTTAAGGTCTACAATGACGGAGAATAGACTTACCAATTTAGCAGTTCTATCAATAGAACACGAAACTGCATCGTCACTTGACTACAGCAAAGTTATTTCCGATTTTGCAGCAGCAAAAGCAAGAAAAGTCAAGTTTTAAATTGTTTTCATCTGTAAATAATGCTATGTACTTTTTAGTTGCTATGTACTTTCAACTTTTAAGACTACGATTGGAGTATTTTTGAAAAGTAACGTAAATAAAAATGCTCAGTTAAACACAATTCTTTTCTTTTCTGTTAACCGTCATGTGTAACATCGTTCATGTTAATGTTGATGTCATCCTTCATGTTAAAAAAGTTTAACCTCCAAACGGGTAGAAAGGCAATCTAGCTAATTTCTAACTTCCAAACTGACAAAAAGGTGACCTAGCAAAAGTTTAACCTCCAAATGAGGAAGAAGGCAACCTAGCGAAAGTCTAACCTCCAAACGGGCAGAAAGGCGGGCTAGGAAAAATGCTAACTCCTTTCTGCCCGCTCAAAGGTAGGTAGAAATTTCGTTGGCTCATCTTTGTGTCTGTTTGGAGTTTGGAGGTTAGACTCTCACTAGGTCGCCTTTCTACCCGTTGAAATACATATTATTCTTTATTTTCTGTTTAAATAAAGTACAGTGATAAGCCAAAAAATAGACCGCCAATTACTTTTTTTTTTTTTTTTTTTTTTTTTTTTTTGCTTGTCGGCGAGTGGCAACTGAAATGTGTAGGGGGCGGCAAACTGACAGGCCGCCCCGGGCGGCGAAAGTACTAGCTACGCCACTGTATGAATTGTTATGGGAAATCCCAGCGGGCTAAGAAAAAGAGGTAGAGATAGTTTTTAAGGTGAATTGAAGAGGGCTGTGGTCAGTGGCATTATGTGACTTAAGATGACAAGGCTTATATAAAGTTATGTTGTCAGGGAAGTCAACAGCAAACTGTGACATGTTATATGAAATAGATTTTAGAACAGTTCTTTATCATTGTTTGGAAACGTTTATCTTACATTTACTTTATTCTCATGAGCTTACTGAAATCAATGCTAAGTAGAACAATCCATAACTTTTATAATGTCTACCAATAAACAGTTGTAAGAAAAGAAAATGTACATACTAATTACAGAAAATGAGAAAGCTGTTAGCTTATTTATTTATGTTTTAATCCTAAATATTATGTGATGATAAGTTTACAGTATTATTACAGAATGTTTCTTTAGTAAGATAAGTACAGCAGCATACACTTATGGGATTTAATAAACATTTCCTCTAATTTAACTTTACCACCTTGGTTTTTTTTTCAGAGCATCCATTCCAGTTGGAAAACATGCTTTGTCACTGATATATACTGTGCGTAACTGTTAGGCATTGTCTGTGTGTCAACTGAAAAAAAAAAACTTGGCACACAGACTAGGCTATATTTATTCTGACAGCCTAAACCAGTGATCTGAGTGATGACTAGCCAACTGCTGTGCTACCTTCTACTTGTAAATTACATTATATTATCTAACTTCATAAGGAAAATTGTGTTTTTATGTAACTTTTACAAAAGTGACTAAAGCAAATATATGAAGTAGGTAAATAAAAATGTTTATTGCTGCACATACAGTCACGAACTCTGCAGCTGAGTGTGTGTTTCAACAAGAATAATTTTCAATACTTATTTCTAAAATGTCTGTTGATTCTAAAGTACCGGTACCGGTACTCAAGAACATGAACATTTACAGTATTCATGACACTTCATACTGAGTATGAAGGTCATCATTAAGAAGTAAGGTCATATTATGTAGTAGTGTAATAATAATTTTTACATTATTTACTGGTTTAGTAACTAGTATTAATGCTTTTGCTGTATGAAAATTTCCTTGGTAACAAAATAGTTAATACTTAAGATTCTGCAGCTGCTCTAGTTGAATGCATACCTATACATTTATAACACACACACACACACACACACACACACACACACACACACACACACACACACACACACACACACACACACACACACACACACACACACACAGTATAATATGCATATACATATTAATTAATATTATCAAATTATATTTCTTCTGCAAGTTGTTCGTATTATTTTAATTATCCTGACGTCTGACGTACGTTTCACTGATAAATTCAGTATCTTCAGAGGTTATAAATGAATTAACAGTAATCAAAATTGATTTGATTTCAATATAGAAAACTAACAAATAATCTAATTTGTATCAATTTTAATATAAATAACAAATAATCTAATTAATTTAACTTTTATTTATTTGTGTAACATTTATTTACTTAACTGTTTTGTCGGTTATATTGGAAATATTTCAGGTTTATTTATATAGGCCTATTTATTTTTAGTTTAATAAATTTATAATTTTAAATAGATCATCTTGTCTGTTTTTATTTGAGTTTGCTTGATTTGCATGATGCAAAGAAACATAGACTATACATATATAGGTAGAACATTATACACATATTTAGTGTATATATTTTAAACCATATCTATATTATTCAATATTAGTATCAGATTATACTTCACTACAATACTTCAGTATAAATAACAAACTTCACTTAATTTTATATTTGTATTTGTAGAACATTTGCTGATGTGAATTTTAGACCATATATTTTTATACATCCTTAAACCAATGGATAGGAACACACACACACACACACACACACACACACACACACACACACACACACACACACACACACACACACACACACACACACACACACACACACACACACACACACACACACACACACACACACACACACACACACACACACACACACACACACACACACACACACACACACACACACAGATCAGAAGACAGTATTATTATTAGCCTATACTGCCATTATTAATTCTTATAATTTTCTTATTACTATAAACTTTGATTGTTAAGTTCTGTTAAATTTTGATATTGATAACAGATAGATTCTACAATGCTTTAAAAACAGTAATGGAATTAATTTTTGCTATTAGATATTTTTAAAACAGGACAAGGTTTTGTTGTGTTGAATGTATTAATAAAAATGCATATACTTTTTTAACTAGCCTACATTCACTATGTTATTTGACTTGCTGAGCTGACTTTTGTAATGAAGCCTCTATTCTGAAGGATTGGACTAGTTTCAGGTCGTCTTATCACTTGCAACACATATTGAATAAAATTTAATAAAAAAAAAAATTATATAGAAAACCCTTTAGTTTTTCAGATGACATGCGGTATTATTCTTGTTTTATTCACAGAAGAAAAATAATTTTTCCTGTGCACTCGTGTATAGGACGTCATTGAATGCACTTTCAACATGAGCTATTATCACCTTCTGTACTTTCAGCTGTTTTTGAGTCTAATTCATATATAAATTGCCCTTAAATTTTTATTTTTTTCTTGTAAAAATGAAACGTTATTTATTGTGCCATTTTCTATAAAACCATTTACTTACAAGCAGAACTGTAGAACTTTGTAATGTTTTATTTTTATATTAGTAAAAATTTTAAACAATCTTTAAACTTGTTGAAATTCTAGACAAAATACATTATTTGCATCAGTAATGCATACATTTTTATGAATTTATTGTTATAATAATATAAGTGGGTCAAACGGAGACAATCAGTAGCCTAAAGGAGACGTAACATAAAGGGAATTCCAAATCCAGTTTTTTCCCATTCAACTGTATGCCCGAAAATAAGCGGTATCCATAGTTCAGTATTAAATTAGTAATTGTAATAATAAAATCTAATAGGAGTTGTTACCTATGTGTTATTATTCCAAAGCAGAAATGTTAACGAATAAAAATCATAAATTTGTTTTGATTTACGTTTTTATAAGCGAAATTGTCACCTGTGTACAGCATAGACGTACCGTATCTTTGTTTTAAAGTATTGTAGCTCGGCCTGACTGTGCGGGATCTATTTATATTTCCCCCCTAAAGGAGCTTCCAAAATAAACTGGCCTCAAGGTAGACGCTTCCAGAGACATCTCCACATTGAGAGCACGCTGAGGCGTATCAATTCTTTATTATTGGCAGGTGTGTTATTTTAAAGTGTCCCCGCATTTCAAACTCTTAGAGATTTTAACATATTATTTGACAACACTGTGTGTGCATGATTGAAGGTTCTAACACGCTTTCCAACGTTTTCCCGTGTATTCTGGCACCGCACGCGTTAGCGACAGACGGACGTAGAATGCCAGCTACAAAATCGACTGCTTCCTCAAACCTATATCGAGCAGCGAGCCGTTAAACTTGCCGGTTTTCCCCTAACAAGGATTATTGTTGTGTCTATACATTACATTCCGTACTAGTTTGTTGCATGAAAATACATTACTAGATATGACCCCATATAAGTGATAAGCCTTTTTTCGCGAAACACCATACTAAAATCTTAACAAATAACAGTTAACTAGCAACGAATGTAACGTTCTATTAGCAATAATGTTTGCATGTCGTTTTTAAAAGTAGAACGACAACGTATAGTTTTCAGACTTTTCTGCATTTGGTTTTTATGTAAAATAGGCCTATTAGTATTTTTTAATTTTTAATTGGCTATATTTAAGACATTATTGTATACATACAACACATGGTTATATGGTAATCGTATACGTGACTTTGTATGAAACAACATGTGTACAGACCAATATTTATTTATTACGAATACCAATACTTTTGTTCGGCAATCGCAGCTGTAACTTATTTAGGCGCAAATTATGTTGGTTGTGATCTAATTGTAAGTGTATTTTGTGAATATTAAAATCTGTATACGTTGCTCGTGAGTGGCGATATGCTACACTGTAGGCCTACTTGTACGACCGTTCCTGTAATGATGGGATAGACGACGTAACTTGTCTAGACCAAACAGCAAACAAGAGCAAACTTTCAAAATTCTTTACGGTAGTTTAATTTTTAAGTCTTTAACCATGAAGTGTGGGTTAGGCTTCAACTCTAAAAATAATTTTCTCAACAAAGTAATGAAGTATGCTGCATATGTTAAAATATGTTTTTATTGCAATGTTCCTGTTCAAATACCGGTGAGTTGCAATTAAGAATTTAAAAACTGCTTAAATCAATCCACCTACTTACCTTCATTAATCCATGTTTCTGCTTTTTTTCTAAAAAGGCATTGGGGTTTTTATTGGGGCGAAAAGACGCAGAAATGAGGTTATTTGTGAATATACCGAGAAACATAAATTTTTGGCGAAAATGCCTAAGTAGGCCTACATTTTTAAAGCTTAAAAAATTTCCAACAGTTTGTTTTTTCTTTTCTGACAACCTAGACATGACTGTTTAAGATGAAGACTTTTCGCGCACCTTTCAGGAACGCTCAATCCACGATTCGTGCTTGGAAATAAGTTAAAATTCTGCATTTTGGCAAAACCAGCATTAATTTTTAAAGTGTACAACATTTCCTACATATTTCATTCTGATACGACGAAAATTTACCGAGATATGCTCAGTTAAACATTTCCATGTTCTAAAATTACGTACCGTACATACTTTAATCACATTTTTTATAACTTTAAAATTAATTACCTTAAGCAAAAATGGTTTCAGCCATTTTAAACTAATAAAAAATTGCTTTAGTTTTTCCCTTTACTCATGCCTTTAATTTATAAATTAACGTATCTATGAAGATTTTGATTCTGTAATCTCACACTTAGACACATTCTATTCGAGGGGAATAGACACATCTGTAAAAAATGATGTTAACTTTCGTCGTACAGAGATTACAAAAAGTAATTAAAAGGTAATTTCATTACTTAAAAATGGATATAATAATTATCCGCCATTTTACTGCAAATATTTTGTATAAATAAAAAAATTGTATAACAAAATTTGTTCATACAGTTACCTAACACGCGCGCACGCGCACACACACACTTTTTTTAATAAAGTGATAAAAATACTTTAATGTGAAATCACAATATTTCGGTCAATATTTACCTTACAGAGATTTAAAAAAAAACTGAAGGTAACTTTGCAAACTTTAAAAAATTATTGTACGTTTTTTAGTAAAAAGGAGATTTTAAGATATTTGTAAAAAACATACTATTTCATTCGATTTCTTATTAACGTTTAAAAATAATTACAAATTAAAGTTTATTATATTTTTTTTTAAGCACAGAAACATGAAAAACGAATTAGATGTAACTGTAAGTATTACCTACAATATGCTTAAGATATTTATTTCCAAGTCTATTAGTTTTGACGATATTGATAAAAAAAAAACTAAATAAAGAAAAAGTATCTTATTTTCGAATTGTAACATAAAATTATGCAAAAATTAAAATAGCTATAACTTCATTAAATTTTGAGCATACAGAGAACGAAGGAAAACCAAGTTGTTGCAAATTGTATCAGCTTTGTATTTTTCTTAAGATTTGAGCATCATGAGGTATTTATGAATAATAAATCAAAATGTTAGCATTTTGGGGCAAAAAAATCACATTTTACACTTCAAACCGCCATAACGGTTAATTTTGAACTTGAAGGCATAAGTGAAGAGACGAATTAAAATGATTTTTATAAGTTTCAAAGTAGGAAACTATTTTTGCTTCAGATTATTAATTTTACAATTATTATAAGTTAATACGTAAGTAATTTGGGAATACAGAATGTTTAATTGCCCATATCTCGGTCAGTTCTCATCCTACAGGAAAACATTAGGAAGTTTGAAAGCTTTAAGAAATAATGAATGCATTTGTTTGCTAAATTGCATTGTTTTTAAATTATTTGTAAAAAACGAATCGGGCATTGTACGTTTCTGAAAGGGATGAGAAAAGTCTTCATATTTAAACAGTCATATGTTGGATAATTGTCACCCAATTATCTACAGAAGATAAAATAAACAGTTATTGTCGGAAATTTTGTAAGCTTTTTAAAAGGAGTTAAGCATTTTTCAAAAATAAACATTTTTCGGATATTCATAAATAACCCATTTTCAGCCTCTTTTCACCCCAATCCCACTGCCTTCGATTCAAGCGAGAGTTTAACGTTTTCTCAAAGCATAACCTTAGCACATTATGTATGCAAAGTTTCGTTGACTAAGGAATTTTTATTTTTATATCTCTTTTTCCTGTACTTGATTCATAAACTATATTGTGGTTTATAGAGTAGAAACATTTGTTTTAGGAGATTCGTTTTAATTTGTGATACTAGAGAAAGGTGAATATAAAAGTCAAGACTTTCATGATGTTAAATTTCCTTGTCAATGGAATATAATCATAGGAGTGTATCTAATGAAAGTAAAAAATCAGTAACCGACAAAGGTGAAGAGACGTATCGGGTTTTCCTCAAATACTTGTTCTGTCTCTCTACTACTATGCCAGTGAAGCATTTCGTTTAGGAAACAAGATTCCTTTTGTGGTAACGGGATCAATTCCTTTGGTACTATTTCTATCCGTTTAGTCAAGATTCGTTTTCGAGACGTCGTTTTAAGAAAAGAAACAGTATGTGAACTTACGGATGAGCCATGGAAACATTCAAGGTTTTCAATTTTTATATTTAGCATTGTATTTTTTTTAATATCTATATATCTATAAAATTAAGTTCTTAATAATTATATTTCATCTAAATCTTTAGAAATACAAAATCATGATGTAGCCTATCGAGTACTAACAGTCTCAATGAATTTAAACGGTAAACGTTGGGCGTCAGCCAATCAAATACAAACACTAAAACTGACCTGGCCAACAGCGTGTGAAGTGAAAGCTTTAATACAAAGTATTACCGTCTGCGAGTGTTGGCTGCTTCTTACTTTAATTTGTATTAATTAATTTTTAGTATTTACTCATTTAAAAAGTTGTTATAAAGTTACAGTTGTTTGTTTTTAATTTATTTTTTTACTTTTTTTTATAATGACTAAATATATGCAACTGTGGCTAAATTTTCTTAATTACTGATTCGTTTTTTTTTTGTATTTCTGTAAGCTCCTGGTCAAAAGAAAAGAGTCCGCCCCAAAGATTTTGGAATGTGGGAATGAGAAGAGTCAGAAATGAAATGAATAGTAACGTAATCTGAAGGAAACGTGTAGCGGTTATAGTAAGCTTCGACCAGACGTCTAAGCCGCTCCTCTCCTCCGTCATAATCCAGATCTACAAAACGTGTGTAAGCGAGTGTGTACAAGACCACCACGTGTTTTGTGTCACGTGATGAAGGATTCACGTTTCCTTATCCTTCATCCGAAGAATGGATTTATGGAAACATAACAGCGTAGTGCACTGTAGGTATACGAATTTTTACTGCGTACTTTTTGAATACGGAGTAAAACAGGAGACAACTTTTTAAGCCGCATAGTAGAAAGCTGGTATAAGCAGCGGTCAGCGGTAGATGCTACAACACTGTGCGTGTGTTGCAGTGGCCTAGCCAAAAATTTTTGTTGCTGGTTGTAGACCAGAATTTTTCCATAGTGGCAGCTGATTGGGCAGAATGTAGTGGTGACATTTGGGAATTCACTAGTCACAGCCTGTTGTGTATGTAGGGCTTATTGTGTATTTACCAATAGAGGACGGTAGGGTAGCCTGTAGATATTTATCTATAATGCCTTCTTTGGCTACCTACCCAATGGGGAGGGGTGTTGTAACTCCCTGTAACCCGCTTGGTTACGCCATTGTGGGTGTGTGTGTGAGGGGGGTTCGCAGGTGAAGATGTTAATTATTCTGTACGAAACTAAATTAATTAATAAAACATTATGTGAATCTTAAAACAGGTTTTTTACATTTTCTGGTTCTTATTCATTCGTTTTATCACGTTCATATATATAGAAATCGGTTCATAACGTTATCCTACGTCTTCCGATCCCTAGTCTCCATTGGTCTCGATCCAAACAAGATTCTTCTTCCAATTCCCGGTCTCTCATTGCCCGATTGATGCCTTCTCTCCAACTCAACCTAGGTCTTCCTCTTCGCCTACGACCATATGGTGTCCATCCCAAAATTTGCTTGGGGAGTCGATTATCCGGCATTCTTTGCACATGTCCAAACCATCTTAGCTGTTTTGTTCTTACGTCGTCAACAATAGAGTACTGTACCCCCATTATCTCCCGGATTCTGACGTTTCTTACTTTTTCCAGTTTTGACCTCCCTGCCGCTCTTCGCCAATAATCCATCTCAGTAGCCTCCAACAACTTTTCTGTTCTTTGTTATTGGCCATATTTCACACCCGTATGACGTAATTGGTTTCACAGTTGCATTGTATATACGATGTTTATTTTGTTTATCACGTTCATTAATATTTAAATAAATATTATCACAATCATTTATATTTAAATAATATCTTGAAAATAATTATACTTTTATAAGTATATTCATATTATATAGATACCATCACGGAATACTGACGAATTTCTTTTTTGGAAATGCTGGACGACTCAAAACGTTTGGAAACTGCTGTCTCATTCAGACGTGTGTGTGTGTGTGTGTGTTCATTGTTAATAAATCTTGGAAGTTTCTTATAATAATTGTATATTGTATTGTAAGGTCTACATAGAATATAATAATTAAACTACAAAATAAATATATACTTGTAGAAGAAATTTATGCAGTAATCGTTGTGCGATATATTATAGATATTATATGGTGTAATAGTTTCGGGTTACGTAACGCGTTAAATCTAGCTCTTTTCCCGAAGGGGTTTTCGGCACGTTTAGGTAGATTTATCTCTGTTCTTTAGTCTGCTGATTCCTGAAGGCATAGATGCCAGATAAATATGCCGGAAACCAATACATATCATAGTATCACACCACGAAAATTAAGAATTGTGCATGCGTAAATTAGGCATAACAGAAACACTAAAATTGCCTACTGAATTTTAAAAATAACAAATGTCTTTTCAGAGACTAGGAAAGTTTATTCAGTCTGTATTGTATCCAGCTCGGTTTATGATATTTATTGGCCAATAATGTTTTCCCAGTAACTTAAAAACTTTGCATATTAAACAGTTTTTTGCTTGCTATTCGAATCTTACACAGGAGTGCTTATTGTTGCACACGGTTTCGATCCGTATTTAATATTTTTTTTGTATTTTTTAATTTACGAAAACTGATTTCATTCCATTTGCTGCGAATTTTACAGACATGTACTCACTAAGACGAAGTTTAAAAAAATTCGTACAAAATATTTAACACCACAACGTCTACAAAAGATTATTTGGAAAACATTTCCATCTCAAGAGACAATGTGTGCCAGTTTTCTGGTGTCGCTTATTATGTAAACAGCAATAATAATGAGAAACTTTATTTTTTTGGCTGTTACATTTTAGATAACTATTAATGTACCGTATCCCTTATAATTCCACACTTACCGGTACCTTCTTTATTAGAACACATTAAGCAGCAAAAAATGGGGTATTGTTTTATTTTTGTTGTTTTATTCACAAAAATCTACAAAACCGCAGGACCCACCAGACCCACTCCCCAGAAGGAAATTCTGGCTGCGCTCTGCTTTGAATAATTAAAAAAAAGAACGTTTTAAAGTGGGGGGAAAACAGAAATGTAAAGTAAGTAAAATAGTTTTAACGTATTCGTTTTTTAGTGTAATCTAATACGCTACCCGTCATAGTGTAATCGTAATACTTTATAGTTCTAGTAGACGTAAATTTTAAAACTTACTTAAGTCCAAAGTTTTGTTCCAAGTAATACACTTTGACTGCTTTCTCCAACTGCCCCAATTGCTGGCATACAGACCTACGCCGCAGTCATGATAGGCCTAGTTTCGGAAAATAACTGTTAAGAAAACTAATTTCTACTAATTGCAAACAGCAGCTTTACTTGGTATATTTATGCGACTGAAGAAAGTAATTTTCTTCTTCCCTTTTCCGAATTAATTCCCTTTCATAATTCGGGCCCGTGCATGTGGGGGCGCCCCCCCCCACACACACATAGACGCAATAGTCATAGTTTCGGTGTTGCGTTCGATTCATTACGCCATTGTTACCTCATGAATAACTTTCCGTTATCAGTTGGCTGTGCAATACCATTACGCTATGTGGTAACATACTTAAAAATGTTTTCTTATAGCAATTTGGTACTCAAATTGCATTCAAGGAATCTATCTAGACTAATAATGCTTACTGCGGATGTGGTACTGTTTGTGAGGACTAACGCATCACTCCAGGATATACTTTAAGCATATTTTTTGTGATGTTGACTTCAAGTTACAGCTATTTTCTATAACGAAGAGGCGCGCATTTCGTTTACCTGAAGAACAGTTGTTAAGAAAGAAAGGAAATGTTTTATATTTTGACAAATCTAAGAGAATTTACGTTATTTTGTTTTCTTGCAACCATCACTGTTTGCAACATTTTTCTTTTGGAAAATTGCAAACATGCCTTCATTATAGGCTACCATTATTTTTCAATGATCGACTTACGAGAAATACTTCGAAGTAATGCTTCATTACTCTAAATGTAATATTTTTCAATCTCCCAAAGGGTGTCGCGCGCTGAAAAATATCCACAATTCCTTTACCTCTTTTTTCTTTATTTTTTTCTCAGTTTTTGTTTATCATAAGTTTACAGAATTACAAACTAATAACCAGTGTTTCCCAAATTTCAATGTTGTGAGACCCATCAACATCTTTGACATTTATTTCGCTACCCGCATAAGTGCATGTTCAATAATTTATAATCTAATGGCTCTTCTAAGTAAGACAAAAAAGCCTTTTGTAACACATGAAATATTTTAACAATGAAAGTGAAACAGTAAACAGATTAAACCTTTTGCATACTAATATTGAAGATTATACTGTTATTACGAATACAAAACTTCACTATTTGAGTGTGACAAATAGCCTAATATTAACGGGATGTAAGAATCGAAACGGGATGTTTCGATTTCAACGATAACAATAAATCTGAATCTGGATTTAAAAAAAATCAGTTTTAATATCAAATCACACTTTACCGAAAGATTATTTCTGTATTTATTTTTTAAGAAATACTAATGATGAAAAACAAGTTCACACAAACAAATAAATGAAAACACCATTTATTAACTCAAGGCGATCTATATTAACTGTAGATATTCTTTGTGCAAATTAAGCCAATATGGAACAAGTTTATTTAACAATAATTTAGCAAAAAGTAACGTGTTGTACAGTGAATCTACCTAGCTTGATGTCAGATTCAGCATCTCAAATTTTCTTCTACAAAAACGTTTTTGATTCGCTGGTTTCCCTTGTCAGTTGGTGGGAAAAGTCTCCTGAGACTAAAGCCATGGCTCCAAGACAGTTTTTGAGGTTGAAGTAGCTATTCTCGAATCGTATTAGAATTACGTAATTCACGATATCTTTATAGTTACTGTCACTGTTTTCCACTCCGAAATATTTTCTGCGAACCATACTTCGTGCATCACTGTGTAGACCAAGACATTTTAGTATACTCACATTTTACTTTTACCTACAGCCGATGTCAAAAAATTGTAAGCTTTTTAAAATCCTTATGCATGAATAGATTTTTTAGAATCAAATACTTTGTGATGCCAATAATACGAATCTTGACAACTAAAATTTACGAATAAACGTAATAAATGTTAATTCTCTATTAAACTTTGTGTGTGTGTGTGTGTGTGTGCGTGTGTGCGTGCGTGCGTGTGCTTGTTCTAGTTCTATAACCTATCTGTTTGCACGTGGTATTTTATATAGTGCATCACTACCTTGAGGTGTTACCGTATTTTGTGTATATATTTATCATATGTAAAAAACGTACTCAAGTACCATAATTAACACAATTGAAGAACCAGGAAAATTGTATATTTTAATTTTACGAATGACTAAATGAGCAGTAGTTGGGATGTTAAGTGGACTCAGTGGCGTGCGGTGAAGGGAAGCAAGTGAAGCACTGCTTCAGTAATGATTGGCGACACACTAACTGCAATTATTTAAAGTAAATTTTATAATTGAATTGAATCTAATTTTAAGTAACCAAAATAAAAATTCACTGGAATTTTTTCTAGCTTGGGTGCTTGGGTTGAGTTGGACTGCACGCTGTTGAGTTTGTTGGTATCGCTGTGCGTGTTACATTACTTAGTACCGCATTTAAACCATATGCGTTTTCCGTTTTTAACATTTGAAGTTGTAATTATTCCTTATTAAATAGTGCGTCTTACATTTTATTTACGTTTTATTTAAACGATACGCATTATATTTGAAGTTATAGTTATATATTTTAGAATAGTTTCAATGTTGGTTTAATATATTTTCTACAGTGTCGGTTTGTATAATAAAACACTTTTTATCAAAACCTTTTTCTTCTCGGTCATTCGCCGAAGAAAACTCAAATGATAAAAATTGGTAAGACGGCCCCGAATCTTTTAAACTTAACCCAGCTATCTGGAAAGTTTACTAGGCATTTCCAGTCTAGTATGTAAACAAATGTTAGTGGTTGGCTGGTAGTGGTGAACTAAATGCACTATTTTGCTGGTATTTTTTGTTGTTTGGAAAGGACAGGAACACTAGCTGGGCCAAGACTGGATTCAAACATTTAGGAAACCTAGTTGAATCTGTTGGCGGCCATGAAATTACTGTGAATCATCTTCGTTCATCATTGTGTATTGCTGCTTCCGGTCAGAATAGAATAGAAACTGCGTTAGATGACCAACTTAAATCGGAGATATCGGCTCAATCAGAATGTTAACGCAATAGAGATTTTCTTAGGAGACTAATGCTGTTTGATATCTCGGTAAATAAGAATTATCATTTCGAGATCACGACGAAATAGAAAAGACAGTTAATCGAGGTAATTACGTAAAACTTCTTAAGTATACAGCCGAGTATCACCCTCTTCTTGCGGAACATCTACTGTGTTTAGGAAACTGTCTAATTTCATTAGAAGCAATTAGCTCAGTTCTTTTAGTGAGTATAAAAAATTAAACAAAGGAGGTAGGCTACACTTTGTAGTTCTATTAGTCGATGAAACCAGAAATATTTCAAATAAAGCATAGTGCTCTATAGTTTTGCATTATTCGTGTAATGGAGAAATAAAAAAGAGATATTTAGGATCCAGTGACGTTAAGTTGTGATCGACATGCCCAGGCTGTTGCAACACTCATTCACCAGTTCCTGACTGAATTTGAGTGCAGTGAAAAACTAGTCGCTCAAGCCTACGATGGGGCGGCAACAATGGGGAAAGTTTAATTGGAGTAGAAACCATAATTAAAAGAACTAATCTGCAAGCTCTCTTTGTCCATTGATATGCTCATGTTTTAAACCTTGTTGTGTCTCAAAGTGTCAGGCAAATACCCGAGTGCAAAATATTTTTTAACATACTTAGTGGTATTGCAGCCATTTTTCGAGATCTACGAAACAGACTAAATTTTTATATGAGGTTGTGCAGCGATGACTTCCCGATCTGTGCCCAATGAGGAAGTATTCCTCTAGACTTGTAAATACCATTTACAGGAACAGACGTCAATTGTGTGACGTATTCAGTGCCACGATAGATCACCTTGAAGAGATCGAGTTTAATATTTTAGCTCCCATTAGTGAATTTTTGTCAGTGTTATACTTTCGATAAAATATTTTCATATAGGCCTACAGATGACAGACTAAAGCGAGTGACATTTTGTACTAACGAAAGAAAATTGGAGAAACTCGACAAAATATAGCATCTCTCCGTGATGACTTTGAAGGCGTTTTTCAGCAAACTCTGTCTGTAGGAGGGGAGGCATCACAGAGAATTAATATGAACTACAAGTGTATTTATTGTGAGCGTTTGATAACATTGAGAATCACTTGTATACATGGTTTCAAGATTATCCTTTTTTAAGCCTTTTGGAAACATTTGGAAAATTCTTTGACATTGTGCGTTTATAAAACGAACTTATTGTGTTGTACAGATTTTTAAGGGAAAAGTATATCCGATCTTTTAAAGCTATTAAACTCTAATACGATATTGAAAACTAGTTAAATGTTTGTATATTTAAGGAAAATGTTTTTATGTGCAGAAGAGTTTTTAGTATGCTTCAACAATGTATTAGTGTGTTTATTCGTAAAAAATTTTATATTTTACCACTACAAATGTGCTATTACAGTATTTATATTTTCAGACACATGTGATTTAAAAAGAATTTGCACCTTAAGTTAAATCCTGTATTGTGCCAGTGTTTTTTAAAGCGTTAGTAACTTGGTGTTAGAAATTTCGAACCGGGGGTTATACGTGTTCTATGCTTTCTGCGTTGAACATAATATTTTATCATACTATAATAAAACATTAAGATATTAGACTTAATAATGGATCCTATACCCAAAATTCAGTCATAATCGTGTGTGCCACCTACTACAGGCAGACAGATTAATAGATAAGCCACTATACGGTAATTTTAATTATAAATAGGGCTTCCGCTATCTTTTTGAAACTGAATTAGGCCTACGGTATCGGATATAACTCAGCTTAACCAAAATGTTTACCCACCGCACGCCACTGAGTGGACTGATGAAACAAAGTGTACACCTTACCCAAGCCGTCCGTCTGTAAATATACAGAATAAAATCAATAACTTTTCCCTGAAATACGTATATATTTCTTTAGTTGTAATTCCTCGTAGTCTTCAGCTTCGTAAGCCGATTAACTGAAGGTAGTATTCTTTAAAATAAAAGTACCAACATTGCAGAGTTAATTTAGAATAAACGGCATTAGATTATGTAAGAGCTGGCGTCACGGGATGCCGCCACGTGATGCGGCGTACAGCGCGTGATGAACTCACACTTTTGTACAACCGGCGTTTCCATTATAAACTACTCTATTTTGAGATCAACTGGCCGTGTGTACTTTTTCATGTAATTGGCAAAAGAAGTTAAATAGTGCACATTTTATTTGTTATTACCTTTTTTAATTTTTGATCGCATTCCACTTTGCTTTGGTTATGCAGATATAATTTATTATACTTACAATAAAAAAATAGTGAAATAGAGTACTTATGTACTGCAGGACATAATATACTGTAAGAAAGGGAAAACAACAATTATATAAACAAGAATTATATAAACGGCACATGTAAATACTAAGAACGAAAAATGCTTTTAATTACCAAAGTTTGTGGAACTATGTACATACAAAGGCTGACTGAAGTTTTGCACGAAATGTTAAGTACAATATTTACCGATTACACCTACCTATGTATGTTTTCAGCACATAATTAAAAATGTAAGGATTTTAACACGCTTTCGAGATTTTATATTTAGCATGATACTTAAGTATTTAAGTATAAAGTGACAATAAAAAAGATTAATTGAGTATAGCCTATATTTTTTATGAAGGAATGTAGAATCCCAACCCTAATCGTCATATCGATTTTCTTATTGATAGTTCCACAAATTAAGACTTGCACTATGGAATCATCGTTTTAATAATACACGCAAAAATTTAATTAATTTTTCCAAGTTTATGTTCCAGAAAACCTCAAAATATCTTTTAAAAACAGTCTACGTGAAGATTTTGTAGATCATTTCCAAAGATATACCCGAGTAGCACATTAAAACTTGTACAATTTCAATGAAATTAATTAATATGCTAAAACAAGTGCAGTGATCATTTAATGTTGGAATAAATTATAACAAGTCTGAAGAAAGTTGTGATGTGATATTCCAGTGTAAGGAGCGGACTCCACAGTTAAGCGCTTTGCGATAGTTACATGTCAAACAATTTCTCGTAGTTTCTCTAACAATTCACTGCTTAATTATTAGTATTTTGTATTAAAATTATTCAGTTTAGTTGAACCCTATACAGAATTAACTTTAGTATAACTTTTAACACTAAACAGGTTATAATAAATTTCTATAGTTACAAACATTGAACAAAATTTAATTGGTGGAAACACTACATAGTAACATGTTCACTGGACGTATTTAAATTATCACACACACACACACACACACACACACACACACACACACACACACACACACACACACACACACACACACACACACACACACACACACACACACACACACACACACACACGCACGCACGCACGCACGCACGCACGCACGCACGCACGCACGCACGCACGCACGCACGCACGCACGCACGCACGCACGCACGCACGCTCACTCACTCACTCACTCACTCACTCACTCACTCACTCACTCACTCACTCACTCACTCACTCACTCACTCACTCACTCTCACTCACTCACTCACTCACTCACTCACTCACTCACTCACTCACTCACTCACATTTGTGTGTGTGTGTAAATCTGTATAATTTTCGTGTAAGTATGCACGTTTAACTTACCGTGGTATAGTAGTGATCTTGTTTCTTACAAACATTTTGTTAGACTTTATTGTTCATGTAACTCCTTATTGTCAAGAAAAAAGTAATCTTCTTGTCAGTAGAGATTTAAACGAAAACATAATTTCGTTATAATATAACAGAATTATGACTTTTCTAATACTATACAAGAAATACGGGAATTTGTTGGCATAAAATTGTGTATAACCTATCTTGTTCACCGCTTACTGGCCAGTAATGTAGAGGTAAGGGCTACAGATCAGTTGTGATGGTCTGATAAATATTAAATTGTATTACTAAATATTATGATTCGTGGTTTCTTGATAAATTACTTGTTAAAATACGACACAACTGTAATTTCATGTTTTTATAAATTTTTGGTGTTATGGTACGCAAAACATACAAGCACGCGCGTGCGCGCACACACGCGCGCATACGAAGAAAAATTGGAAAGCCTTGACTGGCAATATTATTTTATTATTGTTATTACTATTTTTAGTTTGGTATTTCTAGTGTTACGGTAAAAATATGGTCTACAAGGTTGTAGAAGATTAAACTTTTATAAACTCAGTTAACAAACTTTACAATGCAGTGATATGCATTGTGTATATTTCAATTCTACTGTTCCTTCCTCCTCTAAGAAGTTATATAAATAGAAATAAAATAGTCAGCATCCTATGAAGAGAACGGGCAGTTTTCCAAACTCTATATACCAGTGCATTCTTCAGAGATATGGATTAGTTGTATTTTTAATAAAGATGGCAAAAATTATGTACCGTTAGTAAAACAATGTGAAATTGTGTTTCTGGTAATTAACTAGAAACATTTTTCTTGTCGTAATTGAAATCAAGGTTATTTTTACGCCACTGCGTGTATGTGATATTGATTTGTATACATTGTGTTTGTGTTGTTTCTTCTTTAATGTTATCATATTTTTAAATAATGAATTAGTATTTGAAGAATGAGGTGAAATAAAAATGCTCAAAAAATAAGAGTGATGCTATTTTTTTAAACATTCTTAAAAATCCGTACTGTTTTTTCAGCATAAATAATTCGAAATGTATTATGAAGTTGCGTAAAAATATAAGGTAGGTATACTTGTTTTTTATACACGTAACCGCAGTGTATTAGCAGTGTCAGCTGTTTCGTGATGGTTATAAGTTTGGCATTTCATATTACATAATGTATCCAGCAACAGTACGAACTAAACGCTGGCTATCCAAGAAACCAGGATACTCCAAGGGTCAGTTAGGATCAATAATATTCTTACATAAGTCGTATTTATGTCGCTCTTGAAACATTGCTGTACGAGTAAAATAGGAAGAGACACGGTACGAATTGAGGCAAACACGATAAACTAATCTGTGATGGAATATAATATGTTAAGCTTTATCAAAATACATCACTGGAGACACCTGGGACAAAATTAATAGCTACGTAATGGCATTCAATTGAACAAATTGATAAGATTTTCTTAGGAAAAATTTAATTATTTTTTAATAAGTATTTATATATATATTTATAAATATATATATATCTCGATACTTGATAGGTAAGTCATACAGTTACTTACTTTTGAGCGATAAAACTGTAAGAATTTAAGAGAAATTTCAATCTCAAAATAACTGCCTCTTTTTGGTAACGTATCTGCAGACTGATTGTCATAAAGCATTAAAAGGTAAAAAAAAACTGTAAGAGGCGTCACTGAAGCCAGAAGAAACGGAGGTTTGTGTATATTTTTTTAGAGATGGGAATCTCGAAGAATTCATAATCCAAGATTAAACGATAAAATTTTGGGCGTAAAAAGCAAGTCCGCGTTCAACTGAAATGCTATTGTAGGTAAAGCAACTGACAGATTGTACTATGTATGAACCCGACAGACACTCTGCAAACAGAGATTAATGTATAGGTTTAATAGAACATCTAGAAAATTATATAAGAAGCTTCGCAGAAATTATAATAATACAGAAACTGTTATATAAAATTTGTTTTACCTGTGAGAATCAGATTTTTCAACTTAAACGAACCAAATAATGAAAACTTAGTTTTTGTATAACACTTATCATTGCCGGCAACAGATATCGAAACAAACGTACAAAAATCAATTAAAATAATTGTTATATTAACAAAACTATGAATGACCGTTTCTTGAAATTACGCGAATAATCATTAATGTGAGTAGAAATGATGTACTGAAGTGTAATTGTTACTGTAAAGAATTATGGATTTATTTTGTTACCCGTCATTTGATGAAAATATCTCGTTGGTTTCAGCGACAGTGCGCATGGCTGATAACGCCCTCTAGTGCCTAGCGTAAGAATTTCTCAGTCTCCCGTAAGACTTCGGGGTTGTCGCTGCGTACATGGGAAAGAAAGGAAAGAAGACCAGATGGAGAAGGCTGCCCATTACCGGTAAGCACGTGACATTGTTCTATGTGTAGTCGATAGATTTTTAAACGTTTAATGAATGGTATTTGATAATATTCGGCCGACTAAGGATGAAGGGTTTAGCTTTGTTTGTTAGGAACAAGAATTTTTAATTCAACAAACTATTCTTAAAGTTTAAAGGAAACTATTTTTTTTCATAGAATAAACCGTTTTTGCAAAAAATTAAAATCAACAATAATCATTCGTATCAAACGTGAAAGTATGTCAGCGCAATTTAAATGTTTAACGTATAAAGTGAGGCACATGTCTAAAAAAGTAGAAAAAAAAACACTTCCTAAGATTCGAGGGTGATTGTGCATAGTGTAAGGTAACGCAAGTGGATCAGGATGTAATAAAAATTAACTATCTGGTGTACCGACTTTGCTTTAGTGGGTTAATCCTTGCTGCAAGTAAACCGTTTCAAGTCGGATCTTGACCGTACGTCGGGCCCCCATTATCCTTTAACCGCTACGAAAGGACTAGGGCACTATTATGTAGTGATTAACGCATGTGTAAAGTTGTTTTCGCGTTAATTGGTAAAACAATTAAAACCGGGCACGAAAAGTATGGTAGAATTGAAATAGCGGCATGTGTGTATGTTATGTGACTGCACGTGTGCCCAGGAAATTGTGTTGAATTTTATCCACTTAAGACAATTACTTACTCTGTTATATAATCACGTTTTACGACTGTATGTTTAAAAGTTATATTAAATTTATATATAAACACCATTCGCAGTTTTAGAAACGCATCTCTCTCCCCCCCCTCCACAATCTCTTTTCTCTCGTTATTATTCGCTTACTAGATTGACGAAGCGTACCAGTTACTTCTTTTTTTTTCAGATAACGCGATAAAGCCTCGTAAATTATTGAATAATAATATATAATCGAACATTTTGTTACGCAAACCATTTATAAAAAAAAAGGGAACGCTGGAACAGACAGGAGCAGATCCAACATGACTGAGCACGTGAGATGTTAACTATCCACCGGCTGATAACATTTAACCTTTGTGTACGTACCAATAAATATATTGTGTTGACTGATTTAGAGCGTAGGCTCTAAAAGGTTTTGCCTCCCTTCAGTTACCTATTTAAAATTCCCGACCTTTATAGTTCCTCTTCATTTTCTAAACGGTTAAGAATAGCGAGTACTCCTAAATACTTATTTACAGTTGCCTAGTAAATCAAATTTGATTTTATAATAATAAAAACGACACTAAAAATCATCAAAATATTAACAATTTATTTTTACGTACACGTTATTAAAATCATAACTGCCCATATAATTAATAAAAAAAAAACTGAATAATTTTGCTGCTTTATTATATTCTGTACAAAATATGTTGCAAACGGAATGTTTTGGTATATCAAACTGCAACAATGGACAATGTGTCACTCAACCAGAAAGAGAAATTTTGAAAACATTATACTGTATTTTATTGTCGTAACACTGCGTATAAAAAAGAGCATACAATAGTGCATTATTTAGTAAAAGTCATAACAGAAAATTTGGCTCGGTAGTACAGTATTTGTTTTACATTTTGAAGGGTGTTCTGTTTTCATTTATGACAATCTGTGTCCCTTTTAGTACGGTCACAAGTTGCGATTTACAGTGACAGGTAGGCCTACCACTTAACTATGCAGTGAAAAAATTATGTATAGCCTTGCTTGAGTACTAGTGAACTGAATCCAGTGACATAAGAGAATTAAAATTTATCTTCTGGATTCGTTTGTTTACGAAAAACAAAATCTTTTCATATTATAAAGAAAATAAGAAAAATTACCATACTAAAACAAGTCTTTCATGTTGTTCAAAAAACTATCATGAAAGATCTCATCAAATAGGAAAATTCGCAAAGCGCCCGTGCCGCACGTGTACATATTGTGTGTATGTGTTCGTGTAAAAAATACAAAAAGTAACGATGTTTTTAGAACCAAATTATCTAGATTTCTGTAGTGTACAAGAAACATTAATTTTTACGACATTAAAACTAATCAGTACCGTATGTACAAATGTTTCGAAAACGTTGTTTTGTGTGTGGAAAGAAAATATGAACACGTTTTTCGTAGTCGCCGGGAGCGCTTGCAGAGATGAATTAATTGTGTTAGTCATATATGTGTGTTTATCTGCAGGAATTAGGCTTACTATATACACGCGCGCGCGCGCACTTTTCAGCTATTAACTTGCATTAATATTTTATGTATTGCCCCTTTGTGTGTTTCGTCAGTACAGTATTACTTACGATGTGTAGGAGAACGCGTTTCTTTAGTTTTCTGGTTATGTCCAGTTTCACGTGGTTACTGTCTTTGTCCGTATTGGATATGGATGATTCCAGGTCAAGGGAACTCATGACGTCAGTAAAAGGAAGAAGACAACACATCTAAACATCTAACAGCGCTGAAATATATAACCGGATGAATCATTGTGTTCGTACTTAACCAAAGCCAACCAAATCTTACGTAGGAGATTCAAATCCGGAAGGTCACGGAGATAAACCAAACTGTCTCAGCAACAGAAAGACAACAGCTTATACGCGTGGGTACCGTGTCCAGATCCTTAATTTGAGTTCCCGCCGCGGGAGCTGCGGTAAGATTGCTGCCAGAGCTGTTTGGGATGCGCGTCGTGAGACGTCCCAATGGTTTCCTAGTACCGAGCCTCCGGTAGGGACTCCAAAATCCTTCCACCAAATACAGTCACGCTACGTTGCTTGCAGCGAACCAATCACAAGGTACCACAACATGCGCCAAATATATAAACAACCAGATGTATCGTGCGTAGAAGAACACAGGTATGAACTTGGTTGTACATTTCTTCTGATGTCTACTAAAATTCTGTGGCATCTTCTTTCTACATTCTTATTTATAAAGTCCTTAATCTCAAATTCTTCCAATTGTAGTTCCTTTGTAGTACAATGTGATCCACTTCTTAGTTCTAGACCTTCCATTTCAAACTCTCCAACATGTGCCGTTTTGCTTTCTTGCAATTGTGATTCTAAGCGCCCTTCCTCCATATCCATAACCATTGTTGGCTCGCTTGCCCTGTTGTTCGTAATCAGAGGATGCTTCAATGAGGGTCAGTGTAATGATTTTGGTTATAACTTTGGGATGTTGCCATCATTCCCACGCTGCCCATATATATTTGTGTACATTTAGGGCTCATAGAAGACAATTTTAAACGTTGAAATTGGTGAAACAACAAATGTCAGTCTTGAATGACTTGTTTACTGTGTAATGAGGTCATAAAATTAATACTCACTCATGAAAGTCAGGTACTTGAAAGACATTATCCATCCAATTAATTTCATTAACAAACGTGTATTTTAAGTAATACTGTTATCACACTCTTACGAGCTGCACGGTGTTCACTTGGAAAACGGAACAGAATTGAATATTTTCGTTTTATAATTTATGATTTTACGTTAGTTATATAAGTTACTTAAGTTATTATTTCATTCATCGTTCTTTTTACAGTTGTATGGAACTATGTTCACAACTTTTTGACTGTACTAATTGACGGTACAGTGGGTGTGAGAGTGCGTCTGTGCATGTTCGTTAATTAGCATTTCTTGTTAACGGCGTATAGAGAGTGTGATAATGAGTGGATACTGGCATACTTTAAACACTAATTGTAACAGTTGTCACAGAAGCGTGGTCACCTGTCAGTTTTAGAGACAGACACGTGTTTGGAATTTTTGTTGCATACATATTGAGTGCAGTTTACAAACTAGTATTTTTTTATAGATAAGCAATAAGCAAGTATACATAGAGGTCCAGAATATATAAATCACGGAACAAAAAAAAATTTTAATGACTTAATTGTGCAGTGTGTATATGATAATGATAATACTAATGATAGTGAGTAAAGTGTAATGATAAAAATTTATAGACAAACTTCCCATTGTGTTAAACTAAATTGTTTGCTTAAATCTCGGCATACCAACATAAATGGTAACCACGATCTGAATAGAATGCATTATTATGGCAAAACTTATTGTAACTTGATCACTTCCACTGTATAACGACATGACCTTAAATTGGCATAGTTTGCAGACTTTTGTAGAACGTATTTTGTTTCATGATGTTTATTTGAATACCTGTTGTTAAAAATACTTTTGGCTCCATCGTTGGAGTAAAACAGTACGAAGACTCCAGGAAGACAGTAGTAGATGTGTCGTGTTAAACATTTCCGGTTTTGCGTATGTGGGCGTGCGCATGTGAATATGCCTTCGTGTTGTAGTAGGCCCACTTGCTTCAAAATTAGGTGTTTATCTGATAATATAATATGTATAAACGGGAAAATACCAGAATTCCCGCCAATAAAGCAACATTTTATAAAAATTTCTCTAATTGTGAACAACAAATTATAATGTCCTGACGAAGTGGAAAAATTTCCCACATTTCGGCAACACTATCAGCTACTGTCTAATTGTGCAGTGACGCAACGCCAATGGAGTTTCGAAACATCCTAGCGTAACACAGATAGCAGCGTGCGCGTTGCAACGGCAGTAAACGTGAAGTCAAAGCGGCGTAGTCCTTTGCTCTGTTCTATAATGACGTATCTACCAACTTTTTCAGTCAGTTTTAAAAATGTTTAAAATTCGATGCAAAAATTTATGACTTTATATTTGTCTTCAATAAGCTGAATAGTGAGCCATGTTACGGTAATTTGTGTATAGGCCTACTGTAATGTACGTATCCTGTATTCTTAATACGTGTCCGCGAGGGACAGAGTCATGAAACTCTTTTTTTTAACCAGACGGATGAGGTTTAATTTGTTAAATTCTCTGCCCAAACTTCATAGTTGGAAACAAGTTTTTTTCCTTTTCTTGTGATCGTCTGAGGTAAGGTGGGTTTGTTGTGTGGGGTGTAGCTAAAGAATCTCCGGGGGATCAATACAACCTTCGTGGCTATGAGTTTTTATTGTTTTTATATGTTCGAGTACAGTTGACTAAGTTCCGCTAGCAAAACAATGTATGTTTGCAGTGTAGTCCGAGTTAAATTAAATTTTTTTTTAACTCAATTGTATATGAAATCGGATTCCCCCTTGTCTAGACGAATAACTGTACGTTTCTTATCGTTAATAAATTGTATATTTTTTCTGTTTTCTTTAAATTACTTTCTCTTTTTGTATCGCATGGATTAGCACAATGCTGAAAATGCTTCTCAGTTAAGAACTATATTTGAGTTTTGACAAAGTAGAATAAATAATTTTAGCAATATTATATTAATATACATAGTATGTTCAGACTACGTAGGAGCGGCTACACCAAGAACACATAAGGGCAATAATTCCCCCCCCCCGAATCTTATAAACATTCTTTGGACTACCATTTTGAAAGTAAATTATTTAACGTTTTCTGAGAAGTTTAGTTTTTATTAAGATTTTTTAAAAAAGAAGTAAGAGAACACGACTGTTTTGTATATACTTCCTGTATATGGAATTCGGTCAGGCTTTTAATCATTAATTGTTTAATGCGTTAACGGATGTTTACAGGTATTTGTAGTTAACCTGCCTTCTCCAAGTTTCTCTCTGAATTCACCTGGACTACACGATATATCGTACGGATAGTAAACGTGTTTAGTATTTCGTGTATTTTTGATTTTACTAAATATTCCGTGGTCAGTTAGATGGACTACATTAATAATTAAAAAAATTATATTGTAAAATATAAAATGGTTTGTTATAAAAAAGTAAACGATTAACTTATTTAAGTAAAAGTACTTAATTATGTAATTTCGTTATCAATTGTGTAATAAAAAAAATGACATACACGTTTATCAGCCCTGATGAATGTCACAAATAATCACAGCATACAGAAGCAACATTAATTGCATTAATTGTATGCGTTTCAGTAGTTAATTCGAGCGACTTGGTTCAGTGGTCGGCTATACAATATTTAACACTTCATAGTCTGTCTTTCGAACATCACTTATTTCCTAGTATAGAGGGTGAAAATTTATGAAGAAAAATCGCTTATATAGTTAGGAAATAAACACCAACTTTTATTGTTATTTATTAGTATTAATACTATTAGTAGAAGATTAAAAATATATTCTGATGATATAATTATACCCAACTAAGGATGATCATGCTTACAGAACGAAGAATTATCTAATGGTAGCCATATGAAGGGATACTTTAAATATAGTGCATTATACAATTCACATATTTTTTAACGCGATAAGTTATTTTTTTTGTAAGCAAGTTGGAAGCTCCATTACCGACGAGCATTATGAGATGTTTAAAACATGATTAGTGCTTTCCAGCTGAGTATCGATGTTACCGTATGATACCGGCATATAACTGAAATTACGACTTAATTTCGTTTGGTTTTATTTTATATTCAACCTTCCAACCTAATGTAGCGAACAAAGTAAACGTATACAGTACAAGCATGGCTGATAGAGGAAATGGCAGAAAAGGCCACAGTTAATAATATTGTTTTGTCGGATGAGGAAAATTGGACTACAGAACAAGGTGTGTTACGGAAAGTGCTTCGCAATAATGCGTATAACGACACAGAAATCGGGCAGTCTTCACAAAGCAATCACGGAAAACCAGTAATAAATCTCGTGTAGAAACTGAAGTGACGCAACTTGACACGCTTACTTGCCGGACTACTGACAGAATCGGCCGATTTTGGAGAAACATAACGTAGGCCTACAGCCTATTTTCAAGTCAATTAGGTAGATAGGCCAATGTTACCTTCTGCGAAACATTAGATACTCTTGGTGTGTACACGGTCCCGTACAGTTGTGGTGATGCGTGTATGGGCGAAACGCAGAGACCGATGATAACGAGAGTGCAAGAACACATGAGGTAGCAACACGAAAAAAGGAGATACCGAGAAATAAGCAATAGCGGAAAATAAATATCACATTTTGTTTATTGTGATTGAAACGACGATGGAGGCTATAGAAATTCACAAAAATATGAACAACTTTAACAGAGACGATAGCTACAGTTTGCCTGTACAGAGTTTGGAAACCTGTTTTAAATAAGGTGACAGGATCGTTATAATGAAATGACATACAACATTTTTGTAGTAAAAATGATAAAATATCATTGTGTTTAAATATTTTGTGTGTGTGTGTGTGTATTAGGTTATTAGGTTTCAATGTAATTTTTGGAGGTTATTGGACGGGAAAGACCGTGTTGTAAATTATGGGCTTGCTTGTAACATTGTGGGCGGGGCTTCTGTATAAATAGGGGGAGGGTCAAGACTTATACTCATTTAAATTTTCTCTAACTTCTTACCAAGTCTTTAGCCCTCTTCATTGTGTCCCCCGCGTACCTTGACGCCTCCTGCCAGCTTTGGCGACCTGCACTACTCGTCCCTGTCTTGGCCGCCTTCATATATAATCTAAACTTAATGCCACTTCCCATCAGCCATTTCCTTTACCTATATGGCTAAACACACGCGCGCGCACGCACTACTTTACCTTTAATGTGCCTCCACTTCTTCGCTTCCGGCCTCTACTGGCGTGCGTCTCCCCACATCCTAATACCATCAGGCTGAAAGGGGATCCTTTCAGCCCCAGATCAGCCCGAGGCTTGACCTTCTAGACTAGTCTCAAGCATTAAAAAAAAATACTTATGCTCTTTCTCAGTCGAGCCACTAAGGATGCCACATCGTAGTAGCGGTGAAACGTTGGTTTCTCTTTGGTTTTAAATAAAATAAAACGACGTCTCTTAAACCGGAAAACAGTGTTGTTATTACTTATTATAACGTTACTACTGAAGTAAAACTATATTATAAATTACTACTATTATTTACATATTAAGTATTATTGTTATTATAGAAGCTTATGTACAAAAAACATTAACTTAATAGTAATTATTTACAACAATGTAATACCATGGAAGATGTTTTCACAATGCACAACACTGAAGAACGCAACGTTGTTTACTTTAAGAACGGTGAAGGCGGACTGACTTTCTGCGTAACTCGCATCGCTAGTATGACAGATATTGAGGTCTGCATCGATGACAACAGCTGCAAGCGTTTGTGCCAATCGCTACCTTATAGACTGTATACAGGCTTACTCTGCAAGAGAGATTGGCTGCGTCATGGCCAGCTCTAGTAGAAGGCCGGAATATTAAACGTGGCAACACTGGAACCAGCTGATATTTGAGGCAGACTAGATGATCTCTTCATTTATGTATTTCAATATGCAAATCGGGTTATTTTTAATTGCCGGTTAACAGCAGTTTTATAATTCTTCATTTTTTTGCTATTTAAAAGTTTATTATGTAAAATAATGTTATATTATTTAAGAAATATATTAATTAACTCATTAATATGATACGAATTCAATAATTGAAACTAAATTAATTAATTAAACCTAACACTAATTCACTAATTTCTTCAACTTAAGCGTATAGTACTAACTGTGCACAGACCTATAATTTAGATTTAGCTATAAATAGGTCTACTCATGATTTTAGTAATGCTATGAAATTAAATCAAAATGTAACACGTTCACTTTAGCTATTTTATTACACTATGCTTATAGGCCTCAGACGCAATGTTTAACATTCCGGCCTTCTACGTACTAGAGCCGGCCATGGCTGTGTCAATATAACACAGAGGGCGGCTGCGAATTGTTGACACAAGCGATTACAATAAGTAATTACCGCAGACTGTTATCAAGTGACAGTGTTTATGTCTGTGATTTAGTAAATTAATTGATTTTATGTATACGTAATAACATTATTAAACTTAATGATTTGTGTTATTAATTGTAATAAAACATTATAAATATCTTTACTTATACTGAGAATTATATTGGAAACTTTTATGTCTCATAAAAGTGTTAAATAAAATGTTGTGATTTTTGTGTCTCTGCTATTTAATGGATTCTATCAAGCTGAAGGTCGTTACCACGAAACTCACCACACACGCGGGCATGGATGCTTAGAAATAGATAAACAGCAACGACGGTATTCGAGTATACTGATGTTTCGCTGACAGACTATCCAACCAGGCCTTCGATTTCTACTGAAGGCTAAGGTTAGGCCTAAAACTAAACACTTTGAACCTAAATTTAAATACGAGAATAGAGTGTTACCTGTTCTGAAGTAAATAGAATAAATTTATATTTTAAGAAAAATATTCCTTTTTATTGAAAGAGAAAAACAAAATAAAATTCATATGTCAAATTCAAATTAACGATTTAATTTTCACTTCTTTTACGCTCGTCGGAATATTGTATCACAGAAAGAAAATATAACATAACACGGACATAAAGCTGAAATAAACATGAGTACTCCATGTACTTGTGTCATTAGACGAAGACGCAATTAGTAAACACGAATAAGTTGAACATATAACAATTTCACGATATATGTTTTTGAATTTCACACTACAATATACAGTGATCAATTTGTCGTTTATGTATGATGTGACAGTAAACGTTTATATACCGTAAGTGATTTTGTAATTCTCTTGGCTTATTGATTTTTATTGTTAGGTCTGTTTGTGATAGTATATTATAGACACGCGTATTTATGTAAAGAATTCTATTAAACAGTTTCATGTTTCTTAACAGTGTTAAATAAAGTTTTGTGACATTTGGTTCTCTAATATTAATTAATTCCATCAAACTGAAGGTCCATATCACGAAGTCACACATACAGACACTTGTACATTGTCTCACATTTAAGTTTATTTCTTACTGTCTCTTTCGATGACAAATTACCTGTGACTATCAGGCTTTATAGTCATGACGTTCATCGGTAGAAGTATAATTGCTTCTTGATATCTTTTCTTAGGAAAGAGTGTTTGTCCGTCCTTGAGTCTGCGGATGCGTGTTGAGCCTATAAACAGAACAGAAAGACGGGAGATGGAATATTGTATATTCCTCGAAATTATATATTGTATAACTCGAATTTATAAAGAATGTATTTTGATTGCACAAAATGCAAATTATGAAAAATACACGATGACCGCGGAAAATTGTGAATAATAAGAGGACATATAAACAGCTCGAAATACCCAAGTACTGAGATAACAAGGCTACTACCATAATACGTTGTGCTGGCTCGCACAGTTTACCTGTACCTGAGTATTCTACCTTCTACCGGAGAATTCGTGGCACGGCTTACGTAATGAAAAAAATATGAATTAGATACAATTTGCTATTATGTAAAGAAAATTTGTATTGTTATTCCCCCATACGCACGCGCTCCGCGCCCGCTATAACTAGTCACCACTAGAGGTGGAAGAACGTTAGCAGACGAACGCACACAAACTACGTACGTACCGTTCAAAAAACATCCAGTAATGAACTGACAGATAAAACGTCTTTCTGTTCATTAGTAACACATTTTTGTACTGAGCTAGAGTTTTTTATACAAAGAAATAACGAAGGGAACACGAAAAATGATCAAAAACTAGTCATTGTAGTGTACTTATTTTATTAGCAATATAAGATTGTCAGGCTGGTGATTTCATGTAAGAGTAATCTGCCACACACTCTCACAAACACTACCCTTCCAATCCATTCAAGTCACTACAACTGACAAGCAACACTGGCGGCAAAGCGCGCGCGCGCGCACACACACACACACTGTAGTTATAGTGATGAATTGTATGTTGGAATACTTTATTCCCGTGGATAACGGCATAATGGATAATGAGTATCATAGGCATATTAGGAATCAGATTAAAGATCTAATGACAAGATGACAGAGAATTTTCACAGGAAGAAGTTTTGCGAGTTTTGGAAAACATGAACCCTCAGAAGTGTCCTGGTGAGGATGGAATAACAAGTGGCATTTTATTGCGGGTTTTTATGAAATTTCCTCGGTTTGTAACAGCAATCTACGAGAGTGTTAATCGTATAATGAGTGTCTGAGAAGAGGTGTCTTCCTAAGTTATGGAAAAGAGCAAAAATAGTACCGATAGTTAAGCCGGGCAGGGAGAACAGTACTGAAGTTTCGACCTATCAGTTTATTGAATGTAGGAGCGAAAGTATTGGAAAAACTACTTATAAACAGAATTATGCACCACGTGTTTTCTAAAAATTTAATGCAGTCTAATCAGTATGGATTTACACCCCAGAAAAGTACAGTGGATGCAGCTATGGCAGTTAAGGAATTTGTTTAAAGATGTTTGGTGGATAAAGGGGTTGTTGTTCTCGTTAGTCTTGATGTCCAGGGCGCTTTTGATGCGGCGTGGTGGCCGTGTATTTTGAATACTCTTAAACAATTCGAGTGTCCTAGGAACTTGTATTGTCTCTCACAAAGTTACTTTGGTGGACGAATGGCAATTCTATCTACTCACAATACATCAATGGAGAGGGATGTCAGGAAAGATTGTCCTCAGGGATCTTGTTGTGGGCCAGGATTTTGGAACATACAGTAGGCCTATAACTTGTTGCTCAATTTAGACTTCACTAAACGTACAAAAGTTATAGCTTTTGCAGATGATTTAATTGTGTCAACAAGTGGAAAGTCTCTCTTAGAAGCTGAAAATTATGCCAATTTAGAGATGGTCAAAATTTCAAAATGGGCTACAAATAACAAAGTTTCTTTTAATGAACAAAAATCAAAAATACTCTTGATTTCTCGTAAAAGACTTCAGAATTAAGCATTTACCGTAATTCTAAAAAACTTCAACAAGTTAATAAGTTAAAATATTTGGGTTTCATTATTGACACAAAATTCAATTTTAATGAGCATATCCAGTATGTGGTCGAGAGGTGTACAAAACTGACTCATATGCTATCAAGATCTGCAAAATTAAACTGGGGGTTGGGACATGAGGCACTTAAAACAATATATAAGGGGGCAATTCTCCCCATTTTATCATATGGAGCACCCGTATGGATAGACGCATTAGAAAGGAAAAGTAACCAGATAAAGTTCAAAAGAGTGCAATGCCTCATCAATATTAAAATTGCGAAGGCTTTTCGTACAGTGTCGCATGAAGCTCTGTGCATTTTGACAGGACTGACTCCAATAATAATAAGTTGAGAGAGATCGTTAGTGCTTACAGAGTTGCTAGAGGTTGTGATGGTGCTAATATTTTGATGGACACAGTAATTCCGTTCAAAGAATGGCCTCATCCGGGAGATACAGTTATTATAAACTCGAGCCAAGTATACACAGTACAAGCATATACGGATGGGAGAAAGCACAAAAATGGGGTTGGGTCGGGTATAGCCTTGTTTGTTAATGGTGAGCTCAAATATGAGATGCAGTATAAGTTGGGTGTTGGGTGCTCTAATAATCAGGCTAAGCAATTGGCAGTCTTGAAGGCCCTGGAAAAGATAGCTGAATTAAATTATATTATAACTAATTTGAGAGTGGCAGCTGTTTACACCGACAGCAGAGTAACTCTGGACTCACTTAGGAGCTCGAGGAATCATAACTACTTGATAGAAGAAATAAGGAATAAGTTAAGAAGTTTAAAGGCGGACAACTGGTCAATTGATTTTGGTTGGGTTAGGACACATGTGGGTATTTATGGTAATGAATTGGCTAACAATCTGGCTAAAGAAGCTGCTTCCAGTAGCAGTATGGTGTGCTATGAACGAATACCAAAAAGTGCAATGATTAACAAATTCCGTGAGGTGAGCCTAATGGAGTGGCAAAGTGAGTGGGAACAAACATCAAATGGAATGCTGACTAAGTTGTTTTTCCCTAGTGTGAAGCACAGACTGTCCTCAAGGTTTGCACTGTCTCCTAATTTTACCACAATGGTGACTGGTCATGGCAGGCTTAGAGTCTACTACTATCGTTTCAAAATAAAAGATGATCCAATATGTGTCTGTAACGACGGTGACCAAACGGTGGAACATTTGTTATATGAGTGCAATATGTTGAATGAAGAAAGACGGGTTTTCAAAAATAGTGTATTAAAGAGTGATGCATGATGGCCTCCAAATAGAAGTGAATTGACTTCAAAATATGTTAGACAGTTTATTAAGTATGTTAATAACATTGATTTTGATTCTTTGTAGTGCTTATTGTTATTGTGCTTGTCTATCTATTTTGAATCTTTGTATGCGTTTATTATTATGAATTAACATACATATTGGTTGAACAGCTTCATCATGCATACATACATACATACAGTTTTAACATGTTAATAATGTAGTACTAATGCATTGTATCATTGTAATTGATTGATTTTTATTTTTCTTGTTTATTTTGAATCTTTGTAATTGTTGTTTTGTTGTTGTAATAATGGAGTTGTCTTTATATGTATTGAGAATTAGCTTGTAATAGGTTTATATATAGCATGTAGTATTACTTTATTTGTAATGGAGCATGCTGATAAAATAAAGGTAAACAAAAAACACACTCACTGAGAACATCGTTATCAGTCATGTATATTCTCGCCATGTTTACACTTTGTACATTTACACACACACACTTTGTTTACACTTATTATGTTCATTTATTATGTTTTATACGCAGTTCATTCCACTAATGTTTAGATGTTAAATATACAATTCACTAGCAACCAATGGTGTAATTAGGAGTTGCTCTTGGGGGTGGGGATTAGGCTAGCTTGAACTTCAGGATTCTTCCCATATAACTTTATAAATACATTTTATAAATTCTTTGTGTCTCAGCTTAATGATGACGTAGACAACATTGTAAGGAGAAGTGTTTCTGGGCGGAAAGATAAAGGTAGATTAATAGAGTCTGCCTTAGTTTTCTGATGTCTGCAGTTTTATTTTTTACATAAGCTGCAAGTACGTACGTACGTTATTTATCAAATTTTTGAGTGATTATCATTGTCAAGACAACTGTTTTATTAATTTATAAATACTTTTAATTCCTCTTACTTCTACAATTATTTATAAACTTATTTTAACACATGCAACTGGCTTAGAAATAGGCCAAGTGATTATGGAATTTTGCTGATTGTTTTCAATAGCCTTGGGGGGGGGGCGAGGATTGATCCTCCCGGTAGTTACGTCGCTGCTAGAAACCGTATGGTTTAGTGAATACCCAGTCATACCATTACTGTTGCGATTCGATTTAGTTTAAATGTTAATGTAGTTTATGTTAATTTGAACGTTCAGTGTATTTTACTCATATAGCAATCTAATTTAAATCAATTATGTAATAACTTATTGAAAACACTATGTTTTCATAAGTAAATTTATAAGTCAAAAAAGAAAAATTAAAAGTGCAATTCGCTGTAAGTATGCCTGGGGGGGAATACGAGTGCATATATGTAGCTCATGTAGCGTATCCATAGGTTACGTGTAGAAGTTCTAAGCGTATATCTGTCTACTGACAACCAATATTCAGTGGCGCAAATGAACTGAAAGTAAGTTACGAAGTATTATGATTTTGACTGTTTGTACAGTATTTTAGAAATTTCTTATTTTTATATAATTTCTATCACAACTCCAATTCTACTCGAGTTTCTCGGTCCGTTTAAGAAATCCATAACTTGAAACACACTTGCGCGCATATAAACACACTTGTTTATACACATACATAGATACATACACATATACATACTTAACAATATACATATATAATTTTATTGTATGAAAACAAAATTCTGCACATTAGTCAAGAAAATGGGTTGATTGCTTTAGGATAGTCTGTTCAGGAGAGTCAGAAACAAAGAGCCGATGGAAAGGAAACAGTGAAGATTATTGTAAAAGTACATAAGGAAGGTATTGAAAATATTATAGAAAATTTTAAAAAGCAGAAAAAATCTCGGACTTGATGAGATCGTTAATGACATAATGAAATATGAAGGAATAGATTTGATAATCGAAATGACAAAACTACAGCTGCTTCAAAAGTACCTCATGGAAAGTGAGCCTAATGATTCTTATCTTCAAAAGAAGGAGAGAAACGAGAACCACAAAACTATCGAGGAATAAATAAGTCTACTTAATACTTCGTGAACAATATAAACAAAACTTCACAAATTTGAGCAAACCGTTATGTCGTGTCGGAAAGTCCGTGTCGGTTCAGGGAAAAACCCGATTCTGTAGTTTGGCGGGCAGGCAGGATCACCTTTCTGGGGGGTTCTGTGGGATTCTGTCGGGGTTTTAAATGTTTGTAATTCAAACTAAAAAAAAAAAATAAAAACTCGTTATTTACAGTTATTTTGAAGAAAGTGTGTGTGGAAACATAAGGGGTACGTTAATAGATATTTAAAATAACAAAGTTAGGAAACAATAAAGATAAACGAAATACAGATCAAATAAACGATACGACAAAATTGGTACACATTTTTTCCCACTTTTGCTCACGCTGGTAGTGTTTTGTATAAGTTTTTAAAACTTAGTCTTAGTAAGTACGTGCCCGTAAATATTTTCCAGCAGTTGCAATTAAATCAGTCTACCCGTTCAGCCACAGAAATAAATAAAAGATTTTCATAAAATGAGCACTACAAGTCCCAAAAGCAAACATTTCAAAATCGCGGTACGGGTTGTGCAAACACGTAGCTAACCGTAAATTTGGTCGAAGTTGACCCACAGAAAGCCTTAAGATTTCGTATAAGCCTGTATAAAATAACGGACACGTTTTAAGATGATAATTGTTGATTTGTTTCGAAACGGTAATAACACAGTAAATTAAAAAAATAAATAAATACGGATCGTAAACCCGTGTACTACAATAGGCGTATGTGTAAGATTCGAATTGCTAGTAAAAAACTGTTTACTACAGAACTTTTTTGTGGAATATAGGTTTGTGGACGTTGCTGTGGAATAAAATTACTGCATTATAAATATCGTAACCGAGTTGGATACATTGCGGGCTCGATAAACATTCGAAGATACCTCTTTGCTACTCGCTAAGAGAACATAACCCAAAAAGTAGGACATAACTTGAACCATCCCTCAACTAGCAACGTTTAAACGGAGACATTTCGTACTCGGAAGACGAAAAATGTTCAGACTTACACAACTAATTGGCATAATTATGTAACACGACTTATTTTATTGCATTTTTAACGGCACATTTTGTTTTAATTTTTGACAATTGCTTTCTTTTTCGTTTATTTATCCTTCTGTGGAGATTAAACCCCCTCCAAAAAAAATCACCATGTATTGATGTAACATGTAAATAATGAAACAAATATGTGAATATTTGAATAAGAGTAAATTTAATAAGGAAGAGTTGTTTTCTTTCTTATCGAGAACGCGTCTGTCCCGAACGGATTAGTCTCACTAATAGAGGACATATAAAACAAGTAGCTAACTGCACGAGAATTAACAGAGACAATGCTAGTAAAGGAAATAGACAATGGGACTCACTCAACCTATTACTTTTTAAAGTAGTTATGAAATAAATTATTAATATAACTCACGAACAATGTAAAAGTGGATAGAAAACGCGACAGAAGGAAATTAAAATTGTGTGTTATGCTGCGGCACTGACTGCTGCTTGTACGCGTATTCAAAGAGATTTAAAAACATCGTTATTTGCATTTTCCAAAGTTTAAAAAAAATTTGATTTAAATATATCAACATCTAAGACAAACGAACTGGCTGTACTTAGGAAATCCCTGCGATACAAATTAGAACTCTGCACTGAAGACGTATGAGGTTTAATTACCTTGACATACAACTGACCAGTAATGGAATATTAGCAAGGGAGACAAACTATCAAGCTAGTAAACTGGGCAAAAACTTAGCGTGTGTGCGGGAACGATACTGTCTGGTATAATACACTTTCACGACAGGATTCGAAATTGAGGAAATATAGGGCAGTGGTCTACGATGTGTATGCTAGTGGCACGAGACTGGATAGCATTAAAATCAAGCAAATTGTAGAAACAACTGAAATGTTGAGATTGAGAAAAAATTAACACTGGTTTAGATAAGATTAGACCACGTCAATAACGAAGAAATAATGGAACGAAGACATTGACAGAATATCAAAAGACAGACTGGCAAAGGTAAACGAGAAATGACAAGCCAGCGGGAGGAACGTCCAGGAAGACCAGGGAGAAGATGAAGAGGATTGCTGGAATAAACTAAGGGAAGAAGATTTTGGAAAAATTAAGTTTTTATAGAATAAATAATATATTTGAAATGAGTATTTAACCATATACGTGAGCTTCACGCCTAACAAGAGTGAAAATTACTATAGTTGATTCCATTCTTGCACTTCTGGCTGTTTCTAAGAACTGCATAAAAGCGTGGAATTGTCGGGTCTCGTGGTTTTCACAGGTGCAACAACAGCAGAAATGATTGAAACGTCTATAAAAATATTTTAACAGGACCTTACATTGCGAAGACTAAAAGTTGTATTTAACTGTAATATCCCACGTGTTTCATGTCTCGACCGAAGTCCGTCACTATACTACACCAGAACAAACCAGTTACAACATAACATTTATATGCACCGTTAATGAAGGGTGTAATGCTTCCATTGGAAGTGTATTAAAGGCATCGATTTTATACGGTCGGTCCTCAGTTCCCTTGTACCTGTATGAGGCAAACGATAGTTGGGAGAGTATAAATATTGGTAACAAAATTGTATAGAAATTGACTTAATGAACAGAAAATGATCTGTTCAACAAACGAGGTACGGTTGGAATTTACGAGTATAATATTTTCTTATTTTGTGTAATTCCAACTGGGTTCTTGAGTGTTGGTTTTATTGCTCTTACAAACGAAAATATTTTAAAACCATTTTTGTCAACGAGAACGTAGAAAACGGACAGAAAATATTACGCACGTCTTAATTGAGAGCTTTAATGGTAATGGTTTAATGGTTATCGCAACGAAATCCAAGGGTTTAATGGTATCAGAGAATATTTTGTTCAAGAATACTGTTGTTAAAGATAATTATTTGAGAAACAAATGCAATTTTGAAAATAATTTTTATTTAATTTTAAAACATTTTAAATTCATTTTGGAATGCACGAATAAAATTCCATTCCTCGTATGGATCATTATTTAACCAAAAATATAACATTAAGTATTTTATTGTATAATGAAGAGACAATTCTAATGTATTTTTGCTTTAACAGTGTTGACCAGCGGGTAGTTTATCCTTCTTTCAAAGAAAAAAAAACATAACGAAGCAAATCATTGTAGTGGTAATTTAGTAGCAGCAGCCTCTACCATTTCCACCACTAGTAAGGCACGATAACCTGTGTAAACAGTGTAAGACATTTCAGCTCCGTTTTCGAGATAAGAAGTTGTTCGTGGATTCCAGTTTCCATGTAGGAACTGGCCTCAATCGCATGCAGTGGGGTCTTCAACCCATTCCATAAAAAAATTAATCAATATCAGTACTAGTACCTCTACACATTTTTTGTAATTAGTTGTAATTGTTTTTTATAAAACAAAATATTTTTAGCGTATAGACGGCTCAATTTTTTTATTACAATTAGTATTCTTAGGCGCAGTTGCTAATAAGCTGTAATAAATTATGTAGTTTTTATAGTTATGTGAACATGGGCCATTTGGGAATCTCTGGACTGTTTTACTTCATCTCATATGGAAAAAGGTTAGAGATAATGTGTTCCAAGGTAACTGATAACAGTTGATGGGTATTTGTTTCCTGTGCTATTTGTACATGTTGAGTATATTTGCTACTTCTTTCATTTTTTCCTTTTTCTTTTTAGTTCCTTATGTGTTCTAACGCTTTTTATTTTTAATCTTGGGAAAGATTTTTAAAATAAAATATTTACCTTATCTAAAGTTTAACTTTAGTAAAAAAAATAAATTACTAATATTTGTCGTTAAATTGTTATTACAAAAACGATGTTAGAATTTTTTTTACAAGTGTACTTACGAGAACATTATACAGTAAGTTAACAACCTTATCTGGCACTTGATAAGACACTTTGTTAAAATAATGTTTTAACAAGGTAAAGTTACGTTAGGAAGCTGTTAATCTGTAATAGGCCTATTTGTAGCACGCTCCCACATAGGTAACGCCAGTGTGCCTATGATAAAGTTGTAGGGTGTTTGACATGTGGCTGGTCTCCACACCTCTACTCTTCATTACGTTTAATGTTAGATAAGTAGCGAGATGAAAAAATAATTGCTTCAAGTACCGTTTTAATGCTTTTAAAGTATCGTTTGTGTCCAACAAGTCTTGCTGTATTTTAGTTTCATTGTGTTAATCTTTAACGTTTTAAAATTACAGTATTTATTAAACGATATTTTTTATTGCTAGTGCTGAATTGTTAAGATTTAATGGTAACAAAATGGTAAGAATTGGTAACAAGTTTTAATACGCTGGACTTCTATCGTTGTTAAAGAATAATTACGTAGAATCAGTGGTCGTTCTCAGGTGAATAAACTCACAAAAATTTATTATTTATATGTGTAACAAAAATAAAGTTTTTGTTTACACAAGAATTTTTAAATTTACTGATTGACTTTTATCACACTAATAAATAATATTATTTGTGAACTTGTACCTGAAAACTACCGTTGATTCTGAGTGGCCGAAACTTATGTTTTTTTTTAATTGTTTCACAAC